>CM066031.1:137961662-139162365 GCA_033557465.1 Ichthyophis bannanicus | reverse complement strand
GTTAGTTCCCTACCCTACCACCCCGACTCCCACCACCCCTAGCGAGTAGTCTTGGCTTTATAGGGCACCTCACGATTTGCCACAAGCACAGAGAATTGGAACCAGCACATTTGGAATATAATTGAGGAGATTTAACTGCTTTTTCTCTGCAAATAAGGGACCAGCTGGGAACAACCGGCTGGTACTTGGTAGTGATCTTCTCTCTTTTGCTTTTAACAGATACCTAAGGTCCACAAAACAGAACAATGTCTGGGAAAAAAATCATATCGCTAACGCTGTTGCCCCCGTTACAGCTTTAGCGCCGGTTCCACGACCGACGGTCCTAATGACGTTTGAAGGAACGGTCCCACTGGCCAGGGTAGCACTGCAATGCTGCCCACCAGCACTCGGAACGGACAAAAATGGCAGGAACTCAAGAGAGGACCCCCACATCCCCCCTCCTAGACCCTGCTCCCTTTTTTGGTTCCTTGTCGGTGACCCGACCTCCACTTCCTCTTATCTATGCGACGCCGACCCCGGAGCATTCCACGACCGTGGAGAAGTCCATTGCTGATATGCTTATTGCAGCAACCAAGCTCTCCAGCCGCGGCGAAGAACAAGGGGCGACAATCTACCGCCCCCCACGCACACCCTATACCGACAGTCAGCGGTTGGACACCAAGTCCCCAGGGCCGAATTGCAAAACTCACCAATCCAAACTCTCCAGCCCTTGAAATGACGAACCCATTATGCAACTGGACGTGGGAGGAGGTGATGATAGAAAAGGCAATACCTGGAAAAGGGAAGAAGAACCAGAGCTCAAGTACCCCAAAGTTGCAGCGAATTACGTGACCACAAGGAAACGAAGGGTAGTGGTGGTTGGAGGTACTCTATATCTGAGGGGTACTGAGGTTGTCCATCTGCCGCCCAGACTTGAATATCCAGCGAACGGTTATGATGTCTGCCTGGCAGAGCAGATCAAAATACCCAAGATGTTACAGAGAGTTTGCCGAGACTCAACAAAGCCCACTGACTATTAACCAATGTTGCTAATCCATGGGTTGGAAACCAAATGCTACTTAGATGGACTTTATTGGTGAAGACCCCAATGCGTTTCGGCAAATGCCTTCCTCAGGGGGCATGCAGCCTTAACACCAAATAGAAGTAACATGGAATAAAAAATGAATATAAAATAACATGGGATAGGTATGTAATACATATAAAAATCATAATTTAAAACATCAATGGTTAATTTCAAAACATGGTCAATTTAAAAATGTTCAAAAAGCGGAGCTAATAAGTGGATAAATAAAAACAATCATGAAATTAAAATACAATGACTCAAACTCTAAAAGAACCTTAAGGAAAAAACAACCAATAAGAATGGGCAACAGAAAGAGCATGAAATTAAAAAAACAAAAACATTGACTAGAGTATAGTTATCAATCATTAAATAAATACTTACAAGTATCCTCTGTATAGATTAGGCACACATTGAACTGTGCACAGGATGTTGTTTTATAAATACTTAAAAAAAAAATAATACATTAAAATTAAAAAAGGGGGGGTGCCATAAGCATTGAAATTAAAAGCCATATAAAGATTATATAAGCAAAGGTAATAGATAAAACAAACATCGACAAATAAAGTTAAAAAGTTCAAGAAAATATTTCTAAAGGAACATGGATGACTAATGTATTAAACTATTTGAAATGGTTGAATTAATAGGTACATAAATTATTTTAAAAAACTTAGTTAAAAAGAGAGGGGAAGGGGAAGGGGGGAAAGAGGGGAAGAGGGAAGGGAAGGGGGGAAGGAGGAGGGGACGGCGGAAAAGGGAAAAAATTGGGCGCAAAGTTGAAAGCGGGGACAGGGGGGGAAGAGGAGGGGGGAGCGGGAAGAGAGGAGAGGGGAAACGAGACCCCCCCCCCCCCCCCAAGAAGACACACCACAAACAAACAACCCAAATATAAAGCCAAAAAACCCCCCCCCCCCCCACCAACAACCCCCCCCCCCCCCCCCAGAACCCAACTGGAGCGGGGAGGAGGGGGGAGGGGACGAGAGGGAGGGACCAGGAAAAACCCCCGCCGGCAGAGGACGAGGGGAAGGGGAAGGAAGGAGGGAAAGGAGCAGGAGGGAGGCAGGGGGAAAGGGAGCGGGAGGGGGAGCGGGTAGAAAGGGCGAGGACCGGGTAAGGAGGGAAAAGAGAAGATGGAAGGTAGTATGACTGCAACTAAATTAATATATTGTTAAATTATAATGCATATGCCAAATTTAAAATTTGCTCGCCTGTGGTATGAAATTCAAGGCTATAAACGAGTATCAGGCCCAAAACTGCACGATATACATTGATATCTTAAAAGCAGCACCCCCTACCATGCTCTGTATTAAAAAATGACTATGATGAAGATACATGTGATTCTAAATAAATCATAGGGGTATGTTACTAAACAGCCGGATCAATGTGTGCGTGCGGATGCCATCATAAGGAATTTGACGTGGGCGTTTCTGGCTGAAAAAAAAGCGAACCGACCTTAAATCTTGCGCTAATGTGCCGCGGCGCCGCTAAATGGGGCCGGCCCCCCTGCCACTTACTGCCATGAGAACACTGCGCACGCGGCCGGCATACACGAGCACGAGTTAGCGCCAACGCGAGACCAACCAGGCAGGTAACAGACCCACCGCACAATGGGTTAAGACACTGACCAATGGTGTTTTTTTTTTTTTTACAGGGATCATGGGTTCAAATCCCCACGGTGCCCAATGAATAAGGCCTGGCTGAGGCCCATTACCATGTTATGGCGGAAGATTGCCTGATAGGAGGCATTCTTATTTTCGGCGGCGGACATAAACGCGGCGCCGCTGATGTTCAAGCACAGGACTTCTTTTCGGCGGCCATAAGGATGGCGCGCTGATGGGGGCCAAGTACAGGACACAGAAACACAGCACAAGTGGTTACATCCGGCCATGACACTGACCAATGCCCGGTGCAGGGCTCACGGGCTTCAACTCCCCCACTGCTGCCCCCCAACCCTTGACATATCAGGGTGGCCTGACAGCCCGGATTTACCCATGTTATGGCGGACGATTTGCTTCAGGACCCCGGCAATTTTATATATTAACAGACTATTTATCAATGTACTTCTACACATAGCAAACGCCATACTGATCAAACAAAGCTCGTGTTAACATAAGGCGCCCATACATGAAAGCGCCAACATTTTAAAGTGCAGTGACCCACTCCGCCAACGGCACCCTCGAATGTTGCTTATAGGCGCGCTTTTCTAGGGTGCCGTAATGAAGGTACCACCAAGGTCACCCACCCAAAGCACTGCTGTTTGATGGCAGCACTGTACAATTTTTTTTTTTTTTGTTTTGCGTTTTTTTTTTTTTTTTTTTTTTAAAGGAATGAAACTAATAAGATATGGCCCGTGTCGCTGAACACGGCAAGGCAGGGAGCAGGCAGAGTCGTAGCACCATGGTTACCAGCCAAGCCCCCTAATTGTGGTTAGACCCTTTTTCGAGGAACTTTCAGGCATAGTCCCAGAGACACCTATCCCTTCCAGTTCCGGGCCCGTAGTGTTGCAGGATCAGCCTGACAAGTAAGGTTAATATTTGTTTTTTTTTTTTTTTAGTGCTCGGGCCATGCAGCGACGTGGCTGTCAGCAGCTGCAGCCTTCATTCGGGAAGTGGAGGTGCAGGAATGGCTTTACAATATTGATGGCATCTGACCAGGAGAGTCCTGGGGAAAATGGCGAGGAGGAGGGAAAGCCTAAGCAGGAAAACTCTGGGCCAGTCGCCCTGCGTATTTGTACTAACGGGTGAATTGGATTACTAGTTTGTGAAATAGTATATAGTTATACAGTTCTAAACGTGTGATTTGTTCATGAATATCTACTTACTGATTATTGACTCTGGTGAGTTACTGCGTTGTCAATGAGGTTACTGGAGCCAGGAGGCGGACCCTGGATCCTTTTGTGCCCCTCAACGGACATGGCGCTCTAGCCATCTCTCCTTCTATAAATGCCCGTCATTCTTGTTATTGGTTGCGTGCGGCCGGGCGGAGCCCTCTTTTTTTTTGGCCCAAGAGCCGAGTGCTCTGAAGCTTCAAGCCCTCCTCATGCGTCACAGTCCTTATCTCAGCATGTCCAAGGAGGCTGTCTTGTTGCGAGAGGTGCTGGTGCCGTTCCTTTCTAGCCCTCCACATGTCATTTCGCCCTTTTTATATACCTCAACTAAAGCCATTTCCTTTGCGAGCCTTTCCTAGGGATGCTATGTTCGTCGGCGTGGACGCAGGCCTGCGGGCCATGGATGTTCACCGAGTCTCTGCGTTATCTCCAGCTAATGAGTCGGTCCATAGAACCCGAATAGTTTCTTTGTCCTCTTTGCAAGACCCCATCTAGGTATGGCGACTTCCAAAGCCACCATTGCTCGCCTGGATTTAACGGGCCATTGAATCAGCCTCTACTTGCACAGGGACGGCCTGTAACCAATGGGTCTTCGGGTTCACTTCCACGCGGGCTCCACAGCCCACCTCCTGAGCCGGCCCCCCCCCCGAGCGGTTCTTACATGGCCCACCACCCTTAGGACATTTGTTCGGCAAGCGACATGGTCTTCCTTATGCAACATTTGGACCAGCATTACGCCTTGATCTGCAAGACCGCGATTCGGCCCACTTTGGAGCTTGCGGGTGGCTGTTTCTTCCCTCATAGTCGTAGACTAGATTGGGTAATGCCCACTTGTATGGGCATGGTCTAGAGCAGGATCATTTTGGACAGGGTGACAACTTTGACCACTTACAGGAAGACACACACCTTTACTGGAATCCTGCTAGATCACCCCCCACCCACGGGCCCACCCTTGGCTGTTGGAACCTGCTTACAAATCAACAGCATGGCTCTCTGAGCCTAATTATAGTGGTTTGCTTTCTGTATCGGGCACAAGTCACTGCATTAGCGATCTCCCTTGGCACAGCGCTTGTCAGTACGGACTCATCTGCTGGAATCGTTGCACTGGGTTGCAGCCTTCACTGGGTCCATGAATTTTGGTTTCATTTCTTCTTGGGCATGAGGTTTCAGTTTGCTTGGTTCTCCTTTCTCAAGAGAATACTGAAAAGCGACACTAGGGGTAGGTACTACTTTGCGTCCCAGGGGGATTTACCAGAAGCCTTTGGTACTTCTCTGTCTCCAACTTCCATGACCGGCAGTGGGGACATAACCCACATGTGTGGATTGGTCTGGCAGGATTCCAGGAAAGCTTAGTAGTTACTCACCTGTAACAGGTGTTCTCCAGGGGACAGCAGAAACCATCACTCCTCCACTTATGGGTGGACAAGTCAGCAAACGCACAGAGTCCGTGTGGAGCAAGGTCCCAAGCTTTCAAAGAAAGCCTTTGGGATTGCTGCCACGCATGCGTAGCGTCCTACTTCCCACCCAAGGGTGCCCTCCTGCTTTCCAGTGTCATGTCCCTTAGCTGGCGCCCTACCAAGCAGATGGCACAGGAAGGACAAAAAATCCAGCAACTCATCAAGGAGGAGGTGGTGAGGGTAATGACACAGCGAAACCCCAACTCGAACATCAGCCTGCTGTCACGCCTACAGGGAGAACACCTGTTACAGGTGAGTAACCACTTTCTACCAGGAACAAGCAGGAAGTCAGTGCTTACACTTATGGGATTTACCATCTACAGGTTACCGAACCTATAAACCAAAAAAATGCATCTGTGCAAGTGATAGGCAGAAACGATGATGCCCAACTGGATCCCCCCCCCACAAGACGTCCTCAGGTCCCTGGGGCAAAAACCCTTAGTAGCCGTCGAGAAGGGTCGGAGGGCAGGAGATGCTTATAACCCCTAAACAGATTACAGAGTATAGCCTGGTCGAAGGCGTTGTCCTGGCGGGACTCCCTCCTCAAGGAAAGTAATGGTAAGCAAAGGTATTTGCCGAAGCGGTCGGCATTGCCGGCAGATGTTATGCCCAGAGGCACTGAGCACAGTGAAAGACACTGAGGCCACCTTGACTACGGACGCCTGTGGGACGGTGACTCTCTGATCCAGCAGGGCGCCCTGCCTTCACCTGAGCGAAGGCGAAAGCCAGTTTTTTTTTCTTTTTCCGCCACCAAGATGGAGTGAGCAGGCATTTTGTGACTGCCCTGCCAAAGCGATTGGGATCGTAGGACACGAAGAGCTGGCCAGACTTGCAATGAGTCGGGTGCGCTGCAGATAGCAGGCAAGAGCCTCTTGCAGGCGAGGGTATGCAAGACCGCTGATGCTAGGTCAGCATGGGGTCTCGGGAAGAAGGTCGGGAAGAAGACTACCTCCTGATGATATGGAAATCGATACCACCTTCGGCAGGAACTTGGGGTGGGTACAGAGAACCACCCTGTTTCTATAGACGTCGGTGTAAGGGGCATCAGCCATGAGGGCCTGAAGCTCACTCACTCGCCCAGGCCGAGGTCAAAGCCTCTAGGAAGCTCATCTTCCAGGATAGATGACGAAGCGAGCACGTCGCTATCGGCTTGAAAGCCGGACATGTAAGCTGCTAAGCACTATGTTCACGTCCCACTCCGCTGGAGGAGACCAGATGGGAGGTCGAGAAAGCAAGAGAACCCGCATAAAGCGGGAGACCAGGAGCTGCTCGGAGAGGGGTTTACCCTCAACGGGGAGGTGATTCACCAAGATGGCACTCGGGCATACCCTGACCGAGTTTTGACTTCAGCCCTTCCTTATAGAGGTGAAGGAGGGTACTGGAGGACCCACTGGGTAGGACAAGAAAAATGGGTCAATCGAGAAGCACCGCCACTTGAAGGCATACGCCCATCTGGTCGAGTCCTTCGTCAACGATAGGAGGACCTCCTCGACCTCCTTCGAAAGATCCAGTGGGGCTAAGGATACCCGTTCAGCTGCCCAGGCTGTGAGGGGATAATGAGGCCAGGTTCGGGTGGAGCACCCGACCCTCTTCTTGTGTTTAGCAGACCAAGGGCACAGCCCTGGGGACCTGGGGCCTTGGACAAGAGAAGCAGCAGGAGCGGGAACCACTGCTGCTGGGGCCATGAAAGGAGCGACAAGGATCACTGATGCCTGATCCAGCTGAACCTTGTGGAGGGTCCTCGTGATGAGAGGAGTGGGAGGGAACGGGTAAAGAAGACCG
The DNA here is from genome assembly GCA_033557465.1 of Ichthyophis bannanicus. Lineage (NCBI taxonomy): Eukaryota > Metazoa > Chordata > Amphibia > Gymnophiona > Ichthyophiidae > Ichthyophis > Ichthyophis bannanicus. The sequence continues at coordinate 139,155,239 of CM066031.1, read as the reverse complement.
GAGGTCCAACTCAAGAGGAACGCATCTGGGGCCTCTCTGCTCGGGTGCAGAATCAGACCGCAGAAGCGAGGAAGCTGCGCATTCATTGGGCTGGCACAAAGGTCCACGGTCGGGGACCCCACCAATGGAACAAGAGGCCGGCTATCTCTGGGTCCAGCCGCCATTCATGAGGGTGGAGGATCCTGCTGAGCCTTATCAGACGGCTGCCTGGGTGAGAATTTTCACAGTCTTGGCAAGTGCATATGTCAATATGATTTGCAAGGGATTATGGGCAATGCAGTCCATTCACATCCGACACAGCTGCTCACAATAATTTAGTTGTGCTCAAGTGTAAAGCCAATAAGATATTTATTTATGGGGTTATTTCTCCCAACACAGATATGCTTGGTAGCACATAAATCAGGTTACTTGCTTTCAGTGTTAAACTTGGAAAAACAAAATCAAGAAAATAACATTTGAACTTGTCAGGCAATCAAAGCAAAAGAAATAAGACCTGGTTGGCAACAAACTGGTCTTTTCTGTAGGCTTTAGCTAATATTCTCTTAGCAATGTATAAAACAACAAACAAAAAGCCACAAAGAAGGGAAATCTGTTCTTTTCATTTTAACTTCTTTTATCTTACTACATAGATTCAGAAGTGATTCTCTCAGAGCTCACAAGCAATTAGGTAAGGCTCAATTGCTAGCAGTTATCCAGCTGAAAACCCCTTAGCTGGCTTGCTTTCTACTGCGTGACTAAAAATCCTACCCAGGAGCTTTTCTGAGTAGATTAAAGAACAAGTTTGTATTTCTTTGTGATGGTTGTTGTATTTTATAACAGAAAATCACCAAAGGAGTTTAGACAGAGAGCAGTCCATGTAAACACATTCTTCATCTGCTATCATTCCCTCTTCTTCAACAAGCATGGGTTCAATATCATGGATTGGCACAGATGAATCTCCCAATGGAGCACTTTCAGGAGAATACTTGTTTCCCTGCTGTCTTTCAAGGTTATAGCTAGGCATAGATCAGTGTTCATACCTGAGCTTCCATTGCTGTTAGAGTTCCTCTCTATATAGCCTGGCCAGTATGTAGTCCAGTTCTTATGTCCAGCCTTCCAATCCAGATCCCTGGACACTGGATCTCTCTTCACATACCTTCTGGCACGGGTCTTAGGGTCCCTTCCACGTGCAGCCGTTTCCCTCACAGGTACCGTCTGGAGATTCCTAGTTCTGCAGCACCGTTCCTCTGGCTTTCCCCAGTCCAATGGTGTATGCTGGCCCTTGGAATGCCTCCCAGTATACGTACTGCTCCCTCTTCTAGACCTCTCAAAGGCTTTTCTCTTCCTTCTTCCAAAGGGTTTTCTTGCCCTCTCTGTCCGTCCGGTTTGGCTTCTGCTTCTGATAATCCTTCAGATGAAACTGAGGATATCCAAGCTGATCATGAAGATGATGATGATCCTGAGGATAATTCTCTGTAGAATAAACTCTACCTTTATTCTGCCTTGATGAGTGCTCCACCTTAGCACAGTGCAGCTGTGCTGAATCAGGCCCTGCCCTTTGAGATGAGTGCTTAGGGATTACCTCATAGCCCTCCTGATTGAACACACGTTTCCCCACTTCAGCTCCTCTAATGGCTGTTGGAAACCTGGTGCATTCTGGGACGGGTAGTCTTTTATGGGAAAATTCTGTTTTCTTATTTCTACCAGAACTGACAGGTTGCTTGTTCAGAGTCACTTCACCTTTTCTATAGCTCCTTCCTGAGCTATGATAAGCTTCCTTATCACATACCCCCCTGCTTTAAGTTATTATGGACTGGTTTAAACTGGTGAAACGTCTTCTCTACAGTCCGTAATACCTACGAGAGTGTTATCTTTTTGAAGCTCTCTTACTTCCTGACTGGCTTCAGGGTCATTATTATTTACAGGCCTCTCCTTCCAAGACTTAAGTACATTAAATATGGTAGGTCTGCCTACGTCCTCTTGCATTTTCTACCATATAAGATACTGGGCTCACTTGTTTAACAACCTTCCATGGCCCTTTCCACTGTACTTCAAATTTTGGGGCTGTGCCTGCTACTTGAACCAAAACCTTTTCACCAATGCTTAATTGGCGGCTTTTGGCCTTCCTATCATACCACCCTTTCTGGCGAACTTGACTGTCCTGCAGGTTCCTCTCAGCAACCTGCGAGGTCTTTTTCAAACGTGCTCTCAAGTCACGTAGAAACTGTGGCACCTCCTGACTTCCTGATTCAGGATCAATCCACTGTTCCCTCAAAATATCTAACAAACCCCGTGGAGCCCTACCATACATCAATTCATATGGAGTTATACCTAGGGACACTTGAATTCTTTCCCTGCAGGCATATAAGGCAAAGGGCAATAACATATCCCATTCTTTTACCTCTCCTGCTAACCCCCCTTCTCAACATTTGTTTGAGAGTTTGGTTGAATCTCTCCACCAAACCGTTTGATTGTGGATGGTAGGCTGAGGTTTTCACGTGATGAATGCCAAAGGCATCCCAGACCTGGGCCAAATATTTGGATACAAAATTGGACCCTCGGTCAGTCAACAACTCTCTTGGGAATCCCACTTCACAAAACAATTTTACTAGCTCTAAAGCTATTGTTTTTGCAGAAACATTCCTCAATGGTATGGCCCAGGGAAACCTTGTTGCCTGATCTACCATAACTAGGATGTATTGGAAACCACGGGGCGTTTTGACTAATGGGCCTACAATATCCATGGCAATGCAACCAATTGGGTCTGTGATAATTGGCATGGGAATCAATGGCACCACCGGTGGGTGAGCCGCTGTAACTCACTGACACGCTGGACATGCAGCACAAAACTGGGCAGTTTCTTTGAAAATACCTGGCCAGTAAAAACGCATAAGTATTTGATCCAGCGTTCCTTGCATCCCTTTATGACCTCCCACTGGATGATCATGTGCTAATCTAAGTACTAGCCCTTTGAAAGTTGTGGGTACCACCAATTGTTTACGTATGGTCCCATTCCTGGGGTCCTGACTCTATATAATATTTCATTATCTAGTCTGAATCTGGGCAATTCCTCCCTGACCTCCTGAGCATACTTAAAAGCTCAGGTGAGAGCTTGATCAGCTCGCTGCTCTTGTGGAAAGTTAGGAAACTTTGCCACTAACTCAGCAGGCACCCAGGGTAAACTTTGACCAGCTAATATCTCAGCCCTACCCTGTGCTCTGCAAAGTCTCTCACACCTCTTTTGTGCTTTCAACTTTCTTACTTTACCAGATGATGGAGTTATTAAATCATCATGAGAGGGTAAGTCTCCTAATAACTCTGCCTGCTCCCCCTCCTCCTTCTGCTGGCTCTCTACCTTAGCCTGCGAGCGGGTGGATACAAGGCCCCTCTTATTACCTATAGTTTGGCCTTCTGGAAGCTTAACCATCTTTTTAGCTAGGGACTGAGGACTTCCAAAGATAGGCCCGGGAGCTATTTCCATTATTCCTTCTCCCTCCTTCTTTCCTAGCCCTTCCACTAGTCCCTGCTTAAATCTTGGCCAGTCCTTTCCTAGAACCAAATAAAAGGGTAGCCTAGGCACCACTGCTAACAGGACTTCCTCTTGTTTCCCCAGGCACTTAACCCTTAGCCTATAGGTGGGATATGATGTTGCAGCACCATGAATGCATCTGATGTGAACTTGGCTTTCAGGGGTTCTAGGCACAAATCCTTCTTGGGCCTCTATCCTCTTCCAAAGCCTTTTTGACATCATACTCTGGTCTGCCCCAGAGTCTAACAGAGCATTTGTGGTAATTCCCTGTACATCAACCATCAAAAGAAATCCTTCTTTGGGCTGTTTTAAATCCACACCCATTAAGCTAGTGTGTGACTGGCATCCCTTTTCTAAATGTCCCCATTTTCCACATTTGAAACATTTCTTTCTATTCCACTGTGTCATCTGGTTTGATACAGTACATTCATTTTCAGAAACATTTTTAATTATTTTCTTTTCTGATACAGCACATCTTGCCTCAGCACCAATCTTCAGAGGGCCACCCATTCTATGGCAAGCCTGCGTGGCTTCCAAGAATCTCTCTGCTAGCATGGTTGCCTCTCCAAGATTTTGGCAATTTTGCTGTATAAGGAAAGTGTGCAAATCTTTAGGGACCGCAGACATAAATTGTTCAAGCATTATAATGTCTAATAACATTTCTACCGTCTTTTGCTCAGGCTCCAACCATTTTACAGCTAAACCTCTGATTCTCTGACTCAGAGCCCTGGGTGTTTCACCCACTCTCAATGTAGTAGCTCTAAACATTCGCCTATACTCTGAAATAGACAACCCTAGGCGATCTCTAATAGCAGCCTTTACATCCTTATAATTCAAAACCTGGGCTGCTGGCCTTGCTCTGTAAGCTGCAAGCGCCTCTCCAGTTAATGAGGCTGCCAGCCTTACTGCCCACTGGGTCTCTGGCCATGCTAATGCTTGTGCCACTCTTTCTAAAGACTCTAGAAAATCATCAACATTATCATCTGGAGTTAGCTTCCCAAAACTAAATGCCCCAATCCCCTGATTGAGTCCCACACTGTCCACATGTGGTGTACCAGTATTTACTGCTGGTCTTGCATCTGTTCCACTTTGGTTCTGCAGCTTTAACTAGGGCTTGCACCAGATCAAGCACTGGCTTCTGCTGGTCCATTAAGGCTTTCATAGCAGTGTCCTGTGCCTGCTGCGATAGCTCCTGTTGCCTGCTAAACTGGGCTGCCATCCAATCAGCTAGTTCCCTTGGATCCATCTTGATCCTGCAAGAAACAAAGGAAAAAAAAAAACAAAGTGCACCACCTTCCAAACAGGTGTGGTTTTTTTTCTACTTTTTTTTTTTCAATTACCCCTGTGCCTTACTCCCATCCACCACTAGACATGCCCAGGTACTTATTACCTTGTGTCAGTGATGAATCCAGCTCTGCACAGGGTCTTTTCCTCCTGGGACAGCTACCTGGAACATCCACTTCTCCTCCAAAGTGCAGTTGAGGGAAAATCTTTTTTTCCAGCTTTAAACTTGAACTTTAGTTGTAATCCTCAGCAAGTAAATCCCTTTGTGCAAAAGCAATCCGAAAAACTACGCCATTTGTCAGACGGCTGCCTGGGTGAGAATGTTCACAGTCTTGGCAAGTGCATATGTCAATATGATTTGCAAGGGATTGTGGGCAATGCAGTCCATTCACACCCGACACAGCTGCTCACAATAATTTAGTTGTGCTCAAGTGTAAAGCCAATAAGATATTTATTTATGGGGTTATTTCTCCCAACACAGATATGCTTGGTAGCACATAAATCAGCCCTCCTGATTGAACACACGTTTCCCCACTTCAGCTCCTCTAATGGCTGTTGGAAACTTGGTGCATTCTGGGACTGGTAGTCTTTTATGGGAAAATTCTGTTTTCTTATTTCTACCAGAACTGACAGGTTGCTTGTTCAGCGTCACTTCACCTTTTCTGTAGCTCCTTCCTGAGCTATGATAAGCTTCCTTATCACAGCCTGTCCGTGAGGACATTCTCATGGCCCGGAAGGTAGACCGCCTGTAGGGTCATCCCCCGATGTAAGGCAAAGGAACAAAGGAGGATTGCCTCTCAGCAGAGGAGATGGGAGCCTGTGCCTCCGTCCTTGTTGATGTAATACATCGCTACTCAGTTGTCGGTTTGCACGAGTACCGACTTCCCTTTCAGATGGTCCTCGAAGGCTTTGAGGGCCCAGCAGACCGCCCGAAGCTCGAGCAAGTTTATTTGCTGTTGTGACTCTTCAGGTGACCAGTGTCCCTGAGTGCACAGCGCACCGCAGTGGGCTCCCCACCCCATCAGGGAAGCATCCATCGTCATGATGTGCTTGTGCTATGGAGTTTGGAAGGGCAGCCCCCAGAGGAGGTTGCGGAGGTCCTGACACCAGTCCAGAGACCTGCAGAGGTTGTGGGAGACCCGAATGGGGTCTCTGAGGTGACCAGAGGCTGGGCTCCACTGAGCATTGAGGCACCACTGGGTCGTCCACATGTGCATACAGGCGTGGGGGGTGACATGGACGGTAGAGACCATGTGTCCCAAAAGGCGTAGCATAGTATGTGCCGTGACCAGAGTGCTGCTACGGATCTGAGCCGCCAGAGCTCGGAGGTAGGCCGCCCGGTCCGCCTACAGGAAGGCGGTCACTCGCTGGGTGTCGAGGTGCACGCCAATGAACTCCAAGGCCTCTACCAGTTCGAGGTGGGACTTGGGGTAGTTGACCAAGAACTACAGGCCTTTGTGGAGGCGAATCGTGCGGGATGCTGCTGATCGAGCTTCTCCAGCCGAGGACCCTTTGACGAACCAGTGGTCAAGATAAGGGAAGACTGGGACCCCTTGCCGCCTGAGGGAGGCGGCGGCCGCGGAGAGGCACTTCTTGAAAACCTGCGGGGTGGACGGGAGTCTGAAAGGGAGCCGCCTGTATTGGTAATGTTCCCCTTGCACCCTGAAGCACAGATATTGTCTGTGCTGGGGGTGAATTAAGATGTGGGCGTACGCACCCCTGAGATCCAAGGAGCATAGCCAATCGCCCTGCCGGAGGAAGGGCATCAGGACGCTAAGCGATAGCATTTTGAACTACTCCCGCACCAAGAACTTGTTTAACTTTCTGAGGGCGAGGATAGGCCGTAGGCCTCCTGTCTTTTTTTGGGACGAGGAAGTACTGGGAATAAAAGCGCCGACCCCGAAGGTGCCTTGGTACCCTCTCGACCGTCCACTGCGTGAGGAGGTTGTCCAGCTCCTGCTGCAGATATATCTGGTCAGCAGGGAGTTGAGAAGGCTCCACTGGGGAAAAGGAAGGGGGAAGCCTGTCCAGGTGGATATGGTACCCGTCTCGGACCACCCGGAGGACCCATGTGTCAGACGTGATGGACGCCCACTGAGGACGAAGAGGGACAGGTGTACCCCCACTGGCTGCGAAGCTGCTGGGGGGCGAAAGGCTACGCTGCTGGCATCAAAAACCCTGAGTGGGTTGAGGTGGCTCCAGGGTTTGTGCTTTGGGCCCTTTCAGCTTACGGTGGGTGTGGGGGGCCTTCCCCTGCGGCGCTGTGGCTGAAGCGGGGGTGGCAGTTGGTGGGTAGGCCTTTCTTCGGGAAGAACAGCTTCTTAGCCTGTGGTTTCTTCTGAGGAAGGGAGGAGGTCTTGCGCGAGAGACGGGTCCGGGTTACGAACTCTGTCTCTATCTCGGCGGCCTTGTCCTCCATGGGCTTACCAAAAAGTTGCTCGCTGAGGCAGAGGACATCCAGGAGCTTCTCCTGGACTCACTGCTCCAAGTCCGAGGATTGGAGCCATGCCTGATGCCGAGCCCCGATGCTGGCAGCCGCCACATGAGCCGAGGGTTCAAATTCATTATATGCGGTGCGGGAGATGTACTTGGAGCACTCCGTGGCTGAACTCAGGAGGGTCTGGAAACTCAGGAGGAGTTCGCCCTCGAGGCTTGCAGAGAACACCCCGAGCTCCTTGGCGAGGTCGCATAAGAACATGCCCAATACAATTGGTAAGCTTGAATATGACATGCAAGCATGGACCCTTGGTAAGCCTTGCATCCCAAGGCATCAAGGGCTATCGATTCCCTTCCCGGCGGGACCGAGGAATGAGACTTCAAGCTCTTTTGCTTCCGCATCGCTGACTCCACCCCATTGAGGTGTGGCGAAGCTGGGTCTTCCTGAACCCGAGGCCGAATTGGACCCTGTACATTGCGTCGAGGCACTTACTTACAATGGGAACAGAGGCAGGTGTTTCCCATATGCGGAGAAAAAGCCTGTACAGAATGGGAGGAACTGGTACAGTGACAGACTCCCGAGGTGGGGACTCTTACTGCTGAATATCGAGCTCTTCAGCTCGAGGGTTCCTCTTCGGCCTAGGTAGCCAGGTTAAGGGTCTGCGCCATATCCCTCACAAACACCAAGAAGGAGGTGTCTTTGGGTGGCGAACGTTGCTGAAGGACGGGCAGGGACGGGTGTGAAGGGAGGTCCTGGTGGGCTCAGGTCTCCAGGGAACTATCACCATCTGACTCCCAACCCAAGAGATCTGAGGAGGAATCCGATCTGGGTTGGTCGCCCCATCCAGAGGCTGAGGCCCATTTTGAGCCAGAGGCCCTGGAGGATCGGGAAGGCGAGTGAGACTGATGTCGAGGACCCTCATGAGATTCACAGTTCTCGGGGGTTTCCAGGGTGGGTTGTGACATCCCTCGAGGGAGTCTCGCTCTCTCGGCACGAACCAGCTGAGCTGGGTGTGAGCACCTGCTAGCCGGCTAAGAACGCAGAAACGCTGCATTCTAGTGCTAGCATACTGGGTTCCCACATGGGTGCAAGGCCCTGCAACATCGACACTGGGATCACTGGGTCGGACGTCAAGGAGGAGAGGGGGTCCTGGCCAGGACAGCCCTCAGGAGACTGGACGTCATCGCTGGAGGCCTCTGTATCTGTACGAGGTACCTTTTGAGGTCGCTCCTTGTCCGACTCTCGGGAACACCACGGGGGGCTGAGCGACCGAGCACAGGAGTGCTCGTGGTTGTCTGAGGCCCCCGACATCGACTTTGAGGTCTTCTTCTTCTTACACCGCTCACCTTCAGGAGATCCCTGGTTGGAGTGCCGCCTGGAGCACAGGACCGAGGAAGGGGATCCCATGAGCAGAGAGACGACTGGGGGCACCACCGAGGATTCCGTGGCGGCCTTATGGAAAATGTCATTGGACTTCTGCTTACGACTGTAGGGTCCAGCCCTCTTAGATCCAATCAGAATTATAAATACCCCGGGACCTCAGAACAGAGACACTCATGTGTAATGCAAATCTTTATTTGTACCCAAAGAAACAAACAAGTCTGCAGTAATACAAGAGTATCTGAACAAAGTGGTGTTCTGGTAATCTGGCAGCGTTCCTTCCCCTTAGGTGCAGAGTGAAGGAAGGCTGCCCCTGATATAGGGTGTCGCTACCCTATATCCCTCTCGGTCGCAATGGCTCCACCTGCTTCTTTTGCATATGCATTACCCATATTCTCCTACTATAGATCTTGCTATGCCTTAGGTTTCGGTTCTTGCTATAAGCTTAGGTTTCGTTTCTGCTACATTCCATTGCGAGCTGCACCCTGCTATTTCCTGCCTGCTACCTCTGGCACTATCTGTAATCTTCAGGGCTGCAGAGTACCCGTATCATTCATGTCTGACTTATTTCAGAAGTCCATTTTCTGCACATTCCTGCACAGGATATGGTTCCCTTCTGCCTTGTTGAACTGGATTCCGTGTACTCTGCTTCTCTTCCATTCAGCCCACACCTTCATCTTCTGTGCCAAAGATTTTATTTCAAACTTCAGGATTTAGGCAGAGTGCTGTCAGTGCTCCCTTGTCCTTAGCAAAGCCTCTAGCAAGGCCTAGCAAGTCAAAACATACCTATCAGCAAATTTCCCATCATTCTCCAATTTTTCTTTTTCTTTTTTCTTGTGTATGGGGCAAAGGTAGGAAACCCCATGCTAAGGGCCATGGATTACGACCATTTGAGACAGAGAGGGCTCATCAAGGGGCAACTTCTCATACTGCTCCCTAGAGACAACATACATTGTTTTGGTACTTTGTATCATCATTTTCTTACAGCAGCCTAATAAGAGAGAAAACACACAAAATGAAAGAATGCCGAAAGCGGCAATGCATAATAATGTGATAAAGAAAGCTTTAAGTCCAACCCCGAGTCCAGTGAACCATGAGTTCACACTGTCTCAGATCTTGTCCAAATGCAACCCACCGTGAAAGTCATCGATATGCAAATCGGACAAATGCTTAATCTTGCTCATTGCATCTAAAACAAATGTATGGTTGGCAATCACAGTGCAACAATTAGTTTCATTAATGAATGTACAGGCGCCGCCTTCGGCGGCTAACAGTAAATCTAAAGCCCGCCTATTCTGTAGAGTCATTTGTGTGTTTTGCTCCAGAGATTCAGCAAGGCGTGAGATTGATTCAGTAACAGCTTTCATTTGAATGTGTAACAAACATTGTAGTCTGCGAATTGCCATGCCAAGCTCAGCAGCGAAGGCAGGACTAGCAAATGGGATCCAACCAGTCCAATTAAGGGCATCCAAGCGGTTCTTAGTAAGCGGATAAGTAGCATTAATATATTCATAGGAGGCTTGAATGGCCTCATCTTCGGCAGTTCAGCATCCCATGGACTGGTTCCTAATGAGATGCTCCGCTTTGCACGGGACATATGGGAGCGGAGAGAATGGTGGGTAACATTCAGAGGAATGAGGGCAGAATAAAAAGTAACCTTGACTAAAGCACAGGGTAAGAGGGAGAGATTTACTACCTGATACAGGATTTCCCCACACAACGAATAATGACCCCCTACAGCAAAGAGGTCTGTGGTAGGTGTCCATATGCGACTCATATTATGCCCATCAAACCACTTAACAGAAGATTTTCCTGTGGGAGATGAGGTAGAAATCCTCCTGAAACTAGACATCGGGAGATAGCATGAAGTAAATGGAGATTCATTCTGAGAACCCGTTGTCAGCACAGCCGAGCCGTCGTGGTAAATGGGACCAACCCCCTCATACCAGCGGAAGTCAGATCCATTAAGCACTAGTAGGCTCTCCATAATATTTCCCCAATCACTTTGCATCTTGGAAAAGTCCATATTACCAGTTTGATTATACCACTTTATCATGACTGAATTACTAGCAAAATGAAAGGATCCATTAACCATATTATACGACAGGTTGCACCTGTGTGAAAAAAGTAATAGATACATTTGTTATCAAACATAGATCAAATATCATATTGGGTCAGCATAGACACGCAAAGGGTCATGTATCATATTCATCGTATGCCACGTCTGGGAACAATTCAAAGCTTCATAACAACTGGCAGAAAAATTATTATTATCTACACAAGCAAGCTGTCCTGCATACTCATTTAAGGGAACCTTTGAAACATGTACCGGAGCATATGATACACCCTTTGGTAAAGGGGTACAGATAATGCAGTCTGAGATGTTCATCAGGGAAACAATGTGTAATACTGATTGCTTCCACGGGTTCAGAGAGCCTCCAGGTAAAGCTCGAGGTACTCGAGCTATCGTCTAGTTAGTCTGGTTCTGCCCCTGGAGAAACAAGGCCAGCTGCCCATCCGGGTGTAGACACTCAATATGGAGCACTATAACGATAGAGATCACCAGAAGGAGACACATGGATGCCCACGGAGTAGGCTTAGCAGCTATCATCTTGACCAGTACCCGATCTTTGGTTGGTAAGGGTGCGTTGGTTCTGTGGAGGGATAAAAGATGATCAAGCAGATGAAACAGCTGGAGCCGCTTTTAAATGGCTGACGTGTATCCAAGTGTCAGCATCATTCAATCGGGCGGCAAAAGGTTATGCAGCAGTGACAATGTGAGGTCCTGAAAAAGTAGGGCAGTCCCAGGATACACGAACACAGTTTCTTTTATAAACAGTAGTCCCTACAGGGAAACAAAAAGGCAACAACGAACTGGACTCGGTCTGGGTGGCAGCCACGCGATCAGCAATTTCTTGAAGTGCAATCCGGAGTCCTGCAAGATAAGGAAAAAGACTATCCTGTACTGGGACAGGGGACTGAAGTAAGTGGGTTGTGCGCATACGTCGGCCAGTAGCCATTTCATGAGGCATGAGGTGCAACCGTTTGATCGGACTGTTGCGCAACTGAAACAAACACATCGATAATGCCTGCAACCAGGTCATTTGACCAGAAGCACAAATCTTCCTGAGTTGGGTTTTCAAAATGCCATTACATCGCTGAACAAGACCATTAGAAGTAGGCTTATACACAGAAACATATTTCCACTGAACAGGAAGATGCTGAGTGAGTGCAGATACAAGGGCATTGCGGAAGTGAGAACCATTGTCAGAATATATTACTTTAGGGATGCCAAATCGGGGTATTATTTGTGTTTGCAGAACTTTTACCACTTCTTCAGCAGTCTCTTTATTGCAGGGAAAAGCTTCAATCCATTTAGACCAAGTTTAAACCCACACCAAAAGGTACCGTTTCTGAGCACATCTATGGATCATGTCAGTGAAGTCCACGTACCAGGACTTAAAAGGACCACTCAGAACCGGAAGGTGACCTTTGGCTATGACTTTTCCCCCTGACTGAGAGTTCAGGATACACACGGGACATTTTGCCACTAATTCCTGAATTCGGTTCTTCATGTGAGGGCACCAAAATGTATCTTTTAGTATCCCATGGATATGTGCAGTGTTGGAATGGTATACCCCATGCAATAGATCCGTGAGGCGCTTCAGTGTGTATAACAGAGACATAGCTTTCCCGAGGGGTGCACCTACACTTTCTTAATTTGGGTGCAACCGAGCCTCTCCCAGTTCCCAATTTCATAAGACAACTCATCACTCTGGAAGTCTGTAAGATCTGGCAACAGATATGTCTGTGATCGCGTAACCGGCATAATTAATGAGCCACAGTCGGTTACTTCTTTAGTTAGTTGGTCTGCCAACTCATTACCCAATAGCTGGAAGGATCTCCCTTGGGTATGAGCTGGGACCAATTCACAACATAAAAACAAATTGTCGAGCCTACGTTTCTCTAGACACTCATACATTTGATGTATTTCATTAAGATGTGTGACTGCACTAGCCGAGGTGATAAAACCTTGCTGTGACCACTTCTGATGGAGTACTGTCACTACACGTGCCGCATAATGGGAGTCAGTGAATATGACGATGTTGTTTTACCTGATGCAGTAGGACTGCCAAGATTGCACAGAGTTCAGCACCTTGGGCACTGTTCCACCTTCTTGTTCAGTCAGGAAAGACAAAATATCTTGTCCTTTGTGCTGGGCAACCATCGCATGTTGCTGGGATCTAACTGGATAAACAGTTTTATTATCTTGATCGTCCCCTCCTTCCTCCTCACCTTTATCTGAGTTATCGGTGACACAGGACCGGGTTTGAATCTTTGATTTCTGCCTAACACTCTTTTGTTTAGGCTTTTGTGACAGCAGTTCTGCTGTAGCCTCTTTTAACTGAGCTTCCCTTTCCATCAAGTATTGGTCTAAACGCTGCTTCTCCAATTTTAATTTAAGATCTCTCTCCTCAAATTCCTGATCCAGACGTTCCTTCGTCTGGGTCAGCTCATCCTTTTCAGCCTGGATTTTGGCTCTATTTTGCTCTACCTGAACTTTCAATTTTTCTAGTTCAGCTTGTGCCTCCGCATATCCACTGGGGTCAGCAGGTTCTGGAGGTGCAGAAGACTTCAAATTTATGTGTCCCTCTATTTTTGCCCACATCCCGCCTTCATTTGCAGCGTCACTGAGGGCGTTCTCTAATTCAGGATCTGAGGGCATAGATGCTGAGGATTTGGGTTTCTGTGGCTGGACTACGGGATCAGAATATCCTATAGCTGCCATGGTTTTACTCTCTGATGCCCAATAGGGCAGTGGAGTGGCGCTCGGTGCCGAGGGGGCCGAATCGGGGCCTGCCTGTATCCACAAATATACATGTCTTAAGTGTTGTAACTGGGGTTTACCACATTTGTGGAAAATAATATGATCCTTAATTTTTGCTAAAATGAGCGGATTGAATAATCCTCCCGCTGGCCAGGTGAGAGACAGATTCTTTTTCGCCCATTTTTCCCATTTCTTAGAGCAATCTTTTATGGATGTTTCCAAAAGGGGGTTTTGTTTAATGAGGTAATCTATTGGACTCAGGCCGGGCTCGGCCACTGTCTTACTTTCCTCCCCCTCTTTGGACTTTCTCTTTAACATTTTCACAATATATATATATATATATATACAGTCCTATCTAACTAATAACAAATCAACAAAAGGTACCTCCCTTTATTTACGGATATACTTTCCTTTATTTACAGGAAAGTCCCCCTATTCTCTCTCGTATTTACAGAATATAGTCTCCCACCTCTTTATTTACAGAGGAACGAGTTAGAGAAATATTTCTCTGAGACTTATACACGCAGTCCTCCTTTCGCTTCCTCTATCTCCGGCCGTCCCCCTTGCGGGAGTACGGAACCGCGGATCGAGACTCCACACTCGCTTCATACGCAATTGTACGTCTCAATCACACACAATCAGTCTCAGATATAAGGCAATCTAATACCATTTCACTCCCTTTTCCCAAAATTCTCCCCTAAATACACATATAATACATGGTACCAATATTTATACACAAATAAAGATATCTTTACTCACCCAACTTGTGGAGAAGTCTTCCATCTACGATGTTCAGACAGGTAACACTATACTCACCAACGGAGTCTTCGTACGGTATCCAGTCTCTCGTTCCTCTTAGAACGGTATCCTCATCTCCTATATTAGGAGGTATCCCTCATTCCCTTTTGGAATGGTATCCTCATCTCCTGTATCTCAGTGTGACAGGAGGTATCCTCATCTCTGATATAGAGCCAAAAACAGAGGAATCCCTGTGCAATTTAGAAAATTTAGGAGTTTCAAATACTCAGGTCCCTGTTCGGGGCGCCAATTGTAGGGTCCAGCCCTCTTAGATCCAATCAGAATTACAAATACCCCGGGACCTCAGAACAGAGACACTCATGTGTAATGCAAATCTTTATTTGTACCCAAAGAAACAAACAAGTCTGCAGTAATACAAGAGTATCTGAACAAAGTGGTGTTCTAGTAATCTGACAGCCTTCCTTCGCTCTGCACCTAAAGGGAAGGAACACTGTCAGATTACCAGAACACCACTTTGTTCAGATATTCTTGTATTACTGCAGACTTGTTTGTTTCTTTGGGTACAAATAAAGATTTGCATTACACATGAGTGTCTCTGTTCTTAGGTCCCGGGGTATTTGTAATTCTGATTGGATCTAAGAGGGCTGGACCCTACATGACTCAGCAGGGCCTTGGAGGACATTTTCTTACAGAGCGAGCAGAGCTCCGGATCATGGTTGGCCCCGAGACACCGCAGACAGCAGTCATGGGTGTCCGTGAGTGACATGTTCTTGGAGCACCTGTCACATTTTTTAAAACCGCTGGCCATCGGCATAAAAAGGGCCCCATGAGATCGAAGACCCACACGGCCAGTGGTTGGGAGAAAAAAAGGGCGCGAAGCCCACAAAAGGGAAAAATGCTACAAAAAGGACGCCCCCTTGCTCAAAGAAAGAAAGAGCAGGGGAAGGATGGTAGAGGATCGCTGCAACCGGAAAAATAGCAGGCCAGAAGCTGAAAAAAGAGACACTTTTTCCGAGGGTCGAAGACGTGCGTCCGAAGCATAATCCTAGACCGGTGAAAAGTGTGGTTCTGTGTTCATCAAATTCTCCTCAGCTTATGATGCTTTCTGGCACCGTGAGCTGCTCCTAAAATGGAAGAATTCCTATGATAAGAGTAATATAGGAAATCATTACCAATTGCTCCTTCTATGTGTTAGAGGGCAGAGCACCAGATCAGGACCCTTAAAACAGTTGGTCCCAAGGATCAGTCTCGGTTCCTGTACTTTTCAATCTTTATACTGCTGATCATCCATAAATCTTGGAAATTAAGCTTCTGTATGCTGGTGACTTGGCTTCCTCCATGCCAGCAGCTCGTTGGAGGATTTACAACAGTCTATAGAAAAAACATTGATTCTAGTCCCTTGGTCTATGATACCATAAAAAAGGTCAAAGAATATGAATATGAATCTTTCCATGAAATTACTTGAAGATGAAGCAGGTCATTCCTCTCTGCCTCCCTCCTCATGCACGCTTGTCCCTCCTCTTTCCCCATCTCAAAATGTATGAAACTAAGGGAAAAAAACCCCAGGAAGAATAGAAAATACCATTATTCCATATCATTTTGCTAGACCAGTCCAGATAAGTTGGTTGTGTCCCCCTACCAGCAGATTAATGGAGACAAAGAACCAATGAAAAACCCAGGTTTCAATTAAATCAGTCTTATTCCTCAATTCGCCTCAGCCACCAGAGGCCCCTTCAGTATTTCTTTGTCTCCAGCAGATGATGGATGGATTTTCTTCTCTCTGTAAAAAATCTGAAGATTGAGAGGATAAGAGATTGATTACACGCTCATGAACAACCACCTTGAGTACAGAAAGGTGACTCTCTCACTCGACCACAATGTGGGAGGCTCCATTAGACTGCAATCCTTTTGGTAGCCATAGGAGGAGGAAAAATTGGTTCATCTTCATCCCCTTATCATGATAAGGGCCTGTTGAGCAGCCACAAATTGGAAGGATCTGGAAGACTACAGCAGCCTCACACAACCTCAGTTCTCCCTCCCTCTTCCTCTATGCTCCTTACTGTCTCCCGAAGATTGCAGAAGGCTCTCAGAGGGGACTGCCTGTCAGCCACCTTCCACACAGTGCTGTAGAAATAAAACCTGCCAGTAAAAGCAGTTTCAGGGGAGTAGAGCTGAGCCGGCACGGATCCTGCACCTGGGGCTCACGGGGTGAGTACCAAGGCTTGACTTTGTCATTGTCCTTTTTAGGGGCTCTCGGTTCCATCTCTGAGGGATGCAATCCGGGGTGGACTGCTAGCAACCACTGGCACTGTGTGGGGGGTATCCTACTTTTTTCTGCACGCGTTAGTAACGTTTTTGCCTACTGTGCACCTGGTGGTTGTGCGGTCCTAACGCGTGTTCCACTCAAGTGGCTCCAATTTACCCCCCTTCACTAGTGCCTTTAACGTGCGTTACGTAAAAACACAGTTAATGTGCATTTGCGGGCCAATATAGTTTTACCTCGTGCTCTTGTGATACCTTACATATAGTGCCACTCCTCCTCCTCTTCTTCCTACTCCGTCCTTTCTGAATAAAGTATAGCTTGATATAGTTATATCCAGTCATGGTTTTCTGTGAGCCATGTTTCTGTAACTGCCACTAAATCCAAGTCAGCCTCTCCCATTAAAGCTTCAACATCTGGGATCTTATTTCCCATGCTACGGGCATTTATACACACCGCTTTCCATATGTTGCCCCTTTTACCCATTTCTATAAAGGTATTTAATGTTTCACTTACATGACGGCTTTCTTCACCCATCCCCAATGAATCTAGTTTAAAGCCCTGTTCAGTAGATTAGCCAGTCTGCTACTGTAGACAAGTCAACCTTTCTTGGACAGATGAACGCCATCTCTGCTCTGCAACCCTTGGAACAGCATCCCATGGTTCAGGAAACCAAAATGCTCTCGATGACACCATCCACGCAGTCATGCATTCACCTCCAGGGTGCAAGCTTCTCTGCCTCGGCCTTTACCCGCAATAGGGAGGATTGAAGAGAACACCACCTGCACCCCTGTTTGCTTCACCCTCTATTCCATAGCCATGAAGTAACTTTTGATATGCTCAGAGGTATATCTGGCAGTATCATTTATGCCGACATGGATTAGCAACATTGGGTAATAGTCAGTGGGCTTGATGAGTCTCGGTAAACTCTCCGTAACATCTCGGTTTTGGCACCTGACAGGCAGCATACCTCTGGATATCAAGTCTGGTCGGCAGATGGATGCCTCAGTACCCTTCAGAAGAGAGTCAACATCCACCACTACCCTTGGCTTCCTTGTGGTCACCGATTCTGCAACTTTAGGGCACTTGAGCTCTGGTTCTTCCCTTTCCAGGGATGCATTCACCTCCTCCACTTCCAGGGTTGCATTATGGTTCTTCATTTCAAGGGATGTAGAAGTTGGATTGGTGATTCTGCAGGCCCTGGTGACTTGTGTCCAAACTTTGTCATTCTGTAGGCTCCCATCTTCTCCTCTGCTGGAGAGCTTGGATGTTGCAAGAAGCATCTCATCAATGTACTTCTCACCGTCTTGAATGATCTTTAGCCTCGTCACCTCCTCTCTGAGAACATAAGATATGTCATACTGGCTCAGAACAAGGCCCATCAAGCCCAGTATTCGGTTTCCAACAGTGGCCAATCTAGGTCATACGTACCTAGCAGTTTCCCCAAAAGACACAGGTTCCACAATGCTTGTACTGGGTCAAGCATAGATATCCTGGGTCCCTTCTTAATAATGTTTTATGGACCTTTCCTCCAGGAACTTGTCCACACCTTTTTTTAAACCCAGCTACACTAACATCCTTTACTACATCCTCCGGTAACAAATTCCAGAGTTTGATTACACGTTGAGTGAAAAAATATTTTCTTTTATTAGTCTTAAATAGTTTACCCTGTAGCTTCATTGCATGTCTCCTAGTCTTTCTATATTCTGATAATGTAAACAATTGATCTACGTTTACCCGTTCCTCTCCGTTCATTAATTTATAGACTTCTATCATATCTCCCCTCAGCCGTCTCTTTTCCAGGTTAAAGAGCCCTAACCTTTTTAGCCTTTCTTCGTAGGATTATCCTTCCATCCCCTTTACCATTTTGGTGGCTCTTCTCTGAACCTTTTCTAAAATCGCTATATCTTTTTTAAGATACGGCGAACAGAATTGCACACAATATTCAAGGTGTGGTCTCACCATGGAACGATATAGAGGCATTATAATATCTTTTGTTTTATTTTCCATTCCTTTCCTTATGATACCTAGCATTCTATTTGCTCTCTTGGCCGCCGCTGCACACTGGGCCGAGGGTTTTAACATGGTATCCACAATGACGCCTAAATCTTTTTCCTGGGTGGTGGTTCCTAATGTGGAACCTTGCATTGTGTAACCATACTTTGGGTTGTTCTTCCCTAGGTGCATAACTTTGCACTTGTCCACATTAAATTTCATCTGCCATTTTGATGCCCAGTCTTCCAATTTATCAAGATCCTCTTGCAATTTTCCACAATCCTCTTGGGTTTTAACAACTTTAAATAGTTTTGTGTCATCTGAAAATTTGATAACCTCACTCGTTATTCCACTTTCCAGGTCATTTATGAATATGTCAAAAAGCAGCGGACCCAGCACAGATCCTTGGGGTACACCATTATTCACCTTTCTCCATTGGGAAAATTGGCCATTTAGCCCTACCCTCTGCTTTCTATTTTTTAACCAGTTCCTGATCCACAATAGTACACTGCCTCCTATCCCATGACTCTTTAGTTTTGCCAAAAGTCTCTGATGAGGGGCCTTGTCAAAGGCTTTCTGAAAGTCCAGATACACAATATCAACCGACTCACCTTTGTCCACGTTTTTATTCACTCCTTCAAAAAAACATAACAGATTAGTAAGACAAGATCTTCCTTGTCTAAAGCCATGTTGGCTGTCTCCCATTAGGCCATGACTATTGTCATGAGGTAGAGTCCTCAGAGCCTATGGAAATAGGTAGAACAGATGAAAACAGATCTGAAAATGACAGTTCAGATCAGCACATGGAGCAGAATTGCTATAGGCAACCAAAACAAACACTATCACATGGTGGGAGAACACGCCCGAGCAGCAAGCAGGTTCCCGATTCATTAGGAAATGAAGGGCAGCTGAGAAGGGGTGGAGCCCAACCAAGCACAGGGACACGCGTAGTTAAAACACGCTCACCTGAGGTTAGTGGGGAGAGGAGAAGAAGAGGCAGGGCGAGGAGCAGAACAAGTTCCAGTTCGAGAAGCAGAGACACAGGAGTGAGAGAGAGTTCAGAAGCCAGCAGAACTGAAAGGTATACGGGAAGAAATACAGCAGCCTGTTGCAGAGAGCAGTGTCCAGCTAAGGACGTGCCCTGTGAAACTTACCAGAAAGCTAGGAGAAGCTACGGTATAGAAGCCAGGTGCAGACAAGCTGAGGAGTTTTATCTTCCTAAAACCAGGTACAGCACAAGAGGGAAAGTCTGTCCCGGGGAAAGTTTTATCCTGAAGGAAAAGCCAGGACAGAAAGGCAGAGAAACGTCTCCGTCTCAGCAGTGCTCTGATAACTCACTCACACGCAGGAGCTCAAAGAAAAGGCAGTTGGGAGGTAGGCCAATTCCTTCTAATAGAAGAGCCTTTGAATATACTGATTTGCCCTGTACGTATAAGGAGCTGTGTAACTCACAAAGGGAGCTCTCAAGAGAAGGTGGTAATTATTCACTGCACTCTCTTAACCAGGAAGAAGGGAAGTGTAATTACCGAGAGCAGAGCTTGCCTAAAGACAACGTTTTCTATAACCCTGTAGAATGTTATTCAGAGGAGGAACCAGAGGATATGCAATGTAATGATTATGAAGAAGCAATATCAGATACATGCATGGACTGTACTTTAATTATGTCAGATGACATTATTTCTTTGTGTTAAAGAGGCTGTTTTAGTATAAGCAAACTGAAGTGAGGAAAACTTACCTGTTTTGAACGGACTGTTTGTGTTACTTTCGTGTTCAGCTGAAGACAAGCATATTTTTGGTTCCAGTTTTTTCCTTTTGATTTTTATACCAGAAGCATGGTGTTTTTGCCTTTTGTTCCCATTGCTTTAAAATCCACCCGGAAGGGGAATTAAAAGTCCTGTTTGAAAGCCTTACTATTCATCCACGACTCACCTTCTTTATTCAGCAATTGGGACTACAACTCCCAGAGGACATTGTAATCATCCCCTTTTGCTAGTATTGAAGCAGCCCCGGTGAATTACCCAGGCTCCAACCCCTGGGGACCCTCGCCGGGTGACACTATCTACATGCTGAGTAATTTTATTCTTTATGATGGTTTCTACCATTTTTTCCCAGTACTGACGTCAGGCTCACCGGTCTGTAGTTTCCTGGATCACCCCTGGAACCCTTTTTAAAAATTGGTGTTACATTGGCGATCCTCCAATCTTCAGGTATTAGAGATGATTTTAATGTTAGTTCACAGATTACTAATAGCAGGTCTGCAATCTCATAGTTCAGTTCTTTCAACACCCTTGGATGTATACCATCCAGCCCAGGTGATTTGTTACTCTTCAGTTTATGTAATAGTTATAATATATCTTTCCGATGTATCGATATTTCCATCAATTCTTCTGCACCTTTAAATACCACTTCAGTCATGGGAAACATCCCTACATCTTCCTCAGTAAAGACTGAAGCAAAGAATTCATTCAGTCTCTCTGCTATCACCTTGTCGTCTCTTAGTGCCCCTTTAACCCCTCTACCATCTAATGGACCAACTGAATCTCAGAGGTTTTTTGCTATGAATGTACTTGAAAAAGTCTTTATTTCGTGTTTTTGCATCTGCAGCAAGCTTCTTCTCAAATTCTCCCTTTGCCTGCCTTATCAATGCCTTGCATTTGACTTGCCAGTGCTTGTGCTGTTTCCAGGTTTCATCTTTTGGCTCTTTTTTTCCATTTCCTGAAAGATGCTTTTTTGGCAACAACAGCCTCTCTGACCTCACCTTTAAACCATGCTTGCAGTTTTTTGGACTTCCCTCCACTTTTCATAAAGCGTGGAATACAGCTGATCTGGGCTTCCAAGATAGTATATTTCAAACAATACCCAAGCTTGTTGTAAGCCTTTAACCTTTGCATCTGCTCCTTTTAGTTTTTTCTTAACTATTTTCCTCATTTTATCATAGTCTCCCTTTCGAAAGTTAAAAGGTAGTACTGTGGATTTCCTTACTATCCCTTCTCCACTAATTAAATCAAAGGCGATCATGCTATGATCACTATTGCAAAGTGGCCCCAACACCCTTATCTCTTGCACTAGATCTGGTGTTCCACTAAGGACTAGGTCTAATATGGCTTCCCCTCTGGTCAGTTCATGAACCAGCTGCTCCAAGAAGCAGTAATTTATTTCATCTAGGAACTTTATCTCCCTAGCATGTCCTGCCGTGACACTGACCCAGTCGATACCGGGTTAATTGAAATCACCCATTACTATTACTGCGCTGTAACTTTTGTTAGCTTCCTTGATTTCTTTGAGCATTTCATCATCCATTTGTTCATTCTGGCCAGGCGGTCGATAGTACACCCCCACTGCCATCGCCTTCCCCTTTTTACATGGAATTTCAATCCATAGAGATTCTACAGCAAATTTTGTTTCCTGCAAAACTTTAATCCTTTCTGACTCAATGCCCTCTCTAACATAGAGCGCAATCCCTCCACCAATTTGATCAGTTCTTTCATTACGATATAGTTTGTACCTAGGTATCACAGTGTCCCACTGGTTGTCCTCCTTCCACCATGTCTCAGATATTCCAATCATATCTAACCTTTCATTTAGTGCTATATATTCTAACTCTCCCATCTTAGTGTTTAGACTTCTAGCATTTGCATACAAGCATTTTAGAGACTATATTTTATTCAAACAAGCTATTCTCCCCACCAGTTTCACTCAAAGTAAGAGACGCTGAGCGCCCAATTAAGAAGTCAATCCGCTACCTAGGTGTTATACTAGATCAACGGCTAGATTTTACTGAGCATATAAAAAGTACAGTAAAAACGATTTACTTTAAGATAAAAAGCCTACGCCACCTAAAACCCATGTTAGAAGCGAATGACTTCCGTTCAATATTCCAGGCAATAGTCACTCCTCACTTTGACTATACAAATATTGTCTTACATGGCCTACCAATGAACACCATCAACCCGTTGCAACAAGTAATGAATGCTGCGGCACGTCTCTTAGTTGGTGCATCAAGAAGAGACCATATTACGCCAATCCTAATGGACCTACACTGGCTCCCAATAAGATGCAGAATTACTTATAAAGCACTCCTTATCACATTCAAGGCCTTCCATAACATTTTGCCATCAACGATCGCTGACCTCATCTGTAAAGCACCTAGCACAAGAGCAAGAAGACCTCTCACTGAAAACATGCTAGTCATACCCAGTGAAACCACAAATTGGTCCCAATCAATGATCAACAGGGCATTTAATTCTTTTGCTCCTAGATGCTGGAACAAACTCCCCCCAGATATTAGAGCAATACGAGATATTAAACAATTCAGAAAGGCTATCAAGCACTATTTATTCACGGAATACTTTCAGCCACTGTAACATAGATCACCTGCAACATATACCTCCAATGCTTAACAAAAACCCAAATGTATTAAAATTACGCAATGCAGTTGTATATACACTTAGAAATATTTATGTTGTTGATCTCATGTAAATTTAAATACATATGTTTTTGTTGATCTTATGTAAATAGTTTATGGAATGGTTCTACAAATAGAGTATCCCAGTTATCCAAGTTCTTAAACTGTTATCTGTAAACTCATACTTGTTAAATGTGCTGAGATGTTTTTGTTCCATGTAAACCGCGCTGATGCCGAATAGTGCGGTATAAAAGAAACTTTAAATAAATAAATAAATAAATAAATATTAATTTGGCTATTGGTAGACATGGATAATTTGGGATCTTTAAGCTCTGTCTGCTCCATACTCGAGGGCATTTGGGCTACTTTACTCTTTTTTGGAACCTCTCTGCTTTTGGTTGTATCCTTCAAGGATACACTCTTCCGAAACAACCGCTCTTGGGCGACTGTCGGCTTTCCCCTATTATCTAGTTTAAAAGCTGCTCTAACTCCTTTTTAAAGTGTTTTTTTTTTTATTTAAGGTCTTTTAGCCATATACAATAACCATATTAATACAGGACATGGTGCCGATATTTAACAGAAAGAAAAGAAATCAATACAGAAATGACAAAGAAGCATTTCAAGAAATCAATACAGAAATGACAAAGAAGCATTTCAAGAAACATCAGGCTATTATAGTCCAAATCACGGGAGCTAACTGCATACTATATAAAAAAAAGAAACAACCAATAAAGTAACCAAGGCCAAAATGGCCACTTACTAGGAGGAACCAGCAACAATACTACGAGACCCTGTTGAACCCTGTCTATCAAACAAAAATCTTTCCAAATGCGTTACTCCTTTTTTTTAAAGGTTAATGCCAGCAGCCTGGTTCCATCCCGGTTAAGGTGAAGCCCATCCCTTTGGAAGAGCCCCTCCTTTCCCCAGAATGTTCCCCAGTTCCTAACAAATCCAAAACTCTCATCTCTGCACCATTGTCTCATCCACACATTGAGACTCTGGAGCTCTGCCTGCCTTTTGTGTCCTGCGCGTGGAACGAGAAGCATTTCGGAGAACGCTACCCTGGAAGTTCTGGATTTCAACTTCCTACCTAAAAGCCTAAATTTAGCCTCCAGAACCTCCCTACCACATTTTCCTATGTCATTGGTACCGACATGCACCAAGACAGCAGACTCCTCCCCAGCACTATCTAAGACCTTATCTAGGTGGCGCGTGAGGTCTGCTACCTTTGCACCAGGCAGGCATGTTACCATGCGATCCTCACGTCCACCAGCCACCCAGCTATCTACATGCCTAATGATCGAATCACCAACTATAATGGCTGTCCTAAACCCTTCCCTCATGGGCACATGGCCCTGGAGAAACTTCCTCGGTGCGAGAGGGTTTTACATCACCTGGAGGACAGGTCCTAGTTACAGGATCACTTCCTGCCACACCAGGGTGATGCTCTCTTGTCACGTGACCTCTCTCCTCCATGGCAACAGGGATGCTGCCAGACTGGAGGTGGGATTTCAGGACTATATCCCTGTAGGTCTCGTCTATGTACCTCTCTGTCTTTCTTATGTTTTCCAAGTCTGCTACTCTAGCCTCTAGAGGACGAACTCGTTCCCTGAGAGCAAAGAGCTCCTTGCACCTAGTGCACATGTAAGACTTCTCACCAACTGGGAGAAAATCATACATGTGACACTCAATACAAAAGACTGGAAAGCCCCCATCTCGCTGCTGGACTGCTTTCTGCATCTTAGTTTTAAGTTTGTGTTTAGATCTTTAAGTTCTTTACTTACTAAGGGTTGCTATGGATATTTATAGTAATAAAACTGTACCTAATACTTTTAATATACCTTGATCACCTGAAGCTTAATTAATATCAGGTCTTTAGTGTATGACTGATTTGGGTAACGAGCTTCACCTGATAGCACCTCCTGTCTTTTAAGATGTGTAAGTACCTATAAAGTTACGATTATCCCAGGGGTGGGAGGGAAATAACACCTATAAAAAGAGGGCTGCTACACAGTACCCTGTCTTGTGCTGCTGAGGTAAGCTATATTCTGATTTGATTTAAATTATAGCTCTTTGCTGCTGCTAGGCTCTAACTTATCATGAAATTTAAACTACAAGCTCTCTGCTGGGTTCTAAATTTAACCAGAAAGCTCTCTTCTGTGTTTTAAATGTAAACTAAAGTACTTTGCTGATGGTAGGCCCTGAGTGACTATTAAATTTAAACTACAAGCTCTCTGCCTGGTATGAAATGTAACCAGAAAATTCTCTTCTGTGTTTTAAACTTAAACTGCTGCTACTTGGCCCTGACTGATTTAACAAAAAATAGTGGGTTCACAGATTAATTAGCTTTAATACAAAGAATTCCTTTCAGAAAATGCCCCGAAGTATATACTCACAATTGCAGATCTCTCTCCAGAAGTAACAGTCCTCTTTTCTAGTCCCCAAGACTAGAAAAGGGGACTGTTACTTCTGGAGTTCCTCCATTTATTTCTTGAGAGCTTCAGCATGCAGGCATCCTGCAGATGGAACTGATCCTGCATCTGGTATTGAGACCTCTGTCTAGACAGAGGCAGAAGCTGTAACGGGGGCAACAGCTTTAACGATACAATTTTTCCCAGCCATTGTTCAGTTCGTGGAGCTTAAGTATCTGTTAAAGCAAGTTTAAATTAGTCTTACCTGCTAATTGTAGTTCCTGGAGGAACTCCAGTCTAGTCCCAGAATCTCTGGGGTTGTCAACCGCCTCTAGCAGCTTTGGAGACTGAGAAACGTAACTCCTGTGATGTCACCAGTATATAAGGGCCGGAACCGCCTCCTCACACCAGTTTACCTATTGACAAAGCAGACTCACCAGAGAAACAAGTACCGAATTACAGCACCCAAAATAACTGCACTCCTGAGCTACAAAAGCCTCTTGGACCTCCTATTTCCAAGATCTGATCCCTGCTTGTGCATGCCTTGAGATCGCCTGACTCCCATCACGCCAAGGATGCTCTGACTCTCACCACCCCCAGGTGACATCCTGCCCTCTCGCGAAGCAGGCGCCTGACAGAGCTAAAAATATTTCTTACCTGTAAGTTAGCTCTTGCTTCAGGCCGAAGTCCAGCAACGAATTAGGGCGGGAACCGGGACTAGATTGGAGTTCCTCTAGGAACTACAATTAGCAGGTAAGACTACTTTAAACTTCCTGATCGTCCCTCCAGTATAGTCCCGGAATCTCTGGGGATGTACCTGAGCAGTAAATATAATCAACGGGAGGGTCCTGCTAGACCGGCCTTAAGCACAGCCGATCCAAAACAGGTGTCTCTGCCCGCCTGCACATCTAGACGGTAATGCTTCACAAAGGAATGCAGCGACGACCAGGTTGCCGCTTTACAAATCTCTACCGCCGGCACCAATCCACTCTGTGCCCAAGATGCTGCTTGTGCTCTAGTGGAATGAGCCCGCAGACCTTCCGGCACCGCTCTGCCGCGCAAAATATACGCCGACGCAATCGCTTCCTTTACCCAGCGAGCAATCGAACCCTTAAAAGCTGCCTCTCCTTTCTTTACTCCTGCAAAGAGTACAAATAGCCTGTCCGATTTACGGAAAGAGGCTGTTCTAGCCACATACTACTTCAATGCTCAACGGATATCCAAGCGATGAAGCCGCTCTGCGACCTGACCCTTACCTATATATGCAAACACCGGCAACGACACCACTTGGTTCAAATGAAAAGCTGAAACCACCTTGGGCAAGAATGACAGAACCGGCCTCAAAACCACCTTAGAATCAAAGAAAGACAGAAAAGGCTCCCTACAAGACAGCACCTGTAGCTCCGAAACGCGCCGCGCTGAGGCAATGGCCACTAAAAACTCCATCTTGAGCGTAAGGTCCTTCAATGAAGCATCCGCTAAGGGCTCAAAAGGCGCCTTCCCTAACGCCTCCAGAACCAACGGCAGATCCCATGCCGGAACTACCTGCTTACGCGGCGGCTGAAGAATCCCTACTGCCTTCAAAAAACGCTTTATATCCGAATGACTAGCAAGCGAGACTTCTTGCACCTTCCCCCTATAACAGGACAAAGCCGCCAATTGCACTTTCAAGGAAGCCACCGCTAAACCCTTTTGAAAGCCATCTTGCAAGAAAGAGAGCACTTGAGGGATTGACGCCCTTAAGGGAACGCAGTCTCTTTCTGCACACCAAGCCTCAAAGATACGCCACACTCTGACATATGTCAAGGAAGTAGACTTCCGTCTCGCCTTCAGCAAAGTTGCTATCACTGCCGCTGAATACCCTCTCGCTCTCAACCTAGCCTGCTCAATAGCCAGGCCGTAAGCGAGAATCGATCCACCTGGGGCATGCAAAGGGGCCCCTGAGTTAGAAGATCCTTGCGAACTGGAAGCTTCCATGGCTCCTCCACTAAAAGCCTGACCAAGTCCGCATACCATGGCCTTCTCAGCCAATCCGGAGCAATTAGAATCACTCACCCCTTGTGGAGCTCTATGTGCTGTATAACTCGACCAATCAGCACCCACGGCGGAAACACATACAGCAGCTGCTGCTCCGGCCACTTCTGGATAAAAGCGTCCAAACCTTCCGCCATCCTTTCTCTTCTCCTGCTGAAGAACCGATCGACCTTTACCGACTGAAACGTCGCCATGAGATCCATCACTGGCGTTCCCCAGCGTCTCACGAACATCGTGAATACCTCGGGATGTAGAACCCACTCTCCTGGGTCCACCTTTACCCGACTGAGAAAATCAGCCTCCACATTGTCCACCCCCGCGATGTGCGCTGTGGACAAGGCCCCTAGATTCTTCTCGGCCCACTCAAAAAAACTCTCCGCCTCGGCTTCCAGCGCCACGCTGGTGGTGCCCCCTTGCCGATTTATGTAAGCTACGGCCATAGCGTTGTCCGAGAACACCCGAACGGCCTTTTTCTGAAGATAGGGGAGCAATTTCCGGAGAGCTAGCACCACAGCCCTCAGCTCCAACCTGTTGATTGACCACCCGCTTTCCAGGGGGGACCACTGACCTTGGACCAGTCGACCTTGACAATCGGCTCCCCAGCCGTGCAGACTGGCATCCGTCGTGAGGGAAATCCAGAACGGCGCCTCCAACGACATTCCGCTCTCTAGATACCCTGGCCTCAACCACCAACGCAGCGCCAGGCGAGTCTGCGGTGGGCAATCCAATTTCTGGGAAAGCGAATCTCTTTGATGTGACCACCTCCTTAGTAGCGCTCTTTGTAACAATCTCATGTGGGCCCGCGCCCACAGCACTAACTCTAGGGTCGCTGCCATTGTCCCTAACACCCAAAGATAATCCCAGGCCGTGGGACTCTGCTGACCGAGAAACCGACCCACCAACTGTCAGAGTCCCAGCACCTGCTGCCGAGGCAGAAACACTTGACCGACACTCGTATCAAATCGCGCTCCCAGATACTCTAGGTCCTCAGTCGGCACCACCTTGCTCTTTGCTACGTTGACTACCCAACCGAGAGACTGCAGCAGAGCTATCACCCTGGCTGTTGCCGAAACACTCTCCTCTCTGGACTTTGCCCTGATTAACCAATTGTCCAGATATGGTTGCACCAAAACTCCTTCCTTTCGCAAAGCCAGTGCCACCACCACCAACACCTTGGTGAATGTCCGCGGCGCGGTTGCCAGACCAAAGGGAAGTGCCTGGAACTGAAAATGACCCATAGGCACCGCAAATCTGAGGAATTTCTGATGCTCCTGCCGTATCGGAATGTGCAAATACGCCTCCGATAGGTCCAGGGACGTCAGAAACTCCCCCTTTCTCACCGCTATGATAACCGACCTGAGGGTCTCCATTCGAAAATGAGATACGCGGAGACAGCGATTTACCCTTTTTAAATCTAGGATTGGTCGCCATGTCCCCTCCTTCTTTGGCACCACGAAGTAAATGGAGTATCGACCGCATCCTGACTGGTCGGAAGGAACCAGGACAATTGCCCTGAGATCTAGAAGCCTTTGCACCGTCTCCTGCACTGCCCGGTGCTTCGCTCAAGCGTTGCAGGGAGATCACACGAAAGAATTGGACACCGGCCGCTGAAACTCCAGCGCATAACCATCTTGAATCAACTCTAAGACCCACTGATCGGAAGTAAGTTGGGTCCAGGCAGGATAAAACTCCAGTAGCCAACTTCCTATGGTAACTAGCTCCTCCCGGACACCCCTGACTTCATTGTGACTTTTTGAAACTGGAGGATGAGGACGCAGAGGCAAACCCCCTGCTCGCTTCTCGAAACCCCCTAAAACCTGGGGTCCTAGCCGAGAAACGACCCCGCTGTCCTTGCCTCAACCTCGGGGGAGGGAAACGGTGAAAATCCCGCTGCGGTCCGCGAGATCCGGTAACGGAACGCTCTAGCTTCTGTTTGTCCTCTGGCAATTTACCTGTCTTTGACTCTCCTAAATCCTTTACCAACTTTTCCAAATCCTCTCCAAAGAGCAGCTTACCCCGGAAGGAAAGCCTACTCAATCTCGCCTTGGAAGGCCCATCGGCTGACCAATTCCGCAGCCAAAAACATCTCTGTCGTGCGACTACCGACGCCATACTCGTCGCTAAACTCCGGATCAAATCATAATGAATGTCGGCCAGATACACTGCCCCGGATTCCAAACGGGACGCCTCCTCAGTCACCCATGTGATCCCCCTGGACCCGCTGCGCCCACCTCAAGCAGGCTCTTGCCACCCAGGCCCCACAAATAGAGGTCTGCAAGGATAGTGCATTTGCTTCAAAGACCTGCTTCAGCAAAGTCTCTAACTTACGGTCCTGTGGATCCTTGAGTGCCGCCGACCCCTCCACCGGGATGGTAATTTTCTTGGTCACCACCGATACGGCCGCATCCACTCTCGGCGCCTTAAACAACTCCTGGTCCTGATCCAAGAGAGGATACAGCCTTGCATAAGCCTAGACCCTTTAAGAATGGCCTCAGGCATATCCCATTCTTCGTGAATCATTTATTTATTTTTATTTATTTACATTCTCTTATATACCGCGCTATTCTGCATCAGTGCGGTTTACATTGAACAAACTGAAATTACATTGAACAGGGCATTATAACTTGGAGATAACTATTTTACAGGGAACATGGGCTATGGAGGGTTAAGTGGCTTGCCCAAGACAACAAGGAGCACCTGTGGGACTAGAAACCCCAGTCCTTCCGGCCCAAGGTTGCTGTCCTGTAGTGGGATTTGAACTCCAGACCTTCCGGCCTGAAGTACCTTGCCCCAACCATTAGGCCACTCCTCCACTCATCATCTCCTTAAACACCCTATGGATAGGGAACACCCTCTGAGTCTTTCGAACCGCCTGCAGCAGCGGATTCTCCAGGGTGGAATCCTCTAACGACCCTCTTTCCGGCATGTTTAGGGTTTTGAGAGACTCTGCGATGAGCGCCGGCAGCTCTTCCCTACGGAACACCCTTACAACTCGAGCCTGATCTTCTTGCTCCCTAATCTCTCCTTCCTCCAGCTCCCCCAGGTCCATGTCCGCCTCCTCCGAACGCAAGTCCTCCAAAAGGACTAACTGATCTAGGTGATCTCTATCAGACCTGGCCTTCTTGGCACTGCTGCCAGCCACCTCTGCCGCCAAAGGTGAGCCGGGCCTCTTCAGTCCCAGGCCTGCCCCTGAGGTACTTGCTATAGGCCCCTCCTGAGAGCCAGCCAACGTCCTCTGGAGCAGCGCCATAAAATCCTGCGAAAAAATCGCCACCAAACCCCCCAATAGCGGCTGCTGGGACAACGGGGGCTCTGGCGCTGACACTGCCCCGCCCCCCCGGCTCAGAAGCAGACAGGGATGGAAGAATGGGGACCCCCACCTCCTCCAAGGTGTCATGTCCCCCTGTCTTGGATTCGGGGGCTAAGTCCTTCGCCTCCAACTCTGAAGCACACCCCCTACACACACCATCCTGAGACACCGAACTCCTCCTGGCCCCACACAATAGGCAGAGCTCTTTGGCAGGCATGCTGCACTGACAGGACCTCGCCGCAGATGCAACCCCAAATAATTTTTTTTTTGTTTAATGTTCTGTAGGACCCAGACACGCTCCTTAGCTAAAATGTGAAAATAATAAGTAAAAACGAAGCTCGCCGAGTGAGATACCCAGCGGCAAAGCCCCACAATTTCAATGGCGATTTTTCCCGCGTTCCGCACATGCGGTCTGGCCTGCCCCTGCTAATCTGCCATTTCGTGCCTAAAATGCCGCCTTACCTCGAAGGCCGCTGGCAAAATAACTGGAGCAGCTTCCCGCGATCTGTCCTGCCCTTAAGAAGCAGATCACCGAGGTCTGACAAGTTGGCATCCCCACGCTGACTAAAAATAGCTGTGGCAGCCCTTGAGAGCTCTAAGCGCCGGCAGGCAAAGCCTCTGCACGCGCTGAGCTCCGGACTCAATGGGCTCCTGTCCCTCTTCAACTGGGACAGTAACCCGCTGCCGGTCTTCTCCCCCAGGCTAGCAAATTCAACACTATGGCTCCTGCCTGTCTCCCGGTAGAGGGAGAAAGCACGGAAGGGAGCAGGGGACCTCAGGGCAATAGCTGGCAGACCCCTTAACACTAAAAGTAGAACTCAAATCTCTTTCCTCTCTTCTTTTCTTTTTTTTCTTTTTTTTTTTTTTTAAACACTTGCTACCACTATCCTTAATTGTTCCTCTGGTGAGCCCGGAATCCCCTTGGGCTCACCACCTCTTTAGCTGCTTTGGAGACTGATAAAACTGGTGTGAGGAGGCGGTTCCAACACTTATATACTGGTGACATCACAGGAGTTAAGTTTCTCAGTCTCCAAAGCTGCTAGAGGAGGTTGACTACATATATATATATATAAAAAAAAATATATATATATATATATATATAGGCGTCTCCAAAAGAGTGAAGTGTTCAGTCTCCAAGCTGCGAGAGGAGGAGCATAAAACCCCAGTGGTCAGGACTAGACTGGAGTTCCTCAAGGAACAACAATTAGCAGGTAAGTCTAATTTCACCTTTATGTAATTCCTATTTGACATTGCCATTTGTTCTCTTTTCCCCAGTAGGTCATGTATTGTTATTCTCTGAAATGTACTGGTTTAATATTTGCAGTGTTGCCTTTTGATAGGTAGAGTATGGTGCTTTGTGAATCCTGGTAGTGCTGTTATGATATGGCGGGTTTGCTCTGGGTCCCCCCATAGCCCATTACCAGACCTAAACCCCCTCCCCCATCAACCCACTTCCAGTCTTAACCCCCACCCCATTACCAGTCCTAACCCCCTCCCCCCATCAGCCCAGATAGATTTAAAAAAACAAATCGGCTGCTCCTGCCGCTGCCGCTGTGGCAGCGGCAGAATCAAATTTCCCGCAGCGGGGCCCTGCCTGCCTGGCAGAGCCTCCCTGCAGCATCAGCTCCCAAGTCCCTCCCAATGAGCGGCGTTTCAGAGCCGCGAAGGGAGAGCTTCTCTGACCTCTCGCGGCTCTGTTAATCCCGCCAGGGCTGATGGGAAATCTGATCATCCCCAGCGAGGTTAACAGAGCCGGGAGAAGAAAGGGAAACTCTCGCAGCTCTGAAAGCCCGCGCATTGGGAGGGACTCGGGAGCTGATGCTGCAGGGACGCTCTGCTGGGCAGGCGGAGCCCCGCGGCAGGACATTTGATTCTGCCGCTACCACGGCTGCAGCAGCAGCCGGTTTTTTTTTTTTTTAATCTACTTGTGCTAATAAAGAATGTTTTTTGCGCGGGGCCCCCTGAAACACGGGGCCATGTGCAAAAAACATTCTTGCTCAATGGACGGGCCGGCCCTGCTTACTTGTACATGTACACTGTTGCGTACGCTTCATTGTGCTATATAAATAACAAAAAGTAGTAGAACACATAAAGGTGTTCACTTTAATGCTTTACTGTTCCAACAAAAATATTCATTTTACACAGCAACATACAGTACATAATAACATAGTATATGACGGCAGATAAAGACCAGTATGGTCATCTAGTTTGCCCAGGAAGGTGGCTCTGTGCAGGTCACCTCCCTCTTCCCCCCCCCCCCCCCCCCATTAAAAGATATTTAAGTTTGCTTTGATTTCATTCTCTTGCTATAAAGGGATCCACTATGTCTGTCCTATGCCATTTGGAATTCTGTCACTATATTTGACCCCACCGCCTCCAGCGGGGGGCATTGCATGCATCCACCACTCTTTCAGTGAAAATGTATTTCCTGATGTAGCTTTTAAGTTTACTGCCTTGCAGCTTCATCGTATGCCCTCTAGTTTTACAGCTTCCCCTTCTTTGAAAAAGGTTTGTTTGCTCATTGTTTTTCACCCCTGCCCGCTCCCCTTGGAATTCACCCTCCAACAGCAACATGTCCTGGATAACACATAATATGCTTCTTAATTCTTCCCCCTCACCTCCCCCTGTCCCTCCCGGATAATCAGATATAATAGAACAGGAAGGAGCTATAATGCAGCATTATCCAGAAAATCTGGATCTGTTACAGCAGATCTCACTGTGCTAAATCATAACATGGCAAAAGAATTTTGCATCCTGGGCAGTAACGAGTCTCTCATTCTTAGTTACTCTCATGGGGCTGCAGGGAATAAAGAGCAGAGCTTTCTTTTCTGGAGCCCAAGAATAGCATTGAATACTGTCAGGTTCATTTCTTCTTCTGTTTGCCCCATGCAGCCATTCTCTTGCCCCTTCCCACAGCACCAGCTCCAGCCCTGGCTCCTTCCTCAGTGTGAAGCTCCACCCTCCCCTTTATGATGTCATCAATCGTTGCCCAGCAGGAAAAGGAGGTGCATAGTTCAGCTTAGCGAGACATTGAGAGTCTTTTCTTCTTTCTTCCTTTAATTTGCAGATTAACCATAAATCTCCAGCCTCAAATCTGAGCTTCTACTCTTCTCCCCCTCCTTCTGTAATACTCCCTGAGTTCTGCAAAAAGCAAACTCTCAGATCCTCTCCCGTAGTCAGAGAAAGAGCAGCTCCCAATTCATTTCTTAATCCTGCAGTCCACAAAAGCAGAGAGGAAAATGCCTGCAGGAGCTACTACTCAGGTAGGAGACTGCCCCCAACGTCCTGCCCTCTCTTTGCAAACACTGCTACAGCTTTCTAACCTGGGACACTGCAGAGTCAGGGCTAGAGCAGACCGAGGGCCGAAAAGAGGCCTTTTAGTGCTGCGGCAAAAGAGTCAGGAAAGGACACCCGGAGTCTCATGAGAATACAAGCCAGTTTATTGTGCTAGCACAGACCCAGAGGAATCATTTCCAAAAACTCTGAGCCCCGCGTCAGGGGCTGTACAATCTTTATATACTCAGTGCATACCATCAGTTCATACCTACGTTCAGGTTTCTGACTGGTGCTCCCTTGTGTGCCTGTCCAATCATATTCCCTTAGGTAAGGGGCTATCCCTTCCCCCTACAGCACCAGAATCGAAACCAGAAACTTAACAAAGAGAACAAAGAAGAGAAAGGGAAAGGTGGCAGCCCCTCCTGTGGGCTACAGATGGACAAATGGCCTTGGATTACAGCACAGCCCTTCTCTGGCCATTTGTCCATGCAATTTGTTGCATGGGCATATTTACTAGCCAGGGGCTGAATTCCTTTCGTCCTGAGGTGACTGCCACATTTCCCCCTTTGATTTTTCCACCAGCGGGTCCCATGACTAAGTGGCAAACTCTCCCGCCAAAACCGGAGCATCTCAGCTGTGACTATGTGCGGCTGAAAGTTCATAATCATAGCTGAACTGCTACAGTTTTGTAAGGAGAGTTTGCCACTTTGTCTGGGACACGTGGTGACATACAGGAAGACGCAGGGGAGATCGGCGATGTTGGAAGTGCTCAGGGGAAGTAGCACTTGGTTGGCAACCACTGCAGAGGGAAAATGCTGCAGCTGGGAGGCATCCGGATTAGGTTTGCCTTTCCTTTCATTTTGCTCTTCAGTGCAGAGAGACTTTCGATCGTGCTGTATAACTGGGTTACAGTTGCTACAACACTGGTCCAGGACTGTGTTATATTAATGAATTATGTAAATCCAGAAAACTCCCTCACACCTGCTGAGCCCCAGCCCAGGGAGGTCTGAAGTATATAACCGTGCTCCAGGACTGAGAGATCTCCTGAAATGTAACCCTGCTCCGGAACTGTGTGTTATGTGAATGTGACTTCTATACACCTAGAAAGCTCTCCCCCTGCCCTGCTAAACCCCAGTGCTGGGAGGTCTCCTGATAGAGCTGATAAAGAAAGCATTGTGTATATGTTTTTGGTTTGTATTTCAGGTTCCAATTAAATTTGAGGATATAGCTGTCTCTTTCTCCCAGGCGGAATGGGAATATTTAAGTGAAGAGCAAAAAGAGCTTTACAGGGAGGTGATGAAGGAGAACTATGAGATCCTGATCTCCCTAGGTAAGGACAAAGTTATCTGCATTTTGACCAGACACGGACATTGATTTAGTAAAAGTAATTTGAGGTATCTCCTCCATCCTGATCTGTCTCAGCCGCTCTCTATCTTAAGATGACAGTGTAATGGCCAGAATGAGGGACTATAAAACCAGCCTCTGTGTTCTTCAGAATTTCTTCCCTTTATAGATCAGAGACAGATCCTTCTCTTATTCTTGCAGCAAGGCTGGAAATCAGGGGCAGAGAAGAACAAATGTTCAATGCCTACCAACAGATTATCAAACTCAAAACAAAAAATACTATCCAAAATGCAGCTCATCCAAAACTATTTACATAACACAATGGATGCTCAGCATCGGTTGCAAAACAGTACAGGAATATTGCTGCACTTCACAGTCTCACTGTAATTGACTCTCCACAGACAGTTCTAGCACATCAGTTGCCACAACAACCACATTAAAACAGTGCAATAAGACTAAGGTCACTTATCTTTAATGTGACCAGTGAAGATCTCAGCTCCCTGAAATCATGCCTCAACACTGGCAGTGTTTCGCTGTTTCAGCTGCATCAGGAGGCTGCTATTTTATTTATTTATTTATTTAAATCGCTTATATACCGCGCTCTTCAACATCAGTGCGGTTTACAAAGAACATGAGGTATTTTACGGTGGGGGTTAACACCGTATTACATATAACAGGTAGCTCAACTTGGATAACAGTATTAACTATTTACATTTGTAATAACAGTATCATTATTTACATTCGTAATAACAGAATGATATTCACACTTATATACAAATACGTGATGAGGGGATGCGTGTGTTCGGGGCTATGTTGTGGGTGGTGGGGTTGGTGGATATTCCTCTGGGTAGCATTTGAGGAAGACATAGTGTTTCAATTCTCTCCTGAATTTAGTTAGATCCGGGATTGCTCGGATATCGGGTGGAAGAGCGTTCCAGCATCTGGGAGCGCAGAGACTGAAGGCCCTGTTTATGGTTGTCTGAGTACTGTGGGTCATTGCTTTGGGGATTACCAAAGTGTTTATAGCAGTAGATCATCTGGCTCTATTTGGGGGTGTAATGTGAGTGAGGTCCGCGAGAGAGGCGGGGGCGAGTCCGTTGATGGTCTTGAATGTTAGTAGTAAGGTCTTGAAGGTGATTCTGCTGTGGATTGGGAGCCAGTGGAGACTTTTGAGGATGGGTGTTATATGGTCTCTCCTGGAGGCGCTATGTAGGACTCTGTTTTCATTCTGTATTTAGTCCTAAATACGTGCCTCTTTTGTTTATGCCGTGAACGTTGAAGTATTTGTCTAGCTAATTCTGTTTTGTTTTGTTTGTTTTATCATGCCCATTTTTGTCTAGATAATAGCCTCCTGATGCAGCTGAAACAGTAAAACACTACCAGTGTTGAGGCATGATTTCAGGGAACTGAGATCTTCACTGGCCACATTAAAGATTGGTGACCTTAGTGTTATTGCACTGTTTTAATGTGGTTGTTGCGGCAACTGATGCGTTAGAACTGTCTGTGGACAGTCAATTACAGTGAGGCTGTGACGTGCAGTAATATTCGCCTTCAGTACTTCTCTGTCTCCAGCAGATGTGGATGCCTGCTTCGGCTCCTGATAGCTACCAGAAGGGCTCCCTGTCAGCAGCTTTTGGATTTTGGCTTAGGACTCTCCTCGGGGGATTCTTGCCCAACAGACACAAGAGGTGTATTCTGAGCTTCTTGCACTTATTCAGCTTTAGCTCCTGGCCACAAGGGTCAGTTGAGCTACCTCTCTAACCCGAAAGGGGGAGGGAGCCTGGTCGGGGAGACCAGTGGAGCCTGTGCGGGAGCCATCAGTACTTCTCTAAGGCACAGCTTATTTTTTTTATTGTTGCACTCTTTGCTGGTTTATTATTGTGCTCTTGCTTTCTCAAGTCACGGACACCTAGTACTGACAGGCTGTCAGTCATCGGAAGGCACAGTGAGTGATTTGCACACTCCGCTTCCCCTGGGCCTCCCGCTCTATTTGCAGTTGGCGTTGTTTCTTTTCGTGTCGGAGGGACAGGAGCAGTTTTGACCGACCGCTTCGACCGACCTCATGCCAGCCTCCTCTGCAGTGCTTCCCGCAGTTGCTGCTTTGCCTTGACTGCCCGTTCTGCGCAAGTGGCCATTTTGGAGGAGCCACATGGTGCATTGGAGCACCTCTCCTGTTCGCGGTGGCCATTTTGGGAGCCACGTGGTACATCTCAAGGGATACGAAGTCTGCCTTCTCAGCAGCGGGGTACTGCAACGGGTACTTGTAAACGAGGCAGAAGTAGTTATCGTCACATGCCTTCAGGATGCTGTCAGCCTTGTCGCGCTGTGTGGCATGCGGGTGCAAATGCAAGTACCTGGTGGACCAGCTTTGCACCACATACTTTGAAGAAATGGGACAATCATCTTAGATGGGACAGCACTCAACCGCCCCCGGTGGTGAGACCCAGTGCCCTTCGGTGGTTTCAGCTGTGCAGGATAAAGAGTCTGCTCCTTCTTACCCTCAAGGAGACGGTTCTCCTCCTCCTCTCCTATTACCTCAGACTCAGCAGCCATCTCAGCAGCCAGCACAGACAGTGTGGCAGCAGCTCCCTGAGCAGCAGGCTGCCACCTTTATGAGCCTCTTCAAGCAGACCTGGGAGATTTGGAGGGCCCACAGTTCGGGTGTCAGCACCTTTTCCTCGAAGAAAGCGTGCCCGCGATGTTCCCTTGTCAAAAGGACTGCATGCAAAGATGGTGATCTGGACAACTCTCAGTCCTAGAGGAGGGCGAGCAAGTGTCCTCCGCTGACTCGGTGGAGAGTGCTTTGTACCGGGAAGACAGGGAATGGTCACAGCAGGAAGACACAGAAAAGCTGGAGCAGTCTCGGGATGTCCAGCTTTTCTGTAAGGAAGAGCTTTCCTCGCTTATCTCCCAGGCAGTGGAGGCCTTACAACTCTCACCGGGCCCCACAACACAGTCACAGGCGATGGACGGGCCTCCGACGGACCCTAACCTAGTGGGCATTTGCAAACCCTCTAAGTCCTTTCTGTTCCCATCAGAGCTTCAACAAATGTTTTCCCTTGAGCAGAGCCCTCATTATGCACCGCTAAGCGACAGGGGTGCCACTACAGCTGGCTTCGGTATCCCAAGGTGGATGCCATTATCGCAGCAGTGGTGAAGCATACGACCATCCCAGTTTATGGAGGAGCGGCTCTCTATGATCAACAGGACCGCAGGGTCGAGGGGCTTCTGAAGAGGCCTTTTCCTCCTCCTCCTTGGTTCTTCAAGCTTCTTCTTGCAGAGGACTGCTGGCTCGTACCCTTCTACGCTGGGTTCATCTTCTTCCAGATGACCTAGCAGCTGCCCGACTCGGTCACGGCCTTTGTAGCGGATGCCTTCTATGATTTGCTTCACTTAGCTGCACGTACAATGGTGGCAGTGACAGTTGCACAGCGCTGGCTCTGGCTGCGCCATTGGTCAGCAGCCTCGATCTCATGGCCTCAGCAGCGAATGCAAAAGTGCCTGTCTTTTTCAGGTGCCTTTGAGAGTACGGCTTGAGCAGTCTGGGTGCACTGGTACAGCCTTGGCTGAGCAACCAACTTCTTTATCTTTTCCCACCCTGGGTGGTGATAGGGCAAGCACTTCACAGGATCAAGTGACATCTGGGCTTAGTAATACTAGTAGCCCCCGACTGGCCTCGCCGACCATGGTATGTCGACCTGATGCACCTCATGGCGGCACTTCCTCTCCCATTCAGAATTTGCTGGGTGTTGCTCCACCGAGGCCCCATGCTGATGGACAATCTGGCTCCTTACTCGCTTTCGGCTTGGCTCTTGAGAGGCATGCTTAGAGCGAAAGGGCTATTCAGAGAGGTCGTCTCTTCCCTTCTGAAAGCCCAGCGTCCATCTATCTCGCTTGCATATGCCCAGGTGTGGCTCATTTTTGAGTATTGGTGCGCTCAGCATCGGATCTCCCCATGGCGTTCTGCCATTCTGACATCCTTGCCTTCTTGCAGGACAGCTTCAATAGGGGCTCAACTCCTTGCACGTACAGGTAGCGGCTCTCACTTGTTTCCGGGGACCCATGGCGAGACACTCCATAGCTTTCCATGCGGACGTCAGCCGATTTCTCAACGGGGTACGTTTCTTACGACCTCCGCTGTGGGCGGTGGTCCCCCCTGGGACCTTGCCCTCGTACTTCGGAGCCTTATGCCACAGGAAAAGAGAGAGATCTACCAGCCGGTTTCCCAACTATCCTTTCAGAGAAAAAGCAGTTAAATCTCTTTCAGTGTTTTCAAAATGTGCTGTTCCAAGTCCCTGTGTGTAGTTAATTGGGGAGTGCCCTATAAAGCAAGATTGCTCACTACGGGTAGATGGGAGTTGGGGGGGGAGGGATAGGGAGGGAACTAACAACTGATGAGAATATAAGAACATAAGATATGCCATACTGGGTCAGACCAAGGTCCATCAAGCCCAGTATTCTGTTTCCAACAGTGGCCAATCTAGGTCACATGTACCTAGAAGTTTCCACAAGAGACAAGTTCCACAATGCTTGTACTGGGTCAAGCATTGATATCTTCGGTCACTTCTTAATAATGGTTTATGGACCTTTCCTCCAGGAACTTGTCCAAACCTTTTTTAAACCCAGCTACACTAACAGCCTTTACTACATCCTCCGGTAACAAATTCCAGAGTTTGATTACACGTTGAGTGAAAAAATATTTTCTTTTATTAGTCTTAAATAGTTTACCCTGTAGCTTCATTGCATGTCCCCTAGTCTTTCTATATTCTGATAAGGTAAACAATTGATCTACGTTTACCCGTTCCACTCCGTTCATTAATTTATAGACTTCTATCATATCTCCCCTCAGCCGTCTCTTTTCCAGGTTAAAGAGCCCTAACCTTTTTAGCCTTTCTTCATAGGAGTATCCTTCCATCCCCTTTACCATTTTGGTGGCTCTTCTCTGTACCTTTTCTAAAATCGCTAT
This sequence comes from Ichthyophis bannanicus, assembly GCA_033557465.1. Classification (NCBI taxonomy): domain Eukaryota; kingdom Metazoa; phylum Chordata; class Amphibia; order Gymnophiona; family Ichthyophiidae; genus Ichthyophis; species Ichthyophis bannanicus. The sequence goes on along the minus strand of CM066031.1, from coordinate 139,115,042 downwards.
ATCCTTTTTAAGATACGGCGACCAGAATTGCACACAATATTCAAGGTGTGGTCTCATCATGGAATGATATAGAGGCATTATAATATCTTTTGTTTTATTTTCCATTCCTTTCCTTATCATACCTAGCATTCTATTTGCTCTCTCCATTGGGAAAATTGGCCATTTAGCCCTACCCTCTGCTTTCTATCTTTTAACCAGTTCCTGATCCACAATAGTACACTGCCTCCTATCCCATGACTCTTTAGTTTTGCCAAAAGTCTCTGATGAGGGACCTTGTCAAAGGCTTTCTGAAAGTCCAGATACACAATATCAACCGACTCACCTTTGTCCACCTGTTTATTCACTCCTTCAAAAAAACATAACAGATTAGTAAGACAAGATCTTCCTTGTCTAAAGCCATGTTGGCTGTCTCCCATTAGGTTGTGACTATCTACATGCTGAGTAATTTTATTCTTTATGATGGTTTCTACCATTTTTCCCGGAACTGACGTCAGGCTCACCGGTCTGTAGTTTCCCGGATCACCCCTGGAACCCTTTTTAAAAATAGGTGTTACATTGGCGATCCTCCAATCTTCAGGTATTAGAGATGATTTTAATGATAGTTCACAGATTACTGATAGCAGTTCTGCAATCTCATATTTCAGTTCTTTCAACAGCCTTGGATGTATACCATCCGGCCCAGGTGATTTGCTACTCTTCAGTTTATCTAATAGTTGTAAGACATCTTCCCGATGTATCGATATTTCCTTCAATTCTTCCGCACCTTTAAATACCACTTCAGTCATGGGTAACATCCCTACATCTTCCTCAGTAAAGACCGAAGCAAAGAATTCATTCAGTCTCTCCGCTATCGCCTTGTCGCCTCTTAGTGCTCCTTTAACCCCTTTATCATCTAATGGACCAACTGACTCTCTCACAGGTTTTTTGCTACGAATGTACTTGAAAAGCTCTTTATTTTGCGTTTTTGCTTCCGCAGCAATCTTCTTCTCAAATTCTCTCTTTGCCTGCCTTATCAATGCCTTGCATTTGACTTGCCAGTGCTTGTGCTGTTTCCAGGTTTCGTCGTTTGGCTCTTTTTTCCATTTCCTGAAAGATGCTTTTTTGGCAACAACAGCCTCTCTGACCTCACCTTTAAACCATGCTGGCAGTTTTTTGGACTTCATTCCACTTTTCTTAAAGCGTGCAATACAGCTGGTCTGGGCTTCCAAGATAGTATTTTTCAACAACACCCAAGCTTGATGTACGTCTTTAACCTTCGCAACTGCTCCTTTTAGTTTTTTCTTAACTGTTTTCCTCATTTTATCATAGTCTCCCTTTTGAAAGTTAAAAGGTAGTACTGTGGATTTTCTTACTATCCCTCCTCCACTAATTAAATCAAAGGCGATCATGCTATGATCACTATTGCCAAGTGGCCCCAACACCCTTATCTCTTGCACTAGATCTGGTGTTCCACTAAGGACTAGGTCTAATATGGCTTCCCCTCTGGTCGGTTCATGAACCAGCTGCTCCAAGAAGCAGTCATTTATTTCATCTAGGAACTTTATCTCCCTAGCATGTCCTGAAGTGACACTGACCCAGTCGATACCGGGGTAATTGAAATCACCCATTATTATTACTGCGCTGTAACTTTTGTTAGCTTCCTTGATTTCTTTGAGCATTTCATCATCCATTTGGTCATTCTGGCCAGGTGCTCGATAGTACACCCCCACTGCCATGAGGTGTCAGTAGCTTCAAAAAGCTGAATAAAAATACTAAAGCAGAATTTTAAACCTACCCCACTAGATAAAATATTTCCCCTTTTAAACTAAAGCACCAAAAAGAATGTAGCTTTGTTTTAAAAATGTACCAAAACCCTTTTAAGAGCTCCCGGACAGAGAGCTAGTAATTTAAAAAGCCACAAACTCTTACCTTTGCTTGAAATGTATCGCCCCTGTTAGGAATGCCTGGTTCAGTAGCATATTTTAATCACTAAGGCAGCATGAGGAGTGCCGGCATGGCCCTAGAGATGACTCTAGTTTTGCCTGGACGGAAAAGAATCTCCTAGCACTGTCGGTTCAGCACTGCCGGGATGGACAGGGTGGAGATGGACTTCCTCAGTCATCACACCCTTGATCCCGGAGAGTGGGAGTTAAGTCAGGAGGTGTTTCCAATGATTTTCCATTGTTTGGGTCACCCAAGATGAATTAGATGGCAATCTGGTCAAATGCAAGGATACCATTTCTTCTGTTGCCACATCGAAGCGATGTCAGAGGGCATCGGTGCCCTGGCTCAGTCATAGCAATACCTCTATATATTTTCTTTATGGCCGCTTTTGGGGCATGTGTTTCAGTGCATAGAGAACCATCTGGGCTGGATTGTTTTGGTGGCACTGGATTGGCTGAGGAGAGCATAGTTCAGAAGCGTAATGCGACTCTCGCAGGAACCTCCGCTTCATCTGTCCCCATTTCGGAACCTGTTGTGCCAGGGGCCAATTGTCCTGGACAACCCAGTTCCCTTCTCGCTTACGGCTTGGCTCTTGAAAGGAGTCGGATGGCACATAAGGGTTTCTCTCCTGCAGTGGTTTCCACTCTGCTGAAAGCCCGGAGGAAGTCTACCTGCCTGGCATACATACAGGTCTGGTGCCTCTTTGAGTGTTGGTGTGGCACATGCAAGCTTGTTCCAGAGGTAGCCAAGGTGCCGGCTTAGTTGGCTTTCTGCAGAATGGTCTGGAAAATGGCTTTTCCATTAGCTTCCTGAAAGTCCAGGTAGCAGCTTTGCCCTGTTTCCCAGATCTGGTGGCTGGAAAGTCTTTCACCTTACACCTGGATGTTTTTTGTTTCTTTCAAGGGATTTGGTGTTTGTCAATTGTCCCTTCCTAGGATGTCTGTCTGCTGCACAGTGCCCTGATGTTGGAGCCCTTTGAGCCTTTGAAGTGTGCTATTCTGAAGGATTTGACTCTCAAGTCTATTTTTCTTGGTTGCGATTTGTTTGGCAAGGCAGATTTCCAAGCTATAGGCTCTGTCTTGCTGGGATCCATATTTGTCTTTTTCAGAGGAGACTATCCATTCTGCCTGTGCCTTCCCTTTTACTCAAGGTGATGTCTCCTTTTCAGTGGCACTGGATCAAAGAATCCATTGCCTCGGTGTATCTATTACAGAACCAGCTGATTCTGGAGGATTACACGCACATTCTACTTGAGCACAGGCATCCCCGGGGAAGAAGAATTGCTCATTAGACTCTTCAGATGTTTGTTGGGCAGCAAAATGGGCATCACTTTCCACTTATGTCAAGCATTCCCACTTGGATGTCCATACTCAGGCAGACACGTCCTTTGGCTAAAAGGTTATGTGAGCTGTGTCTTCTTTGCACCCAGTGGAAGAGTAGCTTTGGTACGTCCCATTTGTCTGGACTGGTCTAGCAGGATGATATGGAAGGTGGCATTTACTTACCAAATAATGCCCTTTCCTTGAGTCCTGCTAGACTAGTCCAGGACCTGCCCCTGGAATTGTGTTGATCTGTTATGCTGCAGCGGTATCTTTTGGTCAGCTATAATCTGGATGGTGGCCCTGCAGGCTTATAATCTACTGACAATCTTCTGTTCTAACTCTCCTGTAGATAGTTTCTGTGCTGTTTGGTTAAGCATTGTTGCCCTCGTTGTGGCTGAGTGAGGTTTGCCATGTCTTATCATTTGCTTTGATATGAATACTGAGTTGCCCACTAGTAGCTAAGGTGGATAGAGGCATGGGAGTGATGTCATTGAAGCCTGGGCATTTCATTGGCTCTCTGTCTCCATACATCTGCTGGTAGGGGAACACAACCCACTTGTCTGGACTGGTCTAGCAGAACTCAAGGAAAGGACATTATGTAATGAGTAAAATGTCCCCTTTGCCCTTTTGTGGAGCCTCTGAAAGGATACAGACATAATGGAGGCAATATAGGCAGTTTACCTGGCATTGGGGCAGATGCAAGAGTTATTTTTCAGGGATAGGGTAGTTTGTAGTGTAGTTTTTGGATATGAGAGTGATTTGGGGAGGGGGGGGGTCAGTTGCAGAGAGGTAGTATTAAAGGTGAGATAGTTTGCGAGCAGTGGGGAAGTTGGAGTGGGATATTTTTGGGTTTGTAGGATGGAAGGCCAAATGAGTTGTGGTATTTTTTTGATGGTAGAGGCAGTTTGTGGGGCACTAGGGAAGTTGCAGGAAGGTCATTTCTGACGGTAGAGGTCTGGCAGGATGTGGGGCATTCAGTGGGGTATTTTTGGGGGTTAGAGTAGTTGGTGGGCATTTGGATGGAGTATTTTATGGGGGGATGGTGGTGGTAGACTGTGGGGTAGTTTTAGCAGGTGGGGAAGTAGCTTAAAGGGGGATGGGGCAGTTGCAGCATGATAGTTTTTGGGATGGGGTATTTTCTAGCGTGGTGTGACAGTTACTGGGGGTTAGTTTTTGGCAGTAGGAGTAATTGACAGAGTGGTCAGTCTGCTGCAGGAGGGGTTAGCTTTTCTCAGTGCAGTGGGGGGAGCGGTGAGGCAGTTGCAGGAGGTTGTTTTTAGGGTGGGGCAGTTTGCAGGGCAGTGAGGCAGTTGTGGCAGTGTAGCTTTTCAGAGCAGGGTAGTTTTCAGGGGGCTGGGGCAGTTATAGGGGATAGTTTTTGTGGATGGGGTTATTTACAGGATGGTGGGGCGGCTGCAGGAGGGGTTAGGTTTTTCTGGTGGGGCAGTTTTTGAGATGTGAGGTAGTTGTGGGAGGTGGTTTTTGTAAGTGGGGCTGTTTGCATGATAGTGGGGTGGTTGCAGGTGTGTAGGTTTTAGAGCAGAGACTGCAGCACATTGAGGCAGTTATAGGAGATTGTTTTTTTATAGTGGGGCACTTCGGGGGACTGTGGAGGTGTATTTTTAAAGGAGCAGTAAGCAGGGTGATGAAGCAGTTGTGTGGAATATCGTTTCATGGTGGCAACATTTGGGGATTTAGTAAGACAGTTACGAAGGAGTATTTTTTGGAGCTGTTGCATGTTGGTGGTGCAGTTTGAGATAGGGGAGGCTTTGGTATTGGGGCATTCTGGTAGGCTGGGAGCCTAGGAGAATGGGGAGAGGGTGTTTGAAAGGAGCAATCCCCTAGCTGCTGTGTTTCACTGATACGATTCTATGATACAGAAATGGAAACTCCTTCTGTCATAGAAGTTCACTGGGCTAGAGTTTTGGGGCACTTATTTCTCTGCAACCCCTGCTCCGATTTGGTCCTTTTTTGAACTTGATGTTTCTTAATACCACCTTTTCCTGCATGCAAAGTTTCATCCCATTCTGCTAAGTTTTCAGATTTATCTTGCCCCCAAGACTGAGAATCAGACAGAGACATTCTCAGCTCCTTTTATGTAATAATTTCCATTAGACTGAAAGCATAGAAAGAGCACTTAGATGTCAGCATATTGTGATAAGGAAGACTCTAGTGAGCTCATGGAAGTAGAAGAAAAGAATTTTTCTACCTTTAGGAAAGGTCACAGCCCTGCAAAGCACACGTTCCAGCCGTTCTCTAGAGAAAACAAACACAGGGATTCAAAAGCTAAGATGACACTCCAAAGCCTGATGACATAGCAACAGGCTTGGAAACTGATTACAAACACCTGTCTAGAGAGTCAGGGAGATTGATCAGAACACAGGGATATAAACCAGGGCTGGAGAATGAGAGAGGGCAGACCGAGGGGAAGACCGAGGAGCAGCCCGAGAGAGAGCAGCAGAGCAGAGAGCAGCACAGAAGGCAGCCCAGATGAGAGCACAGTTGGAGGAAACACAGAAGCTGGAGAAAGGAAGCCACATGGAGAAAAGGAACTGAAGCAAGTAAGGCAGAAGGGGAGAGGACACGAAGGTGGTCTGGAGTGCTCAGAGAGAAAGAGCAGGAAAACCTTCAAACCCCAGCACTGAAGGAAAAGCTTCAGAGAGTTCAGAAGTGGGTGCCTAAGACTCAGTGCAGAAGTCTTCAGAGCCCAGCCTTAAAGGGAGAACCGTGGCAGAGCTCCAGGGAAGAACCTAAACTAAGGGACAAGGGACTGTTTCCCCAGAGCTGGCAAGAGATAGTCGCTCAGCTGCAGAGAGGAGTTTCCTCAGGCTCAGGTACTGCTTATCCCTATTCACTAGAACTGTGTTTAAAAGACCCACAGGGAGTTTTAGGGAGAAAACACCCTGAGGCATTTGCCAGTAGTTTAAAGCAAGGCAGTGCAGCACAAGAACCTGAAGCAATGCAGGTGGACTCTAAGGAGAGTGATTCCTTACAGTCAGAACAACTTATGGATTGTACTTTGTGCTTTGCAGACAGTATTGAAAGCCTTTGCTAAACTGTATAGTATAAGCTGAGTGTAACCTAAAGAAAAGAAGATATTTGCCATGTTTTGTTCTTTTTCTGTATACGTGGGAATCAGCTGCAGTTGGATTGAATGAATGTACAAGCTCAGCCAGCACACTTGTATAAAGAAATTTTGAACAAATACTGGAGAAGTATCCTGGTGCAACTTACTTTGAACCTTTGCTTTTGGGAGAAATAAACTTTGTTATAGTTTTGCCTATAACTCTGACTTCATGACTATTTTCTATCAGAAGGAAAACTACTTTTCCCAGCATGCATTAAGAGAGGAAAGATAGTTGATTTAACCTTCAATAGAGAAAAATAATGGCTACCCCAGCCCTCCAAGCCTAAGGCAGAGGACGGGGTATGACAATATTAATTCTTATAAATATCGACTTGTGTGTAATCACATGTTGTATTTGCATCCTTTGCAGGGAACAGCTTGGAAATGTTGGCAGAAGGGATATTCAGGGGCATTTACATGCTTTCCATTGTGTTGTAACAACACTCGTGATTATCGTCAATTTACAGAGGGTGTATATCACCAAAGCTGAATAAGGGTAAATCCCTCCAGTCCTCCAAGGCTATATAATCTCTAATATTGTCTCTTGTTCTCAACACTAAAATCAAATTATCATGTTGACTTTTTATATCTGAAACTTGATATGACAAATTATAGGTTATAATAATAATTTACTTGTTCTTATGGCTTCTAGCGCTCCTAGCATTTTTTAAGATTCTTCGATCACAAGAAGGAGCGCTAGAAGCCATAAGAACAAGTAAATTATCAGAGTTGAGCATTTACATACGCCAAACAGTTGAAAACTAGATACCGTCTTCAGTGCTTAAAGGACTAAAATTCCCCCTGAAGAAACTTCTCATCTGTGAAACGCATGAACGGAGCCAGATGGTGGCGTCGGGGAGTCTAAACCTGCTCAGATAAGCACAATCAATATAATATTATATATGAATGCCATATTAACACTAAACATCTTAGGGGATGTGAATACAAAGGTCGTTGATGCAAATAAGCACTGAGGCATAGGACACTGTCTGATAAGCCAGTGCTACGGGAAGTCTGAGACCTACATACCCCTTATAACCGATAATATCAAGTTTCAGATATAAAAAGTCAACATGATAATTTGATTTTAGTGTTGAGAACAAGAGTCAATATTAGAGATTATATAGCCTTGGAGGACTGGAGGGATTTACCCTTATTCAGTTCCATTGTGTTGTGGCATTTCGGGGCAGCACCCATTGCTAACCGGGTAGTGGCCTTACTTTAGCTACAGAAGCTAACCGGGCAGCTGCTAAATTTTCCCCGATAAGACCCCGGCATTGACTATCCAGGGTTAAACCTCAATGCTAGTGGCTGGCTGCTTTAGTAGCGCTAGCCGCCGGCACTGAATATCGGGCCCGTTGTATTCCCTGCATAGGGTAGTGGCTAATTTACAAAGGTGTATTATATTACTGAACTTGATAAACTGTTCTTCTCCCGCAATAATGCCCAATGCCCATTTTTTTTTTTTTTTATCTAGAAAAAGATGATCCTAGAAACAGTAATACAAAGACACATCTCTGGGAGCTCACTGAGAAGCCTGATGTGGAAAAGATGTTTTCAGAAAGAGACAAAGAGGAAACTTCTTTATTTTCTGACTGCAGAGAAAAGGAAATAAATCAGAGGATCTCAGAAAATAAACAAAAAAATTCAACAAGAGACTCAAGTCTGTGTGAGTACAGTACCAGTAATATCATACAAGCAGGGGAAGATCAGAATAAACAGATAAGAGAACAAAGATGTTTATGTGAGATATGTGAAATATTCCTCTGCGATCATGTAACTCTGAAATCACAGCAGAGATCTGATACTGAAGAGAAACCAACGAGATGTACAGACTGTGGGAAAATCTTCAGTCAAAAGGGAGAACTACAGGGACAACAGAAAACATGCACAAATGAGAGACCTTTAGCATGTTCTGAGTGTAGGAAAGATTTCAGCAAGAAAAAAAAACAAATGAAAAATCAGAAAATCAATAAACAAATTAGAATGTGTATCAGTACTGAAAATGGAAAAAGCTTTATTAATAAAGGAAACCCCAAACAATACCAGAAAATTTGCACTAATGACAGAACATCTGAATTTACTTGTAAAAAAAATTTAATAAGAAAAGAGAAATTCCACCCAAGGAAAAGACCAATTACTGATACTGAATGTAAGAAAGTCTTCTGTCACGCGAAGACATTCACAGACTACAAAAAATCTCAAACTGATGAGAGACCATTCACTTCCACCAAATCTAAAAAACACTTCAGTGTGAAGAAAGACAATACAAAATATCAGAAAGTCCAAAAATGGAAGAGAGAAGTTACATATACTGAATGCGGTAAAAGCTACACTCAAAAAAGAAGCCTCCAAATCCACCATAGAACCCACACCCATTTGGAGGATATGCCCCAAGTAACACCGTATACATGTACTGAGTGTGGTGAAAGCTTCAGTGATAAACAACAACTCACAATCCACCAGAGAATCCACACAAGAATACAATCTTATACATGTACTGAATGCAGTAAAAGCTTCACTCTGGAAAAAAACCTCAAAAAACACCAGAGAATCCACACGGGAGTAAAACCATATACATGCACTGAGTGTGGTAAAAGCTTCCGTGAGAAACAAACGCTCACAACCCACCAGAGGAGCCACACGGGATTAAAACCATATACATGCACTGAGTGTAGTAAAAGCTTCAATGATAAAAAACAACGCGCAATCCACCAGAGAATCCACACGGGAGTAAAGCCATGTACATGTACTGAGTGTGCCAAAAGTTTCAGGTCTAAACAAAAACTCACAGTCCACAAGAGAATACACACAGGATTAAAACCATATACATGTACTGAATGTGGTAAAAGGTTTACTAAGAACGGAAATCTCAAAATGCACCAGAGAACCCATGCCGGATTAAAACCATATACATATGCTGAATGTAATGAAGGATTCATTTCTAAAAAAGATGTCACAGTCCATCAGAGAATTCATACGGGAGTAAAACCATATACATGCACTGAGTGTACCAAAAGCTTCACTTCGAAAAGACAGCTCACAGTCCACCAGAGCATGCACACGGGAGTAAAACCATATCCATGTACTGAGTGTGGTAAAAGCTTCCATGAGAAAAAAAACCTCACAATCCACCAGAGCATCCATACTGGAGTAAAACCATATACATGTACTGAATGTAATAAAGGATTCATTTCTAAAACACATCTAACAATCCATCAGAGAATTCATATGGGAGTAAAACAATATACATGCACTGAGTGTGGTAAAAGCTTTACTCAGAAAGGAAATCTCAAAAGGCACCAGAGAATCCACATGGGAGTAAAACCATATCCATGTACTGAGTGTGGTAAAAGCTTTACTCAGAAACGAAATCTCAAAAGGCACCAGAGAATCCACACGGGAGTAAAACCATATCCATGTACTGAGTGTGGTAAAACCTTCCATGAGAAAAAAAACCTCACAGTCCACCAGAGCATCCATACTGGAGTAAAACCATATACATGTACTGAATGTAATAAAGGATTCATTTCTAAAAGAGATCTAACAGTCCATCAGAGAATTCATACGGGAGTAAAACCATATACATGCACTGAGTGTACTAAAAGCTTTACTTCGAAAAGACAGCTCACAGTCCACCAGAGAATCCACACGGGAGTAAAACCATATACATGTACTGAATGTAATAAAGGATTCATTTCTAAAAGACATCTAACAATCCATCAGAGAATCCACACGGGAGTAAAACCATATCCATGTACTGAGTGTGGTAAAAGCTTTACTCAGAAAGGAAATCTCAAAAGGCACCAGAGAATCCACACGGGAGTAAAACCATATACATGCACTGAGTGTACTAAAAGCTTCACTTTGAAAAGACAACTCACAATCCACCAGAGAATCCACACAGGAGTAAAAACGGGGACCAGTTAATGCTGAATAAGGCCATTATACCCAGTGCAAGTGCTAAGAAAGGCAGAAATCTCATAGAGCATGGATTGATTATAAGAACGCTTTTGACAGCATCTCACACTCCTGGATAATACATTGCCTTGAAATGTATAAATAAATTCCGGTTTGATAGAGTAAATTAAAATCACTACGAAACTGTGGCAATCCGCACTCTTTCTAAGATATGAAGATGATCAGTACATCATTCCTAACATTAAGATCCGGCGATGAATATGTCAGGGAGATTCCCTATCGCCCCTTCTGTTTTGTTTGGCGCTTAATCCAATGAGTGCTCTCATCAACTCTTTGCGGTATGGATTTAACCTGAACTCTAAAGATTGTACCAACCCAGAAGCAACTTCCCATCTGCTATTTATAGATGATCTGAAGCTTTACAGTTCCAGCGACCAACAATTACCAGAGCAGCTTTTTGTGGTGAAAAGCTTTTCTGATAACATCAGGATGACTTTTGTCCTTGACAAATGTGTTAAGACAAACGTTTTCAGAGGAAAATTGAGCAAAACCAAAAACATCTCCCTTCCTAAGGACTTTGATATCAAGGACCTTGAACAGAAAGGCGTATATAAGTATCTCGGAATAGAGGAAGGAATGACACTTGAGCAGAAACTATTGAGAAAGAAGATCAGTAAAGAATATTACAGGAAATTAAAACTGTTATTGAAAAGTGCTTTAACATCACAAAATAATATACAAGCCATCAATCAGCTGGCAATTCCTGTACTCTCATATAGTTTTGGGATTGTGGATTGGCCTCATAAAGATCTTGAAAAACTGGATGTGCGAAGAAGAAAACTCCTCTATGCTCATGAAATAATTTACTAGAATCAGTGTATGCCAACATTGTACATTCCTAGAGCTGAGGGAGGGCTAATAGCAGGCTGTGAAGTTTTGATGGCGTAAAATTTCTATACAGAAAGGCACAACAAAGTAGCATGCCTCCTCCACTGGGAACTCTGTAAACACTACAACATCACTGTCCCCCATTTTACTATATTGGCTATTTTTTCTTCTTTTTGTATCTTTACTTTCCTGTCTACTTTCCTAGCTTGTCTAAGTTTTTCCACATATAGATGCTTGCCTTCCTCTCTGTGATCTCTTGTATTCTATGAAAGCCACTCTCTTTTTCTTCACCTTTTCAGCTACTTCTTTTGAGAACAATAATGGCCTCCTTTTCCTTTTACATTTATTTACCTTAAAAGATTGCCTTTCAGTTTTGCTCATTGCTTTTCTACATCTCTCAGCTGTTCCCATCCCAGTAACGACTCCTTGAGGAATTGCCCCATCTTGGCAAAATTAGTTTTCCTAAAGTAGGGCACTGGCTTTGGTACCCTTTTACCCTTTTTGATTTGAATTATGGACCTTTGTGAAACAGGATGCTATGTTTTGTTCTGTTTTTTAATAATTGGAGGAAGCTGCTTCTTTCTTAGTTAAGGTGTATTGGATATGTTAAGATGGTTTCTTTGCCCCATTTTCTTTATACATGTATCCAGTACCTACTTGTAGTGATTGTAAACCCTCTGATGCCCTTTAGCCTGGGCGGTGTATCAAGAAATTGCATAAACAAACTTGTTTCAAACATTACCGGTGTGGGTTCCTGACTCATTTTTAAAATCCCTGCAGAGTAGGGTGTCCATGTTTAATTGGCCGCGCAGACCTCCTAGGGTGAGTAGGAGGGTCTTGTACAACTGGCGCCTGAGAGATTAGGATTGCCGTACTTTCGGGTAAGCATGTACACTTCAGGGAAGCTGTGAAGGGTATGACCTGTTGGACATCTGGCGTGTACTTCACCTAAGTGTGCAGGATTTCACATTTCTCTCGTTGACACGTGGTATGTGGTCCCGCATTGATTATTTTCTGATCTTGGCGGGACTATTTGAACGGGTAACTCGGGCGGACGTAGGACCGATCATTATCTCTGACCATGCCATAATAACATTGATGCTGACTTGGGGGGAGGAGAAGGGAGCATGGAAGTGAAATGTGACCTTCACTTTGGGCCTTTTATTCAGAAGAAGTGGGAGGACTATGGCCTGAATAATGCCCAACACGTAAAAGATCCATCCCTGTTTTGGGAGGCCAGGAAGGCAGTACTGCATGATAAAATAATTGGATATGTGGTAGCCAGACGAAAATGACTGACCAACCTGGTCATACAACTGGAACGCGCACTACGGGAAGCAAGACGATGGCTGGCGGTGCACCCTCGAATTGAACAATGAAACATGGTATATGCGGTGCAGGCGGAGTTAAATTCGCTCATTCATCAGAAAGCTAAGAAATCTCTTTTCTGTTATCATTATTGGCTCTTCAGATTTGGTAATAGAGCTGGCAAATTTCTATCATCGCTGATTAGAGTAAAGGATGGACCGCGATTTGTGGGAGCTATGCGAGATGCCAGAGGTGACCTGCAACAGACTGCTGCGGGGGTGGAAAAAGTCTTTTGCGACTTTTATCGCTCTTTGTATCAGGCAGAAGCCAACCCAGCATATGCGAGAAGGTGGTTCCTGGAGAAGTGTGAGCTTCCTGGGTTGGCAGAGAATCAAGTAGCCGAGTTGAATGCCCCTATTACACCTCTGGAGGTACAATGGACTATAAAAGATCTAAGAACAGGACATGCCTCAGGCCCAGATGGATTCCGTAGCGAATCTTATAAAGTGCTGATGGATAAAATAGCACTTCCGCTAATGGATTATTACTCCAACTTGATCACCCGAGGCAGTTTTCCCTTTAAACCCAACAAAGTGTTGCCACAGTTTTAGCTAAGCCTGGGCAGGATCCCCTTTTACCGGGATCATATCGACTGATCTCATTGTTAAACGTGGATATAAAGATATTGGGAAAAATTCTTGTGGACAGGCTGGCGGTATATTTGTCCGAGTTGATACATGACAATCAGGTGGGATTTGTGCAGGGTCGGAGTGTTACGGCAGATGTCCGTAGAGTTCTTACCTCCATGTACATTAGCTTCCAGGAATCCTGATCATCCATGATGGGTAGTTTTGATGCTGAGAAGGCCTTTGACCAGGTAACTGGGGGTTCATGTATCAAATCTTAGAAGCGTTTGGTATCAGAGGCTTCTTTGGGGTGGCGGTCTGACTGCTATACTCCAACACCCGAGGGTTCATGGAGGGGCTAGAACTGGAAGTAGGCTCATGGGGGGTTTGGATTGGAAATGGGCTGAGTGGAGGGGAGCTAGGATTTGACATGGGCTGAGTGGAGGGGAGCTAGGATTTGACATGGGCTGATGGTGGGGCTAGGAAAGGACTAGAAATGGGCTGATGGGGGGCTGGGATTGGAAATGAGCTGATGGAGGGGGGAGCTAGGACTGGAAATGGGCTGACGGTGGCGCTAGGATAGTACTGGAAATGGGCTGATGCGGGGACTAGAAGGGAGCGGATGCGGGGTGGGGCTGGAACTAGAAGGGAGCTGATGTTGGGGGAGGTAGAAAAATATCTCTTTATTTTAAATTTATTAACTGGAATATGTCAGCTCTAGGAAATGTGCATCATTAACGTCTGCGCTTTATTTAGTACAAGAGGAAATTAATTTATAGTTTTATTTCTACAGTGTTGTTGTACATTCCAAGTTTGGCTTTTGGGGTTCCCAGTTTAATTATTGTCTTCCTGTTTCTAAATTGTGATTCCTTGTTTGGTGATGGTCCATGTTCTGCATGTGTAACTGAGCTGAGGTATTCTGTTCCTTTTCGTCCCTCCAGTCTAGTCCCGATCACTGGGGTTTTATGCTCCTCCTCCCAAAGCTTGGAGACTGAACACTTCACTCTTTTGGAGACGCCCATATATATATATAGCCCAGGGTCCGCCTCCTTTCTCCAGTTAGTTCAGTCTCCAAGCAGCTGGAGGACGGGTGAGCCTAGTGGTCCTTGCTCACGAGAGGAATAGTTAAGGCAGTAGAGTAGGATAGGTAGTTTAGTTGAAAAAAAAAAGTAGTAACTTAAAATAAAGGAGGTAAGGCCCCTTTAAGGCTCTGAGCAACGGAGCTGAGATTCCCTCTGTTGCATTGCTAAGTGCTGCAAAGCTTGCCCCCTTTCCTGGAAGCCGGTGGGTACTTCCAGGGTTGAGTGCGGGACTGCATGGTGGGGTCTCCGGTTCCCGAACCTGCTGTTCAGGTGAGGAGCCGTGGAGTAGCGGCCCGGGCCGCACTGTGCCCCAGAGGTCTCCTGCAGCTGCGGCAGTGGTGACAGCGAGGGAAACGGAAGTTGAAGCGGCTTGCTACCCGGCACGTCACCTGGCGAAGCAGGGCTGAGCGCCTGGGTTTGGAGCGGCTCTTCTTGAGATGACGCTTGTAGTCAGAGTCGCTTGGGGAGCCACGGGGAGTTAGCGAGTGCATTGGTGAGATAGTGGGCAGGCGTCTTGGGGCTAGGTAGACCTCGGCCGCGTGGTGGCCGCGTGGTAGTCGCGCGGGAAACTGCGCGAAACTAGGCTGCTGCGATCGGAACGGATATTTCTGTTACTTGCAGCTCATTTCAGCTGGTTTTGTGGGACAGAGCCTCGGGGGCGCTCCGGACCCCTATCCTTGAGAAAAAAAAAAAAAAGGATATTTAAACCTAGAGAGTGGTTTGCTCTAAGCCAGCATGCCTTCTAGGCCTCAGTGTTACCTATGTGGGGCCAGAAGAGGATCAGTCTCGGAGAAGGGGGTGTGCAGGTCTTGTGCACAAGAGGCAGCAGCAGGGGAGGGGGCAGAGGACCAGTCAGTGGTGGTTCAAAAGACAGAGTCTTCTGCCTCTCCGGAACCCCTCACTCCGGCCGCGCAACCACCGGAACCAGTGCCGGAGCCGTCTTCGGCTCCCGATGTCCTTGCGTCACAACCCCTTTTCTAGGGAGGATTGGCGGCTATATTTTCACAGGATTTCATGACGCTGCTTCAGCAGGCCCTGGTAGGGACTAGCGTTGGGGCGACGAGACCTACGGCACAGGGTGAGCTGGGGTTGAAGCGCCCTGGGACCCCTTTCGACATGGGAGCGTGTAGCTTCCCACTTAAAAAGGCTAGGGTAGTTAGAGACAGGGCGGAGAGAGCAGAACAGACCTTGGTCTCGGAGGATCAATCAGAGAATTTGGAGGATTCAGAGATGGAAGAAGCTGAGATAGCAGAACAGGAGGACCAGGCGAGAGTGGTTAGAGTCTTTAGGTGAGAGGAGTTGTCAGCACTTATCTCGGAGACACTGAAGACGTTGAACATGCCGACAGCGGGGCAAGCGGAGGATTCCACCTTGGAAGATCCGCTTTTGCAGGCGGTTAGGAAGTCCCAAAAGGCTTTCCCAATGCATAGGGTGTTTAGGGAAATGATTTAGGAAGAAAGGGACATGCCGGAGGCAGGGCTGAAGGGCTCCAGAGTGATGGCTCGCCTATATCCGTTGCAAGAACAGGATAAGGATCTTTTTAAGTCTCCTAAAGTAGATGCAGCAGTTTCTGCAGTTACTAAGAAGATGACGATACCGGTGGAAGGAAGTGCTGCGCTTAAAGATGTCCAGGATAGAAAGTTGGACACGCTGTTGAAGCAGGTCTTCGAGGTTAATGTTCTTTCCCTGCAGGCTTCCATTTGTGGAGCATGGGTGGCAAGGGCTTGCCTTCGATGGTCCCAGAGAACTAGGGGACTGCAGGTGGACGAGGCGGTCGAGGAAGCGTCCTGGATGGAATCAGGGGCAGTTTATTTGGCGGATCTTCAATATGATCTTATCAGAGGTCTTTCTAAAAGTATGGCGTCGGTGGTGTCGGCGCGTAGATATCTGTGGCTGCGTAGTTGGGCAGCAGATGGGGCCTCTAAGCCAAGGCTGAGTAAGATCCCTTTTCGAGGTAAGCTCCTTTTTGGGGATGGATTTGGAGAAATTGGTGAAGGACCTAGGAGAGAGTCTAAGGGTGGCAGGTTGCCGGAGGACAAGCAGAAGCAGGGTTGGCCACAACCGACTTCCAAAAGTCAGCATCAAGAGTTTTGGTGTTTTCGTCCGTCAATGTTCGGTCCGTTTCAGAGAGGACACTTTCAGTACAGAGCTCAAGGGCTTCGAGGATTCAGAGGGGCGGGTAGAGGTTTTGGACCCTCCTTGTCCTCGAACCTCAAGAAGTCGCAATAAAGCGAGTGGGGTCTAGGTAGGTTTGGTACCCGTGGGGGTCGACTAAGGGATTTCTATCCTGCCTGGGCCCAGATTTCATCAGATCAGTGGGTGCTGGAGATCATTCAGATGGGATATGCTTTGGAGTTTCAACGGCCAGTGAGGAACGCCTTCGTTCAGTCACCGTGCAAGACGACACTAAAACGCCTGGCCATGCAGGACACATTGGACAGGTTGTTAGTACTCAAAGTGATGGTGCCGGTACCGGCGGACCAGTGTGTATCCGGTCGATACTCCATATATTTTGTAGTTCCAAAAAAGGAGGGAACCTAGAGGCCAATTCTGGATGTCAAAGGCGTAAACAAGTGTCTCAGAGTATCGCACTTTCACATGGAAACGCTGAGATCGGTCATCGTGGCAGTGCGACAAGGTGAATTGCTCACATCCTTAGACCTGTCGGAGGTGTATCTACACATTCCAATTCGGTTAGAGCATCAGCGGTTTCTCAGATTTGCGGTTCCCATGGGTCATTTCCAGTTGCAGGTGTTGCCGTTTGGGTTGGCAACAGCGCCGCAGACGTTCACCAAGATTATGATGGTGGTGGTGGCAGCGGCGGCGTTGTGCAAGAAAGGGGTGTTGGTGCACCCTTACCTGGACGATTGGTTGAGTCAAGCAAAGTCGAAGAGCGAAAGCGAAGTGGCCACCCGCAGGCAGTTTCAATTTTTGCGGAGCCTGGGGTGGATGGTCAATGTCAAAAAGAGCAGGTTGACTTCGTCGCAGGAGTTGGAGTACTTTGGAGCTCACTTCGATAGAGAGCAGCAGAGTTTTTCTGCTGCAGACCCGGGCTCAAGGCCTAAGACGGCTCGTCCGGGCCTTCCTGGGAAGAACAGCCCCCTTGGTATGGCATTATTTGCAACTGTTGGGAACAATGGCGGCTACTCTCGAGGTAGTACCCTGGGCCAGGGCCCACATGAGACCATTGCAGAGGGCTCTGCTCAGAAGATGGTCGCATCAGTCCAACCCGTTGACGCAACGGTTGATCTACCCATTAGAAACAAGGCGGTCTCTTCAATGGTGGCTAACCTCAGAGGGTTTGGAGAAGGGAATGCCCCTGGAGGCTTCGGATTGGAGGCCATTGACGACAGATGCCAGTCTGTTCGGCTGGGGAGCACACTTCGAAAGGCAGTTTGCCCAGGGGCAATGGACAGAACTGGAAAAGTGTTGGTTGATCAACAGATTAGAATTAAGGGCAGTAACTCGGGTGTTGAGGTTCTTTCAGCAACTGCTACAGGGGAAAGCGATTTGAGTTCTGTCAGACAATGCCACGGCAGTGGCCTACATCAACCGACAAGGAGGCACCAGCAACGCGGCGCTCGAAGAAGAGTCGGAGGAGCTCCTAGGCTGGGCTGAGTCACATCTGGAGGCATTATCGGCAGCTCATGTAGCCGGCGTGGACAATGTGACGGCCGATTTTTTGAGCTGGGT
The DNA here is from genome assembly GCA_033557465.1 of Ichthyophis bannanicus. Taxonomy (NCBI): domain Eukaryota; kingdom Metazoa; phylum Chordata; class Amphibia; order Gymnophiona; family Ichthyophiidae; genus Ichthyophis; species Ichthyophis bannanicus. Next base: position 139,097,152 of record CM066031.1, on the reverse strand, counting down.
CAAGGTGGATCCCGGAGAGTGGGTGCTCCATCAGGAGGTTTTCGACTTGCTGGTACATCGTTGGGGGTCGCCCGTGATGGACCTCATGGCGACGTTCGCGTCAGCAAAGGTAGAGAGATTTTACAGCAAAAGGAGAGAAAGAATGTCAGAAGGTTTGAACGCTCTGATGCAGAAGTGGCCGAAGGATCAGCTTCTTTATGTATTCCCCCCGTGGGTGTTAATAGGTCGAGTTCTGCAGCAGATAGAGCAGCACAAGGGTCAGGTGATCTTAATTGCGCTGGATTGTAATAAATAAATAAATGGTATTCCGACCTCATGCGTCTTCTGGTGGATCGTCCATGGAAACTCCCGGTCAGAAGGGATCTGCTAGTGTAGGGGCCATTAAGTATGCCTCAGGTGGATCGGTTCTCGCTTACAGCTTGGCTCTTGAGAGGGCAAGGTTAACCGGCAAGGGCTACTCAACGGAGGTAATTTCTACTTTAATGAAGTCCAGGAGCTCTTTAAAGGGTTCTTTGTACATTTTTAAAGCAAGGTTACTTTCTTTTTGGTGCTTTAGTGGGACTTTCCTTGAGCACAGTAGGTGGTTGAACTCCAGTTACCTCCTCAGCTTTGGGAACTGCTAACATATAATCAGGAGTTAGTGGGCAGGATTACCTGAGAGCAGCTGAGGGCCTGTATAAAAGGCTCCAGTGCCCTGCCCTGTTCAGGCTTTCCTACAGGAGCTCTCCAGATCAACCAACAGTAAGGATTTAAGGGTTTGTTTTATTATATTAAATTGTTAGCTCTCTGACTGGGAGCTCTTAAAAGGGTTTTTTGTACATTTGTAAAGCAAGGTTACTTTCTTTTTGGTGCTTTAGTGGGACTTTCCTTGAGCACAGTAGGGGGTTGAACTCCAGTAACCTCCTCAGCTTTGGGAACTGCTAACACCTAATCAGGTGTTAGTTCCCTCCCTACCCACCCCGACTCCCACCCACCCCTAGCGAGTAGTCTTGCTTTATAGGGCACCTCCCGATTTGACAAAGCACAGAGAATTGGACCAGCACATTTTGAATATAATTAAGGAGATTTAACTGCTTTTTCTCTGAAAGGACAGCTGGGAAACCGGCTGGTACTTGGTAGATCTCTCTCTTTTGCTTTAACAGATACCTAAGCTCCACAAACAGAACAATGTCTGGGAAAAATCATATCGCTAAAGCTGTTGCCCCCGTTACAGCTTCTGCCTCGGTCCAGACAGAGGTCCTAATGCCAGTTGAAGAACCGGTTCCATGTGCAGGGTGCCTGCATGCTGAAGCTCTGAGGAAACAAGTGGAGGAACTCAGAGAGGAGGTGGCGAGGCTGAGGAGCATTCAAGACAGTGAGAAGTACATTGATGATATGCTTCTTGCAGCAACCAAGCTCTCCAGCAGAGGAGAAGATGGGTGCCAACAGAATATCGATGGTTGGACACAAGTCACCAGGGCCTGCAAAATCACCAATCCAACTTCTCCAGCCCTTGAAATGAAGAACCATTATGCAACCCTGGAAGTGGAGGAGGTGAAAGCATCCCTGGAAAGGGAAGAACCAGAGCTCAAGTACCCCAAAGTTGCAGAATTAGTGACCACAAGGAAACGAAGGGTAGTGGTGGTTGGAGACTCTCTTCTGAGTAGGGTTGCCAACTGGATCCAGATGCGCCCGACAGGTTCGATCCAGTCCTGGGTTTACCTCATTGCATGCAGGGATATGTAGTTCTGATTTCTCCATTGCACTCCATAAGAAGAGGAAAACTACAAGTAACTGCATGCAATGGGGTAAACCCAGGACTGGAGCAAGCCTGTCGGGCGCATCTGGAGCCAGTTGGCAACCCTACTTCTGAGGGGTACTGAGGGGTCCATCTGCCGACCAGACTTGATATCCAGAGAGGTATGCTGTCTGCCTGGTGCCAAAATCCAAGATGTTACGGAGAGTTTGCCGAGACTCAACAAGCCCACTGACTATTACCCAATGTTGCTAATCCATGTTGGAACAAATGATACTAGATGACTTTATTGGTGAAGACCCCAACGCGTTTCGGCAAATGCCTTCCTCAGGGGGCATGCAGCTTAACAACAAATAGAAGTAACATGAATAAAAATGAATAAAATAACATGGCATAGATATGTAATACATATAAAAATCATATAAAACATCAATGGTTAATGTCAAATATGTAAATTAAAAATGTTCAAAAAGAGGAGCATAGTGGTAAATAAAAACAATCATGAAATTAAATACAATGTCAAACTCTAAAAGAACCTTAAGAAAACAACCAAATACAGGGCAACAGAAAGGCATGAAATTAAAAAACAAATTGACTAGATATAGTTATCAATATAAAATAAATACTTACAAGTATCATCTGTATAGTTAGACACACATGGAACTTTGCACAGGATGTGTGTTATAAATACTTAAAAAACAAATAATACATTAAAATTAAAAAAGGGGGGTGCATACATTGAATTAAAAGCATATAAAGATTATATAGAAAGGTAATAGATAAAACAAACATCGACAAATAAAGTTAAAAAGTTAAGAAAATATTTCTAAAGAACATGGCTGCTAATGTATTAACTATTTGAAATGTGAATAAATATGTAATAAATTATTTTTAAAAACTTACTTAAAAAGAGGGGGGGAAGGGAAGGGGAAGAGGAAGAGAGGGGAAGGAGGAGAAGGGGGGAAGGAGGAGGGGTGGGGAAATGGGGAAAGTGGGGCAGAGGGAAAGGGGGGGGGAAAGGGGGGAGGGGGAAGAGAGGACAAGAAGGGGAGAGAGGGGAAGGGGAGGGAAGGGGGGAGGAGGGAGGGGAGGGGGGAAGGCGAAGGAGGAAAAGAGGGAAGGAGAAGGAAGGAAGGTAGTGCTGAACTAAATTATATTGTTAAATTATAATGCATATGCCAAATTAAAAATCTGTGCCTGTGGTATGAATTCAAGTATAGTATTCAGGCAAAACTGGTATACATTGATATCTTAAAAGCAAGCCTACCATGTCTGTATTAATCTGACTATGAAAGATAATGTGTTCTAAATAAATCATAGTATCTTTAAAAAAAACGTGATTACTAAAAAATATATATAGGCTGATAACATACGTTGAAGTGTATATGTTAGGCTATGCTCTGGAAAGTCAAGTGTAAGTAAAAAAACTATTGAATATAAACTGTGTCCATTAGGGCTTATGGAACTATGGTGTATGGTCTTCTAAGCCGATCTCCGTGTGTATCAAAGCTGAGTATAAATAAGAATTGTGGATATTCTCTTGGTAAAAATTTTTATAATGACTAAAGAGCTTATGTGTGCTGGTGAAATAACACATAAAGTAACATATTGAATTGATACATTGAACTACTCAATTTGGATGGAGACTAATAGAATAGAGCACATAATTCTGTGTGCTTTAACAAAAACCGTAAAGTCTTATCTAGAGCCTCACCTGAATCAGAGAGCAGAATATATTGACGCTGAATGTATTGTATTCATCAAAACAAAACTAATTCTTAGCTGAAACATGAATGAAGAAAGGCTCAAATGGTTATCTATAATAATAACCTGTTTGCAATATCTTTAAAAAATTTGGTGTACTCTATCATCTATACGCAGATGATATCATGATGTACATTCCGTTCACGATCCCCAACTTACCGATGCAAACTCTGTCAGATTGCTTCAATGAAACGACATCCTGGCTAAATGCCCATAATCTCCAAATAAACCACTCTACAACTGAAGTGCTAATTGTTACTAAAAATCAATCCTATACTCCACCAACACACATAACGCTTCAAAACCAAGAAATTAAAATAAAAAATGAAGTAAGATATCTAGGAGTTATTCTAGGTAAACACCTTACATTGGACACCCACATTAGAAATACCACAAAGAAAATCTATTTCAAGCTCAAAATCCTTAAACAACTAAGACCCCTGGTATACATACACGATTTCATCAGCATAATTCAAGCCACCATACCCCCCACTTTGACTTTGCTAACCTAATTTTATTGGGTATAACAAAACAAAACATTAAAAGAATTCAACTTGCACAGAATGCAGCAGCTCGGATAATAATGAAAGTACACTCACATCAACATATAACACCAATACTAGCATCCCTTCACTGGCTGCCAATACAAAGTAGGATAGTATACAAAACATTAATAACCGCATTTAAAACTCTAAATGATATGGCCCAGTCACCCTAAGTAACCTAATCAGTAAAGAGCACTCAAAATCTACTCAAAGAAAAGGACAAGTAAATAAACTAAAACCCCCCAAAGACTTCATAAAAGCAAATAAACTTACAAACAATAGAGCTTTTTCACATGCAGCTCCAACTATTTGGAATTCCCTCCCAGATGATCTACGAATGTTAACTGAGATCATTGAATTCCGCAAAAAAGTGAAAACCCATCTATTTTCTAAACATTACAACAACACAGATCATCCCTCAATAGACTTAGATAAAGGCTAACCAGTTTTTTGTCTAATATATCCCAATGACCTATACATACAATTCATTATAGCTGATACTGTACTTTGCATAATGCTTAAGCCCTACATAATGTGTATCTGTATATAATGTATATAGTTTGCACTGTTCCGTGCTGTTTATTTATTTATTTAGAGTTTCTTATATACCGCGCTCTTTAGCATCAGCGCGGTTTACATGGAACAAAACAATCTCAGTACATTTGAAAACACGTATGAGTTACAGATAACAGGGCAATAAACTTGGGTAACAAGGGTAACTATCTACAGTTTTAACATTGGTTGCTTATTTTATTGCTTTTGGTTATATGATGTTATAAGTAAAACAAACTCTGATTTGTTAATTGTTGTTCATTGTGAACTGCAACTGATCTATGGAAGATGCGGTATATAAATCATTGTTAAATAAATAAATAAATAATGTAAAGCTGTGCTCCGTTATAAAATGCCAAAGAAACATTGTAGCAGGCAAGCTGACTTAAAATGTGTAGTCCTCTTCTGTCTATCAGTTCAATTCCAAACTGAGAAATGTGAAGGAGTCTAAGGGGTATGTTTGCTAAACCGTCTTAATGTGCGCCCGGCGATAGTGTGCAGGCTGCCATAAAAGCAGTAGGCGTTTCAGTCTTAAAGTAGCAAAATGGGATTATCGCGCGATAACGCGTGCTGCTGCGCACATTAACGGGCTGAGCGCCGCTAAAGGCGTTACCGCGCGGTAATCTTATGTAGGCGCACAGACATCCAGCATAGAAACAGAAGTGTAGCACAATGGTAATACACTGACTGATGATACAGGGGTCATGAGTTCGATCCCCCAGTGTGCCTAATACATAAGGCTGGCTGAGGCATCAGCTTTGACATGTAAGTATTGTTTCCTGAGGCATTTTATGTGTATTTTAATTATTGCTGCCAGCAAACACACCCTCACGTGCCGTAACCTAAGGTGCCGCAGAAGGCACCCTATAAGGCACTCCATAGGGCACATTATAAAGTGCACTGTCCGCCACGGCACCCTATAATGTCCCCTATAGAGCACCCTATAAGGCGCTCCATAGGACACCTTATAAGGCACCTTATACGGACTGTAACCATAAGGTGCCTCAGAAGGCGCTTTATAGGGTGCCCTATAAGGCACCTTATAGGGCACCTTCGGAGGCACCTTATGGTTACAGTACCCTGAGGGTGTTTTGCTGGCAGCACTAATGTACATTAAAAAAAGACAATGCTTTGGACGGTCCTATCAAATAACCCCACTGTGGGTTTGAACCCATGACCTCTGGCTCCACAAGCAGTGAAGTAACCAGTGGGCTACAGCTCCATAACTGCTAGCAAGCCCCTGGCTGGCTGCAGAAGGACTGCACGTCACCACACAAACAGTCTGCTGTGGTCACCAGGAGAGGGTTAACCCACCCATACCCATGATGCACTGCACATGCAAATCAGCAGTCTACAGATGATCACAAGATGGGGTATGCACCCCCAAAGCACCTCGGCCTGGTAGGGGGAAATGACCGTGTGTGGTACTGGCACAGAGTAGCTACACACCGTCACATTGTGCAGGTACTGCACTCACCCTGAGGGTGAGGTGGGGCGCCCAGCACCAGGTCCACAGCAGAGATAGGCCATGCTGCAGGTCCCCAGCAGTGCTAATGTGTGAGATAGGTAGTTTCTGCAGACACACCTTGGATATATCTGTATTTCTCAGTCAGATTTAGCCCTTATGGACCCATAGAGGTTGAGGATGGTAAACAGGGTCTCCCACCAACAGATCAACATTCTACCTCCCTGCAATGGTGGCAGTAGAGGGGACCATCAACCCCAGTCCTGCTGGGGAACAGACACCCTACAGGGAAGTCAATGCAGCTCTGTACACATCCATAAAGCACTAGCAGACAGACATTAGGCCTGGATATGCTAAGCTGCACCCCACCACTATCTGATATTCTCCTGCAGCAAGCCTTCAGCCGCTGCACCCTCCAAGGTGTTCCATCAAGACACATACCAGCTGCAGACAGTCTGCTAGCTAGTCCATAGTGCATGTTCCTGGTGGAAATGCATGCACCTAGAACTGGAATGTCAGCATACACACCAAGCAGATAAGTCAGTGACTGGGCCCCAAAAGGGAACCCATAAATATCACATGAGAGACATACTATATAGCACTATGGGGGAACCTAGCCATGCCGTGGTCACTGCTCAGTCAGGGTGAGAGTAATCTCCCAGCAGAACATGCTGTGGCCACCCTGTCTGTGCAGGTGGTGGCTGGGCACTACAATGTTCCTGCCAGTGCCCTATGCCCTGTGCAGATGCATCCTGGCCAGGCCACCCTGTCCGGGCTATATCCATGGTATCTTGCTCCTCATTATGCACATTGGCAGGCCAATACTGGCAACAGTGCTGGCAGTGTGGGCTGTGGAGGGTGTTTGCAGCCACCACACACTGGATAGACAGACACACACTCCAAACACCTATGCCAGCATTGTGCTACTATAGAGGTGTTTAGCAGCCCTGGCCACCACACCAGTCCTGGGCATAGTGCAGGCATGGATATGGTACACAATACTGTTGGGGGTCACTCCCCAGGGTGGTAAACACTGTCAGACACCAGACCTGAAGCACATTCCACAGACATCAGAAAGATTGCTATGATGGAGCTCAATCAGCAAACTGTGCTTAACGTAGGAATTGCTATTTGCCAGTAATCATAGCAACCTTTTGATAGCTGTGTACCGTACTCCCAGATTTAGGGTGGCATTGCTAAGGTATGCAAGTGCTAGTATTGGGAGATGCACGCAGGGCCCAATGTCCTGCCTCTCCAGGAGGCATTGGCTAATGGAGCCTGTGGGTGTGGGTGTGTCTGCCCCTGTTGGCTGCTGCTTTACGGCAGAGGTTCCCAACTCCAGTCCTGGTGTGCCAAACACTGTTCAGGTTTTCATGCTGTCCCTCATGAATATGCATGAGATACATCTGCATACCATGGGGGTGCTGCATAGATATGCAGCACAGGCATCTTTATTAGAGGCAGCATGGAACCTGAATGGTGTTTGGCCCTCCAGGACTGCATTTGGGAGACTCTGCTCTAGATAATTTATTTGTATTTCTTCTATACTGCACTCTTTTTCATCAGCGCGGTTTACATTAAACAGGAATACTCATTTCAATCAACAGACTGTGGTGAGTTTACATATAACAGGAAATATACAACTGGGATTATAACTTAGGGAAACTATGTACATATTTGTAGTATGTATAGGACCTGTATAGGACCTATAATGCGCCTATTTATGGTGTCTGTGCTCTGTAGGGTAACATGTAGGTGTTTTGGGCATGTTTACGTCATCTGCAATAAAGGTTCTGTCTGTATTAGCACGTTTTAGTAGTGGGTAAAAAATGGGGGCTGAGTTGGCAGGAACCACAGCTGGGACTTGAACCTGTGACCTTCTGCTCCTAAATACACTGGCTGTGTGCATTGCACCACCGTGTTGCCACAGTGACAGTACATTCCCTGGGGATACCATGACTGTTCATCAGACGGGGCCTGTCTGTTGCAGTGCATGGCACCCACCTACACAGGGCTAGGCCACGGTCTGCTCTGGGCAGCTGCCACTGCCCCCTCCACCACCAGTGCCCCTCTGCCACCCTGCTGACATGCCCTTTCTGCTGGTGAAGCGCAGTCTCAGGCCATCCAGTGTGTGGGTAGGCGGCTGCCTATGGTGCGGGTTCTGGGGTAGGGGTGCCTGCATAGGTGTCCACGCTTCCCCCCAGCACCGCCTGCCACTGTTCTGTGCCCTTGGGGGTCCCTACTGGCTACTATCCCCTGTGACACTGTGGGAAGCACACTTGTGCCCATGCTGGGCCCTCATCAGTTGCTGTCTGGCTGCTCTACTGTTTCAGCATTCCTATGGGCCACCTAGGCATCACCCTAGTCTGCACTGTGGCCCAGCTGCAGTACAGCATGTGCCGTCTGCAGCCCTCTGTGTCCCCTTTCCCAGCATCTGTCCAGTTGCCCATTCCGACATGCCCGCCCTGCTGTTGTGGAACATGTGCACCCCATAGGAAACCTGTCCAATGGAGAGGGAAACCCTGATGAGCGCAATTGCACTGTGGGATCATTCACCTTGTATGTGGACGGAGCGCAGACCCTTCCACAATTCATATCTTTTTTTTGGAACCTTCTCGGGAGTACTTTTTGATGTTTCCCATGAATATCACTATTGCCCAGCTTGGTTATGTTTTTTTATATTTTGTTGGGGTCATTTTCAATGTTTATTTGCACTTTTGTTCCGTGCACATGTATCACACTTATCACTTTTTTGTTGGTTTCACTGATTTTGCTGTACATTGCTGACAGAAATGGTTTCTCTTTCCTTTAAATCAGCTCTAACGCCAGGGTTTCACTGGCATTAGTTTTGAGCCTCGAATTTCACATCGTTAGTGTGCGGGGAGCCTCTCCCCTCCCACTCTCCACCCATTGACCCCTTCTCTCTGCCCCTGGGGAGCCTTCCTCCGCCCTCAGGGAGCCTTTACTCCACCTTCAGCGCTCGTTTGCGCCGCTGAGCACTGCTGAGCGCCGCTGCGCATGTTAGCGCGCGATAAGGCGCCTTATCGCATGGTGATGCACCATTATCACGCGATAAGGCGCCTTATCGTGCGATAACGTGTCAGAGCGCACATTAAGACGGTTTAGTAAACATACCCCTAAATATAGGCTGGCAAGTTAACCTTTAAAAGTGTATCCGTGTGCTGGCTGTCAGTGCCTAATCTAGCTGAGAGAAACAGAGAGTTGGGGGAAGCTGAGATGTGAAAAGGCTGACCTTGGAATGTGTGACCGTCTGCTGGCTGCCAGTTCCGATTCAAGCTGAGAAAACAGAGAGTGAAAGAAAACAAACTGAGTTTATGAGGACGCCGAGATTCGCGCCGAAATGAAGAAATTCGATCTGGTAGGCGGAGTCAATTGCTCTAAGGAAAAGATAAGGCTGATTGCATATAGGCTGGTGGAAGTAATGTGTGCTTTAACAAATGCATAGCAGGCAGTGTGTCTGTGAAAAAGCAGAAGAGGTTCCTGATCCTAACGTACTGTTACTACCAAATAAAATGCATCAAATAAAATAACCATATTGATTACAGGGACTTTACTTGTTTGTAAAAAATTATAGTTGTAAATTAAAAGTAACATAAAAGGGATTAGGAACTGGGTATGTGGAATATGATGCTGAATAAGAAACAAAGCTAAATGCAGTCTGATGTTAATTGTAGAAAGAAATTGTATAGCTGTAGTCAGTTTATTATAGTGTATATGTAACAATAAAAAGTAGAAGATCATAAATTAAAATTTGTGAACAATTGGCTGGCTGTAAATAAGAATATTGTATTGCTCATATATATGTACTCATAACTTTCAAAATCAAAGAATCTTAAATGTTTCAGCTAAGAATTAGTTTTGTTTTGATGAATACAATACATTCAGCGTCAATATATTCTGCTCTCTGATTCAGGTGAGGCTCTAGATAAGACTTTACGGTTTTTGTTAAAGCACACAGAATTATGTGCGCTATTCTATTAGTCTCCATCCAAATTGAGTAGTTCAATGTATCGATTCAATATGTTACTTTATGTGTTATTTCACCAGCACACATAAGCTCTTTAGTCATTATAAAATTTTTTACCGACTAAGAGAATATCCACAATTCTTATTTATACTCAGCTTTGATACACACGGAGATCGGCTTAGAAGACCATACACCATAGTTCCATAAGCCCTAATGGACACAGTTTATATTCAATAGTTTTTGACTTACACTTGACTTTCCAGAGCATAGCCTACCATATACACTTCAACGTATATTATCAGCCTATATATATTTCTTAGTAATCACGTTTTTTTAAAGATACTATGGGGTATGTTTACTAAACGGCGCTCAAGTGCGCGGCGCACAATAGCGTGCGCTAAGGTACCTCGCGACTCTGTTAAGCCCGCGGGGGCTGATGGGAACTTCCCATCAGCCCCCGCGGGCTTAACAGAGCAGCGAGGGAGAAACTCTTCCCTCGCGCGCTGCAAGCCGGCGCGTCTGACTGCAGCTCCAAAGAGAGAGCTGCTACGGGGAGGGCAGGCTCTGCCGGATACAGGGGGGCCCCGCGGCACGCTCGATTCTGCCGCAGCGGCCCCGACAGCGGCAGCAGACAGGTTTTCTTTTTTTAAAAATTTTCGCTGGGCTGGGCTGGGGGGGGGGGTTAGGAGTGGTGAGGGGCGGGGGGGGGTTTGGAGTGGTGAGGGGCTGGGCTGGGCTGGGCTGGGGGGGGTTAGGAGTGGTGCTGGGCTGGGCTGGGGGGGGTTAGGAGTAGTGATGGGCTGGGCGGGGGGGGGTTAGGAGTGGTGATGGGCACTGGGCTGGGGGGGTTAGGATTGGTGATGGAAACTGGGCTGGCTCGGGGGTTAGAGTGGTGATGGGCACTGGGCTGGCTGGGGGGGTTAGGAGTGGTGATGGGCGCTGGGCTGGGGGGGTTAGGAGTGGTGATGGGTGCTGGGCCGGGGGGGTTAGGAGTGGTGATGGGCGCTGGGGGGGCTTAAACTAAAAATTGGGTGATGGGGGATTAGGACTGGAAATGGGCTGGTGGGATTAGGACTGGACGTGGGTTGATGGGGGGTTAGGACTGGTAATGGGCTATGGGAGGGCTTAAACTAAAAATTGAGTGATGGGGGATTAGGACTGGGAGTGGGCTGATGGGGAGGTTAGGACTGGTAATGGGCTATGGGGGGGCTTAAACTGAAAATTGGGTGATGGGGGATTAGGACTGGAAATGGGCTGGTGGGATTAGGACTGGGAGTGGGCTATGGGGGCTAGGACTGGTAATGGGTTGGGGGGTTGCTAGGACTGGAAATGGGCTGAGTGGAAGGGGGCTTGAACTGCAAATAGCTGTTGGGGAGGGGGCTTGGAATGGAAATGGGCTGAGGGGAAGTGGGGGGCTTGAACTGCAAATAGCTAATGGGGAGGGGGACTTGGAATGGAAATGGGCTGAGTGGAAGGGGGCTTGAACTGCAAATAACTGATGGGAAGGGGGGCTTGGAATGGGCTCTTAGGGGAGGGAGCTAGGACAGGAACTGGGCTGATGGATGGGCTAGGATAGAACTGAGAATTGGGTGTTGGGGGAGCTAAGATTGGAAATGGGCTGTGGTGGGGGCTTGGATTGAAATGGACTCATGGAGGGGCTAGAACTGGAAGTAGGCTCATGGGGGGCTTGGATTAGAAATGGGCTGAGTGGAGGGGAGCTAGGATTTAACATGGGCTGATGGTGGGGCTAGGAAAGGACTAGAAATGGGCTGATGGGAGGCTGGTATTGGAAATGAGCTGATGAAGGGACTCGGATAGGACTGGAAATGGATGGGGGAGCTAGGACTGGAAATGGACTGATGAGGGGACTAGAAGGGAGCGGATACTGGGTGGGGCTGGAACTAAAAGGGAGCTGATGTTGGGGGAGATTAGAAGGGGATGGGGCTGGGAGAATGAAATGGAGAGGGGAAAATATTTTGTGTGGGAGGGAAGAAAAATGTGCAATTGGCCGGGTATTGGGAGACTAAGTGGGGATTGAGGATGGAGGGGTAAAATTTGAGTGGATGAAATAGGAATGAGGAAAGAGCAAAAGGAGAAAGATTATTATGTTAAAGCAGATGTAGAGAGAGAATCAAATTGATTCTCTGACAATACAAAGATTCCAACCTTTACAAATGATGTTACATAGTTCAGGCAACTTTATAAAGAGTTTTTAGATACTAAAATCTTGTTGTTAAGGTTTAATTGACGTGCTGGCACTTTGAGGAAATTCTTTGGTTTTGTGCGGCAGTTTGGGCACTCGGGCTCAAAAAGGTTAGCCATCACTGACCTAGACCATAGTCCCCTAAATGCAGTCCTGGAGGGCCACATATCATTCAGCTGTGATGCTGTCTCCAATATAAGGCCATGTCAGCATGGTGGCGGAGGGGTACCGTTGGTGAAGGGGGCAGTGGCTGCTGCCCACAGCAGACGGTGGCCTAGCCCCCTTCACGTGGGTGCAGTGCACTCCAACAGACAGGCCCTGTCTGACAAACAGCCATGGACTCCCCAGGGAATGCACTGTTTTTGCGCTAAGACGGTGGTGCAGTGGACACAGCCAGTGCCTTTAGGACCAGAAGGTCACAGGTTCAAATCCCAGCTGGGGCTCCTGCCAACCCAGTCCCTTTATTTTACCCATGAAGAAAACATGGTAGTAAAGACTGAACCTTTATTGCTGAGAACATAAGCATGGGTGAAACACCTATATTTTACCCTACACAGCACAAACACCATAGAAATGTGCATTACCTACGGCAGAATCCCCCAAATGCAGTCCTGGAGGGCCACAAATCTATCAGGGTTTATGCTGTCTCCAATCTAAGGATGGAGCGGTACTGATGGTGGAGGTGGCAGCGGCTGGTGCCCACAGCAGACCATGGCCTAGCCCTGTCCAGGTGAGTGCCGTGCACTGCAACAAACAGGCCCTGTCGGATGTACAGTCATGGACTCCCCAGGGAATGCAGCATATCTGTGGCAACACAGTGGCACAGTGCACACAGACAGTGTATGCAAGAACAGAAGATCACAGGTTCAAAGCCCAGCTGGGGCTACTGCCAATCCAGTCCACATATTTTTCCCACAACTAAACCGTGATAGTAAGGACAAACCTGTATTGCAGAGAACATACACATGGTTAATACGCCTATATTTTACCCCACCGAGCACAGACACCATAAACAGGTGCATTACCTAGAGCAGAGTCTCCCAAATGCAGTCCTGGAGGGCCAAACACCATTCAGGTTCCATGCTGCCCCTAATAAAGATGCCTGTGCTGCATATCTATGCACCACCCCCATGGTATGCAGATGTATCTCATGGATATTCATGAGGGACAGCATGAAAACCCGAACAGTGTTTGCCACACCAGGACTGGAGTTGGGAACCTCTGCCGTAAAGCAGCAGCCAGCAGGGGCAGACACACCCACACCCACAGGCCCCATTGGCCAATGCCTCCTGGAGAGGCAGGACATTGGGCCCTGCGTGCATATCCCAATAATAGCACTTGTATACCTTAGCAATGCCACACTACACTTTGGTATATGGTACACAGCTATCAAACGTTTGCTATGAGTACTGGCAGATAGCAATTCCTACGTTAAGCACAGTTTGCTGATTGAGCTCCATCATAACAATCTTTCTGATGTCTGCGGTGTGTGCTTCAGGTCTGGTCTCTGACATTGTTTACCACCCTGGGGAGTGACCCCCAACAGTATTGCGTACCATATCCATGCCTGTACTGTGCCCAGGACTGGTGTGATAGCCAGGGCTGCTAAACTCCTCTATAGTAGCACAATGCTGGCATAGGGGTGGGTGGGTGGGTGTGTCTGTCTATCCAATGTGTGGTGGCTGCAAACACCCTCCACAGCCCACACTGCCAGCATTGTTGCCAGTATTGGCCTACCAATGTGCATGAGGAGCAAGGTACCATGGGTATAGCCCGGACAGGGTGGCCTGGCCAGGATGCATCTGCACAGGGCATAGGGCACTGGCTGGGACATTTTAGTGCCCGGCCACCACCTACACAGACAGGGTGGCTTCAGCATGTCCTACTGGGAGATCACTCTCACCCTGAATGTGCAGTGACCACAGCATGGCTAGGCATCCCCATAGTGCTATATAGTATTTCTTTCATGTGATATTTATGAGTTTCCTTTTGGAGCCCAGTCACTGACTTATCTGCTTGTTGTGTATGCTGACATCCCAGTACTGGGTGCATGCATTTCCACCAGGAACATGCACTACGGACTAGCTAGCAGACTGTTTGCAGCTGGTATGTGTCTTGATGGAGTGCCTTGCAGGGTGCAGTGGCTGAAGGCTTGCTGCAGGAGAATAGCAGATAGTGCTGGGGTGCAGCTTAGCATATCCAGGTCTAATGTCTGTCTGCTATTGTGTTATGGATGAGTACAGAGCTGCATTGACTGCCCTGTAGGGTGTCTGTTCCCCAGCAGGTATGGGGTTGATGGTCCCCTCTACTGCCACCATTGCAGAGAGGTAGAATGTGGATCTGTTGATGTGATACCCTGTTTATCACCCTCAGCCCTGGAGGAGGAAAGTACTGGTACATGATCCTCCTAGGGGTCCATAGGGGCTACACCTGACTGAGACAGACAGATATATCCAAGGTGTTTCTGCAAAAACTACCTAGCTCCCACATTAGCACTGCTGGGGACCTGCAGCATGGCTTATGTCTGCCATGGAAAGTGCTGTGGACCTGGTGCTGGGTGCCTCACCACACCCTCAGGGTGAGCACAGTACCCGCACAATGTGACGGTGTGTAGCTACTCTGTGCCAGTAAAACACATGGTCAGTACCCCCTACCAGGCCGAGGTGCTGTGGGGGTGCACATGGTCAGTTCCCCCTACCAGGCCAAGGTGCTGTGGGGGTGCATACCCCATCTTGTGTTCATCTGTGGACAGCTGATTTGCATGTGCAGTGCATCATGGGTACGGGTGGGCTAACCCTATCCTGGTGACCACAGCAGACTGTGTGGTGACGTGCAGTCCCTCTGCAGCCAGCCAAGGGCTTGCTAGCAGCTATAGAGTTGTAGCCCACTGGTTACTTCACTGCCTGTGGAGCCAGAGGTCATGGGTTCAAACCCACATTGGGGTTATTTGATAGGGCTGCCCAAAGTATTATCTCTTTTTAATGTACATTATTGCTGCCAGCAAAAACACTCTCAGCGTACTGTACCCATAAGGTGCCTCAGAGGGCGCTTTATAGGGCGCCCTATAGGGCACCTTATGGTTACCGTCCATATAAGGTGCACTATACGTTATCCTGTGGAGCGACTTATAGGGTGCCCTATAGGGGACATTTTAGGGTGCCGTGGCGGACAGTGCACTTTATAATGTGCCCTATGGAGTGCCTTAAAGGGTGCCTTATGTGGCACCTTCAGTTACGGCACGTGAGGGCGTGTTTGCTGGCAGCAAATAATAAAATACAAATAAAGTGCTGCAGGAAACAATACAAACATTGCAAAGCTGATGCCTCAGCCAGCCTTATGTATTAGGCACACTGGGGAGCAAACTCATGACTCCTGTATCAGCAGTCAGTGCCTTAACCATTGTGCTACACTGCTGTCCCTCCTTGCATGTCAGCGCACCTACTTCAGATTTCCATGCGTTTAAATGCACAGTGCTGCCATCAAACACAGTGCTATGACCTTGCTATGCCTCATAGGGCACCCTATATGGCGCCCTATAGGCCACCCTTTCAGCAACATTGTAGGGTGCCGTGGCGGACAGTGCACTTTAAAATGTGCCCTCTGGGGTACCCTATGAGGCGCCTTATGCAGCACCTTATGTTACAATACTTTGAGGGTGTGTTTGCTGGCAGCACTAATTAAAATAAAAATAAAATGCCCTCAAAAGCAGTATTACCTATAACAGGCAATGCCTCAGCCAGCCTTCTTCATTAGGCACAGTGGGGGATTGAACCCATGCCTCTTGCATTATTGGTTAGTGTCTTAACCATTGTGCTACACTGCTGCTCCTCCTTGCATGTCAGCGCACCTACTTATGATTTTCATTCCTTAAACTGCACAGTGCTGCCACCAAACACAGTGCTGTGACCTTGTGGTACCTCATACGGCACCCTATAAAGCGCCCTATAAGCAACATTCTAGGGTGCCTTGGCGGACACTGCACTTTAAAATGTGCCTCATGGGGCGCCTTATGTTAACACGCTTTGAGAGTGCGTTTGCTAGTAGAAGTAATTAAAATGCCTCCTAAAGCAATCTTCCCCATAACAGGTAATGCTTCAGCCAGCCTTATTCATTGGGCACAGTGGGGGACTTAACCCATGATCCCTGCACCATTGGTCAGTGTCTTAACCATTGTGCTGTGGTTCTGTTCCTGTACTTGCACATCAGCGCACCGCCTTATGCCGCCGAAAATAAGTTCCTGTGCTTGAACATCAGCGCGCCGCCGAAAATAAAATGCCTCCTACAGCAATCTTCCCCATAACAGGTAATGCCTCAGCCATCTTTATTCATTGGGCACAGTGGGGAATTGAATCCATGATCCCTGCACCATTGGTCAGTATCTTAACCATTGTGCTGTGGTTCTGTTCCTGTGTTTGCACTTCAGCGCACCGCCTTATGCCGCCCGTGCGCATTTCTCATGCAGTAATGTGCAGGGCGCCCATTACGGCGCCACGCACATTAGCGCAAGATTAATGTGAGTTTGCTTTTTTCAGCCAGAAACGCCCACTCCTTATATGGCATCCCGCACACATGAGCGCGGTTTAGTAAACATACCCCTATGATTTATTTAGAACACATTATCTTTTATAGTCAGTTTAATACAGACATGGTAGGCTTGCTTTTAAGATATCAATGTATACCAGTTTTGCCTGAATACTATACTTGAATTCATACCACAGGCACAAATTTTAAATTTGGCATATGCATTATAATTTAACAATATAATTTAGTTCAGCACTACCTTCCATCCTCTCCTTCCCTCTTTTCCTCTTTCCCCCTCCCTTTCCCCCTCCCCCTCCCTCTCCCTTTCCCCCTCCCCCTCCTCCCTTTCCTCCTTCCTTCCCCTTCCCCTCTCTCCCCTTCCTGTCCTCTCTTCCCCTTCCTTCCCCTTCCCCTCTCTCCCCTTCCTGTCTTCTCTTCCCATCCCTTCCCCTTCCCCTCTCTCCCCTTCCTGTCCTCTCTTCCCCCCCCCCCTCCTCCCCCCTTTCCCCCTTTCACTTTGCCCCCTTTTCCCATTTCCCCGACCCTCCTCCTTCCCCCCTTCTCCTCCTTCCCCTTCCCTCCCCCCACCCCTCACCCTTTCCCCCTCTCCCTCTTCCCCCCCTTCCCTTCCCCCTCTTTTTAAATAAGTTTTTTAAAATAATTTATTACATATTTATTCACATTTCAAATAGTTAATACATTAGCAGCCATATTCTTTAGAAATATTTTCTTAACTTTTTAACTTTATTTGTCTGTTTGTTTTATCTACTACCTTTCTATATAATCTTTATATGCTTTTAATTCAATGTATGCACCCCCCTTTTTAAATTTTAATATATTATGTTTTTTAAATATTTATAACACACATCCTGTGCAAAGTTCCATGTGTGTCTAACTATACAGATGATACTTGTAAGTATTTATTGTATATTGATAACTATATCTAGTCAATGTGTTTTTTAATTTCATGCCTTTCTGTTGCCTGCGTTTGGTTGTTTTCTTAAGGTTCTTTTAGAGTTTTACATTGAATTTAATTTCATGATTGTTTTTATTTACCACTCTGCTCCTCTTTTTGGACATTTTTAATTCACGTTTGACATTAACCATTGATGTTTTATATGATTTTTATATGTATTACATATCTATGCCATGTTATTTTATTCATTTTTATTCATGTTACTTCTATCTTGTTGTTAAGCTGCATGCCCCCTGAGGAAGGCGTTTGCCTAAACACGTTGGGGTCTTCACCAATAAAGTCATCTACGACCGTTTTACGTCTTTTGCTCCTTGTGTTTCCCTGGACTATACTGCAAGAGCGAGTGCTCTTTTCTGTGTTTCCCTGGAACAAATGATACTGCCAGGTATACCTCGGACCATATCAAAAGTGACTTCATGGCTCTGGGACAGAGGGTGAAGCAGTTAGGTGCACAGGTGGTGTTCTCTTCAATCCTCCCTGTTGAGGGTAAAGGCCAAGGCAGAGAGGCTCGCATCCTGGAGATGAATGCATGGCTGCGTGGATGGTGTCATCGAGAGCGTTTTGGTTTCCTATACCATGGGATGCTGTTCCAAGGGTTGCAGAGAAGAGATGGCATCCATCTGTCCAAGAAAGATCAATGTGTCTTCAGTAGTAGACTGGCTAATCTACTGAAGAAGGCTTTAAACTAGATTTGTTGGGGATGGGTGAAGAAAGCCCCCAGGTAAGTAAAAGCCCCCAGGTAGATGATACCCATTTCCATAAAGTTATTTAATATAACAGGGGTAACATATGGAAAGCAGTGTGTATAAATGCCCGTAGCATGGGAAATAAGATCCCTGATGTTGAAGCTTTGGTGGGAGTGGCTGACTTGGATTTAGTGGCAGTTACAGAAACATGGTTCACAGAAAACCATGATTGGGATGTAACTATACCTGGCTATCCTTTATTCAGAAAGAACAGGGTAGGAAGTAGGGGAGGAGGAGTGGCACTATATGTAAAAAGTACTATTAAAGCTTTGGAATTACAGAGCTTAAAAGGGAGAGGGGAGGCATTGTGGGTTAAACTAGAAAGAGGGAAATAGAAATATATTTACATTGGTGTGATATACAGACCTCCCTCACAAGAGGAAGAGGTAGACAGAGAGTTAATTGAAGACATGCGCAGCATTGCTAGGAAAGGGGACGTGCTACTGATAGGAGATTTCAATATGCCAGATATTGATTGGCACATTCCTGCTGTAGTATCATCTAGAAGTAAGGAGATCCTGGATTCTCTACAGGGAGAACTATTCAGGCAATTGGTAACAGACCCCACATGTGAAGGGGCCATACTGGACTTGGTGCTTACCAATGGTGAAAGTGTTTCTGATGTTGTAGTGGGAGATCATTTTGCATCCAGTGATCACCAGATGGTGTGGTTCAGTATTAGGACTAGGGCTGTTAGAATCCATTCAAAGGTGAGGATCTTAGACTTTAGGAAGACTAACTTTGCGAAGATGGGCCAATACCTCAGGGAGTCGTTAGTTGGATGGGAACAGCTGAGGGATGTAGAAAAACTGGGAAAAACTGAAAGGGAATATTTTAAGGGCAACCAACCTTTTTGTTAAAATGGTAAAAAAAGGAAAAGGAGACTGCTATGGTTTTCGAAAGAAATAGCTGAAAAAGTGAAGAAAAAGAGGGAGGCCTTCATGAAATACAAGAGATCACAAAGAGAGGAAGACAGGCATCTGTATTTGGAAAAACTTAGATAAGCTAGCAAAGTAGTCAAGAAGGCAAAGATTCAAAAGGAGGAGGAAATAGCCAATGCAATAAAATGGGGGGATAAGACATTTTTCAGATATATTAGTGAGAAGAGGAAGGGCAAGAGTGGTATTGTCAGACTCAAGGGTGCAGGGGAGGAATATGTAGAAGCTGATAAGGATAAAGCAGAATTGCTTAACAAATATTTTTGTTCTGTGTTCACAGATGAAGAACCAGGAGCAGGACCTCAGAAAACACCCACAAATAGGAACAGAAGTGAGGGACATCTTGAACAATTTTCAAAAGACTGTGTTCGTGAGAAACTATCTCAACTTAAAGTAGACAAAGCGATGGGACCGGATGGGATACACCTGAGAATACTGAGGGAACTTGGGGACGTTCTACCAGCTCCACTGACTGACCTTTTCAATGCCTCGTTGGAGTCAGGAGTGGTGCCAAAGGACTGGAGAGAGGCTCATGTGGTGCCTTTACACAAAAGCGGAAGTAAGGATGTGGTTGAAAACTACAGGCCGGTTAGTTTAACTTCAGTGGTGAATAAATTATTGGAAACGCTGCTGAAAGAGAAAATAGTGAGGTTTCTGGAGTCCAGCGGATTACAGGATCCGAGGCAGCATGGGTTCACCAGAGGCAAGTCTTGTCAGACAAATCTGATTGATTTCTTTGACTGGGTGACCAGGGAGTTGGACTGAGGGAGAGCCCTAGATGTGGTGTATTTAGATTTCAGTAAAGCCTTTGACACTGTTCCTCACAGGCGACTTATAAACAAACTCAGCACCCTAGGGATGGACCCTAAAGTTACTGCTTGGGTTAGAAATTGGTTGGGTGGGAGGCGACAAAGAGTACAAGTAAATGGAGCTCACTCTGAGGAGAAGGATGTTATCAGTGGTGTGCCCCAGGGATCAGTCCTTGGTCCAATTCTTTTTAATATCTTTGTTAGTGATATAGCGGAAGGGCTTTCAGGTAAAGTTTGCCTCTTTGCGGATGATACCAAAATCTGCAATAGAGTAGACACCCAGGAAGGGGTAGATAACATGAGGAGGGATCTAGCTAAGCTTGAAGAATGGTCTAGAATTTGGCAGCTGGGATTTAATGTTAAAAAATGTAAAGTCATGCATTTGGGCTGCAGCAATCCAAGGGAGCAATATAGTATAGGGGGTGAAGTACTTTTGTCCACTAAAGAAGAGCGGGACCTAGGCGTGGTTGTGTCTGATGATCTTAAAGTAGCTAAACAGGTAGAAAAGGCGATGGCAAAAGCTAGAAGGATGCTTGGGTGCATACAGAGGAATGGCTAGCAGAAAAAAGGAAGTGATAATGCCTCTGTATAAGTCTTTGGTGCAACCTCATTTGGAGTATAGTGTGCAATTCTGGAGACCGCACCTTCAAAAGGATGTGAACAGGATGGAGTCGGTGCAGAGGGTGGCTACTAAAATGATTAGTAGTCTTCATTATAAAGCATATGAGGACAGACTGAAGGATCTTAATATGTACACCTTAGAGGAAAGGCGGGATAGAGGTGATATGATTGAGATGTTTAAATACCTCCGTGGCATAAATGTTCAGGGAGAGAGCCTCTTTCAATTAAAAGCAAGTTCTGCTACGAGGGGACATGGGATGAGGGTGAAGGGAGATAGATTCAGGAGTGATATGCGGAAATATTTATTTACGGAAAGAGTAGTGGATCCGTGGAATAGTCTCCCAGTGGTAGAGGTGGTAGAGATGAGGACAGTAACTGAATTCAAAAAAGCATGGGACAAACACAGAGGATCTCTAAAGGTAAGAAAGGGGACTGTTGTAGTTGTTATGGAAGGACAGACTAGATAGGCCATGTGGTCTTTTTCTGTCATCATATTTCTATGTTTCTATGTTTCTACCTCTATGGCGTATATTCGCGTTTGGCGAATTTTTGAAGCATGGTGTGAGGAGAGGCGTCTGAAGGCGTTAAGAGCCTCCGTTCCGCAGATTCTGTCCTTTTTGCAGGATGGTTTCGATAAAGGACTGGCGGCGGCATCTCTTACAGTTCAGTTGGCGGTGCTCTCATGTTATAGAGGAAAGGTACAAGGGATGGTGCTGGGGTCACATCCGGATGTTAGGAGATTTTTACGAGCGGTGTCTCTTTTGAGGCCACCGTGTCGCACACAGGTTCCGTTTTGGGATCTCAATTTAGTGCTGGAAGCGTTGGTTCGGGAGCCATTTGAGCCGTTAGCTAAAGCAATGCTGAAAGATCTTACGCTTAAGGTGGTATTTTTGGTGGCCATTGCTTCGGCACCTCGGATTTCGGAGTTGCAAGCTTTGTCCTGTAGGGAGCCTTTTTTGTCCTTTTACGAGAAGCAGGTGGTTTTGAGAACAGTACCTTCGTTCTTGCCAAAGGTGGTGTCCGTATTTCATGTGAATCAGGTGTTCTCATTGCCTGTATTTGAGAAGAGTAGCAAGGACAAGTCCCAAAGACAACTGCATCGCCTGGACGTTGGTTGCGTGTTGCACAAATATTTGCAAAGAATGGCTATACTCTGCAGGATGGACAGATTGTTTATTTATTTATTTTATTTAGCTGCATTTATATCCCACTTTTCACCGGGTCAAAGCGGTTGGGAGATACATTTAACACGAGGGGATATGAGACACATACACTAATACTTGCAGGGAACATGGGCAATGGAGGGTTAAGTGGCTTGCCCAAGACCACAAGGAGCACCTGTGGGACTAGAAACCCCAGTCCTTCCGGCCCAAGGTTGCTGTCCTCTAGTGGGATTTGAACCACCGACCTTCCGGCCTGTAGTACCTTGCCCCAACCACTAGGCCACTCCCTCCCTTTGTCTTGTTTAGAGGGCCAGGGCCGAGGCAAGGTGAACCGGTATCTAAGGCTTCCATTGCAAGGTGGTTGAAGGAGGCCATTGCGTCAGCATATGTATTGAAGGGCAAGGCAGTGCTGGTAGGATTAAGAGCTCATTCGACGAGGGCACAAGCGGCTTCCTGGGCGTAGTTTAGTTTGGTGCCAGAAGTGGAGATTTGTAAGGCGGCGACGTGGTCGTCGTTGAATTCTTTTGTCAAGCATTATTGGATTGATATGCAAGCGGAAAGGGACGCTAGGTTTGGATCAGCGGTACTTCAGGCTGGTCTAGCAGGTCCCTCCCATTAAAATGTTTATTGCTCTGTTACATCCCCAGTGGTCGGGACTAGACTGGAGGGACGATAAGGAAGGTGAAATTAGACTTACCTGCTAATTGTTGTTCCTTGAGGAACTTCAGTCTAGTCCCGTATCCCTTCCAGTTGTAGTGTTGACGGCAGCCTGAAGTAAGGTAATATTTAGTGCTGGGCTGCAGGAGTGGCTGTCAGAGCTGCAGTTCATTCGGGAAGTGGGGGTGAGGAATGGCTTTACAATATTGATGGCATCTGATAGGAGGTCCTGGGGAAATGGCGAGGAAAGCCTAAGCAGGAAACTCTGGGCCAGTCGCCTGGTATTTTACTGGGTGAATTGATTAGTTTGTGAAATGTATATAGTTATACAGTTATAAAGTTTATGTTCATGATATCTACTTACTTATTGCTCTGGTGAGTCTGCTTTGTCAATAGGTTACTGGAGCAAGGAGGCGGACCCTGGACTACATATATATATATATATATATATATATGTCTCCAAAAGAGTGAAGTGTTCAGTCTCCAAGCTGCGAGAGGAGGAGCATAAAACCCCAGTGGTCAGGACTAGACTGGAGTTCCTCAAGGAACAACAATTAGCAGGTAAGTCTAATTTCACCTTTATGTAATTCCTATTTGACATTGCCATTTGTTCTCTTTCCCCAGTAGGTCATGTATTGTTATTCTCTGAAATGTACTGGTTTAATATTTGCAGTGTTGCCTTTTGATAGGTAGAGTATGGTGCTTTGTGAATCCTGGTAGTGCTGTTATGATACGGCGGGGGTTTGCTCTGGGTTCTAAATGGGCAGTATTTGTAGTAGTTCCTAATGTGCCTGGCAATTGGCACTGGATTATAGTAATGTGGAAATCTTTTAGTCTTTCTTTACCCATACACTCATTAAGAGGCATGTTTACTAAAAGTTAGTGTATGGTAACATTATGCAAATATTTATGCAAATTAGGCCCCGCACAGAGTCTCCGCATATGGCCCCCACACCCCCCTTAGGCCACCCCTGTTTCTGAATGCCTGTGTTTGGGTATGTCGGGGTCTAAGTGGTTGGTGCCCTTAATTTACCAGGAATTGACTGATGGGACTGAGGTGGTTCCAGGGCATTTGGAGCAGTGGGAGTAGAACTTGAGAGCCACCTTAGAAGATCAGCGTGGGCTGCAAATATTTAAAAGTATTGCTTGGTGGTCTGTCACTTTTAGCTTGGTTGGCTTGGGGGTTAAGTTCATGTACTGGTGGGATTTGGCCCTGGGGTAGTTGCAACACGTTTCCCTCTGTCTCTTCTAAATGTTGGAGAAATTGTGGGGTGGAGGGGGATTACTTCCATATCTGGTGGGCTTGCCCATAGGTGCAGGAATATTGGGAGGCAGGGATACAGTTTTTGAAGGAAGTTCTTAGAGGACCAATCCCATGGATTCCTCAGTTGTCTTTTCGGCCCTCTAGGGTACCTAGGAAGGCATGGAGATTTTTGTCTCACGAGATCGCTGCTTTGTGGAGTGAGACTGCGAGTCACTGGAAAGCTGAGAGCCTGCTGGGTATTAGGGGGGCCCATATGAATATCCCATGAATATCTTCTCCTAGGACTACAAGAAATCAGCCTTAACGACAAAGTATTATTATGGTTCAAATCCTATCTTTCAAACCGAACCATACAAATAAAAATGGGAAATAACTCATCAAGCCCTTTTCACCAAAGGAAAGGCATACCCCAGGGTTTTGCGTTATCCGCGCTCCTCTTCAATCTCTATATCCAACCAATTTGCAATATAATAAAAAATCATGGCATTGATTACAACCTTTATGCTGATGACATAATGCTTTACACCCAAATCAACACCAAACAGCTGAACTTAAACAATATAATGGAATGTTTCAACAATACCAAAACTTAGCTATCAGAACACAACCTGAAAATCAACTTAAATAAAACAGAAATCCTATTCATCTCAAAGGACAAATCCTTCGTTCCACCAGAAACCTTGAGGATAAAAGATGCAAACATTCAAGTAAAAAAAGAAGTGGGATACTTGGGCGTTTCACTAGACCACCAGCTCAGCTTCAACAATCATATAAGTAACTTGACAAAAGCCGTCTATGCCAAACTAAAAAATGCTTCAGCATCTAAGGCCTCTTCTCTCCGCAAATGACTTCAGAACAACTGTCCAAGCCTTAATATTCCCACATTTCGACTTCTGTAATGCTATTCTAATGGGTCTCCTGAAACAAAGCATCTGTCGTCTTCAACTAGCACAAAACGCAACAGCTAGATTAATTTCACAGTCTTCATTCAAAGATCACATTAGCCCAATTCTAATGCAATTACACTAGCTTCCAATAGAGACTAGAATAAAATACAAGGCACTCTATACCATATTCAAAACCATTCTATCAGAACCAGCCACCTGCTTGCAAGAATACATCCGAATCAGTCCGGAAAACAGACCAAGGAGAAGTTGCAACAAAAATTTGCTTGAAACACACACCGATTTCAAAAACAGTAACTCATCCACATCTAAGAGAGCTTTCTCTCTTTATGCCCCAACACTATGGAACTCGCTGCCATCAAGCATAAAAGACACCAAGGACCCTAAATCCTTCTGCAAGCTTCTTAAAACATTCCTGTTGAGGAGTTCAAGGTTTCCTGCTGTTTTGTTTCCTCCCTATCTGTGACCTGGTCCCGCCTCCATTGCTCTGATTGGGGCTCTTGGTCTCTACGGGGCTATTTCAGCTGGCCTCCGACGCGGGACGCGAAGCGGGCGCGTGCCCGTGGTGCGTGCCCGAAGGGGCGTGACCAAAGGGGCAGGTCCTGCCCCTTTGGCGCAACTTGGTGCTGCAAGTTCCGTGAATGGGGAAGAGGAAGAAACGCATTCTGCCTGCGGCTCAACCGAAGGCGGTCAAAACTATTGGTCCCATGGATGCGCATGTTTCCATTGGTCAACCATTGCCTAAGACTGCTGTATTGGATACCTCCCTTGGTGAAAGGTCGACAGTAAGTACTGTGGGTTCTGACTCTTCTCCTGCCGTGGATATATCTCCGACGAAGGGCAATAAGGTGGTTTCTTTATCTGTTGTGTCTGAAACTGTCCTTAATAACAACGGGGATCCTAATCTTTCCCCCTCATTTCTACGTTTGGACTCTGCTACTGACTTATTGCCCCCTCCGTTGCCTTCTGTGATTTCATTTGCTGGCACTGGGGAGTCTCGTGATATTCCGGAAGAGGTTTCTTTGAAGGATTTATGGTCTATGTTGTCTAGAATGGAGTTGGCATTGGACTCTTCTCTTCAAAGGATTTCTGTATTTACGAAAGAAACTGTTGTCAAAATTTCAAATCAGGAATCTCGTTTGGCTGCTGTAGAGAAAAGCGTTGACTCCTTTGAGACTCGCTTTTCAGCTCATCAGCCTATTACTACTTCTTTAGTTCAAGATGTTACTTTATTGTGTTCACAACACGAGGCTCTTGAGAACTCATTGCGTTCCAGGAACCTTCGTCTTTTGAATTTCCCCAAAATTCACTATTTATCACCTCTTATGCTTTTTCATAAGTATTTAAAGGAAATATTATTGATTTCTGATGTAGATGCTATTTCCTTGTCTAATATTTATTATCTCCCTTCCAGAGACACAGCTTCTTCAGCTGTGCCTCAGACAGTACGAGATGTTGGTGAGTCCCATAGTCCAGCTTCTTTAAATATCTCTGACTTTTTGGAATCGTCTCAGGACGAGATTCCTACCAGGGCCACATTACTTATTTCCCTAATCTCTGAGTTAGATAGACAGAGAATCTTCCGCGCATACTTCAAGAAAAAACTTGAGAAGTTTTGTGGCTCCACTATTCAGATTTTCCCTGACGTCTCAAGGGCTACACAGCGAAGGCGGAGGGCCTTTTTGGAAATTCGCCCTCGTGTTTTAGCCCTGGGCGCTTTGTTCTATTTGAAATTTCCTTGTCGGTGCCACATTATTTATCAAGGTACTCGTTACATTTTTCTTGAGGTTACGCAACTTGTGGAATTTCTAGAGGGAAAAGGTTAGGACCTGATGGCTATGTTGATCATTGTTTTTTCCTATTGCAGTTTTTTCTCTTTGTTGGGGTGTTACCAGGTCTGATTTGGATGGTAGATTTTCTTTTCTTGCTTGATATTGCACTTCTCCTGAATGTGGGCAAATACATGTGATTTCTTTGGATGTTGCAGTAATGCGAAGGTTGGGTGTTTTCCCACCCCCTTTGAAATGTTTGGTTTATAATTTGTATGTTTCTTAAAAATAAATAAAATTCATAAAAAAAAACAACATTCCTGTTCAGGGATCACTATGGTGAACCAGTCACCTAACTAATATCCCCTATGAAAGCAACAAGCATCCCAAATTACAAGATTACTTCTATTCTTTGACTCTAACAAGTTATAGGCCTATTTCTCTGTACATAGTTTTCATTTAAATCGAACTCAGATTTAAGTGATTATTACTCTCCCCCATACACTCCTGTTAAATGGTTATTTGTAAAGTTCATGCTTTGAAGTTTTCTGTAAACTGCTTTGATTCACTAAAAGCGGTAAACAAACACAAATAAATAAATAATATTATTGGACCAATTGACTGCCCTGAAGGGAGGGAGTTGAGAAATTTAAGGATGCATGGCAAAAGTATGATGAATGGCTTCAAGTGCATGCCTGAGCAGGGGGGAGGGATGGGGGGTGTGTGGTTGGGTCATTGAGGGTTGTGCAGAAGAGTATGGTATAGGAATTGGAAGGTGCGGCAGCCAGTGAAGGGAGGTGAGGGGGGTGAGGTAGTTTTCGTTATTTTCTTAGGGGGTGGGTGAAAAGGGGGAAACATTTTGTTGCTTTTGTCTTGTTTACAGGGCCGGCCCATCCATTGAGCAAAAATGTTTTTTGCGCAGGGCCCCGCGTAAAAAACATCTTGCATCAGCGATCAGCCCAGCTAGATTATAAAAAAAACAAACCACAAACTGGCTGCTGCTGTCGCTGTGGCAGCGGCAGAATCGAGCACCCCGTGGGGCCCCCCCTGCCCTGCAAAATCCTCTTTTCAGCATCAGCTCCCTCAGCATCGGCTGCCAGAGACGCAAAGGGAGAGCTTCTCTCGCGGATCTGTTAATCCCGCCGCGGGGCTGATGGGAAATCCCATCAGCCCCGCGGTGGGATTAACAGAGCCGCGAGAGGAGAAGCTCTCCCTTCTCGGCTCTGAAAAGCCCGTGCTTTGGGAGCTGATGCTGAAAGGAGGATTCTGCAGGGCAGGGGGGGCCCCGCGAGGTGCTCAATTCTGCCGCTGCCACAGCGGCAGCGGCAGCAGTAGCCGGTTTGTGTTTTTTTATTATCTATCTGGACTGATGGGGGGAGGGGGGTTAGGACTGGTAATGGGCTATGGGGGGGGGGGTGGCTAAGACTGTAAGTGGGCTGAGGGGGGGGTTAGGACTAGTAATAGGCTATGGGGGGATAGGACAGGTAATGGGCTATGGGGGGGCTATGACTGTATGTGGGCTGATGGGGGGGTTAGGACTGGAAATGGGGTTATGGGGGGGTTAGGACTGGACGAGGGCTGATGGGGGGTTAAGACTTGTAAATGGCTAAGGGGGCAGGCTGCTAAGACAAAAAATGGGATGTGGGGGGGTTAGGATTGAAATGGGCTATGGGGGGCTAAGACAGAAAATGTGGTGAGGGGGTCAGGACTGGAAGTGGACTGATGGGGGGATTTGGACTGGTAATGGGCTATGGGGGGACATGGACTGGAAATGGGCTGATGGGGGCGTTAGGACTGGTAATGGGCTATGTGGGGGGCTAGGACTGGAAATGGGCTGATTGGGGGGTTAGGACTAGTAATGGGCTATGGGGGGGCTAAGACTGGAAGTGGGCTGATGGGGGGGTTAGGACTGGAAGTGGGCTGATGGGGCTTAGGACTGGTAATGGGTTGTGGGGGGGCTTAGGACTGGTAATGGGCTATGGGGGGCTAGGACTGGTAATGGGTTGAGTGGAAGGGGGGCTTGAACTGCAAATAGCTGATGGGAAGGGGGCTTGGAATGGAAATGGGCTGTGAGGGGAGGCAGCTAGGACTGGAAATGGGCTGAGTGGGGGGGGGGCTAGGACAGGAAATAGGCTGATGGAGGGGCTAGGATAGGTTTGGAAATGGGCTGTTGGGGTGTGCTAAGATTGGAAATGGGCTGTAGTGGGGGCTTGAATTGAAATGGACTCATGGAGGGGCTAGAACTGGAAGTAGGCTCCTGGGGGGTTTGGATTGGAAATGGGCTGAGTGGAGGGGAGCTAGGATTTGACATGGGCTGATGGTGGGACTAGGAAAGGATTAGAAATGGGCTGATGGGGGGCTGGGATTGGAAATGAGCTGATGGAGGGACTCGGATAGGACTGGAAATGGGCTGATGGTGCGGCTAGGAAAGGATTGGAAATGGGCTGATGGGGGGCTAGGACTGGAAATGGGCTGATGCAGGGACTAGAAGGGAGCGGATGCTGGGTGGGGCTGGAACTAGAAGGGAGCTGATGTTGGGGGAGGATTAGAATGGGATGGAGCTGGGAGAGTGAAATGGAGAGGGAAAAATATTTTGTGTGGGAGGGAAGACAAATCTACAATTGGCCGGATATTGGGAGAGTAAGTGGGGATTGAGGATGGAGGGGTAAAATTTGAGTGGATGAAATAGGAATGAGGAAAGAGCAAAAGGAGAAAGATAAGTATGTTAAAGTAGATGTAGAGAGAGGATGGAAAAAAACTAGGAGAGAAGAAAGGACAAATGGACAGCAGACGATGGAGAGTTAGCAGAAGACACAAAGAAACCAGAAGAAAGTAGCTGGAGCAATTGCAACTGAAAAAAAAATGCACAAAAGGTAGAAAAATCTCTCTTTATTTTGAATTTATTAACTGGAATATGTCAGCTCTAGGAAATGTGCATGATTAACGTCTGCGCTTTGTTTAGTACAAGAGGAAATTAATTTATAGTTTTATTTCTACAGTGTTGTACATTCCAAGTTTGGCTTTTGGGGTTCCCAGTTTAATTATTGCCTTCCTGTTTCTAAATTGTGATTCCTTGTTTGGTGATGGTCTATGTTCTGCATGTGTAACTGAGCTGAGGTATTATGTTTCTGTAATTCCTATTTGACAGTGCCACTTGTTCTCTTTCCCCAGTAGGTCATGTATTGTTATTCTCTGAAATGTATTGGTTTAATATTTGCAGGGTTGCCTTTTGATAGGTAGGGTATGGTGCTTTGTGAGTCCTGGTAGTGCTGTTACAATACGGCGGGTTTGCTATGGGTTCTACATGCTATCCACAAAAATCACCAAGAATACCGCCTAAAAAATTATTATTTATTTTTTTCGGATGCCCCTGAAGAGGGCACACACTTTAATCTGTGCCCTCCACTCAGTTGTATCCCTTTTAATCAAAACTTAGAAGTAGAATTATACAACTATTTTGTGGCAGTTGATGAAAATTCCTGATGACAGCACTTGAAACAGGGAGCCAGTCCCGAAACTTGCACGTCATGTGTGGTATTTTGAAACCCGCATTCAAATGACTGAGCCAAGTTGCTGAATAATCCTGCTACGACAGAGTTGAGTTATTAAGAAACCGCACTTCTGATAAAGTTAAGTAGTTGTATAATTCTACTTCTAAGTTTTGATTAAAAGGGATACAACTGAGTGGAGGGCACAGATTAAAGTGTGTGCCCTCTTCAGGGGTATCCGACAAAAACAAATAATTAATAATTTTTTAGGGGGTATTCTTGGTGATTTTTGTGGATAGTATATTTATTTATCACTAATTCGGGGCTTTTTTGGATGGGTTCTAAATGGGCAGTGTTTGTAGTAGTTCCTAATGTGCCTGGCGGTTGGCACTGGATTATAGTGATATAGAAATCTTTTAGTCTTTCTTTATCCATACACTCATTAAGAGGCATGTTTACTAAAAGTTAGTGTATGGTAATATTATGCAAATATTTATGCAAATGAGGCCCCGCACTGAGTCTCCGCACAAGGACCCGCACCCCCCTTGGCCCGCCCCTGCTTTTTTATATCCTTTGTTGACTCCTCTATGGGATGATTTCCGGGAGAAGGAACTGTAGTTGTACAGTTGCTTTGATATTGCTAATAAAGTATAACTTTAAAAACAAAAACAAAAAAAAGCAATGATTTTCATTGCACGGTGTTGCTTTGTTAATTGTTGGTCACTGAAACTGCAGGGCTTCAGGTAGTCTATAAATAATAAATGGGATGTTACCTCTGAGTTGTTACCTTCTTGAAGATTCAGGCTAAGTTCATATCCTAAAGAGTTGATGAGAGTACTCATTGGATTAAGCCCCACACAAAACAGAAGTGGCAACAGAGAATTTCCCTGAAATATTCCTTGCTGGATTTTAATGTTAGGAATGATGTACTGACCATCTTCTTACCTCAAAAAGAGTGTGGTTTGCCACATGGTGAACGTACTGTACTCTATCAAGACTGTCAAAAGCTTTCTTATAACACTGGTCAACAAATCTTTACAAAAGTCATGTTACTGAAATAAAAATAGTAATTTATCAATTTTTATATGCTGAACACGAATATGACAGTGAAATTGCAAAGTTGGCTCTAGGTTTTTGGAATCTACAAGAATTAATGTTTACATCACGAAATGCATGTCAATAGTAAATATAATAGGCCTTCAGTTAATACCTGTAAAAAACCAAGTCAGAGACTACTTCTTAGATTTTTTCGCCTGTCTCTTGTACAGCTGTTAGGGAGCTTCTCTGGGGAGTGTCCAGCAGTAGTCAGCCAGCATTGTAGTGGACCATTTTCCCTAGTATCTTTATTTATTTATTTATTTAAAGATTTTTCTATACCGCCTCTTCCAGAGATCAGTGGCGGTTTACAATGAACATTAAAAACTTAATAATAGAAAATTATTTTACATAACAATTGCAGAACATTTTTTTAAACATTTAACCCATAAATAAGCATCAGAATAAAATTAGAAAAGCAGCTAAAAAGCGTGCCGTAACCTAGAACTATATACATTGAGAATTAAATGTGATTATTTACATATGGAAATGATCGACTGAATTCAATTAGTTGCTCGAGATGGATTATGGCTGTGCGCTGAAGAATTAAATCTAGGTAGGGTCAAAGTATGGTTTTTATTCAGAGTTAAACCGCGGAATCTGAACATTATCGTGTTGGAGGTTGTGATAGTGCAAAGTGAATAGGTGAGTTTTTAATTCCTTTCTAAATAGTTGGAGGTCTTTGATTTCTCTGAGCTCGATTGGAAGATTGTTCCACAGCGTTGGTGCAGAGAATGAAAAAGCAGAATTACTTGTCTTCCGATTTGTTTTTCGAAAAGAATCCGGGACTAGTAGCATGTGCAAGTTTGCTCTTCTTCTTAATCTGTTTTCATGTGAGACATTGATGAGCGTGGACAGAAAGGACGGTGCTATTTTATTAAAAATCTTGAACGTGGTAACTAAGATTTTATATATAATTCTACAAGACACAGGAAGCCAGTGTAGGGAGTAGAGAATAGGAG
Source organism: Ichthyophis bannanicus (assembly GCA_033557465.1). Classification (NCBI taxonomy): domain Eukaryota; kingdom Metazoa; phylum Chordata; class Amphibia; order Gymnophiona; family Ichthyophiidae; genus Ichthyophis; species Ichthyophis bannanicus. The sequence continues at coordinate 139,064,986 of CM066031.1, read as the reverse complement.
ATATATGGTCAGATATTTTCGCTTTGAAAATGATTCTTGCTGTGACATTTTGCGCTAATTGTAAAGAATGTAGGGTTTTTTTAGTGGTTCCTTGAAGAATTCCATTGCAGTAATCTAGATGGGGCGTTATTAGGGTTTGGACTACTGATCTGAAGTCGGAGCTATCGATTAACGGTTGCAACTGCTGGATAGTTCTTAACTTAAAGTATATGGTTTTCACAGTCTGTTTTATATGTTGTGAAAGGGTGAGAGTCCTGTCGAGTGTGATTCCTAAATATTTAATCTCATTTTTAACTGATATGAGAGTCTTTCCGGTATTGATTTCAGACGGTGGGGTAAAGTTCATGTTTCTTGTTATAAATATTGCTTCTGTTTTCTTAAAGTTAATGTTCATGTTCATTGATTTCAGCCATAATTCTACTTCTGATAGGCATTGCTATATATTGTTGTAATCAGGGTTGGACACATCAAAATGTGAGTATAACATGATATCGTCCGCATATATGTGATAATTTATCTTATGGCGTTTAAAAATTTTACAGATGGGTTGCAGGTACAGATTAAACAATAGAGCTGAGAGGGCAGAGCCTTGAGGGATGCCTTGTTCTTGTGGGAAAGGTGCTGATGCCACTTGATCTATTTGTACGTATTGGGTTCTGTTAGAGAAATAAGATTTAAACCAATTGAGGGTTTTTTCTTTAATGCCAATTTGGGTGAGTCTAGAAATAAGGGTGGCATGGTTTACATTGTCGAAAGCAGAAGAGATATCAAGGAATATGAGAATAAAGGCTTGCTTTGTATTATCGATACCTCTGATGATAGTATCAAATAGCGCAAGTAGCAGAGTTTCCACACCGTGATGGGAACGGAATCCATATTGATGCTCGTCTAATGGTGCAAATGAATCTATGTAGTCCTGCAATTGAATCTGTACAACCTTTTCAATAATTTTAGCAAGAAATGGAATGCTTGCAATGGGACAGTAGGAAGTTGGGTCATTGCTGTCCAGTTTTTTGTTCTTTAGTAGTGGACGTATTGCTGATTTTTTAAGGGATTGAGTTATATATCCTTGATGGAGTGATTGATTCACTATGTTCAATAAGTCTAGGGCAAGTTCTGCTTTTGTTGCCTTTATCCATGCCACTGGGCAAGGGTCTAACAGTGATGTTGTAGTATTGAGATTGGAGATTGTTTGAAGCAATTGCTTATGTGTAATAGGCTGAAAGGCTTTCCCATTCAAGGTGGAAGTCGTCTTGGAGTGAAAGAGAGGCTGGCGTGAACTGGCAGTTTTGCTTAAGTTTGTTTGCGAAATGGTCGGCTAGAACTTGGGGGTTAATAGAGAGCTTGCCTGTATCATTAACTGGAGATTTGGTGAGAGATTTAACAATCTCGAATAATTCCCTAGGACGGTTTATGGCATTAGATAATATTTTTGAGTGGTATTGTTTTTTGGCGGTATTAATTGCCTCTTTATAGGCTTTGAGCTGTGAGAAATATTGTATTCTGAGTTCAGTAGTTTTCTTCCTCCTCCAGATATTTTCTATTTTCCTGAGACCTTTCCTCAATGTTGCTAATTCGGCAGTATACCATTTTTCATTTATTCTGGGTTTGTAGCGTCTTTGTGAAGGAAATGGCTTAGCTGCAGAGCCTATTATAGCATTCCAGTTTGAAATTGCTTCATCAAGGTTAATGGTATAAGGGTTTAACCTAGTGAGGGCTGTTTCAAGAAATGCGTCTTTGTTGAACGGACGAAACTTCCGGCCTTGGTAGGGAATGTCGGTATGTACTTTAGTGGACTGCGATTGTTGCAGTGCTAACCTTATCATAAAGTGGTCGGACCAGGGAACCTGAGATATGGAGGGAGGGATATAAAGTGGTGATGTAATGTAATGTGTTGGAATGAATATTAAGTCAAGGATGTTACCTTTAATATGGGTTGGGTGATTGTTTGTTTAAAACCCATTTCTTCCATCGCTTCTAAGAATGATGTTTCTTGATTATTAGATAATGAAGGTAGGTTAAAATCACCTAGCATAATAAGGGGTTTTCTTATTGTTCAGTTGCAGGCATATTCTAGAATGGTGGCTAGGTTTTGATCGTTTGTAGATGGAGATCTATATATAAGACAAATCGCTATGTCTTTATTTTCTACCTTAAGGATGTTCATGTCATCTTGGGTTTCACAGATGGTAGAAGATAAATTGAGGTTAGATTTTGCTAAAATGAGAACTCCCCCTCCCCTAGAGCGGCTCCTATTGCAAGTGAAGATGGAGTATCCTTGCACGTTTATCTGGTTTAATAGTACTGAGTCAGGATCTGTTAACCATGTCTCAGTAACACAGAGGATGTCAGGGTCATCTGTCTTTACTAAGTCGGTTAAAAGTGGGGTTTTGTTTCTAACTGACCTAGCATTGATGAGGATGAGAGAACTATGTGAGAGGGTGTTAGAGATGTTCATATGTTCAATATTATCGGTTGGATTTATCTGGATCAATCTTTGGTAGTTTATATTTGTTTTTCCTAGATGTGGCAGTTTAGAGTTTTGTCTGTGGTTGATTTGTCTTTGGCGGTAAGGGATGACATGGATATATGATGATTGAGGGAGGTACAATAGTGGGGTGAATGTGTAAGTCGGGAAGGGATAGAAAGAGATCAATAGGCTAATTGCATAAAAGGTGAGATTCATAGTAAATAGGATCATTTTCTTAATGTTCATACTAGTAAAATTAGCTGTGAAAGATGTTGTAACAACTAAAGGTATCTAAAATTGAGTATGTACAATATATATTCTGAACAATATATAATAAATCACAGTTACTTACCTGTAACAGGTGATCTCTGGGAACAGCAGGAATAAGTCTTCACATATGGGTACGTCGGTACCGACGGAGTCTGCGCGGGAACGCTTCCCAGCGTCCAATCAAAGAGCTTTTGGAAGCATCCCACCACGCCTGCGTGCTGCCTTCCCGCCTTTCCCAACTGTCTCTCCTCAGTTAGTTTTAAAGCTGAGACAAAGAGAGAGAGAGAGAGGAAAGGAAAGATAGATAGAAAGATACAACTCCTAGGGGAGGTGGGTGGGTTGTGAAGACTTATTCCTGCTGTTCCCAGAGATCACCTGTTACAGGTAAGTAACTGTGCTATCTCCAGGAACAAGCAGGAATGAGTCTTCACATATGGGGACTCCCAAGCTAAGATGCCTGGAGTCCTAGCATGTTGGAGATTGAAACATGCTACACCTCATATGGCCAGGCATCCTGAGGATGGAGGGTAGGAGTTGAAATAGAAAGGAGCTGTAGAAAACAGCTAACCTAAGATAGGACTACAGGCAAGGAGTCCTTGTATGCATGATAATTATCATGAAATATATTGAAATAAAAAATTGCAATATGGACCTCACCTACTGGATTGCAGGAAGTAGAGAGGCTCATGAAATCTACTGGGGATCCAGTAGAGGAATCTTCAAGGTGACCGCACTGAAGTGAAGGTGATAACCTGTAGGACAACAGTGAAGGTCAAAATCTGGAAGTGAAAGGTGACCCCAGGATTCAACTGGGGTAGTACAAAATGGTAGGCCTTCAGTGGGAAGCTTTATGGAAAAAGCTGAAAACTCTTTTGGCTACAGAGTTATTCACACTTAGGAGCAAAAGAGGAAGATTGACCGATTTGGACAAACTGGCCTAATCCTTGAGGGAAGAAGGGTAAGGAAAAAAAAAACCCCGTATTCCCAAAGAAAGGATAGGTGTCTGAGGAGTTGGAACCTCAGATCTACTGAAGATACGCCATGTCTTTCCTAACTGGTGAGAGGTAGGAAAGATATTGGAGCATGGAGCTTCAGGGGCACCTAACCCTTAGGGTTATGACAGGAGCTGTCAGTGCCACAGGAGTGGTTGTGTGTGTAGTACCCCAAACATGCTGTGGAACAGCATGAACATGGATAAAGCCCACTGTCTGGAACATATAGGAAGGTAAAAACCCTATATGAGCATAGACATTTAGAGAGATAAGTATGTAAATACATATCTACCTATAATAAAGTATCTCAACAGATACACATATATATATATATATGGACATATATATATATATAGATATGCATATACATATAGATATAAAGATGAACATACAGGAATATATATATCTATAGTGAGATCTAGAAGGGCATAACATATGCACACACAGCTGACAGACATATATTTCTATAGAGATGTATATATATATACATATATATATATATATATATATATATATATATATATGAATATATAGGTCTAAAGATAAATGTCTGCAAATAAGCAGACAGATTGTCGCGACGCCACCCTGGTGGCTAATGGGCGCCAAGGTAGGTCGGACACAAATAAAGATAAGGTTGGGATGGGTACGTATTTCTCAGGGCCCAGGGATGTATAGCCTTGGTAGCGTCCTTATTACCCAATACCCAAAGAACACAGGTTTCCAAGTGGAGGGAAAATAAGGCTTTATTTCCCTTGTCTTGCAAAGGTTCAAAGGATCAGTCCCAAAACAACAAAAGAAATGTCCTTACATCAGGTTAGAAAAAGTAAAACTCGGGTTCAAAGCAACAACTGTTCTCTTCATAGAGGTGATACAAAACAAACATTTCCTATTTCATCAGTTTACTGCTCACATGCTATGCAAGGATTCCAAGCTTCCAGTGGTACAATAACTACAATCCATTTCCTCATCTGAAAGGGATTCTACCACTTCCACTTCCATCGGTTCCTGATCATACGCTTCTGAAACAGAGTCCGTGGTTTTGGGCAACCTATAAGTGGGCTTTTCAGCCAAACGCTGTATGACCTCCCAATGCCTTGGTTTCAGAGTGGGGCGTCGGTCATGAACTGTTCTACAAGGCGAATATTCTTCCCTTTTCATAGGTTTTATATTAGCTTCCTGCAAACATTGCTTATTCAAAAGTCTCTCATTTGATAAAAGCTTTTCATACCTTGTATCATGAGAAGTGTTACATGAACAGGGACCTTCTGTTTCCCGTCCTCTCCACAGGCTAGCTCTCTGAAGGCTGTTCCCAACTAAGTGTGGGTTACCTTGTAGTGCTGGCTTCTCCCCTTGGGGTAAGGCTTGCGGCCTACTCCTGCTGAGATTCTGCCCTGCTCCTGCAATCTGGCGTGGGTTTTTCAACCGTCCTTCGGTTGACTTCACACAGCTGTCCCAGTACTGCTTCCGTGTCCCCGGATCTCCTGGATCCTTCCGTACTCTCCGTCCTTTCAGGTCTCTCTGGCCTGTTCCTCCTTCCGGCGCTCCAGCAGCGTCTGTAGCTTCTGCGGTTTCTGCCACCTCTGCAGCTCCTGCCGCTCCTCCGGCTTCTGCAGGCTCTGTAACCTCTCTGCCGCTACCGCCACTTTCGCTTTTACCGCCACCTCTCCCTTTCCAGTCTTCCAGACTTTCTTTAAGAGGAGTTCCTGCCTTCCTGGATTGGAGGCTGGCTGGCTTTTGGTCACACCCTGTGGGGCGTGGATCCTCAGTCTTCCGGAGGTCCCTCTTGCTCCCCCTATCAGGTTCCTGAAAATACTGCAGCTTGTGCATGCCTTTTTTCGTGTTTAAAATATTTTCTTCTGTTCCCCACTGGTCTGCTGCATCACACGATATGCCTATAAGTACATTCACATGGGAGATGTGAAGAGGAAAGATTCATCTAATAACAAGAAGGTGGAACCTACTTGAGAAGATATATAGAGAATCTATTCCCCCTGGTTATGATGGTGCAGGAATGCTATCCAGTGAAATAACCAGGATGGTTACGTGAAAAAACAGAGGATAATATCAATCTGTAAGCAGCAAGTCCTGAGTCTTGTATAACTCTAGCATGGTAAATGGACAGAGAACGCATAGCAATGAGATACCAGGTTGACCCTCTGGAGGGACAAAAGGGGTATCATGCGTTCTTTAGTGAAATATGTGCTGTCCATGAAGGATTAGGATACCATGAGGACAAGCTGCAAGGAAAAAAGAGCATATTCCTTGTAGGAATTGAACAACTCTTTAGGCTTTCACGTAGAGAAGGCTTATGTCTTTTGTTTTAAAAGGAGATAGTAGGGTATGAAGAACCCTTACAGTCATGGGGGGCATGACTGAGGATGCCTTTTTCAACCATGTAGGATAGTCATTAGAGAAAAAACCCCATGCTCTCTAGCAAGGGCCCATAGTGAAAAGCTTCTCTGTAAAATTGCAGAGAGCATTATGCAGGAGAATTGGGAGATAGAACTGGCTGTTGCAAGAGCCAGCAGCCACGTCAACTATGCTGCCAAACCCAAAGGAATTGGAGATGGCAAAAATAGAAGATAGTGTGATATGCCTGTAGTGATAAGGATTGCCCAAGAAAGATGTATGCACTGTCTTGGAATCACTACTAAGGCCAGACAGAAAGTAGTGGAGGACAACTCTGGATACTTGTGGAGAAGAACCAGTGGTCCAATCACTAGGCTCCTGCATGGGCAGCTGCTGATAAGACAGCAGAAGGAATCTTTCTGTGTAAAACAGAAAGAACAGACAGAACAAGAGTAAGAAAACCCTGTCCCTGTCTGATGAGCTGCCCAAGCAAAAAAGAAGGGAGTTTACTCAAGAGAAAAAACTCCACACTGGAAAAGAAAGAAAGACTAGAAAGGCTGAGAAGAAGCCCTCCAGTGTAATGGTACCACTCTTACAAGGGAAAAACTTGATAAGAGGATAGAGAAAAAAGAGCTGAAAGGAGACTTACCATGTGGTAAGTCTGTAGAAGGAAAAAATTCAAGTTGGTACAGAAAACTATCATCTGATAGTTGTTAAACCTCTTTCCTTAGCAGGAAGAAGAGGAGAAACCTGTGACCTATAGGCATGAATATCCTGACAGCTCAGATATATATATATAGGAGAAACTGGATGTCTTGAGAAAAGAGATCCATGTGTAGAGTTTAGAATGAAAACAATGAAAAACGTCTGCTGAGAAGTCAACTGTAGGTTCTAAACCCCAAGAGGCAGAAATTGATTAATCAGAAACCCTATGGTTGCTGGGTTTGTTTAGCCTGGTGAGAGTTTGGATTCTTCAGACCAGGGCGATGCCTCCCCTGCTTGGGAACATCTGTATGATGGGCAGGAGAAGAATAAAACCTTCTCCCCCTAGGGGAAGAAGGTTTGGTAGGGCATTTCCTACCTACTGGGGAAGGAGAAGGCTTAGAACAGCCTTCAGAAACAGGGAAGTCAGTGGACCACTGAGCAACCTGATGTAAAGACTCCTTATTGAAGAGATTTTCTCCAGTGCAAGGAGTATTACCCAGTCTTTGTTGTGCCCATTTGTCTAAGTCTGAAGCTTGGAGCCAGGCTCTACGTCGTGCCCCTATGGCTATAGCAGAAGTTCTGCTAACAGACTCAAATGAGTCTAGGGAAGCACGAGTAAGAAACCAAGAGATATTTTGAATATGACTAAGTAGAAAGGAATAGTCTGCAGTCTTGGGCTCTGAAAGAAAAGGAGTCAAAAGATATAATTTCTTTGTGACCTCCTGTAGAGATAGACTCATATAAAAAATATATGAGAGAATTCTTGCTGACAGCATGGATGTCTGGAAGGTTTGACGTCCAAAGGCATCTAGTGTCCTAGACTCATGACCTGGTGGGTAAGAAGAGTGTTTTTTCTTACTTTTCACCCTCCTCATTGCTGATTCCACCACAATGGAATGATGAGGAAGTTGAGTCTTTTGAAACCCTGGAGAGGGGGGCACCTGATACAGGTGCTCTAGAAGGTGGGGGTACCCTTAAAAGGTGCTTCCCACATTCCTAGAAGAAGATCCTGCAAGGAATGATGCAAAGGAAGCCTTATGTTTTCCTTTGCTTCAGTAGAAACAGAGCCTTGTGTAGGATCATGGCCAGGGATAGGAATGGCAAGTGATCTTGCCATATCCAGGAGGAAACTCTGAAAAGAAGGATCTCCAAAGAGAACCCCCCCTGGACAGGCTAGATCAGAAGTACTAGCCTTGGCATCGAAGGATCTATCTGAGTATATAGGAATATAAGATCCTGCACGGTGCAAAAAAGGGATGGATGTTGGTAATGGAGGTCAAGACCTGTGGCAGTCAGTACTACATCATCCATGCCAGGTATCGACTCCAGACTTGGTATAGAAAGGAGCGATCCTGGTGAAAGAAGCATGGAAGGAGCTGGCCCCGATGCTACTGCGGATACCGGTACCAATACCGGTAGCGCTGTCAGAATCAAAGGCGACACCGACATCGGAGCAGCCATCGGTGGCAACTCAATCGGTACCGAGGTAACCGAACGCCTTCAGTAATCACCCTCGGTACCGAGCGTCCGGTACCGATAGGTGTCGGTACCGAGACGTGTCGGTACCCAGTCTTCCAGACTAGAGATCGATTCGAGACTCGGCATCGAAGGAAGCGAGTCTATCGATGCATGTCTGGAGGGTACCGACATCAGTGGAAGTATCGACGTTGAAGCCGATATTGGAAAGTCAATCTGGAGCGTATCCAACGGTCCCGTAGGTACCAAGGAGGCCAGATGACGATCCTTGGTGAGGAGTGTTATGTCCAACACCAGTGCCGATGCCGGGGTATCGGTACCGCTCGAAGCGGATGCCACCACCGAGCATGGCTCAGGTATGTTCTGTGAGGGGTGAGCCCCAGGAACAACCTGAAACCCCTCATAGGCTTTGGAGGCCGAAGACTCCCGCCGGGGTTTTGAAGCCAAAGGACCCTCGAGGGCAAGGCCGGAGCCGTCTTCATGCTGTGCATGAGACCTACCACTCAAGGGTTGGCTAGTCTTAACAGACTGTTTGTGGGTTACCTGATCCTGTGTAGAAGAAGAAATGGTCGGTGCCCTGACACTGGAAGGAAACCTGGTATCGAGGGAAACTCGATGTTGAAAATGTCTTCACAACACTGTAGCCCAAGGGCTCCGGAGGAAAAAGGTCAGGACCCAAACAGGTTAGACACCAGTTTTTAGAGTCTAAAAATAAAGCTGTACCGCCACAGCTTAAACATTTCTTAGAGAAAGTGGCTGGCGGTTCCATGAAGGATATGGACAGGCCTAGAAGGCCTAACACCTTAAGACACTCAGAAGAAAAAATATTCCCTGAAGGGAAAAATTACAGAAAAAGAAAAAAGAAACACCGGCGGTACCGGTGGTGTCGGGGAGACAGCCGCGACCACAAGAAAACAAAAGAATTAAAAGCAAAATTTTCTGCGGTGACAGGAGGACATCCTGCCGGCTCCAAGGAAAAACGAAAACTGAGGAGAGACAGTTGGGAAAGGCGGGAAGGCAGCACGCAGGCGTGGTGGGATGCTTCCAAAAGCTCTTTGATTGGACGCTGGGAAGCGTTCCCGCGCAGACTCCGTCGGTACCGAAGTACCCATATGTGAAGACTCATTCCTGCTTGTTCCTGGAGATTATATAATCTATGGACAATATATAATCTGACCTGTGCAGTTTAACACTAAGCAGGTTAAGCTGTAGGGTTATATTCTGCAAATTTAGAGAGATACTATGTTACAATTGTATGCAGCAATTAAAATAGAGCTAATATATTGTAAAAATGTTACGAATTAAGCTGTAGGGTTGAATTCAGCAATTATAGAGAGATACTATGTTGCAATTGTATTCAGCATTTATAAAGAGTTACTATGCTGTAAACCTGTGTCAGTTCTAGACTTTAGAATTGATTCACCATGCAACCAATATGAGTAAAAACATGTACATTAGCAATTTTTGAGAGGTGGTAGACTCAGGGTTTAGACTCCGTAATTAAAAATACAATGTTACAATATGTGAAGGAGTAACACTTGGATGTTCTAAGGGTATCAGTGTAACAATGGTGTACAAGAACATTGCATCAAAATATCAAGCATGTGAGCATATTAAAAGGTGTAGATGGACAAGCTCTCACCAGAATTAGAGACTATTGCAACAGGTCCCGCTTGGCAAGAGTAGGTAATTCTCAGTGGGTTAGGCAGGATTGATCCACGGCAGACAATGATGTTTGCAGTTATTGTTGGATTGAGAAACCACGCCTAAGGGCCATGCCAAAGGGCCCTCTAGCGAGGCCCTCATGCGCGGGCCCGCAAGGCGCGGGCGTGCCCGATGGCGCTTCTTTTTAAAGCAGGGGATCTGCCCCGATTGGGCAGATCGCGGTCAGGAAGGTCCCACGCTGCTGCTCTGATGATCCGGCGGCTCAATCCCCTCCTGGGAGAGCAGTTGCTGGGCCGGGGTGATGCAGCGAGGCAAGAGCTCCATCGTTGCGAGGCAAGAGCTCCATCGTTGCGATATCCTGGTGAAAACGTTCGCCCTGTTCATCACTAACCATGCCACAGTTGTCAGGAAAGAAATCAAGATGGGAATCAAGGAAATGGATCTTTAGAGACATATGCAGGCAAGTTTCTGATACTGCATCAACATGTCTTCTACTAGTTCCTTGTAGTTTTCTGCCCTAACATTCCCGAGAAAGTTTGTTGACACTAGGCGAAAAGCATTCCATGCTTGTTTCGCATCACCCTGCAGCAAGTTGTTGAACCGGTCATCTTTGAAGAGCTCTTGAATCTGAGGACCCACAAAATCTCCTTCTTTAATCTTTGCTTCGCTGAGGGAATTTTTCATGCAGGTATCAGAAAGCTGGTGAAGTGCGGTCCATGGCTTTAACGAAGTTTTTCATCAAACCTAGTTTGATGTGAAGGGGTGGTAGCAGGATTTTGTGAGCCTCAACCAGAACTGGGTGCTGTATATTCTTCTCTCCAACTGTTACATTTTGTCTGCGATTCCATTCCTTCCGCAAATAGAGTCAATTCCTTGCTCGGCTATCCCACTCACATAAGAAACATATGTATTTTATATATCCCTGCTGCAGTCCCATTAAAAGGGCAACTACCTTCAAGTCACCACAGAGGTGCCAGCTGTACTTGTTATAGTTAATGGAAGTCAGTAAATGCTTTAAGATATCGTATGTCTCTTTCATGTGGATGGCATGCACTACTGGAATAGATGGAAGACGGTTTCCATTGTTCAAAAGCACAGCCTTCACTCAGTTTCGAAGAGTCTATAAATAGTCTCCAGTCTTGTGGGTCATGAGTGATTTTTAAGGCATTCATGAGGCTTTCAATATCGGAACAGAATACCAGATTACTTTCTTTTCTGAAGAAAGGCTCCAACTGCTGGTGGCGCTTTCAATATGAAGTAATGTTGACATCTTCTAGAAGATTTCATTGTTGGAGGTTTGATCCTAGCAATTCTGCCTTGTTCTTGGATAAGTCCAAATCACGAACCAGGTCATTTAGTTCTTCCTGTGTTATTCTGTGTGGAGTTGATATGCATCTCAGTGAAAATCTGGGTCACTGCATGCTGACCAAACAGGAGAAGAACAGGTTGGCTCACCCTTGTCCTCATCAGATGAATCAAGAGAATATTCTGATGGAGGTTCTGGAATAGGAAGTCCCTCACCTTGTGGAACTGGTCTCAATGCAGATGGAATGTTTGGGTAGACTATGCTCGACTTCTTTTGCTTTGTTATTCCACTGGAAAGAGGAGGAACCAAGCAGAAGTAACAGTCATTTATGTGGTTGCTTGGTTCTCTCCACACCATGGGGACTGCAAACGGCATTGATGGTCTTTTGCAATTCAACCACTGTGAAAGCTGTGTTGTACATGTAGCGCAGCATATATGCGGGGCCCAAGGCTTGTCTTGGTCACCAATCTTGCATCCAAAGTAAAGATGATATGCCTTCTTCAGTTGAGAAGTAATACTTTTCTTCTGGTTGGCAAATGTCACTTCCCCATAAATGTAGCAGAAATTGTCAACGGTATTAACGCACTTCTGCGGCATTATTGTTCTGTATTGTACCTAAATGGCTAAACTTATATGATTAATAAAAGTTGCATGTAACAGTAGCTTAAACTGTCTCGCACACAGTCTGAAATATTTTAAATGCTCAACCTTTCCGACTGCGTATAGTACACTGCTGAAGTCAGATGGCTTCAGCAGCCCTCTGGCAGTAGTATTGCATTGCATCAGAAAATGATGCAATCAACTCTGGTATTATGCAATGTGATGCAATATTACATCATTCAAGGCTTATTTGGGATGTTGTTGATGTCCTACTGGATAAATTTACACGGTGAAATGTCAAAAATGAACTACATGCAATATCTTCAAAACAAGAGCCAATAAATTGTTTTTAATTTTATATTCGTGTTCAGCTCACCAAGATACTACAGATTAGGGCCTTTTAAAGTCAGTAACGATTTCAATGTTGACCAGTGTAATCAATCCATGCTATACTGAGATTCCTGCTTTTCTTTGCACGGGCCGTGATGGCCTTATTCAATATTAACTGAACCTTGGTTCCATATGCTCCCCTCTTATTGCCCTTTTGCTCTATTGCCATGATGTTATTGGACTGGATATGATCATATATTCTGTCTGCATCTATTACAGTGAACTTATAGATTGTAGATAAACAAGCTAGTGGTGTGTAAATTTTGGGAATGTTACTTGGGTCCCTCTTCGGAAGGAGAAATGTTCTTCCTATTGTTAACACCACTGTGGTGTTAAGTTCAGCTGATCGATCAGTTGGTTTTTGCAGTTTGCCAGCTCTTGGTGGAGTGATGTTAACTACTTGGCGTTTGTTTTAACCTGTTTCCAGCTCTTTTGTTACTACAGGCCATTCCATAGGTTTAATATTTGATTTTTCGAAATCTTCCTGGAAGCAGGCTAACTACTCTGTTTCTTGACTTTGCTCTGTGGGGTCCTCATATAGTTTTCTCCAGAAGGTTTCTGCTTCAGCTTTCGTTGGTGTTTTTTTTACCATATTAATGCTATTTCACAGTTCACTGTAGAACTGCTTTGGGTTCTTGCTAGTCTATTTTGATAGGTTTATTTTCTATTTTATTCTGAGGGCTCTTTCTCCAAATGGCTGAGTTTCGCGCATAGCATGACAGTCATGAACCTCATTTCTAAGCTAGGGTATGTGGAGTATGATCTCACTCTCTCAAATTTACTGCTAATACTCAGCATAGTACTTGCATCATGCCAAAGACAGCCTCCCTCTGGAGTTCATAAGATGTTACATGCATGAGTAATTTATCATGATGTGATTGGAAGTTCCTCTTAATTAGGCCTGTGGTACCCAACACGATGGGAAATACCTCAGTATTCTTTCTGCCACATTTTCTTGGTGTCCAACTGCATTTCTTGGTACTTAAAGATTTTCTCCCTCAACGCCATTCAGAGTAACTTGGAACTGACACCTCCATAATCAATGCCGTGTTTTTCTCCTTTACCATTTATCTGGCTTCTTCGCCTCCAACATTTTATTGGTCAAAATGGGAATGTGCCAGGTGATCATAACTTCTTCATTCTCTTTAATTATTTTAGGCTTATGATAACAGTACTTTTCAGTCACAGTGATGGTTATAGCGCTGGCAGAGTTTCCAATGGATGAGGCATGCTAGATTATTGTATAGCTGGTTTCTGTATAGACGGTTTCTGCCATCAGAACTTCACAGTCGACTATGAGATGAGTCATTGTTTCAGCTTTTTCCCACAGAACTGACATATGTTTGTTTTGTCATTTTTTTCAACGCTTGCTGTAAACCATCTCATCCTGACACTGCTATCTTGGGCTGCTACCATCAACCTCTTATCCTCTGGTTTCTGTTCACCTCTCTTTAACCATTCATGTGTCCATTGTTGATCAACAAAGGGTTCCTGGAGTAATATTCTGTATTTCCCAATGTATTTGTGCATTTGCCTCTTGTTTTTCCTTGTTTGATCTGATTCTAAGATGACATTTTTTCTCTTGTTCTGCAAATTCTGTTATTTCCTTCCCTATGCATGCTTGTGGATTCTCACTCATTCCTTCTAATTATTGGAATGCTTGTCCAAGTTTGATGATGGAGACAGATTCTGGATGTTTACTTTCATATTTCAACATTTTTTGCAAATTTTGATACAATGATGCAATTAGGCAGGCCTGGAGACCTATGATAATTGCTCTGCATGTGTAATCCATCCCCATGAGGCCTAGCCCTCCTTCAGCTCTAGGGACGTACAACCTTGATATACACTGATTCTTGTAAATTACTTCATAGGCATGGAAGAATTTTCTTGTTCACACATCCAATTTTCAAGATCTTTAAGACGCCAGTCCATAATCCTAAAGCTGTATGACAGTACAGGAATTACTATCTGATCTTTCAGGAAATGGAAAAAAGAGCCAAACGATGAAACCTGGAAACAGCACAAGCACTGGCAGGTCAAATGCAAGGCATTGATAAAGAAGGCAAAGAGAGAATTTGAGAAGAAGCTTGCTGCGGAAGCAAAAACGCGAAATAAGGATTTTTTCAAGTACATTCGTAGCAAACAAACTGTGAGAGCGTCAATTGGACCATTAGATGATAGAGGAGTTAAAGGGGCACTAAGAGGCGACAAGGCGATAGCAGAGAGACTGAATGAATTCTTTGCTTTGGTCTTTACTGAGGAAGATGTAGGGATGTTACCCATGACTGAAGTGGTATTTAAAGGTGTGGAAGAATTGAAGGAAATATTGATACATCGGGAAGATGTATTACAACTATTAGATAAACTAAAGAGTAGCAAATCACCTGGGCCAGATGGTATACATCCAAGGGCGTTGAAAGAACTGAAATATGAGATTGCAGACCTGCTATTAGTAATCTGTGAACTATCATTAAAATCATATCTAATACCTGAAGATTGGCGGATCGCAAATGTAACACCAATTTTTAAAAAGGGTTCTAGGGGTGATCCGGGAAACTACAGACCGGTGAGCCTCACGTCAGTACCGGGAAAAATGGTAGAAACCATCATAAAGAATAAAATTACTCAGCATGTAGATAGTTATGGCCTAATGGGAGACAGCCAACATGGCTTTAGACAAGGAAGATCTTGTCTTACTAATCTGTTATGTTTTTTTGAAGGTGTGAATAAACAGGTGGACAAAGGGGAGTCAGTTGATATAGTGTATCTGGACTTTCAGAAAGCCTTTGACAAGGTCCCTCATCAGAGACTTTTGGCAAAACTAAAGAGTCATGGGATAGGAGGCAGTGTACTACTGTGGATCAGGAACTGGTGAAAAGATAGAAAGCAGAGGGTTGGGCTAAATGGCCAATTTTCCCAATGGAGAAAGGTGAATAGTGGTGTACCCCAGGGATCTGTGCTGGGTCCGCTGCTTTTTGACATATTCATAAATGACCTGGAAAGTGGAATAACGAGTGAGGTTATCAAATTTGCAGATGACACAAAACTATTTAAAGTTGTTAAAACCCAAGAGGATTGTGGAAAATTGCAAGAGGATCTTGATAAATTGGAAGACTGGGCATCAAAATGGCAGATGAAATTTAATCTGGACAAGTGCAAAGTTATGCACCTAGGAAAGAACAACCCAAACTATGGTTACACGATGCAAGGTTCCACATTAGGAACCACCACCCAGGAAAAAGATTTAGGCGTCATTGTGGATAACATGTTAAAACCCTCGGCCCAGTGTGCAGCGGCAGCCAAGAGAGCAAATAGAATGCTAGGTATCATAAGGAAAGGAATGGAAAATAAAACAAAAGATATTATAATGCCTCTATACCGTTCCACGGTGAGACTGCACCTTGAATATTGTGTGCAATTCTGGTCGCCGTATCTTAAAAAGGATATAGCGTTATTAGAAAAGGTTCAGAGAAGAGCCACCAAAATGGTAAAGGGGATGGAAGGATACTCCTATGAAGAAAGGCTAAAAAGGTTAGGGCTCTTTAACCTGGAAAAGAGACGGCTGAGGGGAGATATGATAGAAGTCTATAAATTAATGAACGGAGTGGAACGGGTAAACGTAGATTGACTGTTTACGTTATCAGAATATAGAAAGACTAGGGGACATGCAATGAAGCTACAGGGTAAACTATTTAAGACTAATAAAAGAAAATATTTTTTCACTCAACGTGTAATCAAACTCTGGAATTTGTTACCAGAGGATGTAGTAAAGGCTGTTAGTGTGGCTGGGTTTAAAAAAGGTTTGGACGAGTTCCTGGAGGAAAGGTCCATAAACCATTATTAAGAAGGGACCCAGGATATCAATGCTTGACTTAGTACAAGCATTGCAGAACCTGTCTCTTTTGGGGAAACTGCTAGGTACGTATGACCTAGATTGGCCACTGTTGGAAACAGGATACTGGGCTTGATGGACCTTGGTCTGACCCAGTATGGCATATCTTATGTTCTTATTGATGGCTTGCATCATATTCCGTGATGTTAAGGAACTTTTCAGTAATGAATCTTAATCGCCAGTAGTATTCTTTACTGATCTTTTCTCTCAGTAATTTCTGCTTGAGTGTGTTTCCTTCCTCAACTGTAAGATACGTATATACTCCTTCCTGTTCAAGGTCCTTGATGTCACAGTCCTCAGTTAGGGAAATGTTTTCCTCTTTGCTCAATTTTCCTCTAAAAAAGTTGCCTTAGCACATTTGTCAAGGCCAAAGGTCATCCTGATGTCATCAGAAAAACTTTTCACCACATGGAATTGCTCTGCTAAATCATTGGTTGCTGGAACTGTAGATCTTCAGATTGTTTATAAATAGTTTATACATTTATTTAACTGGTTTTATATACCGCCTTATCAAGATGTCAAGTCAGTTTACATGGAACAGTTAGAATATAACTTTATATGGAAGAGGTTGGTGTTAACAAAACTAATTTGATTAGATTATCATACAATGGAACAAGTGCAATTACCATAACGGTAGTACATAAACCTTAAACAGTAAATAAGTCAAATGTTGAACAACAAAGTATTTGTATTGGTGGTATTTATTTATTTATTTTTTTGTTTTTCTATACCGCACTATTTATCATCAGCGCGGTTCACAAGTAACAAGAGTTGTGCAATGCAGAACAGTCTAACATTGAACTTACAATGAACAGGGAGATTAACATGGTGAACAGGTGAACTATATACACTATATACAAATTAGTATGAGGGTCGAACATGAGGTTTGGCGATATTTACAACTGGACAGGTGGCTATATACATATACATATTTGTGTTGTTAGGGGCAGCTAGTCGTGGGAGGATGGTTTAAGTGTACTGGTTGTAGTGTCAGAGACGTTACTCTGTGGGAGCTGCTATGGGTCGGGGTAAGGATGGCTAGGTTATGTTGTCAGAATTGGAAAAGTATTGCAGTAATAGATGATGTTTGAGAGCCTTTCTGAACTGGGGGAGGTTGTTTATGGCGCGGACGTCTGCTGGGAGAGAGTTCCAGCAAGAGGGTGCATATAGTACAAAGGCACGCTTTCTCGTAGTCTTGGAGCATTTGGTGATGGCTTTTGGGAGAAGTATGGTGTTGCAGGCTATTGATCTCCTTGATCTGTTGAGGGGGGTGGGGTGGACGTGTTTCTGTTAATTGCCTTGAATGTCATTGTTAGGGCCTTAAAGGTGATCCTGCAGTGGACAGGGAACCAGTGTAGGCATTTTAGGATGGAGTGATATGGTCTTTTCTTGATGCTCCATAGAGGGTTCTGGCTGCAATGTTTATCGCAAGCTGCAAGGGGTTTAGCGAGCTCTTTGGGAGGTCGAGCAGGATGGAGCTGGCGTAATCGAAATGAGGCATTATTAGGGCTTGAAAGACTGTTCGGAAGTCATTTGGTTCTAGAATATGTTTCATGTGGCGTAGTATCCAAACTTTGTGGTAGATTGCCCTCACGGTATTGCCTATCTGGGCGTGCATGTCAAGGCGCTGGTCAAGTATTACGCCTAGGTATCTAATCGTCGTCTTGGAGGTGAGTTCTGCGTTGCGTACCTTGAGTGATGAAGGAGGGGCGAATGTCTGATCTCTGCTGATGAAGAGAACCTCTGTCTTTTTTAAATTTATTTTGAGCTTTTGAGTTTGTAGCCAGTCTGTGACAGCGTTGAAGCATGTAGATAGCTGGGAGAGGTCTGGGTGATCTGTGGATATTGGGGTGAACATTAGGACATCATCAGCATATACTAGGCAGTTAATATTGAATGACCGGATGAGGTTGCAGATGGGTTGCATATAGACATTGAACAATAGGGCTGAGAGTGACGATCCTTGCTGGACCCCTTTCTCTTGCGGGAAAGGGATGGATATGGAGGGGCCAGAGCGGACATGTTGCCATCTGTCGTTCAGATATGAAGCATACCAAGCGAGTGCATTTACGTGGACGCCCTTATTGGCAAGACGGGATAAGAGTAGTTTGTGACAGACGGAGTCGAAGGCTGCTGCAATGTCAAGGAAGATGAGAACAAAGCCTTGTCTGATATTGGCAAGTCCAATGGTAAGGGTGTTAAATAAGGTTGTCAGCAAGGTTTCAACTCCATGTGACTCCCTGAATCCATGCTGGCAAGGGTCAAGGGGTGCATTTGTTTCGATATGATGAGTCAGCTGCTGTTGGACTATTTTCTCCATGATTTTGGCTAGCAGCAGGATGCTCGATATTGGCCTGTAGGAGTCCATCTTTGTGGGGTCAAGCTTACTGTTTTTTAGCAACGGTCTTATTGATGTTTGCTTTAGGTTCCGGGGGAATGTCCCAGAAAGGAATGAAGTGCCTATCAGTTTGGATAGGAAAGGACTAAGTTCGGTCCATAGGGCTTTTATCCAGTGTGCGGGGCATGGGTCGTTTGGTGCTGTGGTGGTGTTTATAGTCGTGATAATGTCTTGAATATCCTTTACAGTTGGGGGGGAGAAGGAGGTAATAATATGTTGGGTATCTACTAGGACTGATGGGGGGGAGGATGAGGGGGGAAGTAGGGGAGATTGGTCTGGGGGGCGAGTGCTTGATGGAGTGGTAGGTTGGCTTGTTTTGGCTCGTAGATAATCTGCATATTCCTGTGGTCTGGGAGGTTAGATTGGCTGGGGGAAGGTTCCTTTGCCAAGTTTTTGATAAGATTGAAGAGCTCATGTGGTTTGTTTATGGAACTTTGCAAGATTTCTGCATGGTACTGCTTCATTTTCATGGAAACAGCTGTTCTGTGGGCATCTAGATGGGCAGTGTAGGCGTCGTGGTTCTCGGTTGTCCTTGATCGGCGCCATCGTCTTTCAAGATGTCTAAGTCAACGGAGGGATGCCGTTAGATCGGGTGAAAACCAGGGTGCCTTCTTCCTTTTACCAGGAGTTTTATTGCTGGCTGGGGCGTCGATTACAGCATTGAGACTCTTGTTCCATAAGAACAGCATGTCATCTAGGTTTTGTTCGGGCGATTCTAGGAGAGGCTGTGCTCTTTCGAGGATCTCTTCTTTGTTGAATGGACGGTAGCATTTAGAAGTTGAAATGGAAGGTTCATTTGAGGGAAGGGGGCTATTGGGCATAGAGTGAGAGGGCATTAAGAATCTGTTTAGACTGTGGTCAGGCACAAAGGAGAGCAGGCTGCTCTTGCAAAATACAAATCAAGGATACACAGGGAGCAAGAGTGAAGAGAGAACACAGTTGCTTTATTGAAAAACCCCAACGCGTTTCGGCGAACGCCTTCTTCAGGGGGAAATAGCAGCTTACAAAAGATAAAAAATAAAAATAAATAGGATTAATAAATAAAAACAAAAACATTAAAAACATTTGTTAAAAAACATAATTAACAACTTAAAAACAAATAGGCATCACATCAAATTCTAAAAGATAAAAGAACCACAAAAAAGATCCATATATAATCAACACTCAAAATGAATTTCAAATATTGGATAAATCATAGCATACATATTGTGTTTAGTTTAAATAGACGCAGGGCAAAATGAAGTCGTGAAGAAATGTGAATATAAAAACAGGAAAGCCTAAAGTTAATGTAAACTATTGAAATGTTTTAAATACTACTTACGGGGGGCGCTCGTGAGCCCGACCAAAATGGCCACACTACCTTAGAGCTCCTCAACTGCCCTCTCCATAAACCGGGCATCCAGGCTCATAAGCTGTTTTTTCGGGTCGGTAAATGCTTTGATTAAGCAGTACTAAGCTGTCAGTATAACATGCTGTAGTTTGATCGTTCAGCCGTCCGACAGACTGCCCCGGCTCCTGATCTTCCCTGCTGTGGCTCGGTCGGAGGGATCGTGTAGCGTATGGCTGACATCTCCAGTACCCTGAGTTTGGCTGCAGCAGGTCCGCTGACTTGGCTCTCTATGAGGATCGGGGTGAGAGTGCTGCTTCAGCTGTTTGCCTATCTAAACCACCTTGATATCATGAAAGGCGGTATATAAGAAATGTTAAATAAAATCTATGCTCCCTGAGTGTTGCAAAGCCTACCATGTAAGTGATACAGCAGTGAAAATATTGCCTGAATGTGGTCATGTTGGGGGACCCCTCCCGGATGGTGTACAATGGGTCCGTGCCACTGTTTAATGCGATTCCATGCCCCCCGCGATTATCCCTGCGAGTACAAGAAGTGAATACACCGCTAAAGTCACCGCCATGAC
Organism: Ichthyophis bannanicus; assembly: GCA_033557465.1. Lineage (NCBI taxonomy): Eukaryota > Metazoa > Chordata > Amphibia > Gymnophiona > Ichthyophiidae > Ichthyophis > Ichthyophis bannanicus. The sequence continues at coordinate 139,044,557 of CM066031.1, read as the reverse complement.
AGCCGTACCTGCACGAGGCGAGTTGGAACGCAGACGGGGCTCCTGGTAGAGGCGGGAAAGCTGCTTTGGAACGCAAACTGGTGTTGATGAGGCTGACACCCCTGCTGACGTCTGCTGCCTGATGCTGTCTCTCTCCTCAAAATGGCCGCCAGTTCCTGAAATGCATCGTTGGAACGCAACGCTCTCAACAAGATGGCTGCCGCATTTTACTGAGTCCCGCGGATGCTTCCGTGTCTGCTGAAAGTCACTACACAGTTTGAATCGGCGTGTTAGGATCTGTCAGAGCTGTTCCTGCACCAGCTAGTCCTGTTTCATCTGCTGCTGAGAGCTGGTGTCGGCAGCTGCCGGGTGAGGCTGCTGCGAGTGTTTTTTCTTCTATCGGGATGGCTGGTACTTTATCCTGCAGTACCCTCTTGTGTCTCTAGCCAGTATTGCAGGGCATAGGCAGTATACTTCCACTGATGCAAATTCTCTGAATCTCTGGTGCTGCCTTCTCTTTCCAGTTCTCAGGGGAGCATCACTGTGGAGGATCTGACACGTCTTCTGGAGGAGCTGAGGGTGTCTTATCTGATGTTGTCTTCCACTCATTGCAGGGTGAAGACTCCCTGCCTTAACAGGAGCTAGCCAGGTGATAGCCTCCATCCTTTATTCCGACTCTGCAATTGCACTGCAGCCCTTCATCTGCTGTTGCTACCCTGCTTCTCCTTGAGATTTTACTGAAGAAGGCTAACTTGGCCCTCCCTGTGTCTAAGTGGTGGGAGCAACTTGTCAGAATCTCACAGAAGAACGGCAGTCTGTCTTGATTGCAGTGTAAACACATAACGCAAGCTGCCTTTTTGGGACGCCATTCCCCTTAATGCACAGCCCTCACATGCTGCTGAGAGCCTGTCAGTATCCAAAGTTAATACTTCCAGCTCGCAGTCTCCAGTCACAAAAGCAGACTTTCTGGAAATCTTAAAGGAGCTCAAACTATTCCGTCAGGATTTCTCTAAGGCGGTGAGTGATATTCACTCAGACTTAAAGTCTCTGGATGACAGGGTCACGCAGGCTGAGCTGAATATTGGGGAACAAATGGATTCATCGGTGGCCCTCCAGACTAGAATCGTGAAATTAGATCAGCTATCGAAGGACCTAAAAGAAAAACAGGATGATCTTGAAAACAGGCAAAGACGTAATAACATTAGAATATTTGGCCTTCAGGAGCAACCGGGAGGGGTGGAGGACACGATGGCTCTAGTCCAAGATCTGTATGCCTTCTGTCTACCCAATGCTCCTAAACCGGTTCGATTGGAAAGAGCGCATCGATCTCTGGGGACCCGACGATCCTCTAGCTCACAATCTCGAACGATTATAATCTGTTTCTGCTTCTTTGCCGACAAAGTGGCTCTAATGAGAAATCTAAGGGGTAGACACTCAGTTGTCTTCAAGGGTCAGGATCTTCAAATATACCAGGATCTTTCTCAGTATACCCTGGAGTGTCAAAAGAGCTTTAGGCCTTTAACCCAGGCACTGCAGAAGCGAGAGATCTCATATAGATGGGGTTTCCCCTTTGCATTGCTGTTCGAGTGGAAGAACTGTGCTCAAAAAATTACAGAGTTGTCAACAGCAATGGAGTTTCTTGACATCATGCAGCATGGAGAGCGACCGTCACGGCAGAGAGGCACACATGGAGAGTGGGAGATGTCGCTACCGAAGAGGCGTAAGGTGCCACGTTCACGGAAATCATCTAACTCTGACACAGACTCAATTCTGCAGAAGGGGATGGACACTACTGCTCCCACTTGATTATATTATGAATGCTCAATGCATGTTGGGAGTCTGTGTTTGGGATTGTTATATTTCCAGAATCTGTTATTAGGGGGCAGAGTTTTTCATGGCTCTAAGCTGTACATAGAGAGGGCATGGAGAGAAAGGGTGGTGTTAGTGGGGAGAGAAAAGGGAGGGGGAGGTGGAGGAGGTATATGGGGGAGTGGGGGGAGTATGGGAGACAGGCAGTATAGGAATATGTGCCATAATAAGAAAGCATGTTAAGAGGTTTTGTTTCTTGTTTATTGCTTTTCTCTTTACTGAGCCGACCTGCGGAGGGGGTGGAGTTGGGGTGATTCTCGTTATTCTACACTTCTTTCTAATGCCTACTCTGGTGACACTTGTGGTGTCACCCGCGTTGAGACGTCTATCTGATAAGTATACTTCCTGCAGTTATAGGAATGTGAGGGGGATGGATAGAGTGGGGGGAGGGGTTGGGGGTTTGGGGGGGGAGGGGAGGGGGGAGGAAGGGGGGGGTTGAGCTCTTCTGACCTGAGCTTTAGCTGGTTTTCTCTGTATAATGGGAGTACATTATATATTCTATTATATGGAAGGAGGAGTGGCCTAGTGGCTGGGGCAAGGTACTTCAGGCCAGAAGGTCGGGGGTTCAAATCCCACTAGAGGACAGCAACCTTGGGCCGGAAGGACTGGGGTTTCTAGTCCCACAGGTGCTCCTTGTGGTCTTGGGCAAGCCACTTAACCCTCCATAGCCCATGTTCCCTGTAAAATAGTTATCTCCAAGTTATAATGCCCTGTTCAATGTAATTTCAGTTTGTTCAATGTAAACCGCACTGATGCAGAATAGCGCGGTATATAAGAGAATGTAAATAAATAAATAAAATATAGGGGGGGAAGATGTATTCAGGATTTTGGGACAGGAAGGACTGGTGCTCGATTATTAGGGACAGCGTGGTTCAGGGTTTTGCTACGGCTATTCGCTCATAATTGGCTTCCTTTCAGATTTGGGTATGGTTAAAGCCATTTCTTGGAATGTCCATGGCTTAAATAACCCCTGTAAACGCAGAAGGGTGTTGGATCAATTGTGTAGAGAGCGAGTCAAGATTATCTTCCTCCAAGAAACCCATTTTTCAATGCGGGACCACTTTGATTCGGCCAAAAGTAAGTTCCCACAAATCTACTTGGCTAACTATTCCACCAAGAAGCAGGGGGTCGCTATTCTGCTTTCCGCAGCCTGCCCCTTTCAGCTGGTTGATAGGGTTAGTGACCCGGAGGGTCGTTTTCTGATACTGGTTGGTACCATTCATGGATTAACGCTCACTTTAGAGAATGTGTATCTTCCTCCAGCAGCAGTGGGGTGTGCACTGGCAGATCTCTCGAGGGCACTTCTGAACTTCAGCCAGGGGCCGATGATTGTGGGAGGCGATTTTAATTGTGTCTGCTCTGAGTTGGACCGTTCAGGGAATCGGCTCTCAGGAACTACATTGGGGAGGGTAATGGAGGAGTGGGTCTCACAGTTTGACTTATGTGACGTTTGGAGGCATCTGCACGCTTTAGAAAGGGATTACACCTTTTATTCGCCAGTACACAAGTGCCATTCTCACATTGACCGGCGGCTTATGTCTAGATCGGGGATTTCTTGGCTAACTCAGGCGGATATTGGGACCACGGGACCATCTGACCATGCCATTATTTCTATTGGTCTTGCCTTGGGGGAGGCTGATTCTTCAGCTCGGTCGTGGTCTCTACCTAAGGGGTTATTACTTAATCCGGAGTTTGCGGATGGGATTCGGAAAGGGTGGTTGGAATATTTACAGCTCAATGACTCCTCCGACATTTCTAGGGCTGTCTTGTGGGATGCAGGGAAGGCGGTGTTGTGGGGGCAGCTTATTTCTTTGTCGAGTGCATTTAAGAAACGGTTACTGGTCAAACAGGAGGTTTTGCGGAAGGAAATTGCTGAGTTGGAAAAAACTCACCGGAAGGGGGGTGGTGAAAGGGTGTGGAATCTATTGATTAGGCGTAGAGGGGAATTAGCGGCGTTGGAAGCTGAACGCATGGCGTCGCTTTTCTTACGCACCAAACAACGGTACTATGAGCAGGGAAATAAAGCGGGGAAGTTGTTGATCTGGCAAATAAAATGACAGCGGCAGCGTCATCGAGTTGATGCCATTAAATTGCCACAGGGGCAAACTTTGTATCGGTCCCAGGATATTGCGGCTGCGTTCGCTCAATTCTATAAACAACTGTACACTAGTGAGCTGTCAGCGACTCACCTGGACATCTCTGCATGGTTGAAGGAGGCTTTTCTCCCTCAAATTCCAGTAGATGAAAGAGACCACCTAGACTGCCCGTTTACTTCAGAGGAGGTTCAGCAGGCACTGAAGAGTCTCAAGTCTGCTAAAGCAGCAGGACCAGATTTCTTGCCAGCAGAACTGTATAAGGCATTTCCGGACTTGTTTGCCCCAATTCTGCTATCAGTTTTTAATGAAATTCTCATAAGGAAGTCTCTTCCTGCCTCCTTTTATCAGGCGACTATTGCTGTGATTCCTAAAACTGATAAAGACCCCTTGCAATGCTCTAATTATCGTCCGATTTCTCTATTGAATTTAGATTACAAAATTTTTACAACGATTCTGGCTAATCGACTAGGTAAGCTCATACCAGATATAGTTCACCCGAATCAGACGGGTTATATCAAAAATAGATATGGGTTTGAGAACGTTCGCAGATTGATCAATGTTTTACAGAGGTTGAAAATGGAAGGGGGGTCGTACAGAATTTTATCATTAGATGCTGAGAAAGCCTTTGATAAAATAGAATGGCCTTATCTTTTGCAGGTTCTTCGGGAATTTGCTTTTGGGCATACATTTTGTACATGGGTTGCTGCATTATACTCCAGCCCCCAAGCGGTGGTGTCTGTTAATGGCTCGGTTTCCTCTTCCTTTCGTCTGGGGAGAGGTACGAGACAAGGCTGTCCTCTTTCTCCTTTGCTGTTTGCATTTGCCATGGAACCGTTAGCAGCTCATATTAGGTTAAGGGCAGAGGACATTGGTATTTATCTCAGTTCTGAATGGCATTCTATTTCCTTATACGCGGATGATACTTTGATTTACTTGAGGGAGCCTTCCAGGTCATTACCTATTGTGCTACATATCTTAGAACGCTTCTCTTTGGTTTCTGGTTTCTCTATTAATCGGCAGTTGTATGTCCCGTTCCTCCACCACCGTCCAGGACAATGTGGGTGAGTTCCCGTTGGTAGATCACTTTAGGTACTTAGGTATTGTCATTCACCGGGACATAGCGAGGCTGTACAGTTTGAATTATATCCCCCTTCTACAATCGATCCAGGTGGATTTGGATTGTTGGAGTTCCTGTGCGGTTACGTGGTTAGGTCGTATCAATACTTATAAGATGTTGATCTTACCAAAATTACTTTTTCTGGTTATGCAGCTGCCTATTGCTCTTCCGAGCAAGTTTTTTAAGGCACTTCAAACAGCCGTTACACGCTTTATTTGGATGGGGAAGCAACCTGTGCTTAGCTGGCGGCTTCTCACACTTCCAAGAGGGTCTGGTGGGATGGGCCTTTCTGATCCGGAGCTATACTATTCTTGTATTTGTCTGCGGTCCTTATTGTTGTGGAGAATTCATTCAGGGGCGGAAAGGGCCACATTGGAAAAAGACTGGTTGCACCCGATTCCGTTGGTAGTGGTACCCTTCTTTTGTGATTCTCGAGAGGTCCGTCAGGTGCAGACGCATGTGTTTATTGGCCCCTGTTGGGGGGCGTGGAGGAGGGTTTGTAAGCAGGCAGGAGTATCTGTTTCCCAATCGCCCTTTACTGTTTTGGGGGTCTTGGGGTTTATTCGAAATATGATTAAAGGATCGGCTCTGGAGTTATTAGTTGTGAGATTATCTTCCTTATATGTGAACCTGCGACCTGCATCTAGGTACGGATTAGAGGATCGAATGGGTTGCTCACTCTCCACATTTCAACATTTGCAAATTTTTCATTGCTTGACTACCCAATTCTCGGCGGAAGAACTATCTAGGACTCCTAGATGTTGGGAGCAGGACCTTTTTGTATCTAGAAAACTTAAGGCGTTCATTGCTCGGTTGTATAGGCATATTGTAGCTGATATTTACGTCCTTCCTGCTTTTAAACTTCCTCAACAGCGATGGGAGATGACCTTGCCGGGGAAGGAGCAGGAGTTTTGGCTTGAGGTATATTCCTATTCACATTCATGTTCCATATCGCTGGGGTTAATTCATACACAACTTCGGATTCTTTACCATTTATCTATCACGCCGGCCGATCTTTTTCATTGGCGGAGAGCTGATGACCCGCTCTGTTGGAGATTGTGTGGCCGACAGGGAACTTTTGATCATATGTGGTGGTTGTGCCCGCACATTCAGAGATATTGGCAGAGGGTAACGGGATATATTGCTGGGAGATTGCAGGTTACTCTCCCCTTTGATATGGAGTCTTGTTTATAGGGGGTTTTCCCAGATTTTCCTGATCGGCATCCTCTTCGGAGGTTGGTGCAATCGCTCCTTTTAGCAGCCAGATCTGTGCTTGCTCGTTTCTGGAAGCGCAGTAGAGTGCCGTCTCTGCTAGAATGGCGGGCTAAATGCTGGGAAATATATAGGTTGGAGAAAATGACTGCTTTGATTAGGGGTCGTTCTTTTCTTGATGAGGATCTTTGGAGCTTAGTGTTGCAGGAGGACACTTGAAGGTCTGTAGTGCTGGTCTGCTTGGCCGTCTGTGATGTCTCTGGTTCTACTCTAGGCTCTGTTCTTCCTTTTTTCTTCTTCTTCTGTTTTCTTCTTTTTCTTCTTCCTTCCTCCGCTTGAGTTGATGAGTTGATAGGTTGATGGGTCAGGTCAGTAGGGTTGGGTGGGGGGAAGGGGTGGATGGGAGGCAGGGGCTGGGTCGGGGGGGGTTTGGGTTGGGTTTAGGAGCATGGAGGGGAGGATACATGAGCAGAGTATTGCGTAGGCCTCTGTATATTTCAGGAATTGACTGTGCCTTCTACTTTCAGCTTTGTATTGCTTGGATCCGGATGGGGCTCTAGTTTTAAAGTTTAGGGTGGTCTGGGAGTTGTAGTGGTTTGTCCTTCATCTCACGAGGCTTTCTTATTCTGTCTTATTCGGATTCATTCTGACTTGTTTTTGACTTGTTTTGTTTTGTATTGAAGTACTGGGTGCAACAGCACTTATGTCTTTTTCTTTCTATCCGTTTGACTCCCTACTATTTAGGCCCCCTGTTCTGATTTAGGTTGTGGTGGAGGGGAGGAGTTTTATTACAGGGGATAGTTAGTTTCTGACGCAGGTTATCTCCTTTAGGTTCCGTTATATGTACTGGCTGATTTATGGCGATTGTTATTTTACCCTGCTACTTACTTGCTGTTTGGCCATGATGTAAAACGAGTGGAGATTGTATTACATTGTTGTGGTTTGAGGTGTTGGAATGTATGTTATTGCAATATGCTCAATAAAATTTATCACCTAATAAAAAAATAAAAATAAAAACCACTTACAATAATGCACCCTAGGTGCGCAACCGTTTTTGCTATAATCAGTGATACTGTTTATAGAACTTGCTGGAGCTGACAACGAAAAATGGTACAAACTTGATTATAAATCAATTTACAAAACGTAAGAGAATCATAATTAAATACAACTATACTTAAAAATAAATTTTGTGATATAGTGTTACATTAATAAAGGAGACAGCATGTATTTTAACTGTTAACCTTTAGCCATGCAATGACTATTGGCCCAAGACATCGTTTTTTTAAGAAGAAAATAAAATAATGTTATATTGAAAAGCTATTTATATAATAATAATTATAGTAATGAACCACTAATAAAATGCGTTACACCAAATTATTGCTGCATCACTATTGTTAAAATATCACCAAATTTACGAACATCCTTGTTTAAAATAAAAGGTAGAAGGAAAATTGATGAAAATACATAACCACCCACTCATGTATAGTATTATGAACCTTGAATTCTTAACTAACTGGCATCTACAGGACAAAAACCAAGGGATGTTTGAAAAGGAACATATTTCAAAAAAGTTCCAAAACTAATAAAATGTGAAGTATAATGTAGAAACCATACCAAAGAGGAGACCTGAACATGAGACCTTACAAAAAACGCTGTGTCCATTTTGTAGTTTAAAAAACAAGTGCTGAGCAAACCAAACCTTTAGACGCTAAAGAAAAAGGGGCGTGGCTAAGTTCACGGAGATGAACTAGAACATAAAGACATACATTTAAAACCAAATAATTACTTATAATAAAACTTAACCTAAAAATAAATATGTAAAAATGTATTGTTAAAATCATATCTGTGTGTGCTAGTGTAGCAAAGCAATACTCTTGCCAACACGAGTGCTTATTTAAAAATTGTACTTACAGAAAAAATGTGCAGACATATCAAAAGAGGATACACCAAATTGATATGCACTGACTATGGTATCAACAAATATGCAAACGTCCTTATTTAAAGTGAGAGGAAGGAGGAAAAGAGAATAATAAAGCTGCACAACCACCCACTTGTGTATAAATCTTGCAATCTTTAAGATCTCAACTAACCGGCATCTACAAAGCAAAAAAATACAAGAATGGTTTAAAGGAGAGCACTTTTGAAAACGATAAAGTATGATGCATAATATGAAAACCATATCCAAAAAGTACCTGACACGATGCCACTCGGAAAAACGCGAAGCGTTATGTCTGATATAATGTTTGAAAACCGAGTGCTGAACAGACTAAACCTTTTAAAAGAAAGCTAAAAAATGCGCCAAAAAGGGGGCGTGGCTAAGCTCCCGGTGATGGGCAATGAATAACAAAACTAGAGCTTATGACCATACATTCATCCTATGCTGAGTAATGACATGCAGTAAAATTTTTTAACCTTAAAATAAAATGTGTTGTGAAGATAACATATTTTTATGCAACACTTTTACTAAAAAATGTGTACTTGTTAAAAGTGTATTTAAAATGTGTATGCAGACATTATGATATGAGGACATATCGGGAACATTGCTCAAACATATTAAAACTCACTATCATAAGCCCTATACAGTGTTAAAAAATCAAATTCTGTATGAAATATGATAGTGATAAACATACCAAAACCCACGCTGAAAAAGGGGGGGAGGGGAAAAGGGGGAAAAAAGGGGGAAAAAAGGGGGGGAGGAAGGGAGGGAAAGGGGGGAGAGGGGGAGGAAGGGAGGAGGGGGAAGGAAGGGGGGGAAGAGAGAGAGAGAGAGGGGGAAGGGAAGAGGGGAAGGGAAGGAGGGGAAGGGGGAGGGAAGGGAGGAAGGAATGTGTTGTATGACGTGGTTCACAACGATCATTATAAACTCGCAAAAAGAGAGTGTGTACCCATTCAATTAATCTATAAACTAGACTGGATAATAAATACTAATCACAAAATTGTGCGTTACTATTGATGAAGCATGTCAGTGCAAATAAAAAAGTGTGTATAAAACTATAGATTCTCTCTAAGTGCAATAGGGATGACCATTACACATACTTTCTTCAAGTAAATGAAAGAACCTTGAATGTATTTCTTTTTAAATGTATTTGTTTTTAAGTGATTCGCAAAGCTTTTGTTTCACCCCACCAGGCTTCGTCAGGGATTCAGGTATTGAATTACTTATATAGCAACTCTCTACAATTTACTTCAGGCAACACCAGTACCTCAAACGTTTCAATACCTCAATCCCTGACGAAGCCTGGTGGGGTGAAACAAAAGCTTTTGTAGGGTATAGGCATTTGCATTTGTAAAAAGTAAAAAACTGAAGTGATTTGCTGTGAGCTGTTTGTGACTTCCACAGAGGCATAATGACTGTGTGAAACAATTGCTGCTTAATGTTCAGACGGGTATTTGCAGGAAACAGAAACAAATTGCTGTGAGCAGTTCGGGACTTCTATGGAGGCTGCGTGACTGCTGTTAAACGTTCAGATAAGTAATTGGATACTATTTGAATGGTGTGTGTTAACCCTTTCTGAACGTATTTTGTTTCTCTTCTTTTCAGGAAGTAAATCAGTTGTTGGAGACTTTCAACATTAGTTTGTGAGTGTAAAGAATGAATTATTAAGTAGTATATTAATTGTTGAAGATTTTCAACTTTAGTTCGTGAATGTGAAGAATAAATGATTAAGTAATTTTTTTAAAAAATTGGTAGAATCCCTTAAAAGTACTTTTTTTGGATATAGCTATTTACTAGGGCAATTGGTTTTGTGACAATTTGAAATTAAAGGGTGAGACCTGTGATGTGTAGATTTACTGCTCAAACCTATGGTGATTCAGTTTGCCAGATGTAGGGAAAGAGCTTTCCTGAGGTCTTTTTATACCCTAATGTAATTTGAATAATTTTTGAAGTTAGGTTTGTAATTGTTTTAGTATTTGTATTTTTGGTGGTATAAAGGGTATTTGTTTTGTGTAGATATTTTGAGTATTGCACATACCATGACCTCACTTCTAAGCATGACATAGTACGTGCATTGTGCTAGAGAGCCTCCCTTTGGAGCTCATGTATGGGTAATTTATCAAGGTGTGCTAGAAAATCCCTCTTAATTAGGCCCATGGCTCCCAACATGATGGGAAATAACTAGATATCCTTCTGCCACATCATCTTGCCTCCCTCTCAATGCAATTCACAGAGCAATCGCTTGGAACTGATATCTCTATGGTCAATGCCATTCTCGTGTTTTTTTCTTTACCACTTTATCTGGCTTCCTTGCCTCCAAACCTTTATTGGTCATGTGATTATTAACAGCAAATGGAAATAAGTTATGCACTCAGTTATGTCCAGGGGTAGGCTGCTAATTCCTAGACCAGAATTCGGTGAGACTGCTGGCAATAAGCCACCAAAAGAGAACCTAGTCTGTATATATATATATTTTATGTTTTTTATGGGTAACAAAGTAGACAAATATACAAATTTATATAGTTATAGATATATTAGAAAAATACAAGGTAGCAAGTTACAGTAGTACAGTAGTGCAATTATTACAGTTATACAAAGTAATAAAAACTAATTAGTAACCAGAGGTCACCAGCTTGCTCTGCACTTAGAAATATTATGAAAACTAGTTTCTGACTAAACAATCGCCATCCTGGGGGAAAGAAAATAAGGCTAGTACCTTAGCTTTGCAAAGTGGAGATTCACAGCTGGAATCCGAGGCAGTCTCTGGAGCAGTACGGGGGTCCAAAGAGGCGGCTAGGCTAAATAACGCAGGCTACAGCCCTTTCAGAGGTGAGCCACATGAGAACACAGAACCGGGGATATCTGTGAGAGTCTTATCTCTGTCCTTAGGAGAACAGCCTTGCACACATGCAGTGCGCATCTGTCTTTGCAGACAAGCAAGGTAGGCAGAAGGCACAAAAGGCTTGAAAGTTCTATTGCATACTGTAGTTATTCTTTGTGCAGAGTCTTCATCATTGGGTCTGGTGATTGGTTGGCATGAGACCCTTCGAGGTGTTCTCAGCGAATCAGAAGGTAATGAACAGGTGTTCATCCTACAGGCACAGGAGCCATAATGACAGAAGATAACAGTATGCAGTTTTGGACATCCCAAGGCCAGTAGCATCGTTAGTGGATGAAGAAGGGTGGAGAAGCAGTTGTTCTTGCATGTGGACAATTCATTGGCCTGGAAAACTAATTGGCCAGGAAAAATAATTGGACAGAAATGATAGTGTTCTGTATGCACAGGTATAATAACTTGGCAAGCAGTTGCTTGAAGGTCAGGTCTGAGACTTGAAACAAAGCAAAAGTTCCTTGTAGCAGGAAACCATATTGTTTGGTCAGCTTTGGTTCAGGCTTTGGCATTTGAGTAGGCCGCAGGGGTACCAGCCATACAGTCAGAATGAGAGTATCCCAGGTGATCATAATCTCTTCCTTCTCTGCATTTCTTTTAGGCTCATGATCCCAGTGCTTTTCATGAACAGTGATGTTGCTGTAAACCATCTCATCTATAAGCTGGTGTCCTGGCCTGCAACTATGAACCTCTTATCATTTGGATGCAGTTCACCTCTCCTTAAGCATTCATATGTACTCGCAGTGCATGTAAATGACTTCTTTCCGGGAAATTTCTCCAAATGGGTGAGTTTTGCGCATACCATGACAGTTATGAACCACACTTCTAAACTAGGGTATGTGGAGTACGATCTCAGTTTCTCAAATTTCTGCTAATGCTCGATGTAGTACTTGTATCATGCCAAAGAGAGCCTCCCTCTGGAGTTTGTAAGACTCTTGGTGAAATTAAAAAGTCATTGGATAAGAGGCAGTGAATTATAGTGGATCAGGAGCTGGTTAAAAAATAGAAAGCGGGGGAGTGGTTAACTTCTAAGATGGCGACAGGGAGGGTGCGAGCCTAATGCTGAAACGGAAGGGCAGGCCTAAGGCCCCTCCCGCGGAGCCGACGCCTGCTGCTGTGGGTCCAATGGACAAGTTTGTGCAGCTCAATGCGGACCAGAGTGGGGAGATTAGAGCAGGCTTGGTCGCGCTGCTGGAGGAAAGTGCGGTGTCTTCCGCCTATGAGGTGTCTCTCTCCCCAGATGGGCGTTCCCCTCCGACAGCTCTGGGCTCCTCGGAGACTCCTTCGGAGCGCGGTTCTTCCGCTCCCCTGTTATAGGACGAAACGAAGGATCAGAAGCGGGGCGTTCTGAAAGGTAGCTCGGGTGGTCAGTCGTCTGTGCCTAAGGCTGCAGACTGTGCCCGTGGAGAATTACATGCTATGGAGGAGAGCGGTACAATCAGCTCGGTAAGAGGCTTTGATTCCGTGAAGGGAAGTGCTTCTTATTCTGGGCCACCATTTTCTTTAACGCTTACTCGTCCTTCTGTGGTGACTTTGGAGTCTATTTGGGAAGCAATTACTCAGCTTTCCCAAGCAGTAACTCAACAATTGGCCCTCTCGTCCACCAGTATATCCAAGCTTGAGGAGAATGTGACTGACCTAACTAGAGACATGGTGAGAGTTAAGAATAAAGTTGATGTTCTGCATCAGAAGCTTTCTCAGGTTTCTGATCTTACTTTTTCTTTAATGAAGGACAATGTTGTGTTGAAAATGAAGCTGGAGTCTTTGGAGAACATTACCAGGGCCTCAAATCTCCAGTTACTTAATTTTCCTATGGTTCCTGAGGTAGCGCCGTTGGAATTATTTAAGAAATATCTTAAAGAATCTTTGATGGTACCTGTGGACTTAATTCCTCCTGTGCAGAAAGTATTCTATCTGCCTTCGGGTAAAAAAGAAGGCAAGACTGTTCTTGGATCTTTAGAGATGGACTTTCTCAATGTCTCCGCTGTTCTTTGTTCCCCTAAAGAGGATGAAATCATAACCTCCACTTTGTTAGTATCTCTGGCCTTGTCTTCAGACAGGGATTGGCTCCTCAAATTGTTTTACAAAAAGAGAGCCAATTTGTTTATGGGTAAGAAAGTATCTGTCTTTCCGGATGTCTCAAGGGATACCCAGAAACAACATAAAGCTTTTCTATTACTAAAACCTGGTGTAACCCACCTAGGGGCTTCCTTTGTATTGAGATTCCCATGTTAATGTATTATTATTTTTAGATCTCAGAAATATGTTTTTTTTCAACCGGGAGATCTCTCATCATTTATTAGTATGCATTCTATAACGTCTTCGCCCTCCTAGCGGGCTGTCCATCTATTTAATGTATGGTCCTAATCCTTGTTGCCTTCTGTTTCATTAAACATTGTTTCCCTTGTGTACTGTAGGAGTTTTTTCCTGCCTTCAGTAGATTATTTCGCCACTTCCCAATTATGGGGACTAATGATGCTCTTGTTGCCTTTTTCTTATGGTGTAAGTTTTCTTGAATTGTATCACAAGATGTCATTTTTTCTGTGAACATTGTTGATTGATGTTTAGAAAAATCATTTTTATTACATTATTCCAAACATTGCAAACATACATAAACATAAACAAAGGGGGCTGAACACCATCTTCTAGCATACGCTGTTCTGTTGGATCACCAGATACCCCGCCTCCCCCCACAGAGTCTGTAAGATCCCCACAAGGGTTACACCAACATCACGTATTATGGGGCTGGGTGATACCCTCCCACCCCAATAAGCCGAATAGCTCATGCTCAGCAGGCCAACCCAGATGTCACCTACAATACCCACACCTGCCCCCCCAACCCCCAATCCCTCCATCCCTCCTCCCGCCACCCCCCGGCCCCCCCTCCCACCTACCCCCTCCTCCACCCCCGCACCATCCCCCCGCCCTCTCCCCCTACCCCTCTTCCTCTCCTCGTGCTCCCTAGCGCCAGTGGGCTCCCCCACGGAGAGCTCCCCACCGCCCAAGGGCGCCCAGTTAACACCAAAGCATCTCTAACCCTCCCGCTGTCCAAACCACAAAAGCCTTGTCTGCGGAGGTCACCCAAACAGCCACTCGGATACACCAGACAGATGTATCCCTGGCCTCTATTCATGAGACAAGCCCCAAACCCGCCCTATTCGATCCCCTGCTGCTCCCCCTAAGGCTCTCGCCATTCAGGTCTCCATATCACGCAGATCGAACATTGCCTGCTCCCATTCCCAGATTCCTGGGGATATGCTCGTCAGCCAATGTCGTAATATACATTTCTTTACTATGACAAACCCCTTTTCACAGAGACTCCGCTCCGCATTCGGTAAGGGGGGGGTCCCCTCCGTACACTCCCAGCAAGCTCCAAGTTGGGGTAATCTGTATCGTGCATCTCACCCAACCACTCAGCTTGGCGCCCACTTCTCCCCAGAACTTTCGGAGGTGCACACAGCACCAGAACCTATGAGTCAAAGAGCCAGGCTTGCGCTGACAAAGAGGGCAACTATCCGTCTCCACGAGGCCTACTCGCGCCGCCCAAACATTATGCCCGTACGCTCTCCACAAGAATTTGTATTGAGTCTCCTGCAGCTGCACGGACTCCGAGAGTTTTTTAATGGCTGTAAAAGCTGTACCCAACATCTCTCTCGTCACAGTGGGCAACTGATCTTTCTGCCACCTCACAGCTAAACCATCTAAAGCCTGGTCTTCTGCACCAGGCTGGCCCCCTGGATAAAGTTCTCCCCGCAGAAATTTGGCGGTTTCCCTTTGAGAGCCCCGAAAAACTCCAACATGCCGCCCGGCTGCAGAATAAAGCTGTTCTTCCGCTGCAAGTCATGCACATAATGCCTAACCTGCAGGTAAAAATAAAAATCATGTTTCTGCAAGTGGTATCTGTCTCGTAGCGAAGCAAAGGAATCTAGCTCTGGCAACCCTCCCATTTTCAGATGCCCAATATATTGAATGCCTTTCCGCGCCCATTCACTCACCACTCGTCCACCACCTCCTGGTACAAAATCCACGTTCCCCGCTAGTGGTACACAATCAGTATACTGCCAAACAAGCCCTCGAGTGTGGCACAGACTTTTCCAAGCCAGTCCAAGTCCTCGCAAGCAGTGGGACCCCCGCCAAGTTGTCGGCAGCTCCCGCTGCGTGCAGTGGAGCAGCCGAACCGGATGCTGCCCTCCAGACATCTCTGCAAGTAATTCCAGCGGCAGGACCTCACCCGTCTGCCCGATCAAATCCCGAAGGGCTCTTGTTAAGTAAAGCACATTATAATCCCGCAAAGATGCCAACTTCGCACCCCCGACTTCGCCCTCCCTCATTAATGCCGCTAAGGCAATGCGAGGTTTGCGACCTCTCCAGAGAAACTTCGATAGATGCTTCTGCAGTAGCTGTAGGTCCCGCCGCATAAGCCAGACAGGTATATGGCGCAAGAGGTACAACCATCTGGGGACTTCGATCATATTGAAAAGAGCGATGCGGCCCTTCAGGGAGAGCGGTAGTTCCCGCCACCGTTTTAATCGTTCAATTGTGCGCTCAAGCAGGGGCCTGATATTCACTTGGTACAAATGTGCTGGCGAGGAAGGTATCTGGATACCCAAATATCTAAATTGCCCGTCCGCCCAAACCAATGGGAAGTCATCCCGCCAAAGCGCTCTAACTTTGCCGCCTACATCCAATGCTAAAGACTTAGCCGTGTTTATCTTAAAGCCCGAGAACGAGCCAAACCTCTCAATCTGCTCCAGGGCAGACGTTAATGACCGTTGGGGGTTCGTTAAACACAGCAGCATATCATCCGCAAACGCACTAACCTTTATCCCGCCCTTGGGCCACTCCAGTCCCTGTACCTCCTCTGATTGCAGTAATTTTAACAACGGCTCCAGTTGAAGCACGAACAAAACAGGAGAGAGTGGACAGCCCTGTCTAGTACCCCGCTTCAGCAGAAAGGTTTCCGACTGGTCTCTCCCCCACCACAACATATGCAAGCGGTTCCTCGTATAAAGCTCGAATCCAACCCATAAAAGCTCCTTCTAGGCCAAATCTCCGCAGGGCCTCAAAACATGTAGTCCCAGTTGACCCTATCGAAAGCCTTTTCGGCGTCCAAACTAACTAACATCAGCGGAATGTCCGCAAGTATGCAGCACTCCATTCCCAGTAAAACACTATTGATATTTTTAGACGCTTCACGCCCCTGTACAAAACCAGCCTGATGTCGACCGACCAAGTTGGGGAGTATTGCTTGCAATCGGCCGGCCAACACCGAAGCCAAGATCTTCATATCATAATTGATCAAGGAGATCGGCCTATAGGCAGCTGGATCCTCAGGGTTCTTGCCCTCTTTGTAAATGAGAGAGATGGAGGCCGTACGCATGTCCCTTGGAAACCTCCCCTCCTCCAGCGCTTCCGCATAAAGAGCCGCTAGGGTCGGCGTGACCTGACTCTCTAGCATCTTATAAAACTCTGCCCCATGGCCATCCGGCCCCGGAGCCTTATGAGGCTTCCCTTTCTTGATAACCTTCTGGATTTCTCCCCCCGAGATAGGCCTATTTAGGTCCAGCAACTCCTGCCGAGAAATCTGCGGGAGCATAAGGCCCTCGAAAAAACACCACTCCTCTGCTCCGGGGGTATATAAGGTTTCGTAAAACTGCTTAAATATCTCTGCTACCTTCTTGGAATCACTCTGCTTTTTCCCCTCCCTATCTTGAATGATCGTAATGACCTTCGAACTCCCCCCATCCTTCACTAAACGGGCGAGCAGTTTGCCCGTACGATTGCCATAACGAAAAAGTTGGTGCCGATAATAGTGTAGGGAATACAGCGCTCTATCCTGAAGGAGGGCGTTTAGCTGCTTTTGCGATGCTAGGTATGCCCGTGTGTGTTGCCCCGTCAGATCCCGTACAGCCCTCCTCTTCAACTGCTCAAGCTCCCGGGTGAGATGCACGATAGTGTTATTAAGCTTTTTCTTTTCTGCAGACATGTAGGCTATGATATGCCCTCGCATGACCGCTTTACCCGCCTCCCAGATCGTAGCCACGGAGAAGCAGCTGGTTTCATTAAATTCCAGATACTTTCCCCACTTCTGTTGCAAAAAGAGTGTAAACTCTTTGTCTTGCCACTTCTGCCGGGGGAAGGACCACCGAAACCTATCAGTGCCTGCGCCCCTCCAGTCCATCCAGACCATGGCATGGTCCGATATCACAATAGGCCTGACCTCTGCTCGTAGCACCTTCCCAAAAGCAGTCTCTGAAACCAGAATGTAATCTATTCTCGACCAAGTGCCATGCACTCTAGATAGGTGGGTATAATCTCTCTCCCCCTCATGTAATATACGCCAAACATCCAGGAGACTGCCCATTCGGCATAGATAGTTCACCCCTCTTCTCGCCCACCCTGCACCCTGCGTCGGGTGAGATTTATCTAAGGCCGGGTCATGCGGACAGTTAAAATCACCAGCCAGTATTACAGGAATCCTCGGAGCCGCCTCAAGTCTCCGCAGTATGCCTCTAAAAAAGTCATGCTCATAGACATTTAGGACATAAATATTGCCAAGAAACACTTCTTCTCCATTCAACCGCATGTGCAGAAACAGATAGCGGCCCCGAGGATCGGCATCCTCTCTTAACACTTCCACCGGGACTCCTTTCTTGATTAGTACCGCCACTCCCCTCTTTTTCCCGGTTGCTGAGGCCGCATACACCTGACAGGTGTTCTCCAGGAGCAGCAGGAATCAGTCCTCACTTATGGGTGACGTCGGTGCCGACGGAGCCCTCGCAGAGCAATTTCCCCAGCTTTCAAAGAAAGCCTTTGGGAATTGCAGCGCACATGCGCGGTCCCCTTCCCGCCCAAGGGTGCCATCTTGCTCAGTCTGATGACATAGCGAAGAGACAGCAAAAAGTTGGCAAAAACAATGGATAAGATATGACTGCAACTCCAAGGGGAGGAGGGAGGTTTGTGAGGACTGATTCCTGCTGCTCCTGGAGAACACCTGTTACAGGTGAGTAACTACTCTTTCTCCAGGACCAAGCAGGAAGTCAGTCCTCACTTATGGGACTCCCAAGCTTAAGGCTACCGGAGACCTCAAGCTGAAAAATGAGCTCCCTCTAGCTCAGCAGCACAGAAGGAAGGAATCTTCTCTGAAAACGCCCCCGGCCGGTAGCCCAACATCAGGGCCGGAGGGTAGGAGTTGCCTAAATCTCAAAGAGATTGTGGAGGACTGCCTGTCCGAAAGCACTGTCCCTGCGGGACTCCCTCTCCAGGCAGTAATGAGCCGCAAAAGTCTGGCTTGAAGACCAAGTAGCGGCCCGGCAGATGTCTGCCAACGGAACAGAGCGGAGGAAAGCCACTGACACAGCCTTCGCCCTGACACGGTGAGCCGTGACTCGACCCTCCAACGAGAGGCCGGCTGCCCCATAAGCCCAGGCGATACAGTCAGCTACCCATATGGACAAAGTACGCTTGGAGACAGGGACCCCAAGTTATTGGGGTCAAAAGAAACAAAAAGCTGAACAGCCTTTCTATGCTCCCGCGTACGGTCAAGGTAGAAGGATAAGGCCCTCCTACAGTCCAGGGTATGCAAGACCGTCTGAGCTCAGCTGGTATGCGGCCTGGGAAAGAAGGTTGGAAGAACCACCTCTTGGTTGAGATGAAAAGGAGAAACCACTTTTGGGAGAAACTTAGGGTGAGTCCTTAAGACTACCCTATTGGGATAGAACCTAGTGTAAGGGGGTTCAGACACTAGGGCCTGCAGTTCAATTACGCGCCTAGCGGAGGTAAGGGCTACCAAAAAGAGGGTTTTCCAGGAAAGAAAACGAAGAGGGCAGGTAGCCATAGGTTCAAAGGGCGGACAGGTAATCCACTGTAAGACCACATTCAGATCCCACTCAGGGGCTGGTGGGCACAAAGGAGGCTTAAGCAGAAGTAGGCCTTTCAGAAAACGAGCCACCAAGGGGTGCGCGGAAAGAGGCCTGCCGTCCACCGGCGAGTGATGTGCAGAGAGAGCACTGAGGTGGACTCTGACAGAGTTAGATTTAAGGCCAAGATTGGAAAGGTAGAGCAAATATTGCAAAACTACCGTTACCAAGCAGGAGAAGGGGTTCTCAGACTGCTGAGCACACCATACGGAGAACCGACGCCACTTAAGAGCGTAGGACTTCCGGGTGGAGGGCCGTTGAGAGGCCAAGACGACTTCTTCCACCTCCCGAGGAAGCAGGAGGGGAGCTAGGACTACCCTTTCAGCATCCAGGCCATCAGATGAAGGGACCGGAGGTTGGGGTGCAGGAGAGTGCCCTGATCCTGAGTCAGGAGATCGGGTTGGAACCCCAGAGGAAGAGGAGTGTCCACTGCCAGTTGCAGCATAAGCAGGAACCAGGGCTGTCTCGGCCACCGGGGGGTCACCAGGATTACCAAGGCCCTGTCCCGGAGAACTTTGAAGAGCGTCCGGGACACGAGTGGCGTGGGAGGAAAGGCATACAGTAGGCCCGTGGACCACGGGATCAGAAAAGCATCCGCTGCTACTCTGAGAGGATGTGGTTGCCTGGAGCAGAATCTGGGAAGTTGCCGGTTGAGAGGACTGGCAAAAAGATCCATGGTGGGGAGGCCCCACCGGAGAAAAATCCGTTGAACCACCAAGGGGTCCAATCTCCACTCGTGTGGCTGTAGGATTCTGCTCAGTTTGTCCGCCAGGTAATTTTCCTGACCTGGCAGGTAAACAGCCTTGAGGAGGATGCCATGGTCGACGGCCCAAGAGCAGAGCCTCTGAGCCTCTTGACAGAGAAGGAGGGAGCCTGTGCTCCCCTGTTTATTCACATAGAACATGGCAACCTGATTGTCCGTCTGGACCAGTACAGACTGATGAGAAGTGAGGTGAGAGAAGGTCCGCAGAGCTAGGCGGATTGCCCTGAGCTCTAGGAAGTTTATCTGCTGAGCAGCTTCCCAAGGAGTCCAGAGGCCTTGAGTACATGTCCCTTAGCAATGTGCTCCCCAACCCAGGAGAGAAGCATCTGTCGTCAGCACTTGGGAAGGCGGAGGAGACTGAAAAGTCATTCCGAGCACCAGATTGGGCAGATGAAGCCACCATTTCAGAGAAGAGACCAGGCGGTCGGATATCTGTAATGAGTCCACAAGGCTCCCCGTGGCCTGATGCCATTGAGTGCGCAGACTCCACTGAGCAGGCCTCATGTGCAGGCGGGCATTTGGAGTCACAAGGACTGTGGAAGCCATATGGCCAAGTAACCGCAGGAATTGCCTGGCAGAGACCAGGGAATTGCTGTGAAACTGGCTGGCCAGGTCCATTAGCTGGTTGGGTCGGTCTAGAGGCAGGAAGGCTCGTGCCTGAAGAGTGTCCAACCGTGCTCCTATGAATTCTAGATTTTGAGAGGGGAGCAAAGTGGACTTTGCGAAGTTTATGACAAACCCCAAGTGCTGTAGCAGAGCCACAGTGCGATGAGTGGCCTGAGTGACTTCCAGGGAAGACTGGGCCCGGATGAGCCAGTCGTCCAGGTATGGAAACACAAACAGGCCTTGAAGCCTGAGGAAGGCTGCCACCACTGCCAGGCATTTGGTGAACACCCTGGGAGCGGAGGACAGGCCAAAGGGCAGTACCCTGTACTGATAATGATTTCCTCCCACAACAAACCTGAGGTATTGTCTGTGGTCTGGGTGAATAAGGATGTGAGTATAAGCATCCTTTAGATCCAAGGAGCATAGCCAATCTCCCTGCTGGAGGTAGGGCAGCAGGATTCCAAGGGTAAGCATCTTGAACTTTTCCCTTTGCAGGAACTTGTTGAGGTTGCGCAAGTCCAGGATGGGTCTGAGGCCTCCTGTTCTTTTTGGTATCAGAAAGTACCTGGAATAAAAGCCTTGACCTCTCAGGTGGTGGGGCACCGGTTCCACAGCCTGTTCCTGAAGAAGACTTGCTAACTCCTGAAGGAGTAAGTCCCTGTGCAAAGGGGGTCTTGGAGGCTCCCCTGGAAAGTAGGAGGGAGGCACCTGGTGAAAGTGCAGAAGATAGCCTTTTTAAACTATGTGAAGCACCCAGGCATCTGATGTTACGGCTGACCACCTGTGGGCGAAGTGGACCAGCCGGCCTTCTGTGCTTAGAGAAGCCAGCTGAGGGGAAGAGGCTATGCTGACGGAGTCAAAAACTCCCACCCTGCTGAGCAGGGGCCGGAGTAGTGGGCTTGGGGGCCTTCTGCCTACGGGACCCATTACCCTGTCCCTTAGCCTGCTGACCCTGATGGGGAGCTGCTGAGGCTTGATACTGAGGGTGGCGTTTATAGGCAGACACCTTCCTCGGGTAAAAGGGCTTTTTCCCCGAGCCCTTCCTCTTTTGTGAAGGGGCAGAGGTTTTTCTGGACAGGCGAGTCCGGGTAAGAGTCTCGGTCTCGAGTTGTGCAGCCTTTTCAGCCATGGGCTTGCCAAAGAGGTTTTCACCTCTGCAGGGGACATCGACCAACTTGTCCTGCACCCATGGCTCGAGGTCGGAGGATTGAAGCCAAGCCTGTCGGCGGGCACCGATGCCGGCTCCGGCTACTTGAGCCGATGCTTCAAATCCATCGTAGGCTGCTCGAGAGATAAACTTCGAGCACTCTCGAATACCCGTGGACAGCACCTGGAACCTCTGCAAAGGTTCCTCAGAGAGACCAGCAGAGAACCCGGCAATTTCCTTTGCCAGGTCTCGGAGATACATGCCCATGTAGAGCTGGTAGGTCTGGACTCGAAAAGCAAGCATAGAGCCCTGGAAACACTTCCTACCAAGGGCATCCAGGTTCCGGGCCTCCCTGCCGGGAGGCACCGAGGAGTGCATCTTTTGACTCTTGAGTCGATGCATGGCCGATTCCACCACCATGGAATGGTGCGGTAGTTGTGCCTTCTGGAACCCGGGGCTCTTGCGGACTCGATACATGGAATCGACCCGCTTGCTTAACACCGACGTCGACGCCGGGCTCTCCCACATGCAGAAGAGAAGTCGCTCCAGCATCGGAGGAACCGGTACAGTAAAGGCCTCCTTCGGGGGAGAGTCATACTGGAGGGCCTCGAGCTCTTCGGCTCGAGGCTCCTCCTCGGGATCCGCGGGGAAGGCCAAAGCCTTGGCCATATCCCTCACAAAGTCTGAGAACCGGGTATCCTCCGGGGGGGGACCGTCTCCGAGGTTCAGACTTGGGCGAGTCGGAGGGGACGCACTGAGTGTGAAAGGAACCGGGTGACTCGTCCTCCTCCGTGTCCCAGCCCGACTCCTCGGTGGAGGAATCGAGCGGCTCCGTGTGGGCGGGCGCCGATGCACTCCACCCCGACCGGCGTCGACGACCTCGGTCCCGAACGGGAGGCCGAGGGAGACCTTGGCCGAGGATCGACTCGAGCCTGCATGGACTCGAGGATCGGCTCGGCCTCCGGGGTCGACTTGGATGTCGACGTCCCGGTGGTCGGGGCAGATGCACCGGCGAGGCCAGCGATCAATGCCCGCTGCTGGTCCATGAAGGCAGCCAAACTGCTCTCCAAGGCCGTCAACCTGAGTCCAAGCTCAGGAGACCCAGCAGCTCCCGACTCGGGCCCCGACGGCGGCTCCTTCGGAGGCGAGTCCACGAGGACTACAGTACTCACGTGTCCAGGAGACTCCACCTCAAGCCGAGGATGTTTCGAAGGCCTCTCCGACTCCGAGGACCCGGGACGGCTATCGGGGCTATGCGACCTGGCCCCCGAGGGACCAGGAGCGTCCACCGACTCCGCCCTCGCGGGTTTCTTCTTCCGATGATGCTCGGGGCCGGAGTCCCGAGACATCGAAGCCTCTGACGAGGTCCGGGCCCGGCCGGACGCGGAGTCAGAGAAGATTCTTTCCTTCTGAGACTGCCGACTCCTCAATGCCTTCGAGGACATTTTGGTGCACGGACCACAGATCATCGGGTCATGATTGGGTCCGAGGCAGCGGAGGCAGCAGTCGTGTGTGTCAGTGAGAGACATAAGTTTCGTACACCGATCACACTTTTTAAACCCGCTGGCAGCCATCGGGGGAAAAAGGACCCCTGCGAGGTCAAAAGACCGGGCTGCCAGAGAAAAAAAAAAAAATGGCGGGAACACCAGTCACTAAGGACAAAAACCGAAAAATAGTGACCGGACTCGACACCGGAGTATCGAGGCCGGGCGGGAAAAGGACACGGCGTCAAGGAAGGGGACCGCGCATGTGCGCTGCAATTCCCAAAGGCTTTCTTTGAAAGCTGGGGAAATTGCTCCGCGAGGGCTCCGTCGGCGCCGACGTCACCCATAAGTGAGGAATGACTTCCTGCTTGGTCCTGGAGAACCACCCAATCTTTCCTCAGTTTAAGGTGTTCAAGAGAATTTAAATGGGTTTCTTGCAACAGGGCTATCTGGACTTTTTCTTTCTTCAAGGCTTGGAGAACCTTGGTTCTCTTAACCGGAGTGTTGAGACCACCCACATTCCACGAGATCACCCGCACATCAGATCCCTTGTTCATAGTGTCTGTGGGTGAACTCTATCCCCCTACGGGTCTCCCAATATGGTAGAGCCAGGGGCTGCCCAGCCTCAGCCGCCGGCCCGCTCCCCACGTGCACAGAGCTCAACCTCATTCCTGTCGGGTGATATAGGCGTTTCAGAGTCTTAACTCCTTCCCACAGATAGCAAGCTTCCCTCCCCCAAAGCCCCGGCCCCCGTCGCACTCCCCCCTCCCCCTCCTCCCTCCCCTACCCCCCCAACCCCTACCCCCCACACCCACCCCCCCTTCCCGCTAGCCATACTCACTACCGCCTCTCCCCTGGACCCAATGCCCACAATGTTATTGCCTACGGCCCACTGGGCCGAGGCCTGGCTTCCCCTGTGTGGACACTGCAGGGACGCCTCGGTGTCAGAACTCTCCAACCCCCTTAACCAGAACCCATAACAAACAACAATTTGAGAGGTAGTAGGCTCTCCAAAAAAAGTTGCACACAATCCTTCTGCAGACAGGGTCTACTCGCCGTCAGCTCCAAGCTCGGGGTACCGAGCCCAGGGTATGACCCACCACCTCCCGCCTCCCCAATGTGGAACAATATCAGTAACTAAGCAACATTTACACTCATGATTGCAGTTCTCATAGACCTCCGAAGTAAGCTCCAAGGTCAAAGTCCCGGTGCTCTCTCCTCTCAGTCTTGCTAGCGCAGGCTGTCCTGCGCGCACGGCACAGGCGGGACCACAAATGTTCCGCTGATATCCAACTCAGTACTCAAGTACCCGACCCGGCGTCTTTGCCCAGGGTCTCCAAAAAGGCTCTGGCCGCCTCTGCTGTAGAGAAAACATAATTCTGCCCCAGATGATTAACACGCAACACTGCAGGGAAGGCCAGAGTAAATCTCACCTTCCTCTGGAATAAGGCAGAGCAAATGGGGGCAAACTCTCTCCGTTTTCCCGCCAGAGCCGCTGAGTAATCCTGGAAAAGTAAGAGTTTTTGATTATCAAGTTGCAAGTCCCATTTTTTCCGATAGGCCTGAAGCAACTGCGCTTTATGCTGGAAGTTCAGAATTCGCGCTATCAGCACCCTAGGCCGCTTGCGCGTGTCCAATTTAAACCCGATCCGGTGGGCTCTTTCCACTTTGATGTCACCGACCAGGGCAGGCAGGCCTAATTCGTTGGGGAGCCAAGACTCTATGAGTGGTAACAGCATCACGTCTGAGGTAGTCTCTGGAATCCCCACAATGCGTATGTTATTGCGCCGTGATCTATTTTTAAGATCGTCCACCTTTTCCAGCAGGGCTGCTCTCTGCGTCGCCCGGGCCTTGTCCGCTCTCGCTATGCTGCCCCCATCATCTTCCAGCGCCGACATCCTCTGTTCGAGCTCTTCCATGCGCTGCCCCATCTCGCCCATCGCTGCGCCCACCGCCTCCAGCTTACCCAGTATTTGATCGAATTTCGGGTCAAGCAGTTTCACCACCTCTCTAGCCATCTCCTCAGAGGCCGACTCCATACTTTCGGTTCCCGGAGAGGCTGGGCTCGACGCCATCGGCCGCGTGGTTCCAGGCTTAGGGCCTTTCTCCTTTTCTTTCCTTGCCGGCATCGGCATCGTTGTGCAGTTACGTCCCGCTGCTCAGCGAAATTTCTGATTGCCTGCTCTTGAAAGCGTTCCCCTCTCAGACTGTAGAGCGGGAGAGTTAGGGTATTTTACAAGAAATTCAAAGATTAATCCCGCGGCGGCCCCGGAGCGAGCTGAGAGACGTCCTCACCCGCTCATGTGCCACCGGATGTCTGTCGTTGATTGATGTTTAAATTGTAAATTGCATACATAGAAAATAAAATAGAAAGCAGAGGGTAGAGCTAAATGGCCAATTTTCTCAATGGAGAAAGGTGAATAGCGGAGTACCCCAGGGATCTGTGCTGGGTCTGCTGCTTTTTAACATATTAATAAATGATCTGGAAATGGGAATAATGAACGAGGTAATCAAATTTGAAGATGACACAATACTATTCAAAGATGTTAAAACACAAGAAGATTGTTAAAAATTGCAAGAGAACCTTGATAAATTGAAAGACTGGACACCCAAAATGGCAGATGAAATTTAATGTGGAGAAGTGCAACATTATGCACTTAGGAAAGAATAACCCAAACTATGGTTACATGATGCAGGGTTCCACATTAGGAACCACCAACAGGAAAAAGATTTAGGCATCATCGTGGATAACATGTTGAAATCCGCCGTCCAATGTGCAGTGGCAGCTAAGAAAGCAAATAGAATGCTAGGAATCACAAAGAAAGGAATGGAGAATAAAACAAAGGATATTATAATGCCTCTGTATCGTTCCAGGGTGCGACTGCACATTGAATACTGTGTGAAACTCTGGTCGCCGTGTCTTAAAAAGAATATAGCAGAATTAGAAAACATACAGAGAAGGGCCACCAAAATGATTATTTATTTATTTTATTTAACAGTTTTTATATACTGCCTTATCTTAGAATCAAAGCAGTTTACACTATAACTCACACTTTTACATAGAACTTGTTATACTCACACATTTACAGATAACTTATTATGGAACACAGGGCGGGTAGTCATGCAGGGAGTGCTTTGCAGCATAAAACATATACAATTAAATCTGCATACAAACAGAATATGGTAGAGGTCTAGCTAACATGGCGATTGGTGGATTCATTGAAATGGTCAACAAAAAGGATGGTTTTTAGTTGCATTCCAAAGTCCTTCATTTCAGTGGTGGTCCTCAAAGTTCCAGGGAGAGAGTTCCAGATGGCAGGTGCAGCAAGGGAGAATGCTTTCCTAGTGGTGGATTCGTTTGCTCTTATGTATGAGCAGGATATTGAAATTGTATCAATAGTGCTCTGTCTCCTTGGCCTGTTGTTGGGACTGGTGCAAAGTAATTCTTCTAGAGCTTCAGCTGACATACTATTTATGACCTTAAAGATAGTCAAGGCAGATTTGTATTTAGAACGGGCAGTGATTGGGAGCCAGTGGAGCTGGTGTAAGAGGGGCGTTATATGATCTTGTTTGATCCAGTGATGATTCTAGCGGTGGTATTTTGGACCAGTTGTAATGACTGTGTAGCTTGCTTTGAAAGTCCTTGATAAAGGGCGTTGCAGTAGTCTAGGATGGGAGTTATAATGGCTTGACATACCGATCGAAAATGAAGTTAGTTGAGGAGGGGTTTTAGTCTTCGAATGGTGGCAAGCTTGTGTAATGCATTCCTAGTGGTCCTGTTGATATGTGGTTGTAAGCTTAGTTGGCGGTCAAGTATTGCACCAAGGTATCGAACTTCGTCCTTTATTGGGATTGTGATGTCTGCTATCTTGATTGAAGTAGGGAGGATGAAGGAGGTATTCCGTGTGATGATTAGTGCCTCTGTCTTTTTCATATTTATGTTTAAATTGTTGTTGGAAAGCCAGATGTTTATCTTCTGGAGACAAGTGGACATGGTGGTGTAGTCTGGAGAGTCTAGGCTGATTGGGGTGTAAGCCATGATATCATTTGCATATTGTAACTTGTGCTTTTTGAAGATATTGCAAACTGGCTCTATGTATAGGTTAAAAAGAAGGGCAGACATGGAAGATCCTTAAGGGACCCCCTTGAGTTGTGTGAAATGGAGCAGAAATTTGTGATCCTACTTTGATCATTTGCTGTCTGTCATGAAGGTATGATTTGAACCATTTATGGGTAGTGTGGAAAAGGAAGAACTGACCCAGGCCTTAGAACAAGATTGGAAACTATAGCAGAAACTGATGAGCTTCTGAGTGATAAGGTAACCTATACACGTATGGATCATCCTGTTTATGGCAATTTGGACCTGGAAGTAGACAGGATGCAGAAGCTTTTCTACAAGCCATGGGATCCTTACAATACACCCAACTGATCAATACCCCGACTCACAGACTCGGATCATCACCAGACCTCATATTTGCGCCCAACTTTCTATTGGACAGCGGTAACATAACACCACCCAATGTCACACCTGTACCGTGGTCAGACCATCACATAATCAAAATAGAGATTACGCCACAGGGGCGAAACCACGACAAGAACCTGGACAACCCACCAGCACAAAGAAGATTTAAAACCTTCGACGAGGACCAATTTTTAAAGGACACTCTACCCCACCTGAACACGGAAGCAGAGGATCTAGACCAGTGATGGCTAACCTTTTTGAGCCCGAGTGCCCAAACTGCCGCACAAAACCAAAGAATTTCCTCAAAGTGCCAGCACGTCAATTAAACCTTAACAAGATTTTAGTATCTAAAAACTCTTTATAAAGTTGCCTGAACTATGTAACATCATTTGTAAAGGTTGGAATCTTTGTATTGTCAGAGAATCAATTTGATTCACAATCCTTTGGTTTTCATTTCAATTTATTGGCAATTTATAATGTTTTAATGATTTCATTCAATTTAGAAACAGGAAGGCAATAATTAAACTGGGAACCCCAAAAGCCAAACTTGGAATGTACAACAACACTGTAGAAATAAAACTATAAATTAATTTCCTCTTGTACCAAACAAAGCACAGACGTTAATGATGCACATTTCCCAGAGGTTTCATATTCCAGTTAATAAATTCAAAATAAAGAGATATTTCTACCTTTTGTGCATTTTTTTTCAGTTGCAATTGCTCCAGCCACTTTCTTCTGGTTTCTTCATGTTTTCTGCTAACTGTCCATCGTCTGCTGTCCATTTGTTCTTTCTTCTCTCTTCTAGTTTTTTTTCCATTCTCTCTCTCTACATCTGCTTTAACATACTAATCTTTCTCCTTTTGCTCTTTCCTCATTCCTATTTCATCCACACAAATTTTACCCCTCCATCCTCAATCCCCACTTACTCTCCCAATACCAGGCCAATTGTAGATTTTTCATCCCTCCCACACAAAATATTTTTCCCCTCTCCATTTTACTCTCCCAGCCCCATCCCATTCTAATCCTCCCCAACATCAGCTCCCTTCTAGTTCCAGTCTCACCCAGCATCCATTCCCTTCTAGTCCCTGCATCAGCCCATTTCCCGTCCTAGCCCACCATCAACCCATTTCCAGTCCTAGCTCCCCCATCCATTTTCAGTCTGAGTCCCTTCATCAGCTCATTTCCAATCCTAGCCTCCCATCAGCCCACTTCTAGTCATTTCCTAGCCCCATCATCAGCCCATGTCAAATCATAGCTCCCCTCCACTCAGTCCAATTCCAGTCCAAGCCCCCCCCATGAGCCTACTTTCAGTTCTAGCCCCTCCATGAGTCCATTTCAATTCAAGCCCCCACCACAGCCCATTTCCAATCTTAGCTCCCCCCAACAGCCCATTTCCAGTCCTATCCTAGCTGCTCCATCAGCCCATTTTCAGTCCTAGTTCCCTTCCCTCACAGCCCATTTCCATTCCAAGCTCCCTCCCCATCAGCTATTTGCAATTCAAGCCTCCCCTTCCACTCAGCCCATTTCCAGTCATAGCAACCCCCCAACCCATTACCAGTCCTAGCCCCCCATCAACCCACTTCCAGTCCCAACCCCCCCATCACCCCATTTTCAGTTTAAGCCCCCCCTATAACCTATTACCAGTCCTAACCCCCCCATCAGCCCACTTCCAGTCTTAACCCCATCAGCCCATTGCCAGTCTTAACCCCATCAGCCCATTGCCAGTCCTAACCCCCCCCCCATCAGCCCACAGCCCATTACCAGTCCTAACCACATCAGCCCACCTCAAGTCCTAACCCCTCCCCATCAGCCCATTTCCTGTCCTAGCCCCCCCCATAGCCCATTATCAGTCCTAACCACCCCCATAGCCCATTAGCAGTTCTAACACCCCCATCACCCCATTTCCAGACAGCCCCCATCAGTCTACAGCCCATTACCAGTCCTAACCCCCCCCAGCCCATTAGCAGTCCTAACCCCCCCAGCCCATTAGCAGTCCTAACAGCCCCCCCGCCCATTAGCAGTCCTATCAGCCCCCCCACCCCCCCAGCCCATTAGCAGTCCTAACAGCCCCCCATAGCCCATTAGCAGTTCTAACCCCCCCATCACCCCATTTTCAGACAGCCCCCATCAGTCCACAGCCCATTACCAGTCCTAACAAACCCCCCCAGCCCATTAGCAGTCCTAACCCCCCCCCACCCCATTAGCGGTCCTAACCCACCCCCCCCTAGCCCATTAGCGGTCCTAACCCCCCACCCCCCCTAGCCCATTAGCGGTCCTAACCCACCCCCCCCCAGCCCATTAGCGGTCCTAACAGCCCCCCCCTAGCCCATTAGCAGTCCTAACCCCCCCAGCCCATTAGCAGTCCTAACAGCCCCCCCAGCCCATTAGCAGTCCTAACAGCCCCCCCGCCCCAGCCCATTAGCAGTCCTAACAGCCCCCCCCCGCCCCAGCCCATTAGCAGTCCTAACAGCCCCCCCCGCCCCAGCCCCAGCCCCAGCCCCAGCCCATTAGCAGTCCTAACAGCCCCCCCCCCCCAGCCCCAGCCCAATAGCAGTCCAAAAAAAAAAGCAGGCGCTCGTGCTGCTGCCGCTGCCCCGGCGGCCGAATGCAGGGTCCCGCGGGGCCCCCGCGGCGCCGGCAGAGCCCGCTGCCCGGCGTTCAGCTTCGTGAAGGGCGAGTGTCTCTCCCTCGCGTCTCTGGTAAGCCCGCAGGGGCTAATGGGAAATTTCCCATCAACCCCTCGCGTCTAAAGGGGCTGATGGGAAATTTCCCATTAGCCCCTGCGGGTTTAACAGAGACGCGAGGGAGAGACACTCTCCCTTCGCAAATCTGAAAGCTGGGCAGAGGGCTCAGCCGGCGCAGAGGGGGCCCCGCGGGACACTGCATTCTGCCGCGGCGACAGCGGCAGCAGCCAGAGAGCCAGCTTTTTTTTAAAATGTAATTTTGAGGAAAGCAGAATGTTCTTTGCGCGGGGCCCCCTGAAACGCGGGGCCTTGTGCAAAAAACATTCTTGCTCAATGGACGGGCTGGCCCTGGACACCAGCACACTCACCTCCCGCCGCGCCGCATATCTTAATTGCGGACCTTCCCGTGTGCCAGCTGCAAGGCCTTCGCGTGCCACAGCTGGCACGCGTGCCATAGGTTCGCCATCGCTGATCTAGACGAACAAATCAGAAATTGGAACAACATCATCAATGCAGCTGCCAAAATCACCGAATACAGACCGAAGAAAGCTCGACGCACTAAAGCACACCACACACCCTGGTACTCAAAAGTCATACGGAACGAGAAGAGGGAACTCAGGAAGTTAGAACGGCGATGGAGACACACCAGGTCACCCAACACGCAGGCACTATACTTAACAAAACAAAAAGAATACAACAAACTCATCAACCAAATGAAGAAAGAATACCACACTAACATCATACTCAAATCAAACAACAAACCGAGAGAGCTCTTCGAAATTGTGAAAACTCTCACCAAGGAACAGAAAACCGAGAGCGAAGTGCAAATAGACCCACAAGCATTCGCAGACCACATCCAAGAAAAATTCCATTCAACTTCACAACGAAAAACAGACACAACCACAAAACCAATCTCCCCCTCAAGAAAAACCTGGGACAGATTCAGCACCCCATCCCCAGAGCTGCTCTCACACATCATCACCACACTCAATACAAGCATGGCTCCAACAGACCCATGCCCAGTTACATGGATTAAAGCAACAAAGTCAAACTTCATCCACACCATACATAACATGGTGAACAGTTCACTAACCCAAGGAATCATGCCAGACCAGCTAAAACTCGCCACAATAAGACCAATCCCGAAGAAATCACCACTCGACAAGAACAACCCAGCAGCCTACAGGCCTATCTCAAGCATCACTCTACTGGCTAAGATCATTGAGAAAGCGGTACAACACCAGCTACAAGACCACATCGACAACCACGCACAACTGGACCTCAACAAACACGGCTTCCGCCCCAACCATGGAGTCGAAACACTCCTGTTATACCTATTTAACGACATACTACACATCATAGACAACAGCAACAACGGAATACTCATGATCTTCATCGACATTTCATCTGCATTTGACACAGTGGACCACGGAACCCTACTAACAAGACTACAGGACATCGGATTACAAGGAGCCACTCTGAGGTGGTTCAACTCCTACTTAACAGACAGATAGATACAGGTCAAGATCGGTCCCAACACATCCCGACCCATAAAGGTCATGCAAGGTGTACCTCAAGGATCCGCCCTATCAGCACTATTATTTAACCTCTACATCCAGCCAATATGCAGCATCATAAAAGAACACAGGATAAACTACACAATCTATGTGGATGACATAATGATATACACACCAATCACCCTCAACAACCCAGACTACTCCAAGATAACAGAATGTCTCATGCACATGAACAGCTGGTTTCAAGACAATAATCTGACCATAAACTACAGCAAGACCGAGGCACTAATCATCACACGAAACTCTGACTTCATCCCTCCTCGCAACATCAAGATAGACAACACAACCATACCCTTACAACCAGAAGTGAAATACCTCGGAGTGACACTGGACAAAGAACTGAACCTTCAGTCCCACATCAACAGAACCATCAAAAATGCATACCACAGGATGAGACTAGTCCGACGCCTCAAGCCCCTCTTCTCTCAGGAACACTTCCGTACAGTCTGTCAGGCACTAATAACCCCAATCCTAGACTTCTGCAACCCAATCTATCTTGGTCTAACAAAACAGACAATCAGGCCACTGCAATTGGCACAAAACACAGCAGCACGCATATTAACTGGAACCACAAGACAGGAACACATCACACCCACTCTAAAAGAGCTCCACTGGCTACCAATTGGATCCCGCATCAAATACAAGACAGTCATACACATATTCAAAATCAAACAACAATCATCAGCTTTCAGCCTACACCCACTCATACAACCCGACAGCAGCACAAGACTGAGGAGGAGAGGCACATCCAACCGTGTCAACACCGCAAGAGACTTCACCAAGGTATGCAAGGATACCAAAAAACGAGCCTTATCAAAGGCGGCACCAACAATTTGGAATGCCTGGTGAACTACGGTCAACAACGGACATTAAGGACTTTAGGAAACTGCTAAAAATGCCCCCCTTCATAGAGCACTACGGTGACATCACTTAAACTGTGCAACAGATAATACCCCAGATCAACCACCCTCCCCTCACGACACGATTATAGTATTGAAGTAAAGTCCTGATGTACATAATATTGTAAATAGCTCACCAAGAATCAACAACCATCGACACACACACGCACTCACTGCTCAATGCATGTGCACACTAGACACAATATTTATTGATTGTTTGCTGTGTAGACCACCTTGATTGCAGGAAAATGTGGTATAGAAAGCCGTTTAAATAAATAAATAAAATAAAATATTCAGCTTTTGTAATATGAAAGAATCAAAGCGACACCTACTGTCACTTGGTAATTATAATCACAGCCTTTAACTTCTGTTTTTCCTAATGTAATTTTGCAAAGCATCAGCAGAAAATTCACCCTGTAAGCAGATTGTATTTCAGACCTGTGATTTTGTAACATGAATAATATCATCCGATGTTAATTAAAAATTAACTATGTCAGCTGATACTTCTTAATAAAAGGCAGATCTCTGGCAGAAGATCTTTGAAGAAAGTTGGAGAGGAGCTATGATTTGCTCCCTTTCATAGTCTTCCTTCTAGAGCTCTGGAATTATTATAATTGATTTTCTGTGTATGTGTCTTGTTTTTTCCTTCCTGTTAGAAGGGTTAGGTAAAACTTAAGAATACAGGTTGGAATCCAAGTAGGAGGGCCTGCCCCAAAAAAGGGCTACAACTGTTGGTGCCGTAGACTCTGGATTGCCTCCCTTCCACAGGAACGAAAAGAGTGGATGTGGGCAGTAGTCTGTCTGTGAGTATTAAATACAGTGTTATAAAGCAGTTTTCTGTGTTAGGCAGGTTTCTGTCATGAGTTTTGAAATGGGCAAAAAGGCCGGTAAAATTAAACAGAAAACTGTTAGATGAGTGGGGCGAAAAAGCTCGTAGTATAAGGCTGAAAAAAGGAAGCCCAAATTATGAAATGAGGCGCAGGTTTGGCGATAGTGCCTTAGATTATGTTGGCCGTTGGCATTCGATGACTGCTTCTAACCCCAGTTTGCAGTTCCCGCTGGGTGGAAATTTTCAGGAGGACAAACTGTGTTGGTTACAGTATGAGATGGCCCTTGATGACTTGGGGTGACCTCATGCCAGTCACGAGTGGGTCGTGTATGGGTGGTGGCAATCTAAGGCTGCAGAAAAAGCCCAAAAGGCCACGGATTCTGTGTTTGAAAAATTTAAAGATCAAGTGTTTAGAATGGAGGAACAAATTTGTGCTTTGGCCAAACAAACAGAAGCTGAAATTAAGACTAGTAGTTCTGGCAATCATCCTCCTTTAAAAGATTGCAACCCCGATCCCAGTACGGTTGCTTCTGCTCCGCCGGCTTATGAGGAGGAGTTCACTACATTGGCTGTATCACTAACTATGAATAGTGCTGCAGCACCGGCATCCCACCAAGATCAGGAGGTGTCGCTCATCCAATTGGAAGATATGCCTGGTGTTTCTACCCCTATTAAATCTGATACTCACCCCTCAGGTTCTATTTCGGGTGTAGTACTGCCTTCCCCTGATTCCCCAATCTCTATATCTGTGGCAGGTGGTCCCTTTTCTGCTACCCCTGGAGAAACTGTAGTTATCCCCCGCACTACGCGGGCTCAACAATTAAAAAAGGAAATTTTGGAACTTGAGCAATTAATAGGGGTAGAAGCAAGTCACCTTGAATTAATAACCACTAGAGAGCAGTTGACACAATATCTTGCCCACTTAGCAGAAAAAGCCCGTACGTTGACTGAAGTCATTATAGCTACACTTGAGGCACTTGACCTACAAGTAAAACAGCATACACTAGAGCTGTTGCCACGCAGTCAGAATAAGGAACTGGTAGCAGAAGCCATGGCTGTAGATGCCAAAGGAACTGGCCATTGGACAAAAGCTCCTTTGATCCCTAACTGGAAACACTTGCAGCGTTTGACTTTAGAGTTAGGGGAATTTTTAACCTTAAATAAGGAGGTTAGAGAGGAAAGAGAACAGAGTAAGAGAATAGATCTGCTTGCTCCATTCAGAGCCTTCCCTAGGGGGGATGGTGGTTTAGTTACTTTAGCATCTCATTGGTCCCCAGCTGAAGTTTTAAATTTGGCTAGATCTTGCCCTGACTCCCGAGAAAAACCTGGTCAGTTTGTGGATTATTGGCGTCAGCTAATAACTGCTTATGACCCCTCCTGGGTAGATTTGCAAAATTTATTAAAATCAGTCTTTTTAAATCTAATAGAATTGTGGGCAGTCACCCACCCCCAATTGTGGGATAACGCAGCATGGGAGTGGCCCCTTGCGGACCCTGTTACTAATTCTTCTGATGTTACTCAAATGACTCCCTTTCGGGAAGACTGGAATAATTTGTTAAAAGCTATTGAAAAGAAATGTACCCCTGTGAAAGATTTGTCCAAGCTATTAGACCTGAAGCAGGGTAGGGATGAAGTTGTTGCTCAGTTTCATACCAGGTGTTGCCTAGCGTTCGAGATCTTTCCCCTCAGAATGGTGAAATGGAAGGATTTGCCTCAATTTTTGTGAATGGATTGCAGTCAGAAATAAAAGCGATTCTTGAAAATGTTTTGCTTGGATGGTAAACCAAGTCAGCACAGGAGATCTTGGAAGCTGCCTTGCATGCAGAAAAGCGGATCCAGAAACAGAAGGATGAAGACAAAGGTAAAGTGGAGAAACAGCGCCAAAAACCTTTAAAAATCTCCAAGTAGCAAGTTATGAATCAAATTTCAGGGGGCGAGGTAGAGCAAGTGGTGGCAGAGGTGGTAGGGGCGCTGTACCCTTTAGAGGTAGAGGTCGTGGATATGTGGGGTGATATCAAGGAGACCGCACCTGTTTTAGGTGTGGCAAATTGGGACATATTGTAAGAGACTGTACTATGCCAAGGAGTGACCTTCCCCAATCTGATGCTGCAGGAACTAGTTATTCGCATGCCCCATATCCTGTTTTTACCCCTAATCAGCCTTCAGTCATGACCCAATATTATGCAGAAACTGATCTTGATTATAGTGAGGACTGACTAGGCTTGGTTGTACGCCCCAACACACAGGGAGAAATACTCGCTACGATCTTGGGGTATGAATTGCTCTTCCTGTTAGATACAGGTGCCTCCACATCTGCCATAGCTCTATCACAATTGCCCCCTCCTCTGTTTGAGGTGCTGCCTAAAGCTCCTAGAGTCCCTTGTGAAGGAATTGAGGGAAGAACTATAATGCATCAAAAATTGACTGAGCAGCAACAGGACCTTTTGTTAGTGGGGATTGGGGAAGCGGAGGCCAAATTAAAAAGGAACCCGAGGGATACGTAGGTAATTAAGGAGTTAGGGGCCTTAAGGAGGGAATTGAGTGAACTGAACATGCAGGAGATTCGGTATAAGCTCTCCATGTTGCAACAGAAGAGCTTTGAGTTTAGTAATAAGGCGGGGAGGATGTTGGCGCACAAAATACAAACGTTGAGAGCTTGGAACACAATAGTAAGAATTAGGGACGAAAGGGGGAAGGATCTCTGGGCAGGGGAGGACATAGAGGAGAGATTTATACAATTTTACCAAAAGTTATATACTCCAGAGGAAGCAGTACAGGAGGAGAAAATACAGGACTATTTAGATAAGGTCAAGATGGCTCATCTCGAGGGGGAAGAATGCGTGGAACTGTCAGAACCCATTAGGGAGTCTGAGATCTGTCAGTGATTAAAGGGCTACGGGGTCATAAGGCGCCGGGATTAGTTTAATTTTCGAATAGGTTCTATAAGGTGTTTGCTGCGGTTCTGGTGGGGCCGCTAGCGTGAATGTACAATTCCTTTAGTACGGTGGGGCTGATGCCAGCATTGCTGCAATTGGCAGGAATTAGCATACTCCACAAGAAGAGGAAAGATCCGGTTGAGTGTGGTTCATATCGGCCTATTTCCCTTTTGGGGGGGGATTTAAAAATCTTCACTAGGGTCTCAGCAAATCGGCTAGGGCTGCTCTTAGGGAAGTTAATACATCCTAACCAGTCGGGGTTCATTCAGGGTAGGTACACGTCTGATAATATTCAGAGAGCACTGAATGTGATGTGGGGAGGGGTGGAGAAGGGGGAGGGAATGGCCCTATTAGAAGTAGACGCCGAGAAGGATTTCGATAGGGTTAATTGGGGGTTTATCTTTAAGGTACTTGAGAAGGTAGGGATAAAGGGGACGTTTTTGAACTGGGTTTGGACCTTATATCAAGCACCTATGGCTTGCCTGAAGATGAATGGCGCTATATCAAAGGGCTTTGAATTGTTTCGGGGTACACGGCAGGGGTGCCCCTTATCGCCCTTGTTGTTTATTTTGTCAATGGAACCAATGGCGCAACGAATTCGGGATGGGGGGATGTTAGGGGGGTGCAAATAGGGCGGGTTAACCATAAAATCTCCCTTTTTGCGGATGATGTGTTGTTCTTCATCACAGACCCGCATCAGAGGTTGGAGGCAATTCGGGAGGAACTCAGGGAATACGGAGAAGTCTCGGGATTCCGTATGAATGCTACTAAGTCTGAGATATTGAACCTGACGATTGGTAGAGAGGAAGAAAGTAGGCTGCGGCGGGATCTGCCCTTTAGGTGGGCACATGGCAGTATTCGCTATTTAGGAGTACAGCTTACCTCCAAGCGCGATGCGCCATTTCGGGAGAAATATGGGGTGGCGAAGACAAAAATGTTTAGGAAGAATGGGGGTCCTATGAGGTCTCCTGGCTGGGGCAAAGGGACTTGGTTAAGATGATAATACTTCCTAGGTTGTTATATTTGTTCATGAACTTACCAGTGGCAGTCCCGGGGGGGGGGGGGGGAGGGTATCTACAGCAACTGCAGGCTAGGGTGATGAAGTACATCTGGAAGGGACGGCGGCCCAGAGTAGCGCAGAGTATACTATGCGCTGGTACAGAGTTAGGAGGCATGGGGGTCCCTATGTTGACCTGATATTATTAAGCGAGAGTGCGGGCGGTGTTTGAATGGGTACTGAGAGGCTCAGTGGAATGGGTGCGGATGGAAAGAGAAGGGCTGCACAATGGTGGGGATCTGAAGGGGAGGGTTTTGATAAAAGGGGGGGAGACCCTCAGCTGCCAACAGGGGAATCTGTTTGTGGCATTAACCCTGCGGCACTGGCGGAAGTGGCAAAGAAAATGGTACGGTAGTGCGGGGGGTTCTAAATTTATTCCGCTGGTGGGGAATCAGGAGTTTCCGCCAGGGATGGAGGACCCAACCTTTGGACGGTGGGCAGAGAGGGGGTTGTGTGTGGTGGAGCAGTTTAAGAGGAATGGTGAATGGATGAAATTTGAGGAGATGCAAGGGGAGTTTCAATTGCCTGAGATTGACAGATTCTACTTTGTGCAAGCTTTGCATTATAGTAAAGAAGTGGCGCGGAGGGGGAATGGACCTAGAGGAGAGGATATAGATGGGCTTCTGGATAAGGGAGAGCTTAAGGGCCTCATCGCCCACCTGTATAAAGCGATGGCAGGAGACCAAGGAGGGGGGGGGAGTGGGCACACCGGAAAGCGTGGGGGGTGGATCTTAACAGAAATTGGGATGCCGTGCAGTGGGAAAGGGTATGTAAAGGGTTGTTCAAAAGGGTGATATCCATTAATATTATAGAACATAATTATAAAATGTTATACCGATAATATATGACGCCCCAAAGGTTGCAGAAGTGGCAAGGAGGGAAGGCGGAGTGCTGGAGGGGATGTGGGCAAGTGGGATCCTTCCTACATATTTGGTGGGGTTGCCCCTTACTGGGCCCCCTATGGCAAAGAGTAGAAGATTGGCTTACGGATGTTTATGGGGAGGAGATGAGGGTTGGGCCCTGTTTGGTTCTGTTCAATGTGGAGGAGGGGGCGAAGAGGGAAGGAAGGTAGGGGCTGGAGGGGGGTGGTGTACACTGCTACTAGGCAACTGATAGCGCGGAGGTGGAGATCAGTCACGGTGCCTACGCTTGGGGAGGTCCAGGCAAAGGTGGAGCATTTGTCCCTGATGTATCGCCTCGCGGCTCTGCATCAAAACTGTTTACTGCGCTTTCAAAATACCTGGGGCCCGTACCTCCAGTGGAAGTCTCCAAGGAGGGGGGAGGAAGGGGAGAGGGGAGGGTGTGAGGAGAGAGAGGGGATCCTTGAGTGGAGGGCGGATGTCACGCTTGGGAGGTAGATGGGTGTATAGGGGTGGAGGTAGAGAACTTGTTGGCCTTTGGGTATGTTTAATGTGTTGCTGTATCTGATTAATTTATTTTATTTATTTAGCAAGCATTTGTAGCCCGCTCCTTCCAGCGATCAGAAGCGGGTAGGATTACTATTGTGAAACTGCCGAATCAAGGCAGGTACAAATTTTGTTTACATACAGATTGTCAGAAAAGCACATCATACAGAGTTAACACTTCTTAGCTATAGGGGAGTTCATTTACATATATACATAAATACATATATACAGGATAATCTTCTTGGACTGTCGAATCAAGGCAGGTACAAATTTTGCTTACATACAGATTGTCAGAAAAGCACATCATACAGAGTTAACACTTCTTAGCTATGGGGGAGTTCATTTACA
The DNA here is from genome assembly GCA_033557465.1 of Ichthyophis bannanicus. Classification (NCBI taxonomy): domain Eukaryota; kingdom Metazoa; phylum Chordata; class Amphibia; order Gymnophiona; family Ichthyophiidae; genus Ichthyophis; species Ichthyophis bannanicus. The sequence goes on along the minus strand of CM066031.1, from coordinate 139,005,341 downwards.
GATATACATAAATACATATATACAGGATAATCTTCTTGGACACAGTGGTCAGGGGCTGCTCCATCTGTGGGTTTAGTTCAGGTTGAAATGTGATTGGAAAATGTGCATTTTGAGTTTCTTTCTGAAGTCTAGAAGGTCATTGCTAGCTCGTAGTTCTGGTGGGAGTTGGTTCCACAGTGTTGGCGCCACATATGAGAAAGCCCTGTGGCTGGTGTTAGTTTTGGCAGATCTTATATCTGTTGGAGTGTGAAGGATGTTGGAATTGTGGGTTCTTCTGTTTCGGGTAGGAGGTTGCAATCTTACTAGGTTGTTGAGGAAGGAAGGTGCTAAGTTGTGGATGAGTTTGAAGGTGGTTGTTAGTATTTTGTATTTTGTGCGAGCTGTTATGGGTAGCCAGTGTAATTGAATTAGCACTGGTGTGATGTGGTCACTTAGATTTTTCTTCATTATGACCCTGGCAGCTACATTTTGTGCCATTTGTAATATGTTTAGGTTTTTTTTAGGTAAACCTTGTAGGATGGCGTTGCAGTAGTCAAAATGTGGCATGATGAGTGCTTGGGCCACTGTTCTGAAGTCTTGGGGATCAATAATATTCCGAATGGGTTGGAGCACTCTAAGCTTGTGGAAAACTGCTCTGTTGGTCTTTCGGAGGTGTTTTTCCATCTTTAGGTCACAGTCAAATGTGACTCCTAGATACTTTATTTCTTTTTTTGTTTGGTAAGTGTTGTTACATAGTGTTATTGATGTGGGAGGGTCAAAATTCGGTTCTTTGGAGATATACATTACTTCGGTTTTTTTGTGATTAATTGACATGCTACTTTGTTGTAACCAGTCTTGCATCTCTCCGATACATGTCTCCAGTGGGTTGTAGTCTGGGTTTTTAGTGTCTAGTTGTGTGTATAGCATGATATCATCGGCATAGATGTGGTAATTAATTTCGTGCCGTGAGAAAATTTTGCATAGTGGCTGCATATATGTTAAACAGAAGTGCTGAGAGAGCAGAGCCTTGGGGATTCCCTGTGTTTGTGAGAAAGATTCTGCTTTTTCTCCGTTGAATTGAACCTGTTGTGTTCGATTTGAGATGTAGGATGAGAACCATTTTAGTGGGGTTCCTGTTATTCCTATTGATTTTATCCTATTTATGAGGGTCCCATGATTAACTGTATCAAAGGCAGCTGAGATGTCAATGAATACAAGAATGTACATTTTCTTTTTGTTTTCAAGGCCCTTTAGGAGGTTGTTAAGTAGAACTAGTAACAGGGTTTCAACTCCATGATGTTGCCTGAAGCCATATTGCTGGTCATCAAGAGGAGCACTGTCAGTCAGATGGTCTTGGAGTTGTAGAAGGACCGTTTTTTCTATGATCTTTGCCAGGAATGAGATACTTGATATGGGACGGTAGGAGGCTGGGTCTTCTCCGTTGAGTGTAGTGTTTTTTAGGATTGGTCTAATGACTGATTTCTTTAGTTCTGAGGGCATGATTCCTTGTTGTAGGGATAGGTTAACTATGTGTGCTATGTGAGGTGCTATGTCTTGTTTCACTGCCTTGATCCAGGATGCAGGACAGGGATCTAGTGGGGAGGTGGTGCTTTTCAGGCTTGTGACAATGGCTGTGATTTGCTGGGTTCCTATTTTGTGGAAGTGCTCCCATAACTGGTTTTGCGTTGTGTTGTTCTCACTTCTGATTTGTGGTGTTGGTGGGGGGGGTGGAGGACCAGGGGCCGTCAGTTTGGTCACGTAGTGGTTTGCCAGTGTTTGGACCTTGATGGATTTGTTGAGGTTGGCATTTTGGTCGGTTTTGGTTAGTGATTTGACTAGTTCAAATAACTCTCGTGGGCGATTGATTGCCTTGTTTAGGATGTTGGTGTGATGTAATTTTTTTGCTTTGTTCACGTCGTCTTTGTATTTTGCGAGATGGGCCATGTATTTAGTTTTGAGATCGGAGGATTTGGTTTGTCTCCATTTTCTCTCTATTTTACGGAGCTCCCTTTTTGATTTTATTAGAGTTCCTGTGTACCAGGGTTCCGAGTTGATCTTATGTGGGTTTGATGTGTGTTTCAAAGTTGGGTTAGATGTATTTTGGATGTGTGTGTTCCATCTGTTAGTTAGTTCGTCTAGGTCTGTGGAATCTAGGTTTATGTGGGATGCAATGGTGCTTATGAGGTGTTCCTCGTTGAGTTTGCTGAATTTCCTAATGGGGTTGGTCATTCTCATCTCCTTTGAGTTTTTGGGTTGGCACTGTAGTTTAAGTTCACAGTTGATTTGGTGGTGGTCTGACCATGGTACTTGAGTTATGTTTATTATAGGTGGTTCATTGCTTTGTTGTGGATTTCTGGGTATGAAAATCATATCTAGGATGTTTCCTCTATCGTGTGTGGGGTTGCTTATTATTTGTTGGAAACCCAATTGGTCGATGGCTTCATAGAAGGAGTCCGTGTGGGACGGAGGAATTGATGCTAGGTTCAAATCTCCGAGGATGATCTGGAATTTTTTGCTTTGTGTGGATGTGATGGTTTCTAGTGCTGTGGCTAGTGTTTCGTGCTGTGGTGAGGGAGGTCGATAGATTAGGCAGATGGATAATGCCATGCTCTCGACTTTAAGTAGGTCAAGATCGGGATTTGTGACCGTAGATGTGGTTGTGAGTTGAAGGCTGGTTTTGGCTGCTATAAGGACTCCGCCTCCTCTTCTGTTGATGCGTGGGCAGTTGTATAGTTGGTATCCGGGCTTCTGTATTTGATTCATTGTTGCAGAGTCTGAGTCAGTGAGCCATGTTTCTGTTATGCATAGGATATCTGGTTGTTCGTCAGTTAGAATGTTGTGGATAATATGCGTTTTATTCCTTATTGACCTAGCATTAATAAGGATAATGTTACATGTGTGATGTTCTTGGTGTGTGGTTCGTGTGAGTTGTATTTGAGATCCAATAGTGTTCTTTGCTTTGGTTTTAGGGTGTTTTTGAGATTTGTTCCCTTTGATGTGGGTGTGTCGTTGGGGTAATTTACTTGGTGTTTGTGTGGTGGTGATAGGATTTAAGTTGTATTGATGCAGGATGGGTAATGGAGGGGGGGGGTGGAGAAGGTAGATTGGTGTATATAGTAGAGGAATGCAGTATTGTGAGTGTGGGATGTTCTATATGAAGATGTTAGTATACACATGCACAAAATCAGGAAGGTGTGAGCAGGCTCCATTTTATGTCTGCCAGAAATATTTGGATTTTGGATTCGAGTGGCGCAGTGTGGGGTGAAGTCAAGGCAGCTGGCCTAGAGATGTGTTAGTGTAGGCCGACAAGATAGTTGTTGGGTACCAACAGTCTAGCAGGGCTAGATGGGTTGGGGTACAGCGTTTCTTATTACTTTAACAAAATAGGGATACAGTCCTAACGTTCCTTATCACTCAGTATAAACAGATACAGTATTGTGCGATACAGTCTTGAGGTTATTGCAAGAAGGTTATTGGGTTACTGCATTGAAATGTAACAACTTGCTGGTTAGAGATACTTGGTTTCATTTAGCTCTAAATAAACAGTAGTAGCCTTTAGAGTTGGTAGGGGTTTACAATGTAACAGCTGGCTTGAGGAGAACAGGGCTTGTGACAGTGGGGAATTTACACATTATATATACAGAGGTATGTTGGCTCCTACTTGGGGGGGGGGGGGGTTAGGCCAGGGTTGCACAGTGGTCTTTTGCATCAGGAGGTAGATAAGTCCAGTAATTGATTACCTGGGTGATATCGTTGTAGTTGAAAGCTCTTGATGTCGAATTTTGGTCCAGCTATGGGAATCTCGTGGAGCGTGGTGGTCGGGACCGGCGAGCTCAGACCCGGCCTGGGGAGCTCAAGCCGTCAGTCATTTGATTGCTGCACTTTCGTTTTCTGTCCGTTATCGGAGTTTTGGTCATGTGAGTCAGGCTTCTTGATACTTGCAGCCTTGTTGCAGTTCAGTGGATGATGTTTCAACTGCGCCTAATCTCCACCGCCTAAGGGCCACCGCCAAAGGGCCCTCTGGCGAGGCCCTCAGGCGCGGGCCCGCCCTGTAGGGACGCCGCTTTTATGCGGTTCTGCCTGCGTGCGTGTGAGCCTCCCACTGCCCGGATTGGGCAGGAGTGTGTGGAGGGAGGGCTCCCACTGCCCGGATTGGGCAGGAGTGTGTGGAGGGAAGGCTCCCACTGCCCGGATTGGGCAGGAGTGTGTGGAGGGAGGGCTCCCACTGCCCGGATTGGGCAGCAGTGTGGAGGGAAGCCTCCCACTGCCCGGATTGGGCAGGAGTGTGTGGAGGGAGGGCTCCCACTGCCCGGATTGGGCAGGAGTGTGTGGAGGGAAGGCTCCCACTGCCCGGATTGGGCAGGAGTGTGTGGAGGGAGGGCTCCCACTGCCCGGATTGGGCAGGAGTGTGTGGAGGGAAGGCTCCCACTGCCCGGATTGGGCAGGAGTGTGTGGAGGGAGGGCTCCCACTGCCCGGATTGGGCAGGAGTGTGTGGAGGGAAGGCTCCCACTGCCCGGATTGGGCAGGAGTGTGTGGAGGGAGGGCTCCCACTGCCCGGATTGGGCAGGAGTGTGTGGAGGGAAGGCTCCCACTGCCCGGATTGGGCAGGAGTGTGTGGAGGGAGGGCTCCCACTGCCCGGATTGGGCAGGAGTGTGTGGAGGGAAGGCTCCCACTGCCCGGATTGGGCAGGAGTGTGTGGAGGGAGGGCTCCCACTGCCCGGATTGGGCAGGAGTGTGTGGAGGGAAGGCTCCCACTGCCCGGATTGGGCAGGAGTGTGTGGAGGGAGGGCTCCCACTGCCCGGATTGGGCAGGAGTGTGTGGAGGGAGGGCTCCCACTGCCCGGATAGGGCAGGAGTGTGTGGAGGGAAAGGCTCCCACTGCCCGGATAGGGCAGGGGTGTGTGGGGGAGAGGCTCCCACTGCCCGGATAGGGCAGGAGCTTCACCAAGGCGGTTGGAGGGCTAGCGATGCTCAGGTTCTCTGTATGTGTATATAGGTGGAGGCCATTACTGAGGAAGATGGAGCAGAATGAGATGGTGGTTCCTTTTCTTTAAGCTCTACATAAGGATGGCTTTAGTAGTTGGAGTGTGCTGACCCTTTGTACTGTGCATATTAACTAGGGGGGGAAGGGGGAGGCAGTGGGGGAAATTATTCAGGAATCAGAATGTTATAGTTAATGTATATGTGTGTGATGATTTCCTAACAAATAAAGAATTGGAAAAAAAAATTTGACTGACGTATCCCTTCTAGTAGAAGGAAAATTGTATCATACAGATTTCCTGGTTGGCCCTACTTTGCCTGTCAATTTGCTTGGGCGAGATTTTCTCTCCAAAAACAAGACTGTTATCAGTTGGGAAACCGGCACTTTGACTTGTACTTTGTGTCCCCTGCAAGTCCAACAGCTTGTAGCTGCAACTCCAACTGAGGTGACCGCTCCACCATTGGACACCCTTCCTTCAACCTTGTGGGCTGTGCCAGGTAATGATATTGGACATCTTAACATTTCCCCGGTCAAGACTGAAGTACGGCCGGGAGCTCCATTGCCCTATGTGCATCAGTATCCTCTGCCTGCTGCTTCAGTGGCTGGAATACCGCCAGTGATTGAAAACCTGCTAGACCAGGGTATATTGGTACCAACCTCTTCTCCTTGCAATACGCCTATTTTACCTGTACTAAAGGCTGATGGTAAGTCTTACAGATTTGTGCAAGATTTGCGAGCTATTAATCGGATTGTCCTACCAGTTTTTCTCCTTGTACCCAATCCTCATGACATTTGGACTCGTATACTATGTGGCTCCACCCGCTTTCCAGTCACAGATTTAAGCTCCGCCTACTACTCAATTCCGGTAGGGGAGGAGTCTCAGTACTTACTGGCTTTCACGTACGAAGGGCGTCAGTATACCTGGACTACCCTTTCTCAAGAATACACCGAGAGTCCTGCTTATTTTTCGCAGGCCCTTAAAGCTGCTTTGCAGGATTTGGCATTGGACAAATCTGTCTTGATACAGTATGCTGATGATTTACTTATTTGCTCTCCCTGTTATGATGCTAGTGTTAATGATACTATGTTAACTCTTGTACATATCTCTCATTTGGGTTTGAAAGTTAATCAGTCTAAGTTGCAATTTCTCTGCCACAAGTGATATTTCTTGGTGTATGTCTCTCCTCAGCTGGCCGCTCTATTACGGCTCAGTGAATTGGTCCTATTATGTCTATGCCTTTTCCTGCTACTGTTCCTCATATACACCGCTTTTTAGGGCTTTTAGTGTTTTGCCGCCAGTGGATCCCTGACTTTGCTGAGCTTGCTGCTCCGCTGTATGCCCTTCTTGGCCGTGAGGCTCCTGAGGATATTATAGTTCCTACTGAAGCTTAGCATAATGCTTTCCACTCCCTGCCCCAGGCCCTACTGACTTCTCCCTGCCTTTCTTTCCCTGACTATGCTTTGCCTTTCTGTCTCTATGTGGCTACTTCCGCCAGTGCTGCTGTCTGTGTTCTGGCACAAAGTTTCCCTACTGGACTAAAGCCTTTGGGTTATTTTTCCCAAGCTTTTGATCCTGTTGTCTCTGGCATGCCTCCATGTTTTCAGTCTTTGGCTGCAGTGGTGTTTGCTATACAAACTACGGATTTTCTTGTTCTTCAGCATGAAATGCATGTATATACTTCTCATTCAGTTGCTCGTCTTTTACATTGGCAAAGACTCACCCTCTTTCCAGTTCTTGTTTGTTGTTGTTTGATTTGGCTATCTCTCAAGCACATATTTTACATGACGTTTCACTTTTACAACCTGCTCAAATCCTGGCTTCACTTGATCCCTTTTTGCACTTGTCTGACCCCGATGGCATTCATGATTGTCTTTCCTCTGTAACGGCTTATTCAAAGGCTAGGCCTGATCTTTCCTCTGTCCCTCTGCCCAGTCCTGACTGGATTCTGTTTACTGATGGCTCTGCTTTTCGTAATGAGCAAGGGAATTTACTTGTTGGTTATGCTGTTACCACTGTTAATTCTGTAATAGAGTCGGGAGCCTTGCCAGTGCCCAGTTGGCTGAAGTATTTGCTCTCATTCGGGCCCTGGAAATGTCTGCACATTTGGTTGTAAATATCCATACTGACAGCGCTTATGCACTTGGGGTTCTTTGGGATTTGGTAATATCTGGGCACAATGTGGATTTTTGACAGCTGCTCATAAGCCTATCAAACATACCCGCTACATTGAACATTTGCTTGCTGCAGTGCTTAAACCAGCTCAGGTGGCTGTGTTAAAATGTAAAGGACATGACCTTACTGGTTCTGTAGTGTCACAAGGCAATCAGTTGGTGGACCAAGCTGCTAAAACTGCAGCAACAGGGCCTGCAGCTTTGTCGCATCTGCTATTAACTCTTCGTTCACCTGCAGCTTCCACTTCTGCTTCATTATCTTTGGACTTGATGCGTTCCCATCAGGATTCAGCAGACTTCACCGAAAAGCAGGAATGGTTGTCTTGGGGAGCATCGCCTGATGGTATTGGACTATGGAAAAATGACCAATTATTTATTTGTCCTAAATCATTATTTTATCCTGTCGCTCTGTTTTTACATCACAAGTTGCATTTAAGTGTTCCGGCTATGACAAATGCTTTTGCTCATTTATGGTATATTCCTGCATTTGCTTCTGCTGGTTATGCTGTGTATGTTTCTTGTCTCCCGTGTCTACAAGCAGGAAAATCTGGATGTACTCTTCGTGCATTACTTTCTCCATCCTTGCCTAGGCCTCAAGGACCCTTCCTCTTCCTGCAAATGGATTTCGCTGATCTGCCTTGTCCCAAGGAGGGAAGGAAGCACCTTTTGGTTTTTACTTGTCTATATTCAGGATGGCCTGAAGCCTATCCAACCAATTTGTTATCTGCTGCTACAGTTTTGAAGTGTTTGCTTACCCAGTTTATTCCTTTGTGGGGAGTGCCCCTGGTTTTGTCTTCCAATCAAGGCCCAGCATTCACGGCAGAAGTCTGGAAAGGCATAATTGCATTTTTTGGCCTTCATCAGCAACTTCATCCTCCGTATCATCCGCAAAGCTCTGGCCAAGTGGAACGGATGAATCGGACGCTGAAGACGCTCCTCCGCTCCCTAATTCATGACTGGAGTCGGGATTGGGTGGAAGCTCTGCCATTTGCTTTATTTTCGATCCGTAATTCCCCTCAAAGAACTCGACAAGGCCTTACCCCCCTATGAAATTGTGACTGGACATCCGGCAACTACCCCAGTCCATGTTATAGTGGCACCAGATCGATTAACCGATCCCCAACTGCTGCGCAGTAACCTATTATCCTATTGTAAATATCTGTACCAAACGTTGGTATCTCCTTCCTTTTTGTAGCTTACAAAGCAGGGTGCTCAGGCACCGCGACCACCTCCAGACATGGAACCTGGAGATTGGGTGCTCATCAAGGATCCGGTGCCGAAGTCTGCTCTGGCAGCAAGGTTTCTGGGACCATTTCAAGTGTTGCTTGTGGGATATTCAGCGTTGAAAGTGAAAGGACGGAAAACCTGGATACATTTGGATCAGTGTAAGAAAGCACCGCGCCCTGGATAAGAAGACATCCCTGTATACAGCCTAGGCCGGAACCAGAGGAATTTGAGATTGAACTGGAATCGCTTCCTCCGATTTTAACTTCGCTCAACCAAGAAAGTGGGTGTGAAGTTGTTGGACAGTTACAACCCACTTCGGACTTGTCCTCATGGCATTGGCTGATATGTATGCTTTCAGTGGCATTGGCACTGTTTTTGTGTTTTTTAATCTGGTGTGTGGGATTTCTCTCCCAAGAGTAGGGGGTGTGGAGGCTTTGTTTAAAAGGCTATTAGAGATAAGTACACCAACGGTAGGGCCTGTTCAACAGGCAATAGTAGATGAATTGCTTTGAGCCCTGGCCCCAGCCCCTACACCCTTAGTGGTTCATGATCATACACATACAGTTCCTGATCATACGGTTCCTGCGTATGATCCGCATGCTCCTTGGGCAAAACATGGCGTTTTTTATAATGTATTTCATTCTCATATTTATTCCTTAATTCAGCGTTTTAACATTTCCAATTGTGCTGTGTGCTTACCTCACCCAGCAGCTACGCAGTATGGGTTTTTACCCAGACCTCGACCTATCTCTCTGCAAGAATTAAAGGAGTTGTCTGTGAATGGAAACCTTATTCAATCTTACTTTAACATGGCCAGATGTGGCAACCTCTGCTCCAAGATTTATCAGTCCTCAGCCAGTTACAAACCCTCCTATTTGTTTTCAGCGAAAGGGGGTTTATCCTTTGGGGGAAAGTACAGTTACTCACCTGTAACAGGTGATCCCCAGGAACAGCAGGAATTTAGTCTTCACATATGGGTATCGTTGGTACCGACGGAGCCTGCGGGGGAACATGCCCCAGCGTCCAATTAGAAAGCTTTTGGGAGCATCCCACAGCGCCTGCGTGCTGCCTTCCTGCCTTTCCCAACTGCCTCTCTCTAGTTTATTTATTTTATTTATTTTCATTCTCTTATATACCGCACTATTCTGCATCAGAGCGGTTTACATTGAACAAACTGAAATTACATTGAACAGGGCATTATAACTTGGAGATAACTATTTTACAGGGAACATGGGCTATGGAGGGTTAAGTGGCTTGCACAAGACCACAAGGAGCACCTGTGGGACTAGAAACCCCAGTCCTTCTGGCCCAAGGTTGCTGTCCTCTAGTGGGACAGCAACCTTGGGCCAGAACTATCAACTATCATGACTACCTTGTCATGATGGAACCTTGTATAAGGTGGATCTATCTATCTCTTTCCCTTTCCCTCTCTCTCTGTCTCAGCTTTAAAACTCAACTACCTACTCAACTATGATGACTATCTTGTCATGATGGAACCTAGTATAAGGTGGATCAGTCACTAGTGCCTGCAACTCACTGATGCGACGTGCTGATGTGATTGCAATGAGAAAGATAACCTTCCAAGAAAGGAATTTCAATGAGGTAGTAGCTAAGGGTTCGAAAGGTGGCTTCATGAGCTGACCAAGAACCAAGTTTAAGTCCCATGCCTCCGGAGGTGGCCTAATGGGAGGCTTAGTTAGGAGAAGGCCTCTCATAAATCTTGCAACAAGAGGATGGGAGGAAATAGGTTGTCCATTTAGAGGCTTGAAGGAAGCTGCAATAGCACTCAAATGGACTCTCACTGAGTTAGTTTTAAGTCCTGCATTGGATAAATGAAGGAGATACTCCAGCAAGGATTCCAGAAGTATCGCAAGGGGATTAAGACTCTTTTGCGAACACCATATAGTAAACTTTTTCTACTTAAAAGCATAGGAGCATCTTGTGGAAGGTTTCCTGGAAGCATAAAGAATATCCTTCACCTGCTGAGGAAGGTTAAGATCATGGAGATCTAGGCCTTCAGCAACCAAGCCCTGAGATGCAGAGACTGGGGATTGGGATGCCATAACATTCCGTCCTCCTGAGATAGGAGATCTGGAGCAGACCCTAACTCCAGGGAGGGAGCTTGAGAGAGATGTAGAAGCAGAGGATACCACACTTGCCGTGGCCAATGTGGAGCTATGAGGATCATGCGGCCTCTGTCTCTCTGAAGCTTGAACAGGGTTTTGGGAATTAGGGGAATGGGTGGAAAGGCATAAAGAAAGTCTTGCCCCCAGTGAAGGAGGAAAGCATCCTTGGCCTGAGAGCCCTGAGCCGGGATTCTGGAACAGAACCGGGGAAGTCTGGCATTCAACGGACTTGCAAAGAGGTCTATGTCCGGGGTTCCCCAAATTTGAAAAATCTTGGCCACCTGGTCTACATGTAGAAACCATTCGTGTGGAAGCAGAACTCGACTGAGTCTGTCTGCCCAAGAGTTTTGTATGCCTGGAAGATACACTGCCAGGAGATGAATCTGATGCTCTCTGGCGAAGGCCCATAGTCGCAAAGCTTTGTTGCAAAGCGACAGAGAGCCTGTTCCCCCCTGCTTGTTCACATAGAACATGGCTACTTGATTGTCCGTGTGAATAAGGACTGTCTTGCAGCCGAGTAGGGTGTGGAACACTCAGAGAGCAAGGAAGATTGCTCTGAGCTCTAAGAGATTGATATGTGGATGAGTCTTCTGTGGAGTCCAATTGCCTTGGGTGGAGAGGTCCTGTAGATGAGCTCCCCAACCCATTGGAGAAGCATCTGTTGTGAGAGTTGCTTGGGGTGAAGGCTGTTGAAAAGGGGACCCCAGCAACAGGTTTTGAGTGGACTGCCACCATTGGAGGGACAAAATAAGGTGATTTGTGTTTGCTATTTTGTATGACAGGCACCCTGATGCTTGTGTCCATTGAGTGGATAAAGTCCACTGGGCTGCTCTCATATGGAGGCGAGCATAAGGAACCACATGCACGGTAGATGCCATGTGGCCTAGCAGTTGTAACATCTCCCGAGCAGTGAGATGGGTCTTTAGTACTGCTTGAAAAGCTAACTGCACCATGCGAAGGCAACGTGCCTGAGGAAGATAGGCCCTTGCTTTTCTGGTATCCAATAAAGCTCCTATGAACTCTAGAGACTGAGTAGGAGTTAGATTGGATTTTGGGATGTTTATGACCAACCCCAAATACTGAAGGATACGCATTGTGCAAGAGAGAGCAATCCTGGCCTCTGACTCTGATGGGGCTCAAATGAGCCAGTCGTCTAAGTAGGGGAAGACGAATATTCCTAGAGTGCGAAGGAATGCAGCTACCACAGCCATGCATTTCGTAAACACCCTTGGTGCTGAGGCCAGGCCAAAAGGAAGCACCCTGTACTGGTAGTGCTTTCCTTGAAAAAGGAACCGAAGGAACGTTCTGTGAGTTGGATGGATGAGAACATGAGTGTACGCATCCTTGAGATCTAGAGAACAAAGCCAGTCCTGGCCCTGAAGGTATGGCAGCAGAGTTCCCAGAGAAACCATTTTGAATTTCTCTTTGAACAGGAATTTGTTCAATTCTCTGAGGTCTAGGATAGGTCTGTATCCCCCTGTTTTCTCTGGGATAAGGAAATAAGGGGAGTAGAACCCTGTACCCTGTTGATTGATGGATACTTCTTCTATTGCCCCTTGGGCAAGAAGCATGGTGACCTCTTGATCTAACAGTTTGAGAGGAGAGGTCTGAGAATTGAACTGTCTTACCATTGTGGGAGGGGGCATGCACAGGAAGTGAAGCTTGTACCCCTCTTTTATAATGGAGAGTGTCAAATGTTCTGCTGTTATTTGCCCCCATCTGGGGGCAAAATGAGACAACCTTCCTGGAATGGTGGAAGGCTCTGGTCCATTGAGGGCCAGGAAGGCTAAGTTCTCTAGCTGAAAGTCAAAGGCCTTGTGGAGGCTGAGACTGCTGAGACGGTTGAGGCTTAGCAGTCTTTGGTTTTCTCTGTTTAGGTGGTTGCTGACCTTTCCGGGCAGGCTGACCAGCAGAACGTCCCTGCTGGGAATAAGAAGGGTAAAACTCTTCTTAGAGAAGAATGGTTTCTTGAAAGATTTCCTTCTTGCAGGATCAGCAGTAGCCTTGGACAGTCTGTCCAGGGTGGAGTTGTCAGCATCCATCTCATTGGCCTTTTCTTGCCAATCTTTGCCAAACAGATTCTCACCTGTACAAGGGATATTGCCCAATTTGTCTTGTACCCAGAGCTCCAAATCAGATGCCTGGAGCCAGGCAATTCTACATGCACCTATGGCAATGGCAGAGGTTCTGCTTATGCACTCAAAACTGTCAAAAGCTGCATGGTTGACAAATTTGGAAACATCCTGGGCATGTTTAACCAGTTTGAGAAAATCTTGCCTCTTATCTTCAGGAAGAAGAGGGCTCAAAACTTCCAAATCACCTGTGACTTCCTTAAGGAACATTCCCATATGTAGAATATAGGAACTGATCCAAGCAGAAAGCATGGAAGCCTGAAAGGTACGACGTCCAAAGGCATCCAGGGTTCGACACTCACGTCCTGGAGGATTAGAGGCATGCCTCTTTGCACTTCTGATCCTTCTCATGGCTGACTCCACTACAATAGAATGGTGGGGAAGCTGAGTTTTCTGGAAACCAGGACACGAGGGCACCCAGTACATGGTATCCAGTCTACGTGAGTGAGGAGAGGTGGTAAGAGGTGTCTCCCACATTCTCAACATGAGATCATGTAAGATCTCATGGATAGGCAAAGTGGCTGCCTCCTTAGGAGCTTTGGGATATTGTAAAATTTCCAACTCCTTTGCTCTGGGCTCTGTTTCAGGAGCCACAGTAATAGAGAGACCTCGAGCCACTTCCCTGATGAAGTTTTGGAAGGAGATATCCTCAGGAGGAGACATCCTGCGTTTAGGGGAGGAAGGCTCCTCTGGGAGAAGTAATCCGGTACCGACAGAACTATCGGAATCCTCAGATTCCTCTGAGGACTCGAGGTATCTTCTGTCCGGATGCTCCTGTAGAGCCCGATACCCGTATCAACCGAAGTCGGTACCGGGGGGCATCGGTACCGGAGGGCATGGGCTGACTGGGTACCGGCAAAGCGAAACCCGATGTCGATGCCGATGCTGTCGGTGCAGGTACTGATACCGGTGCCGGTACTGGTTGAACTGTCTGACACGGTTCCGAGGGGATCGATGCCGCAAGGAGAGCCGCCAGACTGCGTTCAATAGCCAGGAACCTCTGGTCTATCAACGATGCTGATGCCTGGGTATCGGTACCGGAGAATACAGCTGGTACCCCAGAGCATGGCACCAGTAGTTCTGCTGAGGTCGAGGCCTCGAAAACATCCTGGAGCCGAAGCCTCCCGCCGGGGCAATTTTGCCAGTGCAGAATCCTTAAGGGCAACGCCAGAGGCATCTCGATGCTTAGAAGGCGATCTACCCTTTGAGGACCGGCTGGACTTATGTTTAGTTACCTGAGATCCATGGGAGGAAGACGAAGCCCTGGAAGACGTCGATGCCATCGAGGCTGCATCGGAAGGAAACAGGGTACTGAGCTTGGCAGCTCAGTTCTGTCGACCTCTTTTGGACATCATGGCACAGGCCATACATTCTGTGATGGAGTGGTCAGGACCTAAAAATTTTAGACACCACTCATGGGTGTTGGTGACGGAGATGGTACCGCCACACTTGGTGCACTTTTTAAAACCCGAAGTGGGATTTCCATGTTGGAAGAATTTTTGGGCCTAAGGCCCAAAATGGCGCATGCACCTGGAAAAAGTTGGAAAAGTACTAATAGTATTTTCATTTTGTTTTTTTTTTGAAGAAAGAAAGAAAAAACCGGCGGTACCAGTATAGTGTCGAGGAAGGCAGACGCGACCACAAAAAAGAAGGTTAACAGGGAAATATTTTCTGTGGTGACAGGAACACCACCTGCTGGCTCCGCGGAAAACGAAGAACTGGAGAGAGGCAGTTGGGAAAGGCGGGAAGGCAGCATGCAGGCGCTGTGGGATGCTCCCAAAAGCTTTCTAATTGGATGCTGGGGAGCGTTCCCGCGCAGGCTCCGTCGGTACCGACGATACCCATATGTGAAGACTACATTCCTTCTTGTTCCTGGAGATACCCCTTTATCTAGTTGTCAGACCAGTATGACTAACAATCATGTGCATTTGGTAATGGACACTCCCACAGTGAGCTCTGTACGAGCCCATTCTAATCTGAGGGTTGTTAACGTTCTTACTGATCCTAAAACTCGTCTGGACCAGTATGAATTACAGTATTATGACCAGGATGGGCTACCAATATATGGAAAGTATAGATTGGAGAAAAGCAAAGATAGTTCAGGATATGGCTATGTTGATAACTATCTATATCCCTATTTAGGATACTATCACCCATGGTTAAGGGATATTTGGCCTGGGACTGAAGTTCTGCTTACAGAACCTAAAGATTACAAAATTTGGCCCGATGGACTCCTTGCCTTTATAGGTCATTATTTTGTGTGTGGAACTTTAGCTTATGTTCGGTTGCCTGCTGATTGGTCTGGCAATTGTTACATAGCTACCCTTCACTTGCCATGGAAACTTGTCCCATATGAATCCTTACTTGGGATGTCCCCTGGTCATCCTCGCAGAGCTGCAGATGACTACAGTGCAGATATAAGTGCAGCACATAAATTGCTAGATGATACTACTATGCTTACCCAACAAGAAGTAAGCACCTTCACTGGAACAGTTTGGCTCAGTACTTTTGGTGCCATACGTTCTACAGCACGTTATGGTGAACAACTATTGCGAATATATGCCCTGATAGAAGTAACAGTTCAGGATTTGACTGATGCCCTCACGGTCATGCAAGGTACTGTAGACAAACTAACGGCTTACTCCGCCCAAAATCGTATGGCCTTGGATTATTTATTAGCCAAGGAAGGCGGAGTTTGTGGGGTTGTACACAAGCACTGCTGTATGCTCGTTGACTCCCAGAGCAAGGTGGTAACTGGTATCTTAGATCAGGTAAGAAAAGAAACTCATTTCTCCAAAGATAATATTGACGGTACTTCTGATTCTGTATGGCCCTGGTTTGAAAATATGTGGGGTGGCCTGTCAGGTCCCTTAAAGGCCTTACTGACAGGCCTCTTTGGTTTCCTAGTAGTCTCCTGCTTCTAGGGATGGGCCTTGCCTGTTTTATGAAATGTTGTACTTCATATATGGCTAAGACCACAAACACAATTGCAGTCCTTAGGTTACGAAGTATTCCCAGTTCTGGGGATCTGCTCCGAGAACTGCCTTTCCATGAGGGATGTGATTGTGAGCAGAACCAAAGGGAGGACTGTGGAAAAGGAAGAACTGACCCAGGCACTAGAACAAGATTGGAAACTATAGCAGAAACTGATGAGCTTCTGAGTGATAAGGTAACCTATACACGTATGGATCATCCTGTTTATGGCAATTTGGACCTGGAAGTAGACAGTGATGAATCTGTCTATGGGATCCTGGATGTAGACACAGATAGTGATTCGAGTGCAGAGAATAATGAAGAAACAGGGCTGTGAATATGCTATAGCCATATACCTTTACTTAGGAAAAAGAAACATGTTTATTATAATCAAACTGGCTTAATTGAAACACATTTTTAGATAGAATCTTCTGCCTGGTTTTCTCTCTTTGTGAGAAAGTGCTGACAGTTTGTTACAACAGAGATTAGCAAATACGTTGTGTACATAGTCACTGGCGCAAAGGGTAGTTTCTGCTTTCCAGACAGGGGCTACCTCTTTTTTGTGATAGATAATAGGCTGAAAATTAGCTAACTAAGGTCAATATGAACTTTCCGAGAATCAGAGACCTTAGGTCAACATATAACTGAAAATCAAATAAAGCTTATGAAATTACCTAAAATTTAGAGAGAATTTATAGTGTAACTAATCAGCTTTTGTAATATGAAAGAATCACAGCGACACCTACTGTCACCTGGCAA
The DNA here is from genome assembly GCA_033557465.1 of Ichthyophis bannanicus. NCBI lineage: Eukaryota > Metazoa > Chordata > Amphibia > Gymnophiona > Ichthyophiidae > Ichthyophis > Ichthyophis bannanicus. Next base: position 138,988,990 of record CM066031.1, on the reverse strand, counting down.
TTATAATCACAGCCTTTAACTTCTGTTTTTTCTAATGTAATTTTGCAAAGCATCAGCAGAAAATTAACCCTGTAAGTTGATTGTATTTCAGACCTATGATTTTGTAACATGAATAATATCATCCAATGTTAATTAAAAATTAACCATGTCAGCTGATACTTCTTAATAAAAGGCAGATCTCTGGCAGAAGATCTTTGAAGAAAGTTGGAGAGAAGCCATGATTTGCTCCCTTTTACGGTCTTCCTTCTAGAGCTCTGGAATTATTATAATTGATTTTCTGTGTATGTGTCTTATTTATTTATTTTATTTAACACTCATTTTTATACCGCATCTTCCAGAGATCAGTTGCGGTGTACAAATAACAACAATCAACAAAGCGAAGTTTGTTTTACATGGAACATCTTAATTTTACATAGAACATCTTAAAATATCATACATTAAACAAAGTTAAGTCTATATCATACATTAAACAAAGTTAAGTCTAGGAAACTAAACAGTGCATTTAAACTGGAACCGTGTTAAAACAATTAACCAACAAATGTAGTGTCTATATACATAAGACAGTACATAGCAGATACAACTATATACATGAGGTATTAGGGCATAAGAGATTGGATCGTCATTTCATTTGAGCTATGTGTGTTATCCATTAGGTGGGAGGATTTTGCTTATGTAGCCAGTTACCTGTTTAGCCTTTATCTATGATGAGTGCAAGGTTTTCCATGGTGTTGTAGTGTTTAGAGAATAGATAAGTTTTTATTTTTTTGCGGAATTCCATGATCTCTGTTAGTGATCGTAGATCCTCTGGTAAGGAATTCCAGATAGTTGGAGCTATGTGAGAGAAGGCTCTATTGTTGGTTAATTTATGTGCTTTTATGAAGTCCTTCGGAATTTTTAGTTTATTTAATTGTTCTTTTCTGTGAGTAGGCTTAGGTGTTTCTTTGCATATTAGATTACATAGTGTAGTCGGAGCCATGTCATTTAATGCTTTGAATGAGGTTATTATTGTTTTGTATATTATCCTGCTTTGTATTGGTAACCAATGAAGGGAAGCTAGTATTGGTGTTATGTGTTGGAGTGAGTTTATTTTTAGTATAATTCTTGCTGTTGCGTTTTGGGCTAGTTGAATTCTTTTAATGTTCTGTTTTGAAATGCCCATAAGTATTAGGTTGGCGAAATCAAAGTGAGGGGTTATGGTGGCTTGTGTTATATTAACGAAATCTTGTACAAATACTAGCGGGCGTAGTTGTTTGAGAATTTTAAGTTTGAAATAGATTTTCTTTATGGTGTTTCTAATGTGGGTTTCCATTGTAAGGTGTGTATCTAATATAACACCTAGATATCTATTTCATTTTTTATTTTAATTTCTTGATCTTGTAGTGTTATATGGGTTGGGGGGATAAATGATTGATTTTTTGTTACGATTAGGACTTCGGTTTTAGCATGGTTTATGTGGAGGTTTTGAGTTTTTAGCCAAATTGTAATTTCGTTATAGCAGTCTGAGAGGAGTTGTAACGGTAGGTTAGGGATGGTAAATGGAATGTACATCATAATATCGTCTGCATAGAGGTGATATTGTACTCCAAATTTTTTAAAGATATTGCAGACCGGTTTTATGTAAATGTTAAAAAGTAGGGCTGATAGTGCAGATCCTTGTGGTAAGCCTATTTCTTGGTTATATGTAGTTGATGTTTGATTACCTATTCGTACATTTTGTGTTCTGTTGTTTAAATAGGAGGTGAACCATTTATGTACTGTAGAGTCTATGCCTATCTGCCTTAGGTTGCTGAGCATTATTGAGTGATGTACACTATCAAAGGCCGCTGATATGTCAATGAAGAGGAGGATGAATGCTTGTTTATGATTGTCGATTCCTCTTAGGAGAGTATCAATTAATACTGTTAGTAGAGTTTCTACTCCGTGGCGGGGCCGAAATCCATATTGTTGCTCGTCAAGTGGGTAAGATGTGTCTATGTATTCCTGTGTCTGTAATTGTACTACTTTTTCTATTATTTTGGCCAAAAATGGTATGCTAGAAATGGGCCTGTATGATACTGGGGATGTTTTATCTAGTTTGCCATTCTTTAGGATTGGGCGTATTTGTGCATGTTTGAGTGATTGTGGGAGGTAACCTTGGGATAATGAGAGGTTGACTATTGGGAGAATGAAGGATAGTAGAGTTGGCAGTGTGTTTTTTATCCATGACACTGGGCATGGGTCTAAATAAGAGGTTGTGGTATTGAGTCCGGTTATGATAGTTTTTAATGTCATACTTGAAATGGGGTAAAAGTCTGACCATTCATCAACAGACTGGTAAGTGGTGTTAATTGTATCTAAAGACATTTGAGGGTTTTTTTATTTGTTTTGGTAGTGATTAGCTAATGTTTGTACTGAGATGTCGGTAATTTCATTGCTAGAAGTTTGAGCGTTATTGGTAAGGTTTCTGACAATAGAAAATAGCTCTCTAGGTCTGTTATATGATTTTGATAAAGTTGCTGCGTAGTAATTTTTCTTTGTACTATCTAGTGTTTCTTTATATTTTATGAGAAGGTTATTGTATATTTCCTTATGTATAGTCAACTTAGATTTTCGCCATTTAATTTCGTGTTTTCTTAGTTCTTTTTTCATTTGTTTTAATGTGTTATTAAACCATGGTGTATTGTTTGTTTTGGGGTGTGTCCTTTGTTTATTTGTGTGATTGATTTTGGCTGCATTATTGATGGTTTCATACCAGTTGTTGACAGCGTCATCTAGATCTGATGTGCATGGCAAGAGGTGGGGGATTGTTGAGTCGAGGAATTCCGTTTCATTAAATTTTTTAAAATTTTGATGTGGGACCACTTAATGTATAGTTTTTGACATTAGCAGTATGAAATGTAAGATTTATTTTGATAATATAATGATCAGACCAGGGTATCTCTGTGAGTGCTATGGAATTTGGGTTGATTAGTTTGAAGAGTGAATCTGGGAGAAAAATCAGATCTAGTGTTCCTCCTTTTATATGTGTTGCAGTATTTATTATTTGATGATAATCTATATCTGATATAGCATCCAGAAATAATTTGGAGTTATGTGTTGATAGAGATGGTAGGTTGAAGTCACCTAGCATGATTACAGGGTTTTGTTCAGTGGATGAGCTAAGGAGATCAATAAAGGAGTCCAGGCAATCTGCACTTTGGTCTGGAGGTCTATAAATTAAGCAGATTTTCATGAGGCCGATTTTTATCAATAATATGTCTATGTTATTAGAGATGTTTGATTGGATTGATTTGGCATTTAATATCTTTTTCGTCATCATTAGTACTCCTCCGCCTTTTTTGTTGGATCTATGTTTGTAAAATAGGTCATAGTTTTCATTATCAAGTTGATTTAGATAGACTGTGTCCGTTTCTGAAAGCCAAGTCTCTGTGATACATAATATATCTGGTTTATAGTCTGTTATTAGATCATTAAATATAGGGAGTTTGTTTTTCATTGATCGTGCATTAATAAGGATACATGATAGGGAGGATGTGTTTGAACAGGTTTCCTTGCAAATTTGAGGTGAATTTGTTTGTTTTATGTGTATTAGTCTATGGTAGTTTATTTTTGGATAGTTATTTGGGTGAGTGTATCCAATATGGTTGTCATATCGGGTATGGGTGTGTATTATAGGGATGGTCATGTAATTTTTGCTGTTTAGACTTAGAGATAGGTTAATTATTGTTATTGCTAATAGTATACAGGTGTATGATATTCTTAAAAACATGATGTTGGAGCGTGGCATTTTTTGAATCTTATTCAGGGGTATGTTAGCCAATGTATCTGATTCAGTGGTGTGTTGAGTAGGGTAGTGATGGTGTGGTAATAGGCAATAAGTTACTGGCAACAGTAGGAAGGGCAGTTATTGATTAGTGTAGAATGGCTCGCTCAGTAGAACAATCAGCTGTTACATATTGGTAAGGTAGTAGTGGGGGTGCAATAGAGGCCACGTCAGTAAGTTAGATGTGAGTACTGACAACAGTAATAAAGTTGAGGTGAAACACAGATAGCAATGCTACTTCAAATTGAGTTACTGACAACAGTAATAAATCTAGGGTGAGACACAAGTGGCAGGAATATATCTAAGGTGAGTTAGTGACGACTGTAATATATCTGATATTTATTACTGACAACAGTAATAATTCTGCGATGGAGCACAGGTAGCGGGGGTATATCTAAAGTGAACTACTGACAACAGTAATTAGATCTGATGTAATTTAAAAGTATTACTTAAATTGCTGAGAATGCTAAAGCACAAGGCTAAATTCAAACAGGATAATGTTAAGGCTTAAATGCATTAATAGTGACAATAGTAAGGTATTCTTATATAAGTAATGCTGATCACTGTGATCGATTTAAGCAGTATAATATGATTAGTGCGTCTATGCGGAAAAGGATTGGAATTGTCAGCTATAGATGTTATTAGATTTCCAAGGTGGCACAATAATGTATAATATATAATGTTTAGTATAGTCCAGCAAGCTTTAGCTATTGAAGTTAAGTCTATTATGAGAAACAGTATTGGTTGAGTATACTTGCAGCAAGTTGAAGGAGTGTCCAATCGGTGGTTCCCCGCAAGCTCAACCCTGAAGGGTGCTCAGCAGTACCTAGTAGGGTCTATTTTTCTCTTCTTGGTAATTCTTTTGTGATTACTGGAACTATCAAAGAACTTGACGCGCCTTTGCCTAAGGGCCGTGCCAAAGGGCCCTCTTGCGCGGCCCTCAGGCGCGGGCGCGCCTGCTGGCGTTTGCTTTTAAAGGTTGCAGGCAGCTGCCCCGATTGGGTAGCCTGCCTGGAAGATGGCTGCCGGAGCTGCTGGGCGGAGAACTCAATCCCCCTGAGGGGAGAGCAGGCTTCGGTGGTGGCTGCCGGCTGTTTTCCCGCGCCTGCTGGCGCTTGCTTTTAAAGGTTGCAGGCAGCTGCCCCGATTGGGTAGCCTGCCTGGAAGATGGCTGCCGGAGCTGCTGGGCGGAGAACTCGATCCCCCTGAGGGGAGAGCAGGCTTCGGTGGTGGCTGCCGGCTGTTTTTCCCCCGCGCCTGCTGGCGCTTGCTTTTAAAGGTTGCAGGCAGCTGCCCCGATTGGGTAGCCTGCCTGGAAGATGGCTGCCGGAGCTGCTGGGCGGAGAACTCGATCCCCCTGAGGGGAGAGCAGGCTTCGGTGGTGGCTGCCAGCTGTTTTCCCGTGCCTGCTGGCGCTTGCTTTTAAAGGTTGCAGGCAGCTGCCCCGATTGGGTAGCCTGCCTGGAAGATGGCTGCCGGAGCTGCTGGGCGGAGAACTCGATCCCCCTGAGGGGAGAGCAGGCTTCGGTGGTGGCTGCCGGCTGTTTTCCCGCGCCTGCTGGCGCTTGCTTTTAAAGGTTGCAGGCAGCTGCCCCGATTGGGTAGCCTGCCTGGAAGATGGCTGCCGGAGCTGCTGGGCGGAGAACTCGATCCCCCTGAGGGGAGAGCAGGCTTCGGTGGTGGCTGCCGGCTGTGTCTTGTTAGGGTTAGGTAAGGGTTAGGTAAAACTTAAGAATCCAGGTTGGAATCCAAGTAGGAGGGCCTGCCCCATAAAAGGGCTACAACAGGTAGTGTTGTATAGACCAGTGTTAGTTAGTCTATTCAAAAGGATGCTGTGGGATACTGTATCAAATGCAGAGGAGATGTCAATGAACACTAACAGGAAACCGGTCTTAATGTTGTTAATTCCTCTGAGTAGGGTGTCGAATAAGTGGATGAGTAGAGTCTCAAATGATAAAGAGGATGGAAGGATATCCCTAGGTGGAAAGGCTTAAAAGGCACTGGTCAACAAATTTTTACAAAAGTCATGTTACTGAAATAAAAATAGTCATTTCTTATCAATTTTTATATGCTGAACACGAATATGACAGTGAAATTGCAAAGTTGGCTCTAGCTTTTTTGTAATCTACAAGAATTAATGTTTACATCACGAAATGCATGTCAGTAGTAAATATAATAGGCCTTCGGTTAATACCTGTAAAAAACCAAGTCATAGACTACTTCTTAGATTTTTTCGCCTGTCTTTTGTACAGCTGTTAGGGAGCTTCTCTGGGGAGTGTCCAGCAGTAGTCAGCCAGCATTGTAGTGGACCATTTACCATGGTATCTTTGCTCCATTATTGCGATATCTTGGTGAAAAGGTTCGCCCTGTTCATCACTACCCATAGCACAGTTGTCAGGAAAGAAATCAAGATAGAAACAGAAATATGACGACAGAAAAAGACCACATGGCCTATCTAGTCTGTCCTTCCATAACAACTACAACAGTCCCCTTTTTACCTTTAGAGATCCTCTGTGTTTGTCCCATGCTTTTTTGAATTCAGATACTGTCCTCATCTCTACCACCTCCACTGGGAGACTATTCCATGGATCCACTACTCTTTCCGTAAAGAAATATTTCCGCATATCACTCCTGAATCTATCTCCCTTCACCCTCATCCCATGTCCCCTCGTAGCAGAACTTGCTTTCAATTGAAAGAGGCTCTCTCCATGAACATTTATGCCACGGAGGTATTTAAACATCTCAATCATATCACCTCTATCCCGCCTTTCCTCTAAGGTGTACATATTAAGATCCTTCAGTCTGTCCTCATATGCTTTATAATGAAGACCACTAATCATTTTAGTAGCCACCCTCTGCACCGACTCCATCCTGTTCACATCCTTTTGAAGGTGCGGTCTCCAGAATTGCACACTATACTCCAAATAAAGTCGCACCAAAGATTTATACAGAGGCATTATCACCTCCTTTTTTCTGCTAGCCATTCCTCTCCGTATGCACCCAAGCATCCTTCTAGCTTTTTCTGTCGCCTTTTCTACCTGTTTAGCTACTTTAAGATCATCAGACACAACCACGCCTAGGTCCCGCTCTTTTTTAGTGGACAAAAGTACTTCACCCCCTATACTATATTGCTCCCTTGGATTGCTGCAGCCCAAATGCATGACCTTACATTTTTAACATTAAATCCCAGCTGCCAAATTCTAGACCATTCTTCAAGCTTAGCTAGATCCCTCCTCATGTTATCTACCCATTCCTGGGTGTCTACTCTATTGCAGATTTTGGTATCATCCGCAAAGAAGCAAACCTTACCTGAAAGCCCTTCCGCTATATCACTAACAAAGATGTTAAAAAGAATCGGACCAAGGACAGATCCCTGGGGCACACCACTGATAACATCCTTCTCCTCAGAGTGAGCTCCATTTACTTGTACTCTTTGTTGCCTCCCACCCAACCAATTTCTAACCCAAGCAGTAACTTTAGGGTCCATCCCTAGGGTGCTCAGTTTGTTTATAAGTCGCCTGTGAGGAACAGTGTCAAAGGCTTTACTGAAATCTAAATACACCACATCTAGGGCTCTCCCTCGGTCCAACTCCCTGGTCACCCAGTCAAAGAAATCAATCAGATTTGTCTGACAAGACCTGCCTCTGGTGAATCCATGCTGCCTCGGATCCTGTAATCCGCTGGACTCCAGAAACCTCACTATTTTCTCTTTCGGCAGCGTTTCCAATAATTTACTCACCACCAAAGTTAAACTAACCAGCCTGTAGTTTTCAACCACATCCTTACTTCCGCTTTTGTGTAAAGGCACCACATGACCCTCTCTCAGTCCTTTGGCACCACTCCCGACTCCAACGAGGCATTGAAAAGGTCAGTCAGTGGAGCTGCTAGAACGTCCCCAAGTTCCCTCAGTATTCCTGGGTGTATCCCATCCGGTCCCATCGCTTTGTCTACTTTAAGTTGAGATAGTTTCTCACGAACACAGTCTTTTGAAAATTGTTCAAGATGTCCTTCGCTTCTGTTCCTATTTGTGGGTGTTTTCTGAGGTCCTGCTCCTGGTTCTTCATCTGTGAACACAGAACAAAAATATTTGTTAAGCAATTCCGCTTTATCCTTATCAGCTTCTACATATTCCTCCCCTGCACCCTTGAGTCTGACAATACCACTCTTGCCCTTCCTCTTCTCACTAATATATCTGAAAAATGTCTTACCCCCCCCCCCCCCATTTTATTGCATTGGCTATTTCCTCCTCCTTTTGAATCTTTGCCTTCTTGACTACTTTGCTAGCTTCTCTAAGTTTTTCCAAATACAGATGCCTGTCTTCCTCTCTCTGTGATCTCTTGTATTTCATGAAGGCCTCCCTCTTTTTCTTCACTTTTTCAGCAACTTCTTTCGAAAACCATAGCGGTCTCCTTTTCCTTTTACCCTTATTTACCATTTTAACAAAAAGGTTGGTTGCCCTTAAAATATCCCCTTTCAGTTTTTCCCACTGTTTTTCTACATCCCTCAGCTGTTCCCATCCAACTAACGACTCCCTGAGGTATTGGCCCATCTTCGCAAAGTTAGTCTTCCTAAAGTCTAAGATCTTCGCCTTTGAATGGATTCTAACAGCCCTAGTCCTAATACTGAACCACACCATCTGGTGATCACTGGATGCAAAATGATCTCCCACTACAACATCAGAAACACTTTCACCATTGGTAAGCACCAAGTCCAGTATGGCCCCTTCATGTGTGGAGTCTGTTACCAATTGCCTGAATAGTTCTCCCTGTAGAGAATCCAGGATCTCCTTACTTCTAGATGATACTGCAGCAGGAATGTGCCAATCAACATCTGGCATATTGAAATCTCCTATCAGTATCACTTCCCCTTTCCTAGCAATGCTGCACATGTCTTCAATTAACTCTCTGTCCACCTCTTCCTCTTGTGAGGGAGGTCTGTATATCACACCAATGTAAATAGATTTCTCTTTCCCTCTTTCTAGTTTAACCCACAATGCCTCCCCTCTCCCTTTTAAGCTCTGTAATTCCAAAGCTTTAATAGTAGTTTTTACATATAGTGCCACTCCTCCTCCCCTACTTCCTACCCTGTCCTTTCTGAATAAAGTATAGCCAGGTATAGTTACATCCCACTCATGGTTTTCTGTGAACCATGTTTCTGTAACTGCCACTAAATCCAAGTCAGCCACTCCCACCGAAGCTTCAACATCAGGGATCTTATTTCCCATGCTACAGGCATTTATACACACTGCTTTCCATATGTTACCCCTGTTACCCATTTCCATAAAGTTATTTAATGTATCACCTACCTGGGGGCTTTCACTTACATGGGGGCTTTCTTCACCCATCCCCAATGAATCTAGTTTAAAGCCCTCTTCAGTAGATTAGCCAGTCTACTACTGAAGACGCGTTGACATTTCTTGGACAGATGGATGCCATCTCTGCTCTGCAACCCTTGGAACAGCATCCCATGGTGAAGATGGGAATCAAGGAAATGGATCTTTAGAGACATATTGCAGCCAAGTTTCTGATACTGCATCGGTATGTCTTCTACTAGTTCCTTGTAGTTTTCTGCCCTAACATTCCCAAGAAAGTTTGTTGACACTAGGCGAAAAGCATTCTATGCTTGTTTCGCATCACCCTGCAGCAAGTTGTTGAACCAGTCATCTCTGAAGAGCTCCCGAATCTGAGGACCCACAAAAACTCCCTCTTTAATCTTTGCTTCGCTGAGTCGAGGGAATTTTTCATGCAGGTATCAGAAAGCTGGCGAAGTGCGGTCCATGGCTTTCACAAAGTTTTTCATTAAACCTAGTTTGATGTGAAGGGGTGGTAGCAGGATTTTGTGAGCCTCAACCAGAGCTGGGTGCTGGATATTCTTCTCTCCAACTGTTACATTTTGTCTGCGATTCCATTCCTTCCGCAAGTAAGGAAAAAAGAGCCAAACGACGAAACCTGGAAACAGCACAAGCACTGGCAAGTCAAATGCAAGGCATTGATAAGGCAGGCAAAGAGAGAATTTGAGAAGAAGCTTGCTGCAGAAGCAAAAATGCGAAATAAAAACCTTTTGAAGTACATTCGTAGCAAAAAACCTGTGAGAGAGTCAATTGGTCCATTAGATGATAAAGGGGTTAAAGGAGCACTAAGAGGCGACAAGGCGATAGCGGAGAGACTGAATGAATTCTTTGCTTCGGTCTTTACTGAGGAAGGTGTAGGGATGTTACCCATGACTGAAGTGGTATTTAAAGGTGCGGAAGAATTGAAGGAAATATCGATACATCGGGAAGATGTATTACAACTATTAGATAAATTGAAGAGTAGCAAATCACCTGGGCCGGATGGTATACATCCAAGGGTGTTGAAAGAACTGAAATATGAGATTGCAGACCTGCTATCATTAATCTGTGAACTATCATTAAAATCATCTCTAATACCTGAAGATTGGAGGATCGCCAATGTAACACCAATTTTTAAAAAGGGTTCCAGGAGTGATCAGGGAAACTACAGACCGGTGAGCTTGACGTCAGTACCGGGAAAAATGGTAGAAACCATCATAAAGAATAAAATTACTCAGCATGTAGATAGTCACAACCTAATGGGAGACAGCCAACATGGCTTTAGACATGGAAGATCTTGTCTTACTAATCTGTTATGTTTTTTTGAAGGAGTGAATAAACAGGTGGACAAAGATGAGTCGGTTGATATTGTGTATCTGGACTTTCAGAAAGCCTTTGACAAGGTCCCTCATCAGAGACTTTTGGCAAAACTAAAGAGTCATGGCATAGGAGGCAGTGTACTATTGTGGATCAGGAACTGGTTAAAAGATAGAAAGCAGAGGGTAGGGCTAAATGGCCAATTTTCCCAATGGAGAAAGGTGAATAGTGGTGTACCCCAGGGATCTGTGCTGGGTCCGCTGCTTTTTGACATATTCATAAATGACCTGGAAAGTGGAATAACGAGTGAGGTTATCAAATTTGCAGATGACACAAAACTATTTAAAGTTGTTAAAACCCAAGAGGATTGTGAAAAATTGTAAGAGGATCTTGATAAATTGGAAGACTGGGCATCAAAATGGCAGATGAAATTTAATGTGGACAAGTGCAAGGTTATGCACCTAGGGAAGAACAACCCAAATTATGGTTACACGATGCAAGGTTCCACATTAGGAACCACCACCCAGGAAAAAGATTTAGGCGTCATTGTGGATACCATGTTAAAACCCTCAGCCCAGTGTGCAGCGGCGGCCAAGAGAGCAAATAGAATGCTAGGTATGATAAGGAAAGGAATGGAAAATAAAACAAAAGATATTATAATGCCTCTATATCGTTCCATGGTGAAACCGCACCTTGAATATTGTGTGCAATTCTGGTCGCCGTATCTTAAAAAGGATATAGCGATTTTAGAAAAGGTTCAGAGAAGAGCCACCAAAATGGTAAAGGGGATGGAAGGATACTCCTATGAAGAAAGGCTAAAAAGGTTAGGGCTCTTTAACCTGGAAAAAGCGTAGTTACTCACCTGTAACAGGTGTTCTCCAGGAGCAGCAGGAATCAGTCCTCACATATGGGTGACGTCGGCGCCGACGGAGCCCTCGCGGAGCAATTTTCCCCAGCTTTCAAAGAAAACCTTTGGGAATTGCAGCGCGCATGCGCGGTCGCCTTCCCGCCCAAGGGTGCCATCTTAGCCAGTCAGATGACATAGCTAAAAAAGACAGCATAAAAATTTGCAAAAAAACTTAAGCAGATGATTGCAACTCCAAGGGGAGGAGGGAGGGTTGTGAGGACTGATTCCTGCTGCTCCTGGAGAACACCTGTTACAGGTGAGTAACTACGCTTTCTCCAGGACCAAGCAGGAAGTCAGTCCTCACATATGGGACTCCCAAGCTTAAGGCTACCAGAGACCCTAAGCATAAGAATGAGCTCCCTCTAGCTCAGCAGCACAGAAGTAAGGAATCTTCGCTGAATTATTACCCACCGGTAGCCCACATCCGGGATGGAGGGTAGGAGTTGCTCAAACCTCAAAGAGATTACGGAGGACTGCCTGTCCGAAAGCACTGTCCCTGCGGGACTCCCTCTCGAGACAGTAATGGACCGCAAAAGTCTGGCTCGAAGACCAAGTAGCGGCCCGGCAGATGTCTGCCAGTGGAACAGAGCGGAGGTAAGCCACTGACGTAGCCTTTGCCCGAACACAATGAGCCGTGACTCGACCATCCAAGGAGAGCCCGGCTGCCCCATAAGCCCAAGTGATACAGTCCGCAACCCAGATGGACAGAGTACGCTTGGAGACCGGGAGCCCCAATTTATTGGGATCAAAAGACACAAAAAGCTGAGCAGCCTTACGGTGCTCCCGCGTACGGTCAAGGTAGAAGTTCAATGCCCTTCTACAGTCCAGGGTATGGAGGACCATTTCAGCTCGGCTGGAGTGTGGTCTGGGAAAGAAGGTCGGAAGTACCACCTCCTGATTGATGTGAAAAGGGGAGACCACTTTTGGAAGAAATTTTGGGTGAGTCCGTAGGACTACCCTATTTTTGTAGAACCGAGTGTAAGGGGGATCAGACACGAGGGCCTGCAATTCACTTACGCGTCTAGCGGAAGTGAGGGCTATCAAGAACAATGTTTTCCAAGAAAGAAAACGGAGAGAACAGGTAGCCATAGGTTCAAAAGGCGGACAGGTGATCCGCTGTAAAACCACATTCAGATCCCAGTCAGGTGCTGGCGGGCGCAGAGGTGGTTTAAGTAGAAGGAGACCTCGGAGAAACCTCGCTACGAGAGGGTCGCTGGAAAGAGGTCTGCCGTCCACCGGTACATGATGTGCTGAAAGAGCACTGAGGTGAACTTTGACGGAGTTGGACTTAAGTCCCAGATTAGAGAGGTAGAGCAAGTACTGCAAGATCACCGACACCGAGCAGGAGAAGGGATCCTGAGACTGCTGGGTACACCAAACGGAAAAGCGACGCCATTTAAGGGTGTAGCATTTGCGGGTAGAAGGTCGCCGAGAAGCTAGGACGACCTCTTCCACCTCTGCCGGCAGGAGAAGGGGAGCAAGGACTACCCTCTCAGCAGCCAGGCCATTAGATTGAGAGATCTGAGGTTGGGGTGTAGCAGAGACCCCTGATCCTGAGTGAGGAGATCCGGTTGAAACCCCAGAGGGAATGGATCCTCTACCGCTAATTGCAGCAGGAGTGGAAACCACGGCTGTCTGGGCCAGCGAGGGGCCACCAGGATCATGGAAGCTTTGTCTCGGAGAACCTTGAAAAGAGTTCGAGAGACTAGCGGGATGGGAGGAAAAGCATACAGGAGGCTCTCCGACCATGAGAGTAGAAAAGCGTCTGCCGCAATTCGAAGGGGATGTGGCTGACGAGAGCAGAAGCGAGGAAGTTGCCGGTTGTGAGGACTGGCAAAGAGATCCATCGTGGGGAGGCCCCACTTTAGAAAGAGCTTCTGAACTACTAAGGGATCCAGGCGCCACTCGTGCGGCTGGAGGATCCTGCTGAGTTTGTCCGCCAGGCAATTTTCTTGGCCTGGGAGATAAACTGCCTTGAGAAGAACGCCGTGACTGACGGCCCAAGAGCAGAGCTTCTGTGCTTCCCGACAGAGAAGGAAGGAGCCCGTGCCCCCCTGTTTGTTCACGTAGAACATGGCAACTTGATTGTCCGTCTGGACAAGGACGGACTGGTGAGAGGTCAGGTGGGAGAAAGCCTTGAGAGCCAGGCGGATCGCTCTGAGCTCCAGGAAGTTGATCTGCTGAGCAGACTCCCACGTGGTCCAGAGGCCCTGAGTACGTGCCCCTTGACAATGTGCTCCCCAACCCAGGAGGGACGCATCTGTCGTCAGCACCTGGGCCGGCTGAGGTGACTGAAAAGGCATGCCGAGTACCAGGTTCAGCCGATGACGCCACCACTGGAGAGACGAGGCCAGCGGCTCGGAGACGCGCACTAGGTCTGCTAGGCCGCCTGTGGCTTGTTGCCACTGCTTGCGAAGACACCATTGAGCAGGCCGCATATTCAGGCGGGCATTGGGGGTCACATGGACGGTGGAAGCCATATGGCCGAGCAGTCTCAGGACGCGCCTGGCGGAGACCAGGGACTGGCTGCGAAAACGGTCGGCTAGGTCCATGAGCCGTTGAGCCCTGTCGAGAGGCAGGAAAGCTCGCGCCTGAGGAGTGTGCAGTCTTGCGCCGATGAACTCGAGATCCTGTGAGGGGAGCAAAGTGGACTTTGCAAAGTTTATGACAAAGCCCAAGTACTGCAGAATAGTCACCGTGCGGTGTGTGGCGTTGGTGACCTCCGGAGCGGACGCTGCTCTGATGAGCCAGTCGTCGAGGTACGGGAAGACATAGAGGCCGTGAAGCCGGAGATGGGCCGCCACCACCGCGAGACATTTTGTGAAGACTCGCGGTGCGGAGGACAGGCCAAAGGGCAGTACCCTGTACTGGTAATGATTTCCTGCCACCACAAACCTTAGGTATTGGCGGTGGCTTGGGTGGATGAGGATGTGCGTGTAGGCATCCTTTAGATCCAAGGAGCATAGCCAATCTCCCTGCTGGAGGTAGGGCAGAAGGATTCCAAGGGTAAGCATTTTGAACTTTTCCCGCACGAGGAACCTGTTGAGGTTGCGCAAGTCCAGGATGGGTCTGAGGCCTCCTGTCCTTTTTGGTACTAGAAAATACCTGGAATAAAAGCCTTGACCTCTCAGGTGGTGGGGCACTGGTTCCACCGCCTGTTCCTGTAGAAGACCTGCTAACTCCTGAAGGAGTAAGTCCCTGTGCAGAGGGAGTCGTGGAGGTTCTCCCGGGAAATAGGAGGGAGGGACCTGGTGGAAGTGGAGAAGATAGCCTTCTCTTACGACTTGAAGCACCCAGGCATCTGAAGTGATGTTGGACCACCTGTGGGCGAAGTGAACCAGCCGGCCTCCGGTGCTGGGAGGAGCCAGCGGGGGGGAGAGGCTATGCTTAAGGAGTCAAAAGCCCCCACCCTGCTGAGCAGGGGCTGGTGGTGCAGGCTTGGGGGCTTGCTGCCTACGGGACCCGTTACCCCGTCCCTTGGCCTGCTGGCCCTGTTGGGGAGCTGCGGGGGCCTGATATTGGGGGTAGTGTTTATAGGCAGCCGCCTTTCTCGGGTGTAAAAGGACTTCTTTCCCGAGCCCTTCTTTTTCTGGGAAGGGGCGGAGGTCTTCCTAGAAAGCCTAGTCCTGGTGAGAGTCTCTGTCTCTAGTTGTGCAGCCTTCTCGTCCATAGGTTTGCCAAAGAGGTTTTCACCTCGGCAGGGGACATCGACCAACTTGTCCTGCACCCAGGGCTCAAGGTCAGACGACTGAAGCCAAGCCTGTCGGCGGGCACCGATGCCGGCTGCGGCCACTCGAGCCGATGCTTCAAAGCCATCATAGGCTGCTCGGGATATGAATTTTGAGCATTCCCGAATGCCAGTGGACAAGGCTAGGAACCTCCGCAAAGGTTCCTCGGACAATCCAGCGGAGAATCCGGCTAGCTCTTTAGCCAGGTCTCGGAGATACATGCCCATGTATAGCTGGTAGGTCTGGACACGACACGCAAGCATAGAGCCCTGGAAACACTTCTTACCAAGGCCATCCAGGTTACGGGCCTCCCTGCCAGGAGGCACCGAGGAGTGCATCTTCTGGCTCTTAAGACGATGCATGGCCGATTCCACTACCATGGAATGGTGTGGTAGCTGTGCTTTTTGGAAGCCAGGGCTCTTGCGGACTCGATAGATAGAATCGACCCGCTTGCTCAGGACCGGCGAGGAGGCCGGACTCTCCCACATGCGGAAGAGTAGTCGTTCCAGCATGGGAAGAACCGGTACAGTAAAGTGTTCCCTGGCGGGAGAGTCATACTGGAGGGCGTCAAGCTCTTCGGCTCGAGGCTCCTCCTCGGGATCCGCAGGGAAGGCCAAAGCCTTGGCCATATCCCTGACGAAGTCCGAGAACCGGGCATCCTCCAGAGGGGACTGCTTCCGAGGTTCGGACTCAGGCGAGTCCGAGGGGACACACCGAGTCCGAAAAGAATCAGGTGACTCTTCCTCTTCAGACTCCCAGACCGACTCCGAGGAGGAATCGGTGGGGTCGGCCCGGGCAGGCTGCGGCGCCGGCCGCCCCGACGCCGAGGGAGTCGGCGTCGACGACCTCGGTCCCGAACGGGAGGCCGAGGGTGACCTCGACCGAGGATCGACTCGAGTTCGCATGGACTCGAGGATCGGCTCGGTCTCCGGGGTCGACTTAGACGTCGACGTCCTGGCGGTCGGGGCAGCGGCGCCAGCGAGGCTAGCGAGCAGTGCCCGCTGCTGGTCCATGAAGGCAGACAGTCTGCTCTCCAAGGCCGTCAACCTGAGTCTGACCTCAGGTGACCCAGCAGCCCCCGACTCGGGCCCCGACGGCGTCGGGCCCGACGTCGGCGGTCTCGGAGGCGAGTCCTGGAGGACCACAGGACTTACCCGAGCAGGCAGCTCCGACTCCATGCGAGGTCGCTTCGAGAGGTGCTCCTTCTCCAAGGACCCGGGACGGCTATCGGGGCTATGCGACCTGGCCCTCGCGGAGCCAGGAGCGTCCACCGACGCCGCCCTCGCGGGTTTCACCTTCCGTCGATGGTCCCCGGAGGGAGAACCCCTGTCGGAGGAACTCCGGCGACGGTCAGAGCTGGAACCTCTGGACGCCGAGGCTTCCGACGAGGTCCGGGTACGGCTGGGGTCAGCGAAGATCCTATCCCGCTGATGCCGCCGACTTCTCAACGCTTTGGAGGACATTTTGCCACAGGCCCCACAGATCATTTCTTCATGATCCGGGCCCAGGCAGCGGAGGCAATTATCGTGTGTGTCAGTTAGTGACATATTTCGGTCACACTGACCACACCGCTTGAAACCACTGGCAGCCATCGGGGGAAAAAGGGCCCCTGCGAGGTCAAAAGACCGGGCTGCCAGTGAAAAATACCGAAAACGAAACTGACTAAATCAGAAAAACCGAAAAAGAAGAAGAGGACTCGTGACCGGCGTCGCGAGTCCGGGCGGGAAGAAGACCGGCGTCGAACCGAAGGAAAAAAGAGAATATTACGAATAAAATCAACTTTTTCGCGGGGACACGACGGGTACGTCTGTAGGGCTCCGCGGAAAAAAGAAGACTGGCTAAGATGGCACCCTTGGGCGGGAAGGCGACCGCGCATGCGCGCTGCAATTCCCAAAGGTTTTCTTTGAAAGCTGGGGAAAATTGCTCCGCGAGGGCTCCGTCGGCGCCGACGTCACCCATATGTGAGGACTGACTTCCTGCTTGGTCCTGGAGAAGAGACGGCTGAGGGGAGATATGATAGAAGTCTATAAATTAATGAACGGAGTAGAACGGGTAAACACAGATTGATTGTTTACGTTATCAGAATATAGAAAGACTAGGGGACATGCAATGAAGCTACAGGGTAAACTATTTAAGACTAATAAAAGAAAATATTTTTTCACTCAACGTGTAATCAAACTCTGGAATTTGTTACCGGAGGATGTAGTAAAGGCTCTTAGTGTAGCTGGTTTTAAAAAAGGTTTGGACAAGTTCCTGGAGGAAAAGTCCATAAACCATTATTAAGAAGTGACCGAAGATATCAATGCTTGACCCAGTACAAACATTGTGGAACTTGTGGCTCTTGGGGAAACTGCTAGGTACATATGACCTAGATTGGCCACTGTTGGAAACAGAATACTGAGCTTGATGGACCTTGGTCTGACCCAGTATGGCATATCTTATGTTCTTATGTAAGTAGTGCCAATCTCTTGCTCGGCTATCCCACTCACATAAGAAACACATGAATTTTATATATCCCTGCTGCAGTCCCATTAAAAGGGGAACTACCTTCAAGTCACCACAGAGGTGCCAGCTTTACTTGTTATAGTTAATGGAAATCAGTAGATGCTTTAAATTATCGTATGTCTCTTTCATGTGGATGGCAAGCGCTGCTGGAATAGATGGAAGACGGTTTCCTTTGTTCAAAAGCACAGCCTTCAGACTCTGTTTCGAAGAGTCTATAAATAGTCTCCAGTCTTGTGCGTCATGAGTGATTTTTAAGGCATTCATGAGGCTATCAATATCAGAACAGAATACTAGATTACTTTACTTTCTGAAGAAAGGCTCCAACTGCTGGTGGCGCTTTCGATATGGAGTAATGTTGACATCTTCTTCTAGAAGATTCCATTGTTGGAGTCCTGATCCTAGCAATTCTGCCTTGTTCTTGGATAAGTCCAAATAATGAACCAGGTCATTTAGTTCTTCCTGTGTTATTCTGTGTGGAGTTGATAATGCATCCCAGTGAAAATCTGGGTCACTGCATGCTGACGGACCAGGAAAAGAACAGGTCGGCTCATCCTTGTCCTCATCAGATGAATCAAGAGAATATTCTGATGGAGGTTCTGGAATAGGAAGTCCCTCACCATGTGGAACTGGTCTCAATGCAGACAGAATGTTTGGGTAGATTATGCTCGACTTCTTTTGCTTCGTTATTCCGCTGGAAAGAGGAGGAACCAAGCAGAAGTAACAGTCATTTATGTGGTTGCTTGGCTCTCTACACACCATGGGGACTTCAAACGGCATTGATGGTCTTTTCCAATTCAACCACTGTGAAAGCTGTGTTGTACATGTAGCGCAGCATATATGCGGGGCCCAAGGCTTGTCTTGGTCACCAATCTTGCATCCGAAATAAAGATGATATGCCTTCTTCAGTTGAGAAGTGATACTTTACTTCTGGTTGGCAAATGTCACTTCCCCACAAATGTAGCAGAAATTGTCAACGGTAGTAACGCACTTTCGCGGCATTACTGTTCTGTATTGTACCTAAATGGCTAAAATTATATGATTAATAAAAGTTACATGTAACAGTAGCTTAAACTGTCTCGCACACAGTCTGAAATATTTTAAATGCTCAACCTTTCCGACTGCGTATAGTACACTGCTGACGTCAGATGGCTTCAGCAGACGTCTGGCAGTAGTATTGCATTGCATCAGAAAATTATGCAATCAACCCTGGATGATGTGTGCATGCTGGTATTATGTAATGTGATGCGATAGTATATCATTCAAGGCTTATTTGGGATGTTGTTGATGTCCTACTGGATAAATTTACATGGTGAAACGTCAAAAATGAACTACATGTAATATCTTCAAAACGAGAGCCAATAAAAAATTTTTAATGTTATATTCGTGTTCAGCTCACCAAGATACTACAGATTAGGGCCTTTTAAAGTCAGTAATGATTTCAATGTTGACCAGTGAGGTTAGGGCTTTTTAAATTTGAAAAGAGACTGCTGAGGGGAGATATGATAGAGGTCTATAAATTAAGGAATGGAGTGGAACAGATAAACATAGATTGATTGTTTATATAATCAAAAAGTAGAAAGACTAGGGGACATGAAAGAAGCCACAATCTAACCCTTTTAAGACTAATAAGAGAAAATATTTTTTGAGTCAACGCCTAAATCAACACCTGAAATTCAGTATGTGAGGATGTAGTAAAAACTGTTAGTGTAGCTGGGTTTAAAAAAGGTTCGGACAAGTTCCTGGAAGAAAGGTCCATAAAACAAAGAGGACCCGGGAAATCCACTGCTTGCCCCAGCACAAGCCTTGGGAACCTGATAGATAATTGTGACCAGATATGCCACTGTTGAAAAGGATGCAGTAAAAGCTGTTAGTGTAGCTGGGTTTAAAAAAGGTTCGGAGAAGTTCCTGGAAGAAAGGTTCATAAACTATTATTAAAGAGGACCTGGGAAATCCACTGCTTGCTCTGGGACAAGCATTGTGGAAGCTGTGTGCCTTTTTGGGAACTTGCCAGGTACTTGTGACCTGGATTGACCACTGTTGGAAACAGGATACTGGACTTGATGGACCTTGGTCTGACCCAGTATGGCATTTCTTATGTTCATATGTTACCAGTGCAGAGCCTAGGAAACATGCTGCTATATATACCAAACAAGAAGAGCTCAACAGCACCCTTGCAGCATCTCCCACTTCCACAAAAACAAGAGTGACTTTGCACCCCAACACAGCACTTCCCACCCTCTAAAAAACAAGGCAGACTTTGTGACCCCAACACATCATCTCTCACGCCAACATAAACACCAAGAAGGGCTTAGCAACCCCACCATAACTTCCAAAACTGCGCACTGGACCAGCATGGTGTTAATGTAAATATAAAAAACAGGAAATGCAAGATCCAAGGAACTAAAAGATAAAGTGAGAATCACAGCACAGTTTATAAGACCAAATTATAACTCATTTAATTCTATTATAAACTGTGTTATGGTTCTCACTTTTTCTTTTTGAATATATATCCTGCATCCACAGAAACCTCTCTCTCAACAATGGGTGCAGAGTAGAAGTAGGACATACACCCACAGAACTAAATATATTTAAAAAAAAATCCATTCTGGTCATCTCACTAACAAATAAACATTCTCCAGTACTAATATAAAACCCAATAAAAGTTACCTAAGATCTACAAGGCCAAATCTATCATACCATACCAGCATAAACTTCCAAAACTCATACAAGGGACCTACCCAGAAAAAAGCAGCAGTATAAATACTGCAGCAGGCCCTAGAACATCCATACACCTATATGAAAAGCTGAACAAGTCAAATTAATACAGTACAATATAGATCCCTATGTACAAACTCCATGTTAACAGAACATCTGGCCTCAGTCATACACTCAGAAAACAGACCCTCACCAAGTACAGAATAAGTGAATACAACCTAAAGTAAAAATAAAAATATGTAGACAAAAACTAAACTGAAACTCCACAAAGCCAGACTCCGCATGCAGTGCAACATCAGATAAATAAAAGATGCAGTTCTCCATACTGTGTAAAATATAAAGATAGTACAAAGTCCAATCACTAAAATGAAAATACAATTATTTTTTCTACCTTTGTTGTTTGACCATTTTATTCTCTGATCATGCTGGTCCCAATCTGAGGCTTCTGCTTTCCTGTCTTTTCTTAGTTCTCTTTCAATGGTCTATAGTCCATCTGCCAATTCTTATCTCTTCTTTTGTTTTCTTCACTTCTTCTATCAGCCTATTTCCAGTCCCAGTATTTCTCCCCATTATGAGCCCCCTTTCCAGTTCTCCCCTCCCAGTACCTTCCAATGTCAATCGCCTTGCATTCCCAGGACTGTCACTGAGCATCGGGAGTATTTCCTGTCTCGCGCAAGACAGGAAATGCCTTGTTTATTCTCAGTGTGCTGGTGGGTTTAACTTTAACAGAGCCGTGGGAAAGAAGGGACACACTGTTCCTTCTCACGGCTCTGCAAAAGTGAACAAGGGTGCCAATCAGACAAGTGCGGAGCTCTTCCGGGGCAGCAAGGGGGAGCGTGCAGAGTGGTTGATTCTGCTGCTGCCAAGAAGCAACGACAGCAGTTTGTCCACCCTTTTTATTTTGTTTAAATTTTGTGAGGTGGCTGTTTTGGGGGCATTTTTTGACGCCCCCAAAAGTTGCCACCTGAGGTAGCCGCTTCACTCTCTCTCTTTATAGAGCCGCCCCTGCTTCACAGGCATCTATGAGGTGAGTCACTTTTTCCAGTTTTTTTCCCATAGAAGTGACATATGTCTGCTTTACAAATTTTTTCATTGCTCACTATGAACTATCTTTCCTTCTGCTGTGTATTATTTTGTGCCTTTTCAGATCAGATGACCGACTGAAACTTTTATTACACTCAGTGCATGTAAAAGGTTTCTTTCTGCTGTGTATTATTTGATGCTTTTTCATATCAGATGACCGACAGAAATTTTTTTTACACTCAGTGCATGTAAAAGGTTTCTTTCCACTGTGTATTATTTGATGACTTTGCAGATGTGATGACCGATAGAAACATTTATTACACTCAGGACATGTAAACAATTTTTTCCCGCTGTGTATTATTTGATGCTTTTTCAGATACGATGACTGATTGAAACTTTTATTACACTCGGTGCATGTAAAAGGTCTCTTTCCGCTGTGTGTCCTTTGATGACTTTGCAGATTTGATGACCGATAGAAACTTTTATTACACTCGGTGCATGTAAAAGGTTTCTTTCCACTGTGTATCATTTGATGACTTTTCAGAGTCGATGACTGATTGAAACTTTTATTACACTCAATGCATGTAAAAGGTTTCTTTCCGCTATGTATCATTTGATGACTTTTCAGATGTGATGACTGATTGAAACTTTTATTACACTCAGAGCATGCAAAAGGTTTCTTTCCGCTGTGTATCATTTGATGCCTTTTTAGAGCTGATAACAGATAGAAACTTTTATTACACTCAGTGCATGTAAAAGATTTCTTTCCGCTGTGTATCATTTGATGACTTTTCAGATGTGATGACCAATTGAAAGTTTTATTACACTCAGTGCATGAAAAAGGTTTCTTTCTGCTGTGTATCATTTGATGGCTTTTCAGAGTCGATGACCGATTGAAACTTTTATTACACGCAGTACATGTAAAAGGCTTCTTTCGGCTGTGTATCATTTGATGCCTTCTCATATGTGATAACCAATTGAAACTTCTATTACACTCAGTACATGTAAAGCGTTTCTTTTCGCTGTGGATCAGTTGATGGGTTTTCAGCTGTGACAGATAAATGAAGCTGCTATCACACTCAGGACAAGTGGAATGTTTCTCTCCAGTATGTCTCCTTTGCTGAATTTTCATTTGTGAAAGACCCGTAGATATTTCCTCAGATGCTGAAGATGACAAATTTCTCTCTTCTATGTTTATTTTCTGGTTCTGTTTTATGAACTGCTTGATATTGCAAGATTTCACAAATTCTCTACTTTTTTCATTACTTTGGGGTATAATTAGTGCTTGCTTATGACAGAACCTTTTGTTAAATTCAATATATGGAAATGGTTTTACTTCAGCATGAATTCTCTCATGTAATTTCAGATTTATCTTCTGTTTGAAACATTTTTCACAATGAGAGCATGAAAAGCGTCTCTCCCTAGTGTGGGCTTTCCTCTCTCCTTGGTGGGGTTTGGAGATCATTTGGTCACTGTTACTATTTGGAAAGGTTCTCTCTACTCTTAGGTGTCTCTGGGGCTCAGGGATGTCTGTGAGCTCCCTGTCACTTCTCTCACACTCAGTGACTCCGTCTGGTGAGTCTCCTGCAGGGTCTCTCTGCTCCTTCTCCGATTCCAGTTGCTGATTCCTTGTGTTGCTCCTCTCAGTCCCCCGGGAAATATTTTCAGGGACAATTCTTGAATTTCTTGAGATTTGTCCTCTTATTACAAGGTATTCTTTTTTATTTTCCTTTCTCTTCTCTTTCTGGATGGTCTCAGTAACTGCTGGATATAAACAAAAGATATCATCCATGTATTAGTGAATATGGAAAGCTAATAATGATGACAACAGAATTTTCTGGGCTCACACAATGGCCACATAGCATCTGATATTTAGAAAATCTATGGAGTTGCTCAGGGGTTCCCATACTTTTCATGTGAACAGTTAAATAAGAGATTTCAAATCACTGAGAGAACAACACGGCCATGTTGTGGAATGTGCCTTCCTCAGGGATATATCTTAAAAACACAAAAGGTAAACATATATAAAAGACATACTGAACATACATAAAAATATCAAATATGAATTTTGTGTTCTTGCTTCATGCACTGTTGAAATCAGTATTTATTGAGTTTTCTTATGGTTATTGCTTAACATGTGGTTTCTATAGATGGTTCTCAGAACTTGATTTCAGATCACTTTCTAGCTGATTTGTACTTTGCATATTGGTTTGCAACCTTGTTGTAGGTAAATTGTAATATATACAACTTTATTCATACACATTTCACACATATTCACTTTGGGTATGATGTTTGCTTATAGCAACTTGCGATAACATTCTTTTTACTTGTTTTGAAGGGGATAGGATTGAGGGTCCTTTTACTAAAATATGCTATGCAGTTAGTGCGGATTTTGGAGTGTGAGAAGTGCATACTGAAGCCCGCAATAACTGATAGTGAGGGCCCAACACAGTGCAAATAGATTTACATGTTGTGAATCACACGTTGGGGTGATAAAGGAGTGGATTAGGGGCGGAGAGGGTACATGGTGAGTGCTGCACAGTTAGTGTGAGAATAAACACTGTATGTTAAGTGTGACTCTTACAGTTTGCACGATTTCTCTTAATTTCATCTCAATAGGAGGAGTTAAGTGCACCTTCAATAATTGTGCATGCTGTCTCACTGTGTAAGAGGACCGTTCTGCAGTAATTGAGCATGCTACTATGGTGCATTAGGGGAACGCTCTGTGCTGTAATTGTGCATACTGTCGCAGGGCGTTAGGGGACCATTCTGTGCTGTAACTGTGCATGCTGCCATGGAGCATTAGGGAACCATCCTTTGCAGTGATTGTGCGCGCTTCCCTGGTCTGTTAAGGGATCTTTCTGTGCTGTTTGTACATGCTGCCGTGGTGCATGAGGACACCGTTCTATGCAGTAATTATGCATGCTGCCATGGTGTGTTAGGGGACCGTTCTATACTGTAATTGTGCATGCTGCCATGGTGCATTAGGGGACTGTTCTGTGCAGTAATTGTGCATGCTGTCGCGATGCAATAGGGGACCATTTTGTGCAGTAATTGTGCATGCTGCCATAGTGCATTGGGGACTCTGTGCTGTAATTATGCATGCTGCCATGGTACATTAGGGAACTGTTTTGTGCTGTAAATATATATGCTGCCGCAGTGTGTTGGGGACCGTCCTGTGCTGTAATTTTGCATGTTGCCATGGTGTGTTGGGGACCATTCTGTGTTGTAATTGTGCATGCAGCTGTGGTACATTAGAGAACTGCTTTGTGCTGTAAATATGTATGCTACCGCAGTTTATTGGGGACCGTTCTGTGCTGTAATTGGGGTGCATTAGCGGACCATTCTGTGCAGTAATTTTGCATGCTGCCACAGTGAGTTGGGGGATCGTTCTGTGCTGTAATTGTGCATGCTGTTGTGGTGCATTAGGGGACTGTTCTGTGTGGCAATTGTGCATGCTGTCATGGTGCATTAGGGAACTGTTTTGCGCTGTAAATATGTATGCTGCTGAGGTGTGTTGGGGACCATTCTGTGCGGTAATTGTGCAAGCTGCCGCAGTGCATTAGGGAACTGTTCTGTGCAGTAATTGCTGGGAAGATGCTGGACACACTTCCAGCAGTTAGTGCACTACAGTTGCAACTATCATGCTTTAGCTTACGTGCTAAATTCTTGTTGGTTTCAAAACCCTAGTGCACTTTAGTAAAGCAGCCCTTGGGTTTTTTTGCAAGGCTAGTTATCTATAATTTTTTTTAAATATCTTGATTCATCCATATTTTATCTGAAACACACTTAAGGACTCTTTTACTAAATGCTGATATCCGGTTAACACATATGTTAGCATGAGTAATTGGCTGCAAGAAGCGCTGATAAATGAGCATGCCAGGTACTGGCCACCATAATGCACGTTAACTGGCAATCACGTGCTATTGCAGCAGGGCCGGCTTAAGGGGTTGTAGCACCATAACCCAACATTCGCTTTGGGGCTCCCCAAGGAATAATTAAAAATGATAATAGTAGGGACTTCCGGTGATGCGGTGAGCTCGAGCGGTCGCACGCTGCTCGAGCTCTGGGTCCCCTCGCCTTCCTGGCGCTGAAAAAATGAAATAGTGGGGGTAAATTCGGGGTTCTGAAACCCCCCCCTGCCTTCTCGACCAGACCGCAGTGTGAGCGGGCCCCTCCCGAGTGTCCACCCTTCCCCCCCACGCTGAAATATAGCGGCGGCCCAGATCCAGGAGGCCGGCGCTGAGGACGTCGGGCCCGCATGGAGAGCTACGCCGCGGAGTGACCTGGTAAGCAGCCAGATGAAATTTGACCCTGGAGCCGCGATCTGCGGCAGCGGATGCCCCCCGGACTAGCGCCCATCGTTTCCCCCACTCCCCCCAGCTTTAACCTTGGCCCCCGGAGGGCGGCAGAAACCGGCATCGAAGGGGGAGATCGGGAGCCCCTATCGGGCCCTGGATTGGGCCACTGATTGCTCCGTTGGTCCCAGGAGTTCCTCGGGGGGCTGCACGCCCTGACATAGACTCCCCCCCTCCAGCATTGGAAGATCAGGACGCCCCCAACGGTACCGGGGCGGAAAAGGCCCTGCCCCCTCCCTTCTGCGGAGACAGAGAGCCGTACACAAGTGAGCGGTGGACCAGTGACGCTGTAACCGGACATTGCGGTGGGGGACGGGGGACAAGACACCCGAGGACCTACGCAGCCCTGGCAATGGCGGCAAAGGGTGGTCGCCGCGTGGAGAAGGAGAAAGTCCCTCCACCGCCTAGAGGGGGGGAGCATTCCTCATTGCCGAAGGGGGAAGCCAAAGCGGGGATGGTGGATGAAATTTCCATGGCCATGGCGGGGGCGCTGTCTGCGCAATTCGAAGACCTGCGGGGCCGCATGGACCTCCGCCAAATTTCAGTGGAGGCACTGGGGAGCCAAATGCAGGAAGCAGAACATCGGATAGAGCAGACAGAGGAGCATGTGCTGGAGCTGCAGCAGGAGATGACCCGTGTGAAAAAGCTACTTCAGGACCAGGAGGCCAAGCTGGATGACCTTGAGAACCGGTCCCGCCGTAACAACCTGCAATTCCTGGGGATCCTGGATGCCATAGAGAACAGGGACTTAAAGTCCTACTTGGAGGACCTGGTGAAACAAATCTTGGAGAATGATCCCGAAGTCACCCCGGTGCAAACAGAGAGAGTGCACCGGGTTGGCCCTAGGAGAGCCAGTAACGGTCGACCCAGGGTGGTTCTGGCACGGTTCCTGCGCTTCCCGCAAAAGGAAGCGGTTTTGCATGCAGTACGGAAGAAAGGAGCAATTTACAAGGACAATGTTAAGCTGCGTATTGCTCAGGATTATTCGGCGGCCCTGGGCCAGCGACAACGAGAATATGGACCTTTGTGCCAAACTCTGATAGATAACAATATTAGATTCATGGTGCAATATCCTGCCCGGCTGATCTTTACTCATGGGGGGTCTCGCCGGTCCTTTGACTCCGCGACAGCAGCAACCCCCTACGTGGAGGAGATATGGCGAAGGGCGGCAGCAGCGGCTGAGACCTGAGGCCAAGGAGGGAAGAGTGTGGATCCGAAGAACTAATTTGACACACGCTGCCTTGGACTGTGAAGAGGTGGTGGTGGTAATTCTGTGGGGGGAGGGGGCTGTAAGGGGTCTGTTAAAGCTGTTATAAGTATTAAGTGTTGGTTATTCCCTGGTCGAGGGGGTGTTGTTACGGGGGGTGTTTGGCTGTTGGGGTCGTTCGGTGTGAGGGGAGTGGGGAAGGGGGAAGGGGGTGGACACAGTGGTAAGGAGGGGGCCCCCGGGGGGGAGTTCCCCCGTGAGGCTCGCAGAAGAGCCGATATTAGGGAGGGCGGGGGGGCACCACACGCATCTTGAAGTCACAGAGAGGGAGAGAGGCGGATGGAAGTAGAATGGGGGGGATGGAGAGGAGAGGGGGGTGCAGGGGGGGAGGGAGGTGGGGGGAGGGGAGGGGTAGAGAATGGGGAAAGGGAGGGGGAGGAGGAGGGGAGCAGTATCCTAGGGGACCAGTTGAGGAGAGGAAGGCGAGAGGGAATTATTCTGCGGGGAGGAGGGGAGGACCTCAGGCTGGGGAGGAGCCCTCCCTGAATCATGTATGGTATGTGATGTACAATAGTGGGCTTATTTTAGTATTACATGCCCCTTAAGATTATTTCTTGGAATGTTTGTGGTCTGGGCAGTCCGATTAAACGGGCCAAGATTCTGCAGGCCTTGGCTAGGCAGAGGGCGGACATTGCTATGCTCCAGGAAACCCACCAGACTGCGGAGGAGCACCGTAAACTTTGCCGAGAGTGGGTGGGTCAGGTATGGGGGGCCCCGGCTCTTGGGAAGAAGGGGGCGTAGTGCTCTTCATACATAAGCGCTTAAGGCTTGAGGTTGTCAGGGACCTTGTGGATCCAACGGGCAGATTTGTACTGGTACAGGGTGTTCTTGAGGGGAGGCCTGTTATTCTGGGCAATTTGTATTGTCCCAATGTGCTAGACCTGCCCCTCTATGCTCGTCTTGCCTCTAAAATCGAGACGCTGCCGGATTCCCCCATGATTTTGGGGGGAGATTTTAATGGAGTCATGGACGTCGACCTCGATACATCCAAGGGGGGGGAGCCGAGAGACAGAATGGCGACAGTTCGGGCGTTGCGAAGGTTATGTTCTAGGTTGGGGCTGGTAGATCCTTGGCGCCTGTTACATCCGGCCGAGCGGGATTATACGCACCAATCTCGGGCTCATGGCACCAGCGCACGCATAGATTACTTACTGATCTCTACTGGGCTGTTTGCCAAAGTGGAGGATGCTCAGATAGGGCCCATGGAGATATCCGACCATGCATTTGTTTGGCTCGACGTCTATTGGAATGGGAACCTTCCTCGAACCCCGCCATGGCGTTTTCCGCTTGAATTATATCGGGACGAGCAGTTCCGTGCTTTTATTCAGCAGCGGTGGCAGGAATTTGAAGCTGATCATAGAGGCCACCAGGATGACCCAGAGCTGCTTTGGGAAACCGCGAAGGTGGTACTGCGGGGGGACATTATAGGGTTTATTGCCAGGAAGAGAAGATTGAGGGCCGAACGTATTATCTGCTTGGAGAGATTGGTGACGAGGCTGCGACGTAGGTGGGCCCAAAACCCAACAGCAGGGCTTAAAAAACTGCTGTGGGACTCTCAAATGGAATTAAATGAACTTTTGCATCAAAGGGCAAAGAAGTCTGTGTTATACTATCGTTACCAACTCTACCGCTACGGGGATAAGCCTGGGAAATTGCTGGCCAGATGCCTTCGTGGACCCAGGGGCTCCAAATTGGTACCAGGCTTGCGGGATGAATCGGGGCCATTACATCGGGAGAGCCCGGCGATAGCGCGAGTTTTTCGTTCCTTTTTCCAGAGCCTCTATACGGCGGAGTCGATTTCCCTCAAGCAGATGGCGGAGTATGTGGGGGAATTAGATTTACCTCGCCTGTCGTCGGAGCAGAGAGCGCAGTTGGACCGGCCGATTACGGCAACTGAGTTGCAAGGGGCTATCTCCAAAGCCAGCTGTTACAAATCCCCGGGGTCCGATGGGCTCGGTACTGAATTTATTTTTTCCATTAAATATTTATTGAGAACTGACACAATAAAAAAAACAGCACATACCAAATACACATTCTACTTCTTATACAACACTAGCACACAAAGTCATAACAACTTTTTCTTTTCCACATTATACACCTCCAATGCTATAAGTCAGTACACCCTTGCGAAGTAGCCCCGTTTACCTTTTTCACCCCCCCTCCCCCCGAGGATGGCTCCCATACTAGCAGTAAAAGATAACACTAAAGAGGAAAGCTAACATTGAATACCTTAAACAGTTGGCAGCTAAATAAGCTAAATAATAGTCACATGGAAACTTTTGGAGTCTGAAACAACCAGTCAAGCATGAGGAAGTACACCCCCAGCCCCTCCGCCTTGTTCAAGCAGGGTGGAAATCCCCCACCCAGGTTGTGCAGACGGAGAAAACTGTGGCCCATGTCAAGTAATGTGGGAGAAGACCTAAGAACATAACCCAAGCAGGGGCAGACTCCCGCTACAGGCCACAACTAGGTGAGGTCCCCCCTCCCCCATGGGCGTCGGGGACTTGTAATGTCTGCCTCCCTTCCACCCACCGGAGGTAAGGGCCCCAAATTTCCTGGAATTTCACTAGCCGTTTTCGGCGGAGGGCAGTAAGGCGATACATTAGAGAAAGATGCGCTACTCGCAATTGGACTTCCTCCAAAGTGGGTGGAGAAGCGACCCTCCATCTTCTCGCAATCAATTGCCTCATTGCCCCACATACCACCTTGCGCCACTTTGACCCCCCTCCCACATTCAGCAAAGCCAAACATGGTCCCAAATCCACACCGTCATCCAAAACCACACCCATCCACTCCGCCACCTCCTGCCACCTAGGCTGGAGTATAGGCCACTCCAAATATGCATAGGAGCCGGTCTCACCACACTCTCTCCAGCATAAGCCCAACCCCCCACACCATTTCTGTAATCGCTGGGGAGTCAAATGCCACCTATAGAGCACCTTGTAGTTTTGTTCCAAAATAGAGCTTGATAAAACACCCCTAAACAACCCCTTATAGACCCCCTCCCAGTGATCCTCCTCCCAACACATATGCAGGTCTCGCTCCCAAGCTTTCTTGTGGGCCCAACCCCCAGTATCCACCGGTTCCATTAATCCATACAACCGGGAAATCAAGCCCTTGATCACCCCATTTTCCACTAACCCATCTACAACAGCACCCTGCCCTTCACCCCCCCACCCCCCCAAACTTCTACAAAAATGCCGGGCCTGCACATATTGATATCTATCGCCCTCCAGCACCGAAAACTCTTTCTGTAAATCATCAAAGGACACCCAGGCCTCCCCATCTTTAAACTGCCCCACATGGCCTAACCCCTGCCAAGCCCACCTCTGAAACACAACGTCATCCCTCCCCGGAGGGAAATCCGGGTTATCACATAGGGGCATAAACTTTGAACATCCCCAAGCGCCATACCACCGGGCGCGCCATTTCAACCAGTAGCGCAGCGTGAGTGCTACATAGGGGTTCCCCCCACCCTGACCCACAAGACCGGCTCTCCTCACCCACACAATATTGGATAGGCGTCTACCCCCCCCCCCCAGACCCGCCTGTTCCAACTCCACCCAGTCCACTGCATCCCTCAAAATCCACTCAAAAACCGCTCGCACCCTGGCCGCTTCATAATATCTACCCAGATGTGGCATCCCTATACCCCCCCTACCACGGCCCGCATACAAAATGCTCCGGGCTACTCTCGGCCTCCTACCCCGCCATACGAAAAATAAAAGCTTCTCCTGTAGTTTCCGCAGGTAGGCCACCGGAACCTCAATTGGCAAATTCATAAAGAGATAGAGGAGCCGAGGCACCAGAATCATCTTGATTAAATCTATTCGGCCCAGCCACGAGATCTCAAACGCCCCCCACCGCTCAAGCTCTCTAAGCATCTTACTCTGGGCAGGTAAGTAGTTCTCCTGAAATAAATCCCGGCACTGGCCGGTGATTTGCACCCCAAGATACCGAATACTAGATTTGGCCCACCGGAATGGAAAGGTCTTCTTCAAGCCCGCCACTGTCTCCCTACCCAAGGTGAGGTTCAGAATTTCTGATTTTGTAGGATTCATACGAAACCCTGACAGGGCCCCATAGGTGGTTAACTCCTCTAAAATAGCCGGAAGCGTTCGCAAGGGGTCAGATACAAAAAACAAAACATCATCAGCAAAAAGGGAAATCTTATGGTGAATATTGCTCACTACTACACCCCGTACCTCCCTACACGCCCTTATCCTCTGGGCCAGCGGTTCCATAGCAAGTATAAAAAGCAAGGGGGAAAGCGGGCATCCCTGCCTCATCCCCCTATGCAGTTCAAAAGTTGTAGTGGTAGAGCCATTTATTTTTAAACAGGCTAAAGGGTGCCGATATAGGGCTCGCACCCAATCCAAGAAAGCCCCTCCTATCCCCACCCGCTCTAGCGTCAAGAACAGAAAGGGCCAGCTCACCCTATCAAATGCTTTTTCAGCATCCACTGCTAGCAAGGCCATCTCCGCCCCCTCTCTCCTCCCATGCCATATTAAATTTAACACTCTCCTAATGTTGTCGGAGGTGTACCTCCCAGGCACAAAACCAGATTGGTTGGGGTGTACTAGCTTCCCCAAAAATGGAAGCAACCGATTGGCTAAAACACGGGTGAAGATCTTAAAGTCGCTACCTAGTAAGGAGATAGGCCTATAGGAGCCACACTCCAGGGGATCTTTACCCTCCTTATGAAGAATACTGACCCCCGCCAACCTCATAGATGGCGGCAAAATACTATCCCTTTTAAAGGAATTATACATTTTCACCAAGGGTCCGACCAGATGTCTCGCAAAAACTTTGTAAAAGCTGTTGGGGAAGCCATCCATGCCCGGGGCCTTATGGGCCCGCAGGCCTTTAATCACCGTGAGGACCTCAATTTCCCCAATAGGAAGGGAGAGACTCTCCGATTCTGCAGTGGACAAACTCGGCAATTGAACAGTATCCAAAAAGTCCTTAATCTCAACCTCCGACACTACCTTTTCCGGCGTATACAGCTCCTGATAGTACTGGACAAACCTGTCCTCAATCTCCTTGCCCAGCCACAATAATCTACCCTCTCTCCCCTTCACTTTCACTACAGCATTCCGAACAGCCAGTTTCTTGACCCGACGCGCTAACAGCCTACCGGCCTTATTGCCACATTCAAAAAACCTCTGCTGAAGTAAATTTAATTTATGTCTGATCTCCTCCATATGTAATTCGCTTAGGTCTATCTGTGCCTTCCTCAATTGGCCCTGCACGAGAACATCCTGCGGCCCCCGTTTCAGGCGTACCTCCAGCTCTCCAATCAGGGCCAGCAAATCCGCTTGCTTTTTTAACCGCACTTTCTTTCTGTGGGCACCTATAGCTACCAGCCTCCCACGGAGCACCGCCTTCAAGCAATCCCAAACAGTTCCCGGTAAGCATTCACCATTATCATTCAGTAGCAAATATTCCTCTATATCTTTCCCTAATTGTTCTACTACCTCCGTATCTTCCAACAGGGATTCATTCAACTTCCACCACCGCTTGGCCGGGCTCGAGTTCCCTAAAAGTAAAGTACCAAGAACAGGAGCATGGTCTGACCAGGTCCGTTCTCGAATCTCACAGTTCCCCACTCCGGCCAACAAAGCTTTATCAATAAGCAGCATATCAATCCGGGAGTACACCGCGTGCACGGGAGAGAAGAAAGAATAATCCCGTTCGCCATAATGCACCTCCCGCCAGAGGTCCACCAAATCAAGGGATTCCATCAGCCGCTTCAGACGCAGGCGATGCTTCCGAGTCAGAGACGACGCCCCCCTAGAGGTGTCCACTAAAGGATTAAGAGCTACATTAAAATCCCCCCCGATCATCAGCTGCCCCTCTCCCTTGCTTACAAGAACTGCCTCTAATTCACTAAAGAAAGTCGCTCGATCGGTGTTGGGAGCATACACACTAGCCAATGTATACATCTGCTGTCCCCATTGCAGCTTAACCACCACAAAGCGTCCTCTCTTATCCCTAATTACCTCCTCCACCCTCCCCAGTACCCTGCTAGACATCAAGATCCCCACTCCTCCCTTTTTCTTCTCTAATTTGTTGGAAGCAAAATACTGTTGGGGGAAACGGGAGTGTCGCAAGCGACCCTCATCCTTAGGAAGCAGGTGGGTCTCCTGAATGAAAACTACATCCCCCTCCAATCGGGAACATTCTTTGAAAAGCAATTGCCTCTTATAATAGGAATTCAGGCCCCTGACATTAATAGTCACCAACTTAAAGGCAGCCATAAACCCTTCCCTTCACTCTCTGCGCTAGAGCCATCCCCGTTCCCCCCCTCACCCGTCCCTCCCCCCTCCCCACCCTCCCTCCCCACACCCCCACCCACCCCTCCCCCCTCCCCTCCCCGCCTCCCCCCCCTCCCCCCACCCCCCATCTCACCACCCGATCTATCAAGGTAGATCGGAGCCAGGTCCCGTCACCCAGGGCAGCCCCCTGCTTTTTTAAAAAATAAAACCCCCTCCCCTCGAAGTGGTACCCATCATTTGTACATTTCACCATTGTTAAACATACGAACAAATAAAACTTTCCATCCGCTCTTGTAGATCCCCATCCAAAACCACTCCTCCCCCATCAGTGAATAGAAAAGATCACTGCAAATAACCGCAAAAGCTCCCATCCACAGTATTACTACTTGGCAACACAGAAAGCTCAGTAACAAAACTAGAAACATAGCTCCCCCTTCTTGCCCCCTTTTCAACAACCCCCTCCCCGCACCCTCCATGCAGGCCCAACAGGATCAAACTCGATAACAAGGCTAAATTTAAACCATTATAACATAGTTCATGTGGCCGATTCTGCAGGCTGCAGAGCTGGCTTTGTCTTTCGTAGCCTCCGCTCTCCGCCGGACACTCTCTACTCCAATTCCTCTGTGATCGATTGTGGAGGTCTCCATTCTCTCTCGCTACCAACTCCCCCGATATCGATGTCGGGAGATCGGACCAGCCCGCCTGCTTCAGACCCGAGATGGCCTCCTCCACTGTATGTGCCACATATGACTTCGTATTAATGGTAAACTGCAGGCCTACAGGGAACAGCCAGCGGTAGCGGACATTCTCCTCGCGAAGCCGCCTCGTCACCTGCTGGTACTTACTCCCGTCGCTTCTTCATAGTGATACTTGAGATGTCTGCAAACACTTCCACATCGGCCCCATGCCAGTTGAGTTTCCCCAGCTTCCTGGCGGCCCTAAACACCAGTTCTTTAGACCGATATTCATGCAAACAACAAACAATATCTCTGGCTCTGTTATCACGTTTGGGGCCGAGAGACCGGTGGGCCCGATCTACTCGGAGGCACACTCCCTCCACCTCCATATCAGCGGCCTTCAGAACAGCGCTGCAGAACTCCTCCGCCAAGGAGATATAGTTTACTGCGCCATCCACCTCCGGGAGACCGCGTATACGAATGTTCGAGCGGCGTGATCTATTCTCAAGATCTTCCAGTTTCTGTAATATTTCACCCTGCGCATGCTCTATGTCGGCAGTGCGCTGCACCTCAGCTCCTAACTGTCCTTCGTGTTCCTCTGCCCTATTTTCCAGCTCCTCCAGGCGGGCGCCCAGCGTTTGCATGTCACCCTTCAACTCTTTAAACCAGTTCTGGACCTCCAGCTTAAAGGTGGATATTTCCGATTGTGTAGATTCAAACCAGCTTCTCAAGTCCTCACGCAGGCTCAGGATTTCGCCGGCAGTGCTCTGTACGGCCCCGCCATCACCCGCTTCCGCCGCCACATTGGTACCAGCCGCTGGTTTAGTGGCCGGAGGCTTCCCCCCTGCTCCACCTTTAAAGGAGAAAGATTTTAAGTCCGTTCCAGGCTTTTTACCAGCCATCTGGTCACAAAAAAAGGAAGCTGGCCCCTCAGACAACGCCTCGCAGGGGGGCCCCACAGGGCCTGCTCCCACTATCAGGCCTTTTATACGTACTCCACTCCTGTGCACAAGGCCAATCTGCCAACAGAGTATAGGCGCTCCTGGAAGTCACAGATGAAGGCCTGTAGAGTCACGGAGAGATAAAGGAGGAGCAGGGAGAGGTTTCAATAAGATGGAGGCATTACTGCCCTTTGCAGGAAGTGAAGCTGTTCGTGCGGTGGCTTAAAACCCCGCGGCGTGCCAGGTTCTGTGCCACAAGCCCAGTGTCCCTAAGGACAATAATCAATCCGTCCCGGGCCTCTCCGCGGCCCCTTCTACTTCAAAGCTGCCACTCCGGTCCGGGACAGCAACGCTCCTGCGCCGCCGGGATTCCCCGCTCTTCGCTGACCGCCGGGAGAAGTTTTGCCGCTCTCCCCCCTTGGGGCAACAACGCAGCGCCCCGTAGATCCTGGCCCCGCTCACCGAGCAGGCTATCCGCTCTCCGCCCACACGTGGCCGGCAGGTATAGAAAGGAGGGAGGTAAGCACTCCAGGGCCTGCAGCCGCCCAACGCACTCGCTCACCGGCGGTCCCGATGCTTCTTCATGCTGCCGCAAGCAGTCAAAATCGCCTCCAAACCACACAGGAGCCACATCCGCCCTGCACTCGCTTCACTCCGCTGCTGTACAACTCCGAGGGGGTGCTTAAACTCGCAATTTGCAGGGTACTATGGCGGAGCTAGTCTAGAGCACCGCCATGCTGCCTGGTGACGTCCACTGCAGTGCCTCGGCGGTGCTGAATTTTATAAAATTCTCAATGATCTGATTTCCCCAACGCTGGCTGCGGTGCATAACCGGAGGGCGCAGCAGGGCTGCTTTCGTTGGGGCGTTAACCATGCCCATATTGTTCTTATTCCTAAACCGGCGAAGGACCCTCTCTCTGCGGCCTCCTACCGTCCTGTCTCACTACTTAATTTTGACCTTAAACTCATGGCAAAAATTTTGGCGGATCGCCTGGCGGAGGTTCTGGGGCTCTTGGTCCATGAATCCCAAGTAGGGTTTGTTAAAGGGCGATATGCCGTTCACAACCTGCGCAAAATCCTTGCGTCCTTAGAGTGGGTCCTGTATAGACATCTGTCCTCCCTGCTTGTCAGTTTCGACGCGGAAAAAGCCTTCGACAGGGTGGATTGGCAATACTTGCAGTATATCCTTCCATGCTATGGCTTAGGGCCTTTATTCTGTAACATGGTCGCGAGTCTCTATGCTGATCGGACGGCAGCGATACTTTGTAATGGGGTGTTATCTGAGACTTTTCCGTTGCAAAGGGGGACTCGTCAGGGATGCCCCCTCTCCCCTCTCCTTTTCGTTCTTTCGTTAGACCCCCTTTTGCGGAAAGTGGCGGGATTACGTACAATAAGGGGGGTCAGCATTGGCAATCAAGAATTCAAGATATCTGCCTTTGCCGATGATCTGTTGGTACATTTGCTTGCACCTAGAGATTCCTTGCCTCTTCTCCTACAGGAATTCAGAATTTTTGGGCAGTTTGCGGGGCTTAGTATTAACAGGGATAAATCCGAAGCCCTGGATGTGTCGGGACTCCTCCGGAGTAGCTGGCCGGGTGAGTTCCCTCTTAAATGGGCCAAGAACCAATTCATATATCTGGGGATTGTACTGCCCTGCCAGCCAGGTCAATGATATGGTAGCAACCTGAAGCGGATGCTGACTAAGGTAAGAACTCAGTTGCAAGCCTGGCAGCCCCTCCCCTTGTCTCTCACGGGGAGAATCGCGGCGATTAAATTGGTGCTGTTGCCGCGGATATTATATTGGCTGCAGACCCTTCCAGTATGGATCCTTTGGCGTGACGTTCGGCGCTTTGAGGCGGAGTTTCGTGGCCTCCTATGGGGGGGGGGGGGCGAGAGCCCGTATCCCATACGGCCGGCTGGTGGGGAGGGTGAGGAGGGGGGGGGATGGGGAATCCCGGATCTTGGTGCTTATGCCTTAGCCTGCCAGGCACGCCACCTGGGGGACTGGCTAGGTGATACCGATTTTTATACGCCAAGAACTTTGGAGGAGGCATATGTAGCACCCCACTCTCTACGGGCCCTTTTGCATCTGGAGGTCGGTAGGTGGCCTGCCCATTTGGCTGGTAGTGTGTTGCTAGATCCGGTGTGTAAGACATGGCGGCAGCTGAATGCTTACTGGGGCCGCAGTTGGAAGGTGTCGAGCTGGCTACCCATTCGGGGGAATGCCCACTTTACTCCAGGCACCAAGGCCGCCGCGTTCCGTCATTGGGCGGAGAAGGGTATCCGTAATATAGGTCATGTGGTGGACTTGACGGGGAAAACTAAACCCTTCCTCGTATTATCCCGCGAGTATGAACTGAGGCCCCACCATTCCTTTGCATACATGCAAGTGGCCCACTATGTGGCCTCCCTCGCGGGGGCGGAGTTACATAGCGACCGATCGGCTCAGATTATTGCGTTCTTTGGCCTGGGCGACGCGGAACGACCATCAATTCGGGTGTTCCACCTCAGACTGGAGCAGTTTCGGCCGGTGCCAGACTATCGCTGCGTGGAACAGGCTTGGGGGGCCGAAATGGGACGGGAGATCCCCCACGATACAATTAAGGCAGCCCTCCGGAGAGTAGTGGGCCTGGCGGATAGTGCCCGTCGTTGGGAAATACAACTTAAATGTTTAACGAGGGTTCACTTCTCTCCGCGGAGGGCTCTTCGTTGCCACTTGACTGACGATGGCAGCTGCCCGCGGTGTGCAGAGCCTATGGCGACTTTGTTACATATGTGGTGGGGCTGCCGACGGATTCGCCCCTATTGGCGGAGAATTTCTCTCTTCATGGCTAATTTGTTAGGACAACCTGTTAACTGGGATGCTGCTTTAATTGCCTTGGATTTCTTGAGCATTACTTCTCCGAAGGGGAAATGGAGCAGTTGGCTGGTGCGCAAGGCGTGTCTGGTGGGTAAAGGGCCACTTTTGCGGCGGTGGAGGGATAGCCACCCTCCCTTCTTTTGGGAGTGGCGGAACTCCTTCCATCAGCTTATGATTCTGAAGTGCAGGGCTGCTCGAGGTCATGTCAAGCGATGGTCCGCCTTCTTGCTACTTTGGGAGCCATATATTCAAAATCTGACTGCCCGGACCCGCAATGTGGTTTTACAGCTAGGTTGTTGATAAGTTTGCCCGTTTGCAGTGTTACAATGGTGATTGTGGAACTTTATGATCTGGTCCTGTGTGGTACTGACCTGGGTGGACGGGGGGGGGGGGGAGAGAGAGGGGATGGGGCAGAGGGGGGGGGGGTAATTCTTGAAAATCTATGTAACCATCAATGTGCTCTGCCCCTGGGGATAAGAATCAACCCCGGGGAGCGGCAGTTATTTGTTCTGTACCTATTGTTTTCTTTGATGGTTTCTAAATAAAGCTTTGAAAAAAAAATGATAATAGTAAAATAAGTAAAACATAGATACTAAGAAGGAGAGTCAACATATCATGAAAAAATAAAAGGAAAAGGAAAAAATAACATGAAATTAGACATATAAATATAATTGACGTTAACTACAGCAATAATTGATGCATAAGTGAGCAGTGAACTGGTAGTAAGGTGCATATCTGGAGAAGCACCCTTACAATTGTAATGACAATCAATGGGTTACGATAAAATAAGCTTAAAAGCCTAAAAAGGATATACATTTTTTTTTATATGTAGGAGGTCATTTTAAAAGGCTTAGTTGTGATTTAGGATGTCTGAAGACATGTACATGGTTGTCAAAATTATGGAGACGTCTCTGAAGCTTTTCCACAAATGACATTTACAGACATCTCCGGTGCAGGGATATCCAAGTAGGCAAGGGGGTATGGTGTCGGCATGCCTGCGGAGGGGAAATAGACTTACACGTCTCTATTTGATTTCAGCAATGATGGTGACGTCTGCAGGCATGTCCACTTTTAGACGTGCTGCAGGCATGAATAGGCATCAGGAGAGTGCTTGTTTTTTTTTATTTGACAATTGCCCCCAGAAAGGACAATTTAATTTTATTATATTTAAATGTTTATTTAACCATTCAACACGATACAATGATCATAACAACCCACAACACATTTTCTTTTTATTCCCTCCCCCCGCTTCCCACATTCCCAGTCAATACACCCCCTGACTTTCCCCTCCCCCTATAACCCCCCTACTATTCCCTACTCCCCCCTTTTCCCCCCTCTTTCAAAACACTCCACAACTCTCCCCAATCCACTTCAAATTTATCTACCCTCTGCCGCCTAGCAGCTGTTAATTTTTCCATAAGTCCTATGTGCCTCAGTCTCCCTTCAAACTTCACCATGGATGAAGTAGCCCTCTGCTTCCAGGCAGCTGCCAGCTCACATCTGGGTGCACTTAAGCATGCCAGTAGCATCCGCGCCCCCCCCCTTCTGTTGACCCCCACCAAGATAGTAGAAATATACCCGGTTTCAGTTCTACCTACACCCCTATTTTTTGTTGTATCCATTCCTGTATCCGCCCCCAATATTCATGTATCTTTACACAGCCTCACCAGATATACC
The DNA here is from genome assembly GCA_033557465.1 of Ichthyophis bannanicus. NCBI lineage: Eukaryota > Metazoa > Chordata > Amphibia > Gymnophiona > Ichthyophiidae > Ichthyophis > Ichthyophis bannanicus. Next base: position 138,949,606 of record CM066031.1, on the reverse strand, counting down.
AGAATGTACCCACTTCCCCACATTCCCTCCAGCATGTTGCCGCTGCCCCAGGAAATATCCTATGTAACCTCTCTGGAATATAATACTATCTAAACATTATCTTATAGCAATTTTCATTAATACTACTGGACCATGGTGCTCTTTTTACCTGATCCCACAACTTTTTCCAATTCTTGGAGGTCAATATCTCTCCCAAATCCTCCTCCCAGTCTCTCAAGGAAAGTGCTTGTTTTGAATTTATGGAAAAGCATTATTATTATTATTATTATCCCGACCCTCTATTACAACCAAAACCCCCACAATCTTGAACCATTACAATCGTGATAGCCAATACAATCTCTAACCATTACAAGCGTAATAACCAATACTATCACAATAACCAATACTGTCATAACAATACAGTCCTCCATACCACTAAAACTCATTACACTAGTACAACTATCATGACCCTGTACAAGCTTCGCAAAGGAAACGTATCAGAGCAGGTATAGAAGTGTAAACTTAAATACAATTATGTATAATTATATATACAATCAGAGATGTAGCCCGAAAACCAAAAATGTATTTACCCATGTGGAGTAACCCCCCCTTCCCACACCCGCTCCTTGCAGTCTTAGCCTCTCCCCCATCAAACTATCTTTACTCCATGCCCCTCAGCCATGAGTACCGACTTACTTGGAGTACAATCCCATCAGTGCTGGTTCTTGCCTTGGCCCATTCACTGTAAGCCAACCAATCTCCCCTACCCCTCCTCCTCCTTTCCCCCCCTCCCCCCATCCCCTCCCCCTTGACCCCCTCTAAATTGCCTTTAGGGTAGGACTGTATCCCAAATCTGCAGGAACAGGTCCCAGTTAGTGCCCCCCAATATCTGGCTGTACGTTATTCCATCCCCCTAAGTTCCCTCATACACTGCTCCCAACCCCCAAGACCAGGCACACTAGACCCCAGCCAATGCCGCAAAATACATTGCTTTGCTATAAGGAAACCCTTCTCACAAAGCTTTCTGTGCTCCCCTTTCAAGGGAATTGTAGTCTCATAGGACCCAAATAAGCACCATTCTGGGGACAGAGTTATCGACTCTCCAATCCATTCCTGCAATTTTTCCCCTACTTCTCTCCAAAAATGTTGTATACACACACATAATCAAAATTTATGTGCCAAAGTTCCTCTTCCTTCTCTACACAGTTTACACACATCTGTCTCAGCGAGGCCCGCCTTTGCGGCCCAGACATCATGCACATAGGCCCGCCACAAGAATTTGTATTGCACCTCTTGCAATTGTATTGACTCCACCACCCCTTTCGCATTGGAAAAAGCCCTACGAAGACATTCTACAATTCCCTCGGGAATCCCATCTTGCTGCCACTTCCTCGCAAGCGCTTCCAAACCACTGCCTTCCTTCCCAATCCTTAGTTCATCCCATAATCTTTTTTCCTCCTGCTCCACGGCTCCTTGCTCCCCGATCGGGGTAGAGCTCACCTGAGCGGGTGCCACCATCCCTTCCCGCTCAGGAGCCTCCAGCCCAATCGGGGCTGTGGGAGGCGGAGCCCAACGCGACAAAAAGAACCGCCGGCAGGCAGTCAGCCTTTCCTCCTGCTCCACGGCTCCTTGCTCCCCGATCGGGGTAGAGCTCACCTGAGCGGGTGCCACCATCCCTTCCCGCTCAGGAGCCTCCAGCCCAATCGGGGCTGTGGGAGGCGGAGCCCAATGCGACAAAAAGAACCTCCGGCAGGCAGTCAGCCTTTCCTCCTGCTCCACGGCTCCTTGCTCCCCGATCGGGGTAGAGCTCACCTGAGCAGGTGCCACCATCCCTTCCCGCTCAGGAGCCTCCAGCCCAATCGGGGCTGTGGGAGGCGGAGCCCAACGCGACAAAAAGAACCGCCGGCAGGCAGTCAGCCTTTCCTCCTGCTCCACGGCTCCTTGCTCCCCGATCGGGGTAGAGCTCACCTGAGCGGGTGCCACCATCCCTTCCCGCTCAGGAGCCTCCAGCCCAATCGGGGCTGTGGGAGGCGGAGCCCAACGCGACAAAAAGAACCGCCGGCAGGCAGTCAGCCTTTCCTCCTGCTCCACGGCTCCTTGCTCCCCGATCGGGGTAGAGCTCACCTGAGCAGGTGCCACCATCCCTTCCCGCTCAGGAGCCTCCAGCCCAATCGGGGCTGTGGGAGGCGGAGCCCAACGCGACAAAAAGAACCGCCGGCAGGCAGTCAGCCTTTCCTCCTGCTCCACGGCTCCTTGCTCCCCGATCGGGGTAGAGCTCACCTGAGCAGGTGCCACCATCCCTTCCCGCTCAGGAGCCTCCAGCCCAATCGGGGCTGTGGGAGGCGGAGCCCAACGCGACAAAAAGAACCGCCGGCAGGCAGTCAGCCTTTCCTCCTGCTCCACGGCTCCTTGCTCCCCGATCGGGGTAGAGCTCACCTGAGCAGGTGCCACCATCCCTTCCCGCTCAGGAGCCTCCAGCCCAATCGGGGCTGTGGGAGGCGGAGCCCAACGCGACAAAAAGAACCGCCGGCAGGCGGGCCCGCGCCTGTCGGGCCCGCGCCTGAGGGCCTCGCCAGAGGGCCCTTAGGCAGTGGCACTCCGGCAGCACCACAAGCAAAAACAGAGTTCTCCCCTGCAGCAGAGCCGTGTCTGGAAATCCCATGCTCTCTACAGCAAGTATAACTTCACTATATAGCCACTACATATTATGACTATTTAAATTTATCTATTTTACCATACTGTCGTCAATACTTCTAATTGTACTAGTAGCCACTGTTCAGTGTATTTACCATACTGTTGTCAGTAACCTTTAAAAGCTACACTGTACTGTTACCAGTAATCCTCCTTGCCAATCAATCTTTATACTGTTGTCAGTAGCACTATCGGTTCCAATCGCCACTGTACTGCTATCAATAACCCACCAATGCTAATAATTTATCCTACTGTGGTCAGTAACCTCACCAGTTCCAGTCATCAGTACACTTCTTACTAGTTATCTAACTCTAACCACTGCCTGTGACTGAAGTGTTGAATGTGACCCAGCATACTGCTCTAAGTATCAGGAGTATAACATTATCATCCTGGTAGTCTAACTTGACTGTCCCACCTCCATTTACATAGTGCTCTTCCAAGATGGGCTCCCCCATTACCGCCATAATAGGTTGCTATATAATCATATCAAGTTGGTTCTCCAACTCTCTCGCCTTAACTCCAACATCCAACCAGATTCCTATTTTACGGAACCATAGGAGAAGGTGGTCCAGTGCATTCCACGACAACATAACCTGGGACACCCGACCACACCATCCCCATCTGTTACACATTGCACTTCAACATAATACGAAACCCAAAAACTTGGAAAACCCCCACCCTCCTAGCCTAAAATGTGCCCTCATCAATGCCCGTTCGATTAGAAAGAAGTGGCCAGCCGTCATTGACATCATCGCCAGCCATAGCCTTGATATACTCATGGTCACTGAGACGTGGTTATCCGCTGAAGACAACGTCATACTCAACCAGCTCCTACCCCAGAATTTCACCGCACATTCAAGCCATAGACAAGACAAAAGAGGAGGTGGCGTGCTCATCCTCACAAGGTCAGACCTCCATTTTCGAACAGTAGACTCCACCAGTACAAACCACATGGAGACCGTCACCATCTCTAATAAACACTGCTCAATCAACCTGCTTTATAGAGCACCTTCAGCTTCTCCAGAGGACCTTTCGGCTATCATCGATCTTGCAGCTAACACTCAGAACCCAAGCATCCCAAATTGGATCCTTGGTGACTTTAACTTGCCTTCATTACAAGATAATCAAGCTTCAGCCTTCCTCGATGCCCTCAACAATCTGGGTTTCAAGCAATTAGTTAATGATCCTACACATATTAAGGGTAATACCCTAGATCTAGTATTTGCCCGCAATCCTCTCTTAACCCAAACCTGGATCCTATAACCTCCATAACTCCTGTTCCTTGGTCAGATCACAAACTGATCACCATCCAGATTCCTTCGTACAAAGCCTACACAAAAATCAATAAAATACAAAGCAACACCACAAGACTGCCCTCTCGATGCTTCAAGCCTTACAACAGAGATCTTATCCTCGCTGAAACACAACAACTCTTCTCTGAAACCACCCAGAACCTTGATGACCTAATTTCTCACTGGAACAATTGCCTCAGCTCAATAGCCCAACGTACACCAACCAACAGGCCCTCAGGTAAAAAGAGAAGTGCCCCCTGGTACTCAGCTGATCTTAAAGCATCGCTTAACCAATTACGGAAACTTGAGAAACGCTGGCGCCGATCTCATTCTTTAAATGACCAGATAACTTACAACCGTCATCTGGCTGCGCATCGCAACACAATCACCAACTCGATGAAGCAATATTACTCCGACACCTTAAAGAGATCGCTTAATAAACCACATGACCTTTTCGACATGGTTAAGACCTTATCAAGGGAACCATCTTCTGCACCCCCATTCGAGATACACCCACAAGATTTCGCAACCTATCTCCAATCCAAGATATGCCAGACCAACAGAACCTCTAATGCAACCTCCGCAATAGAGCAAGTCTGCCAAACAACACTAACCATGTTTTCTACCCCCACCAAGAGAGGTCTTGAAGACACTATTGCGGCCATTAATACCACTACTGCCCAGTCCGATCCATGCCCAGCCTTCTGGATCAAGGAGCTTCGCAGTCACTTCAGCCCAATACTGTCCAAAATAATTAACCTCTCCTTCTCCTCCGGCTCTTTCCCTTCAGACCTGAAACACACCTCTATTAGACCTCTGCTAAAAAACTGCAAGCTCGATCCCCAACAGGTAGAATCCTACAGACCCATATCCAGCATTCCATTACTTGCGAAGATCATCGAAAAAGAAGCTCAACATCAACTGCAGGAGCACATCGACCTCGCTGCACCTTTAGACACATGCCAACATGGTTTTAGAGAAGGCCATGGCGTTGAAACCCTCCTTACCACTCTATTTTGCAAGATACTCACTGGCATTGATGACATCCGGCAAGGATTTGCTCTCATCTTTCTGGACATAGCTGCAGCCTTTGATTCAGTAAACCATGAGCTTCTATTAGGACGACTATTTGACAAAGGCATTAATGGACGAGCGCGCTCGAATGGTGCAGATCCTACCTGTCCGAAAGATGGCAATATGTTCGTTCTGGAGGGATAAATTCTGAACCTTTCCACCAAAGTCAAGGAGTCCCACAAGGATCCTCCCTCTCGGCGCTCTTGTTCAACATTTACATGCAGCCAATCTGTAATATTATCCGGTCCTTCAATGTTGACTGCATGTTATACGCAGACGATGTCCTGCTCTACATACCTTTCTCCATTGAGCATCTGGACCTCTCCCCACTGACGAGTTGTTTCAATGCAATATCTGACTGGCTTCTCTCTCAAAACCTCAGAATACAACATAAGAAAACGGAAGTACTCTTCATCACGAGGAACCCCAACTTTACCCCACCGCAATATCTTAAAGTAAAAGAAGCTGAGCTGCAATCTAAATCCTCAATACGATACCTGGGAGTCACCTTAGATCAACGCCTGGATATGAAGGCCCACATAGGGAACATAGTCAAATCAGTCTACCACAAGATTCGCTCAATTAGGCATCTACGTTCCATCCTCGAACCAACTGATTTTCGGATGATTTTCCAGGCATTGGTCATACCTCATTTTGACTATGCCAATGCAATATTACAAGGTCTTCCCCAATCTACGTTAAAACCGCTGCAGCTAGCCATGAATGCGGCAGCAAGAGTCCTCCACGGAGCCTCCAGGAGTGACCACGTGACACCTCTGCTGATACAGCTACATTGGCTACCAATTCGTGCAAGAACTATCTTCAAAACCTTGATAATCACTTTTAAAGCTGTTCACAATCTCTCACCTGCATCTGTAACCGCCCTCATCCATTCCACATCCCCAAATAGAATTAGAAGATCCACGGCTATAAACTCCCTAAAAGTCCCGAAGGCACTTACTGCCTGCACCAAATCAACAGCCAACAGGGCCTTCAGTCTCAGTGCCCCAAGATACTGGAATGAATTACCCCATGACATCCGGGCTATTAAGAACCTACCACAGTTTAGGAAAGCCCTAAAAACCCACCTCTTCAACAAGTACCTGATAGACCCTGACTGCATCCCCTAGAACCTCAGGACACCACCGATACCATTCTCAGTTAAATTTACAGTACCACAAGCAACTCACCATGTGGATACTCAAACCTATGAAGTGAACTGTATTTTCTATGCAACTGCTTTGATTATGACTCCATATAATAAGTTCTGTAAATAGTTTACCCCTGTTAGCCAAGTTTCTGTCCCCTGTTATATGTAACTCATACCCTGTTATATGTAAACTCATACATGTTAACTGTAATGAGCATTTTGTTCCATGTAAACCGCGCTGATGCTGAATAGTGCGGTATATAAGAGACTGTAAGTAAATAAATAAATAAATAATCTACGGACTGTTTGTTTGCCCTCTAATGCTCTAAAAAGATCGAGCGCTCCCCGCACTGGTTGAGATGTGCTCCCTTTCTCTTGAAGGCTTCTCACATAATGCCTCGCTTGCAAATAAAAATAAAAATCACAGGTATCCAGTTGATACTTTCTCTGCAGAGATTGAAAAGAGTCAATCTCAGGTGAGCTTTCCATTCTCAATTGCCCGATATAGTGCAAGCCCGAAGCCCCCCATTCCCGTGCCGCCACTCCATGTATGCCCGGCAAAAAATCCATATTCCCAACTAACGGGAGACAATCTGTACTTCTCCAGTCCATCTTCATGAATTGATAGAGAGCCTACCACACCCGCCGCAAAGCCAACAGGCAAGTCGACTCCCGCCATGCTGGGAGCAGGTCTGTACTAACTCTATGAAGAAGATAAGACCTGTGCTGTTCCCCAGACATTTCGTCCACTAAGTCTAAGGGTATCATTTCTACATCACCTGTAATTACCTCCCATAAGGATCTCAGTAAACAGATTAAGTTATAATCCCTCAGGGGTAACAGCCCTTCCTCCCTCGGTTTCATCAACGAATTCAATGATATTCTCGCTCTCCGTCCTTTCCACAAGAACTTCGATATGTGGCTCTGTAGACGCCCTATATCTTTCCTCAAAATCCAAATTGGGACATGTCTCAGCAGATAAATCCATCGGGGAAGTTCTACCATCTTAAATAGTGCTATTCGCCCCTTCAATGATATAGGAAGATCCCTCCATTTGTGGAGCCTCTCTATGGTCTTATCCAGCATTGGCTCAACATTCACTTTATAGAGCGTCTTGATCGTATCTGGTATCTGTATACCCAAATATCTAAACTGGCCTTCCGCCCACACTAGGGGAAAAGTTCCCATTCATGTTTTCCAAAGCCTGCTACCAACATCTAATCCCAACGATTTAGCCCTATTTATCCTCAATCCGGAGAATGAACCAAATTGCTCTAGCTCCCGCAAAATCCTTGGCAAGGAATGTTGGGGGTTCGTTACACATAACAACATATCGTCTGCAAAAGTGCTTATTTTCATTTCCCCAGTGCCCCAGTCAATACCTGTGATCTCAGTACGTTCTAACAATTTCCTCAACAAAGGTTCTAACTGGAGTACAAACAACAAGGGTGACAGTGGACATCCTTGCCTCGTCCCCCTTCTTAACTTAAACGAACGGGAGTTTTTGCCTCCGGCTACTATATAGGCCAGAGGATCTGTATATAGTACTCGAACCCACCCCAAAAATGCGCCATCAAATCCAAACCTTCTCATAACCTCGAACATGTACCTCCAAGAGACCCTATCAAATGCTTTTTCCGCATCCAGACTCACCAGAAGAAGAGGAGTGCCTTGCCGCTCACACCTCTCCATTCCCAGAAGGACTTTGTTAATATTCAGCAGTGCCTCTCTGCCCTTAAGAAAACCCGACTGGTGCGGACCGATCAACCTAGGGAGAATTGTCTGCAACCTCTTAGCCATAATTGAAGCTAAAATCTTCATATCGTAATTAATGAGTGATATTGGACGATAGGACGCCGGATCCTCTGGTTCCTTCCCTGCTTTATGGCGAACCGAAATCGAGGCCGTGCGCATATCCCTTGGAAAGGATCCGGTTTCCAACACTTCTTCATACAGGGCTGCCAACGTGGGAACCACTGATACCTCAAGCATTTTGTAAAATTCTACTCCATACCCATCGGGTCCCGGGGCTTTATGTGCCATCCCCCCTCTGATGACCCTCTGAATTTCTCCCCCTGTAATGGGCCTATTTGGTTCCCCAAGCTCCATCTGAGAGAGCTGCGGAAGAGAAAGCCCATTCAGAAATTTCTGCTCCTGTTCCCTGTCTTCCTCCTCCGGCGTGTACAAATCTTCATAAAATTTCCGAAAAATCTCCACAACTTTCTCAATTTGATTTTGGCGAATTCCATTTGTGTCACGCAGAACAGTTACCACGTTAGAACTTCCCCAGTCCTTCACCAACCGAGCTAACAGTTTGCCTGTGCGGTTTCCATATCTAAAGAATTGTTGCCGATAATAGTACTTACTATAAGCCGCGTGTTCTTGTAGAAGCCTGTTTATTTCCTGCTGGACTTCCAAATAAGCCTGTAGTGCTCGCCCCCCTGGCTTCCTTGCCTCTTCTTTTTTCCGTTCCTTCAATTGCTCCGTCAGACTCAGAATATCCTCGTTTATCTTTTTCCTCTCTTTCGCCACATATGCAATAACATGCCCCCTCATCACCACCTTTCCAGCCTCCCACAACATCGCTACCGAGCCCACAGACTGTTCATTAAATTCTAAGTACTCCCCCCACTTCTGTTCCAAATACTTTTGAAAATCGCTATTATGCCACATCTGCCTAGGAAAGGACCATCTCCGCCTTCCCACCCCTCTCCCCCTCCAATCCAACCTCACCATCGCATCATCTGACACAATGATAGGCTTGATTTCACTGCTCAGTACTCTCCCAAAGTCATCCTTAGAGACCAAAATGTAATCAATTCTTGACCAGGTCTGATGTACTCTGGACAGATGTGTGTAATCCCGCTCCCCCTCATGTAGCATTCTCCATGTATCTACGAGCCCCCCCATCCGGCACAAATAGCTCGCCCCTTTTTTACTCCATCCCCCACCCTCTCCTCCATTAGACTTATCCAGTGCCGGGTCATGCGGGCAGTTAAAATCCCCAGCAAGTATCAACGGCACCTTAGGTTCCCTTCCCACCCGCTGAATAAGACATTTAAAGAACTGATGGTCATAAACATTCGGGGCATAAACATTACCGAGAATAAGCTCTTCTCTGTTATGCAGAAACTGGAATCTCCCCATTGGGTCTGACTCTTCCCTCAGTACCTCTACTGGAATCCCTTTCTTCACTAAAATCGCAACTCCCCTCTTCCTCCCCCCAGAAGACGCAGCAAACACATGGCCAACCCAATCCCTCTTTAGCTTAGCATGTTCATGGTCTGTGAGGTGAGTTTCTTGCAGTAGCGCTACGTGCACTTTCCCTCTCTTCAAGGCTTGCAGAACTTTTGTGCGTTTTATAGGTGTGCGCACTCCCCCCACATTCCGGGAAGTTATGCGCCAATTACTCTCCATTCTTTTTTAGCTGCCCTACTTTAAAACCAGAACCGTCTACGCTTAATTTCACGTGGGGTTGCCCAGCCTCAACCCCCCGTTGGAGCTTCCATTCCCAGTCTAAATTATCAGAGTCCTCTCCCCTTACTCTCACCTTCCCAGTCTGAGCTTCTACCCCGTGCTCCACAATCCCCCCCTCCTACTCCACCCCCTTCCTCAGTCACCCCCCCTCCCCCACCCAATCCTCCCCTCCATCCCCTACCCCCAACCCATAAATAAAAAAAGAAAAGAACAACCCTTCTACCCTCAGCTTCCTTGGCTGAGGCTTGACTCCGAATTAGACACTGCAGGGCCGCCCCGACCTCCTCCCCCCGGTTCACCAGATATCCTGCCCTCAGTAACTGCCCATTCTGCACACATACTCCCTTCAACACTCTCCCCCCAAGCACCGCGTCACATCCGAAATCATTCACAGCCTCCCAGTGCCTGCGGCAAGTGCCCCCATCCTCTACATCTCGCTTAGTCACTCACCCACACTGGAGACTCATAACCATATATTCGCTTAACACATTATCATAAATATAAGTCCTTACTGTATAGTTCAACTGAACCACGTTTCTGTTCTATCCTGCTCATGTTGTGCTGCTTTCGTGGTTCCTTGCTGCCGCTTGCCTTTAACTGCTCCCTTCCCGCGCCGTTTGGGCCTCTCTGTTATTCCCCAGACCTTCCAGGAAGGATCTCGCCGCTCCCACCGATGTAAATATGTGGGTTTGTCCCAGATTAGAGACTCTTAAAATAGCAGGGAACGCTAACGTGAATCTCATTCTTTTGTGAAATAGCGCAGAACAAATTGGTGTAAATTCTTTCCTCTTCGCAGCAACTACTGCTGAGTAATCTTGAAAGATCAAAAGTTTCTAATATGCCAGCTGCAGATCCCGCTTCTTTCTGTAGGCTTGAAGTAATTGCGCCTTCTGTTGAAAGTTCAGAATCCGCACAATCACCACTCTAGGCCTCTGGCGTGCCTCCATTTTCACTCCCATTTTGTGCACACGCTCCATCTTGAGGACTCCAACCAGCGATTCCAAGCCCAATTCTCTGGGTAGCCATGTCTCAATTAGCAGGATTAGCATGGGATCGGGAGTGGATTCAGGCACCCCCACTATCCGTAAGTTGTTCCTTCTCGATTTATTTTCGAGATCATCCACCTTTTCTAACAGGGCCTCCAATTGCACGCGTTGAGCCTCATGTTCCCTTGATTTGCGCCCCTCTTCGTCCTCCAGCGCCGAAACTCGATGTTCTACCTCCTCCACTCTCCAACCCATTTCAGCCAGCGCTGTTCCTACCATCTCCAACTTGCTCAAGATCTGATCAAATTTCGGGTCAAGGAGCTTCACCACTTCCTTTGCCATCTCCTCCGTGGCTGATTCTGCACTGTCCGTCCCCGGAGAGGCAGGATTTGATATTGCCGACATCATGGCCCCAGGCTTGTGGGCTCTCTCTCGATCTTTCTTCGTCTGCAGCGGCATGGTTCTCTCACGATGCTCACTTTATATATTGCCACCACCTCCACTTTATCTCCCTGTAACCTCTCCATAACTCTATTGAGGGCTGCAGTTAAGAATTTAGCGATTTATTTTAAGACGGCCTGGAGCAAGCAGAGAAGCGTCCTCACTCGATCATGTGTCACTGGAAGTCCCTTGTTTTGACTTTAAAACATCCAGAGACGATAGAGAGTTAAGTGACTGGTCTTAGATCACAAAGACCCACACTGGGATTTGAACCCTGGCCACCCTGCTCCTAAACCACTACTTTAACCATTCTGCTATTAGATATCCATTCTCTGTGATGTTATTCTGGGGATGTCTATGTAGACGTTTCTATAAACATCCTTATCAAGCACGTTTCTTTTTTGAAATTGTCTTTTTATTTTATTTACAATAATAACTACATATAGCCCCTTTGCCCCTAATCCCCAGAGACATTGTTTCAATACTCGTATAACATCAGGCTATTTATATCAGTTCAGCAACATTTTCCTCTACAACTGTCTCTCCCCTTATTTCTTCTTCCTTCCTATTCCTGCCCCATCCCCCACCATCATAGCCCACTTCTGCATTACTCTTCTCGCCCCTCTACTTTCTGGGGCTCCTCTGATCCCACTATTTATTTATTTTATTTATTTATTTAACTGTATTTATATCCCGCTTTTCACCGGGTCAAAGCGGCATTACATATAAGGGGGGGGAGGGGGAATTAAACATTAGGGTGGGGCCATCTCCAGGGAGACATTGATGATTGTGACATGAGACGAACATTGGACATTGGACATGGTAGATTAGCTTTGGATCAGAGGATAGGGTAGCTTAGGATCAGAGGTTCATGGTGGGCAGTCAGAGGTTGATGTGCTTTGTGGTGGGAGTCATATCAAAGTATTGCTGGAATAAGATGGTTTTCAGCTGCTTTCTGAAGGGCGGTAGATCAGCATTGTTTCTGAGATGGGTCGGTAGAGAGTTCCATAGGGATGGAGCATACAGTTCAAAGGCTCGGTTGCATGTCCGTTGAGAACATTTGCTTCTTTTGTGGGGGATGGTGAGGGTGTGGGGGATGGTGAGGGAATTATTGGAGGCATGTCTGGTTGTCTTGCCGTGGGCTGGACGAGATAGTAGGGTGCGAAGCTGGGTGTTCTGTGTTTGGTGAATGGCTTTGTGGGTAAGGAGAATGGATTTGTATTTAGTTCTTGCTTCAAGGGGAAGTATGTGTAGGTCTTTTAGTATTGGGGTGATGTGGTCGGATTTCTTTGCTTTCTGAATGATCCTTGCTGTGGTGTTCAGTGCTGTTCGGAGAGGGTTGGTTTGTGTGGCTGGAAGGCCATGGTAGAGTATGTTGCAATAATCCAGATGTGGGAGTGTCATGGCTTGCATTATCGTCCGGAAATCCTGATGTTCGAGAAGGGGTCTGAGACGTTGTATAGTTTTCGCCTTGTGAAATATAGTTCCGAAAGTTTTAGTAATTTGTTGTTTTAGGGTGAGGGCTTGGTCAATGATGATGCCCAGATATCTTATTTGTGGCTGTATTTGGATGCTTGTGGACTAGGAACCACTAATGCAACCACTAGGAACCACTTGTGGCCTAGGAACCACTAATGCAACCTCTAGGAACCACTAATGCTTGTGGACTAATGCTTGTGGATGCTTGTGGACTAGGAACCACTAATGCAACCACTAGGAACCACTAATGCAACAAAACAGTACTTTAGAAGAGCTCTTAAAAGCGATAACCTCTATTACACCCTTAAGTGTGCCCGCTTCCACTCTTGGTACCAGTGCCATACTTTTGTAAAGGACTCCAGCTTATGATGCTTATATTTCGGTCTCACACATACTGTATACAAAATCCAGCCGCTTGAGTATTTATTCATTTATTTAGCTGTATTTATATCCTGCTTTTCACCGGGTCAAAGCGGTCAATTGGGAGATACATTTAACACGAGGGGATATGACACACATACGCTAATACGTACAGGGAACATGGGCAATGGAGGGTTAAGTGGCTTGCCCAAGACCACAAGGAGTGCCTATAGGACTAGAAATCCCAGTCCCTCCGGCCTGAGATTGCTGTCCCCAGGTGGAACTTGAACCCCCGGCCCTCCGGCCTGAAGTACCTTGTCCTAACCACTAGGCCACTCCTCCCTCAACATTGTTGAGTATCATACGTCTCGTGGGCAGCTCGGGGCACTTCCACCACACCACAATCTCCGTTCTTACTGCTAGCACACAGAAACCCAGGAATTTGCCCCTTCCCCCTCCCATCCCTCCTGCGCTTCATTTAATAGCACTCGCTCAGGTGCCAATTGTACTGGGACCCCCGTTATCTCATATATAGACACTCAAGCTTCCCTCAGAGTTGCTGTACCTTGGGGAAGTCCCACAACACGTGTTTTAGGTCCCCACCATCCCATACACTTTCCAGCATTCAGCTCCATACTTATGTTTATGGCATGTAATTACTAGGGATCCAAAACATTCTCAAGTGTACCTTCAAACTATTTTCCAGCAGTGTGGTCCCCAGCTCTAGGGTTCTAGTGGTAGCATAGATAGCATCCCATCGAACCCTCCCCCACTTCCCCAGTATTTCCCTCTCGCAATGTTGAAGGTGGGGAGGAGCATTTGCATCCCCACCCTTGCCAGCAAGCACCAATACAGAGCTTCCAGAAGACCTCCCCATCAGCAATTTGAAGGGAGTTAGCTCTTGCCCTAAGTCTTGTTGAACCCTCTTTTGCCCTAAATAGTGACAAAGCTGAAATATGCATATTGGTCTCCAACCCCTAGATCATATTTATTTATTTGGCTATGTTTATATACCGCTTTTCACAATGGGCAAAGCGGTTTACAGAGAACTGGAAATTATACAAGCAATATTTACATTATAACCGGTAACTATGTACGGAAAAGAAGGGGTGGATTAACTAACTATGTACAGGTTGATGATCTATCTATGTATTGATATGTTGACTATGTACATATTTGAGAACTGTCTACATATTCTTGTAATGTTGGGTTTTAGTGGCTGATTAGGAATGGGTTCAGTTGTTGGGATGTGGGGGGAGAGGAGTCAAAGTGGAGGGTAAAGAGGTGAGTCTTCAGGAGTTTGGGGAAAGTTGGGTGGTCCGTGGTGTTTCTTATGTTGGCTGGGAGGGAGTTCCAAGTAGTTGTGACATAGAATTCGAAGGCTCTGGCACGAGCCTGTTAGGCACTCTTTGTTATAGCTTGGGGGTTGATCAGTATATTCATGATAGGTCTGTGATGTGTTTGATTGTTGTGGGGCAATAAGGGAGTGGAGGTGGATGGATGACTGATGGCATAGGGCTTTGGACCTTGTAGAGTATTCTGCTTTGCAGGGGGAGTCAGTGGAGGTGTTTGAGGATGGGGGTGATGTCTTCATACTTGGATGTATGTGTAATGATACTTGTGGCTGTATGACTAGTCGTTTGAAGCAGTTGAAGCTTTGATTTTGGGAGTCCGTGATATATTGAGTTGCAGTAGTCGGCATTGGGTGTTATGAGGGCTTGTAGGGCTGAGCAGAATTCTGATGGGGTGAGGAGAGGATGCTGTATCGTGCGGAAATTGCTCTTGCTGTATTCGCAATTTGAGACTTCAGTGTGAGGTGGCTTTCAAGAGTGATTCCCAGGTACTTTACTTCTAGTTTTATTTGATTCAGTGCTGTTGAGGGTGATGGAGGTGGGGGAAGGGGGTGTAGGAGATGTTCCTGGTGATGAGTAGGTCTTCCTTTTTCTTCAGGTTTATGGATGGGTGATTTTCGGATAGCCATTGTGAGACATCTGAGAAGCATTGTTAAAGTTAGTAGTATGATGGGTTATTGAGGTTGAGTGGTATGTAGAGCATAATGTCGTCTGTGTGAATGTGATAATTGATGTTGTGTGTTTGGATGATGTTACAGAGGGGTTGCAGGCAGATGTTGAAGAGAAAAGCAGAAAGAGTGGAACCTTCAGGGATGACTTGGGTTTGAATGTATGGGGTTGGTGATAGTGACCCGATTCTTATCAGCTGAGTTTAGTTGTGGAAATAGTTTTCAAACCATCTTAATACGGTGCCCTGTATTTCGATTGACTTGAGGCGCTGTAGGAGGATATTGTGGTTGATGGTGTCAAAGGTAGTGGAAATGTCAAGGAATACCGTGATGAATCCTTTGTGGATGGTCCAAGTTCCTTTTATAAGGTTGTTGAGAAGTGAGATTAGAAGGGTTTCCATTCTATGCCAACATCAGAAGCCATGCTATTGGGGGTTGAGTGGGGCATGTGTGTCAAGGTGATCCTGTAGCTGGATTTGGACTGTTTTCTCTATTATTTTGAATAAGAATGGTAGGCTTGCAATAAGTCTTTAGGAGGATGGATCTGAGGGGTCAAGGTGGGTATATTTTAGGAGAGGGCGAATTGAGGAGGTTTTTAGAGTTTGGTAGGTAGCCATGTAGCAATGAACATTGGGTAAATTTAGCTAGGAAATGGGTGAGGTCGGGTAAGGTGGCTTTGATCCAGCTGACTGGACAAGGGTAGAGGGGGGAGATGGTGGTAAGTGATGAGATGATGTTTTGGATGTTTTCAAGTGAGGCTGTTTCAAAGGTGGTCCATGAGTGGTTGGCTTGCTACATAATTGGGATGAGTCAGGTTGAGCTGACGGTTGGAGTGGCAAGTAGAGAAGTAGTCTGCCAGCTGTTGAGGAGTGATGGGGCAGTTCATTGCGCTGTTGATGGGTGTTGAAGTGAGTTATTTTACAAGGGTGAATAGTTCTCATGGGCAGTTGAGGGATCTTTGTAGTAGTTTTGTGTGGTAGCTTTGTTATGCAACGTTGGTAGCTCGGTTGTACTCTCTTAGGAGGGTCATGTACTGAGTTTGATCTGTGAGTGGTTGTGATTTTCTGTCTGCATTCTTGTTTCCTTAGTTGGAATTTGAGCTTGTGGAGCTCGGGGGTGTACCATGGGGGCCGTTTATGAGCAGGGTTGTGAGGATGGGTCGAGGCTGGTAGAGAGGCAGCTTTGTTGAGGAGTTCATTCCAGGTGTTGATAGCAGAGTCAAGGTCTTGGGGTTCTGTGGTGGTGAATGGGGAGATATGGGCAAGGAAGGAGTCTTTGTGGAATTGTCTGTAACAGTTCCTGTGTGGGTTGTGGACCTGTTGAGGGGTAGCTGAAGGGTTACTACCTTGTGGTCTGACCATGGTACTGGGATGGTTTGGACTGTAGGTGGGGAGGCGATGTGGGTGGGATTGTTACTGGTGAAAATGAGGTCCAGGGTGTTGCCTTTGCAGTGGGTGGGGAAGTTCACTAATTGTGAGAGATCCATTGCCATCATTGCTTCCATGAAGGCTGTCGACTGTTTGGTTGGGGCTGATTGGAGGTTGAGGTCTCCCAGCAGGATAAGATCCTTGTGCTTTGTGTTGTTCTTGAGGGTTGCATAAATCAGGTTGGAGAGGTCACTGGCTGGTGCTGACAGGGAGTGGTAGACAAAGCAGATGGCGAGTTATTTGTTTGTGATGGTGAGAGTGTTGAGGGTAGTGGTGGATTCAGCAGTTTTCATGGTGAGGTTTATGTCGGATTTGGCAAGGATGAGGACACCACCTCCTTTTTTTATCAGTACGTGGGGAGCGGAAGAGACTGAGGTTTGGAGGTCGAATTTGATTTAATAATATTGTGTCGGTTTCTGTGAGCCATGACTGTGATGCAGAGAATGTCCAGGTTGTAGGTGAAGATGAGGTCTGTTATGCGTGTTTTATTCTTTGCTGAGCATGCATTGATTAGGGTGCAGTTGAGGGGTATTAGGGGAATGGGTTTGCTTCTGCTGGGTGGTAGGGTGTGTTGTATGCTGAGACGGTATTGAGGAGTTTTGTGTTGCGGGAATGGAGGGGAGGGATGATAGCTATTATGTTGAAAGAAGGGAAGGGGTGATGGTTGATGAAGAAGGGGAGAGGTAGCAAGGAGGGGGGGTTGGGTGGGGATGTAGGAGGGAATTTGTAGTGTAAGGTAGGATAAGTAAAAGCTTAGCCAACAAAGTTCTGGACCTGGAAGTGTGGGGAAAAGATGAATCCCCTTCAGGTACCTTTATTACAGGTTGAATCCATCTTGTGCTAACATCTATAGCTCAGGCCTAAGAAACAGCTTGCTCTGATTTTTTTTACACTGAAACTGCTAATTCAGCAAGATTGAGCAATGAAATGAGCTAATATCCTGTCCCAGAGAGCTTACACAATGAGAGACTCTGAACGCTATACAGTTAATGAAAGACTGTTGCCTGGGCTTCTCGAATGAACAAAAGGAGAATGTAAACAAGGAAGACGAACATCAGTATCTACAGCTTATCTACAGGATACAGAGTCAGCACACAGCGACAAGGCGAGTGAGACTGGAAGAAGACAGGATGCTACACAGTGGAAAGAGGGTAACGGATCGGAAAGTAGATTTGCTTAAGATAAAGGAGAATGAGAAAAGAAGGGAAATCTATTTATTAGCAATTTCAGCCTAAAAATGGATATAAATATGGAGAAGAAATTTTAATAAATAGACAGACAGATGGTAGCTGATCTCACTAGAGTAAGGCTCTCTCTTTCTGCTCCAGGACCTTTTTTACACTTAAATCAGGTGCTTTACTTGCTTGTAAATGTATTGATGTTATGGATTGATATTGAAATTTGTATAAAATAAAGCTTGCGATGTTACAGACCTGACAAGATAAATAAAACAATTTCCATGCTCTTACTGTGGCACAAGCAATTTGTTTAAGGTCCTGTATGTTGGGGTTGAACACAAACAGCCAAAACAAAAAATAGAAAATCCCCAAATAATCTTAGGGGAAGCCCAGAAAAACCCCAACATTTTGGTGACCCTGCGTGATTTTGGTGACTCACAGTGCAGTGACGTCACTGGGAAGTGTTCTCCCGTGTTCGCTGGACGAAGCACAGGTCGAGAAGGAGGTAAACGTGATTTTGAATTCCTGCAGAATAAACGTCAAGAGGGTAAGAGACGTTTTTCATATATATATATATATATATATATATATATATATATATATATATATATATATATATACATATTGTTGTTTTTCACTTTGCATAGGTATAGTAATTAGTAGAAAAAGTTTTGCATACGTAGGATATTGTAGACTAGTTAGGATGTTTAAGAAAAAGACAAAAGAAACTGATTCTGACACTAGAAAAGTGGATGTACAAGAGCAGACTGCATTACAGAAAGTTAGTAAGAGATATCCACTTGCTGCTAAAACTTTAGAACAATTCTGCAAGAAGTGGCGTAACTGGGCACTACGAGACTCCGCTTTTGCCTGGCCAGCAAGCGGTACTCTAGACCCACATTCGCTACATGACTTGCAAACTAAGATAGAACAGGACAAAACAGGACAGAAATTAGTGCAACACTTACAACATGTCACATTATGGATGGAGGTAGCAAAAGAATGTGGTGAGGAGCCCCCTCCTTATAATCCTACACATAATCTGGGAGAAACAGGACTATATGCAGTTGAGGCTATAGGATACCAAGAGCCTATTCCTATAGATCAGGAACCTAAACAATCCAAGGGGACCCTCCACAGTAACTTGAAGGAGACCTTACCCGAAAGGAGATTTTATAACCAAATGCCCCCAGAAGCGATAGAAGATCCTGAGACAAGGGCAGCGTGTGAGGATATAGGGAAAGAAGGAAAAAAAGAATGGGCAGAAATATCAGGGACTGTTAAATTAGAATATTGTAAGCAGCGAATTTGTGAGAATGAATTAGTACAATGGAAAGCAGAATTAGAAGCCAGTACTGAGGAATGGAAAAGGACTCGTCAAGAAGAAGAAGACCAATTTAGGATAAGCCTAGAAAATCATCAGGCTGAGTGGGAAGAGAAAGTTAAGGAGAAAGAAGAACAGAATAAATATAACGAACAAGAACAAAAGAAATTAGAAGAGTCACGAATTAAAGAATGGGAAGAGCGGAAGTCAGCACTGGAGAAGTGGGAAGAGCATAACAGAAGAGAGGCAGATAGGATGAAAGAGGAATGGGATAAATTTAACGCAGCTCAAGACAGACTGAACTCGTTGAGATCCAGCTGTGAAAACAAGGAAAGTAATACAAAGCACATTGGGGTTGCAAGAAATAACAGTCAAGCTGGAGCCTCACTAATGCCTAAGGAAACAGTAGCGGAGGGTGAGGGAAATCATTACTTCATCGACCGATGGAGTGACAATATGCATGGCTGGACATTAAAGAACCAGCCACAAATGTTGCAATGGCCTCCCGAGGGAGCACTTGACACTGCACATTTGAATACTGCTAGACTTTGCATTCATGGGGGAGCGGAAGACCCACAATGGGATTTAGATTACATGAAACAGGATTAGAGGTGTCGGAAAAATATGAAGAAAAACTGTGCTTGTCCCTCTTGCATTCAAGAGGAGGAACTATTCGATATGTCCCTTGGAATTTTACAGATATGGATAATATAGCTAGTGCCTTACCTCCTCTTAGTGGAGGGGGGGGGGAGCTTCCTGGATTCAAAAGTTTGAGCAGGTTACAGCAGGGTATACTTTAGGGTTAGGGGATGTTAAAGCACTGTTAGCAAAACTCCTGGGAACTCATGCAACAAATCAAGTTTTTGCCAGAGCTAATTTACCCCAAGTTACTGTAGCAGAAACACAATATGATGGGTCTGAGTTTAATGAGCACTGACCCAGAGTTTGGAATTCTATAAAAGAATTACACCCCACCCAGAAGAATTTAGGGCCACTATTGAAAATGTGTTTTAAGATAGGAGAAGATATTAGTGAATATATTGCCCGATTTCAAGATTTGTGGGAAACCCAGACTGGGATGGTTTATTCTGACCCAGGTTTCCTGCCTCTATTTTTCCAAACACTTAGCAATACTTTGCATAAATCAGTTCAAGCAAGACTTGACACGATTGTGGGGTTAGAAGATGAGTCTTGGGCAAAACAGTAGTCACATATACACCATTTTGTTAAATTAGCTGAAGAAGAACAGATAAAACCTGAGAAAGATATGAAAAGTTTGCAGACAAAATTAATGGCATTACAATTGAGAGAATTGCAGGAGGATTTGATAAAAGTAAGATTAAAGAGAAGGATAAGGAAAAAGATGATGAGAAGGAAAAAGAAAGAGAAGGTTTAAATAAAACAGAAAAGCAGCATGAGGCAGAAAAGCAAAAACTTAGGGACATTATAAAACAGAAAAATGAAATTATTAGAGATTTAGAACAGTATGATATTGAAGAAGACCCCTGGGAAAATTTTGGTTTATATGCTCAGGCTTGGAACTAGACAGGACCAAACAATGGGGGTACTTGGAAAGGGGGACAGGCAGGACCACCTCAGTCACAGCGTTTTCAGAAAATGCCCTTAGTTGCTGGAACTGTGGCAGAAGGGGACATCTTCAGAGTGAATGTCGAAGCCCCCCAGCCCGAGGATCAGCAAAACCACAAGGGCCACCCAATGCCTATCAGGGTCCTCAGAGCAAGTTTCCCCAGTGGCAGCCTCCTCAAGGGGGACCACAATGATTCACTATGGTGATGCGGGCCATGCTCAATGAACGTGAGCCGATAATTGAAGTCTGTCTAAACTAAATGGGTATAAAGTGCAAATGTTGTTGGATTCCGGAGCAACAACATCAGTACTGAATTCCCTACTCCCAGGCGTAAGCCACTCTCAAACTACTGTGACAACAGGGTTTAATGGAGACCCAATTACTATCAAAATGACAGTACCCATCGAGGTAGAACTCATGGGGCAACATATCTGTAAACCCCTATTGTATGCCCCACACTGTCCAGTTAATTTGATGGGACGGGATCTACTATCCGCCTTTAAGGTACAGATGACCTTTATCAGCACACCATCTGTTTTGCTCCTGCAGACAGAGAGTCAACCAAATTTTGCTAATATCCCACCTGAAGTTTGGGCTACCCCAGAAAACCCTTTTGGCCTAATAAGGCCTGCATCACCTGTCTGAATTACATTAAAAGAAAACTGTCAGGGTACAAAAGTTGCTCAATATCGACTACAGCCAGAAGCTGCAGTAGGAGCAAGTGAGGAGATTGATATGTTATTGCAAAATGGTATTATAGAACCCAGCACGTCTCAAATTAATACATCTCTGTTCCCTATTAAAAAGCCCAATGGGAAGTGGAGGTCTTAATTCAGTGGTGGAGGCAGAATTTCCTCTTGTAGCAAACCCAGTTACATTGTTAAAGCAAAACCCACCAAGGAAATATAGTACTGTCTTAGATCTATCAAATGCATTTTTTGAGGTCCCGGTCCATCCTGATAGTAGAACATTGCTGGCATTTCAATATAATGGACAACATTCTCAGTGGACTAGATTACCTCAGGGATACTAAGATCTAACTCCTTTCAAACGCCAGCTGCCTGGTTCAGTTTCACTTGTCCAATATGTAGATGATTTACTTTTAACAGCAGACACTGAGGAATTGTGTAAATAATATACCAGAGAATTGTTAGCGTTATTGGCTAACGGTGGTTACAGAGTGAACAGGGAGAAACTTCAGTACTGTCAATTGCAGGTGACATTCCTTGGAATGACACTCAGTGAAAAGGAAAAACTATTAGGACCCATATTTCAGGAAGCTGTGCTCAAGGTCACTGAACCTCGCACTGTGAAAGAGTTACGGGCACTCTTGGGACTGTTAAACTATAGCTGTCTCTGGGTGCCAGGATATAGTGTGAGGACTCAGACATTCAGGAGACATTTAAAAGGGAACCCGAAAGGGTCCCAGCCTATAACTCTCAGTGAGGAAGAAAGGTTATGTTTGCAAACGTTATTGAAGGATCTGAATGATTTGCCATCACTCTATTTACCTGATCACAGCCTCCCAGTGGACGTCTATGTGTTTCACAGCCCCACTGCCTGGGTAGCAGTTGCCACGCAAGGAGATGTTAAGGTAGTGAGACATTTGTCAGGATCTTTTTCTCTAGTAGAGCAAGGATTCACAAATTGTGAACAGGGATTAGTGGCAGCCAGTGCAGCAATTGAAAAATTGTATGGTTATATGACTCCCTTACAGGTAAACT
This sequence comes from Ichthyophis bannanicus, assembly GCA_033557465.1. Lineage (NCBI taxonomy): Eukaryota > Metazoa > Chordata > Amphibia > Gymnophiona > Ichthyophiidae > Ichthyophis > Ichthyophis bannanicus. Next base: position 138,927,416 of record CM066031.1, on the reverse strand, counting down.
TATATACTGATCATACACTGCATGCGCTTTTAAAGTCCAGTACCATTCATTTCTTACCCGCCAGGGTAGGTAAGTGTGTAGCTACGTTGCTACGCAGCCATATTAGACACCAATTGGTACCAAAGCAGAATCCTTTTAGGGATTTGCAGGATCTCCTCCAGGTATCTACTATTACACATGACTGCCTGCAGCAAGTAGGAGAAGATGTCAGACCCACGTTAGGGATAGTGCCTCAAGAGGCTGAATGTTGGTTCATAGATGGATCCCAGAGAGAAGGTAGAGCAGGTTTTGCTATCTGTAGAGTAACTCCACAGGGAGCAGTTACTTTCACAGCACAGTATGAGATGCCCCTAGGATACAGCGCACAGAGTGCAGAAATCACAGCACTAGCACAAGTCCTGAGAGAAAATGAAAATAAACATCTAGTAATTTACACCGATTCTCAGTTTGTAAGAAGCTCAGTACACATATATAGTACCATTTGGGCCAAGAGGGGATACTTGTCAGCTAAAGACCAGCCTCTCCAACAAGGTGAGATCCTAATGGAAGTTTCTGAAATGCTCAGAGAAAGAGCAGAGCAGGGCTATTTAACAGCATGTGAGTGGATTGCAGCACATCAGGAAGTTAAGACATGGGAACAATATGGAAACTCGATAGCTGATAGCATAGCACAAGAAACCACTTATCCTGAAGTCCCTGAGACTATGGTAGTAACCCGTCAGCAGAGTAGCCAGCTTGACCTTTGCAAACTGGAGGATTTACAGGAAAATGTATTTATTTATTTACAGGTTCTTATATACCGCGCTATTCAACATCAGTGCGGTTTACATGAAACATAAAACTTACACATTTCATTGCCTGATCTGTGTTTACAAGGAACAGGTACAATAACTTGGATAAAAAACTTGGGTAACTATTTACATCATGACGGTCCTGTATAGTAGGGTTCTGTTGTACTGCGCTAGTTAGGTGGCTGAGGGGGCTGTTGTGGAACTGTCTACCGGGTAGTACAAGAGGAAGAGGTAGTGTTTTAATGCCTTCCTAAACTGGGCTAGATCAGGGATTGACCGGATGCAGGGTGGGAGGGTGTTCCAGCATCTGGGCACACAGAATTTAAAAGCCCTGTTTGCTGTTGCCTGGGTGCATTGGGTTATTGCTTTCGGAACTATCAGTGTGTTGGCCGCTACTGACCTTCTGGATCTGTTGGGGGGGTTGATCTGTATAAGCTCTGTTAGTGATGTGGAGGAGAGCCCCTTGATGGTTTTGAACGTCAGCAGTAAGGTTTTGAATGTGAGCCTGCCGTGAATAGGGAGCCAATGGAGATGTTTTAGGATGGGCGTTATGTGGTCTTTCCTGGATTCTCCATGCAGAACTCTTGCAGCAGAGTTCATCGCGAGCTGAAGAGGATGCAGCATAGATTGCGAGAGTCCCTGCAGTATGGAATTTGCATAATCAAAGTGCGGTATGATCAAAGCTTGGTAGATCGTCCGGAAGTCATCCGGTTCCAGTAGGAGGTGTAGGTGCCCGAGAGATCGGATCTTATGGTATACTGCTCTTGCTATGTTGCTTATGTGCGCCTTCATGTCTAGGCGCTGGTCTATGGTGACTCCGAGGTATCGGATTGTGGGCATGGTAAGAAGTTCTGCTTGGTCAATGACTCCAACCGCTGTTCAGCTTGATAACGGCACTTCGTGGATACACAGCAAAGATATTTTTCCAGCCCCTACTATCAGTAGTGCTCAACAAACTGTGGGTACAGAACAGTGATATCATTCGTGACGGACACTTCTCCGAGAGATCTGGAAAAAGAGAAGCTCCACTTGGACCCACTATAAAGAGTAGTTACTCACCTGTAACAGGTGTTCTCCAGGAGCAGCAGGAATCAGTCCTCACTTATGGGTGTCATCGACGCCGATGAAGCCCCAGCGGAGCATTTCCCCAGCTTTCCATGAAAGCCTTTGGGAATGCTGGCACGCATGCGCGGTTCCCTTCCCGCCTAAAGGTGCCATCTTACCTCAGTCAAATGACATAGCGAAGAACAGCACACAAAAATGTAAAAATTAAACTATGTACAACTGCAACTCCAAGGGGAGGAGGGAGGGTAGTGAGGACTGATTCCTGCTGCTCCTGGAGAACACCTGTTACAGGTGAGTAACTACTCTTTCTCCAGGACCAAGCAGGAAGTCAGTCCTCACTTATGGGTGACTCCCCAGCTCCGGGCTACCAGGAACCCAGGCTGAACAAGAGAACTCCCTCTAGTCCCAGCAACACAGAAAAGGCTTTTCAAGGACACACCCTCCACAGGTAGCCAAACCAGAGGGCAGGAGGGCAGGAGTTGCCTAGATCTCAAAGAGATTTCGGAGTACTGCTTGGCCAAAAGCACTGTCCCTACGGGACTCCCTCTCCAGACAGTAGTGGGCTGCAAACGTCTGGCTTGAAGACCAAGTAGCAGCCCGGCAGATGTCTTGCAATGGAACAGAGCGGAGGTGAGCCACTGATGCAGCCATTGCCCTCGCACGGTGGGCCGTGATCCTACCCTGCAAAGGACGGTCAGCCGCCTTGTAAGCCCAGGTGATACAGTCAGCTACCCAGATGGACAGGGTACGCTTGGACACAGCCACCCCCAAGTTATTGGGGTCAAAGGAAACAAAGAGCTGAGTAGCTCTCCTGTGACCTTGCGTACGCTCAAGGTAGAAGGATAAGGCCCTCCTACAGTCCAGGGTATGGAGGACTGCCTCAGCCTGACTTGCATGAGGCCTAGGGAAGAATGTTGGAAGAACCACCTCCTGGTTGAGGTGGAAGGAGGAGACAACCTTAGGAAGGAACTTAGGGTGAGTCCTGAGGACTACCCTGTTCTTATAGATTCTGGTGTAAGGCCTATCACAGACCAAGGCCTGAAGCTCACTAACTCGCCTAGCCGAAGTAAGGGCTATCAGAAAGAGAGTCTTCCAGGAAAGGAAGCGAAGAGGGAAAGTAGCCATCGGCTCAAAAGGTGGACGAGTCAGCTGCTGCAAGACCACATTGAGCTCCCACTCAGGAGCAGGGGGACGTATGGGAGGCTTGAGCAGAAGCAAGCCTCTGAGAAACCTGGACACCAAAGGGTGCACAGATAAGGAATGTCCCTCCACTAATGAGTGGTGAGCTGCTAAGGCTGAGAGGTGGACCCGAACAGAATTTGACTTCAGACCCTGATTTGATAAGTGCAGCAGGTACTGAAGCACCACTGGCACAGTACAGGAGAAAGGATTTTCTGTACGGAGCTGACACCACATAGAAAACCTCTTCCACTTAAGAGCATAGGTTTTCCTAGTGGACTGTTTCCTGGAAGCCAGGACAACCTCCTCAACTTCTGGAAGCAGGCCCCAGGGAGCTAAAACTACCCTTGCAGCCTCCATGCCATCAGATTGAGAGATTTGAGATTGGGGTGCAGAAGGGACCCTTGGTCCTGAGAGAGAAGGTCTGGCTGTAACCCCAGAGGTAGAGGTGGATCCACTGCTAGCTGGAGCAGGAGTGGGAACCAAGGTTGCCTCGGCCACCTGGGAGCTACCAGGAGGACAGAGGCCCTGTCCTTGAGAACCTTGAACAGTGTCCGGGCCACCAGAGGAGTGGGAGGAAACGCATACAGCAGGCCCTGAGTCCATGGAATCAGAAAAGCATCTGCTGCTATCCTCAGAGGATGTGGTTGCCTGGAGCAGAACCTGGGCAGCTGTTTATTCAGTGGACTGGCAAACAGGTCTATGGATGGAAGTCCCCATTTCAGGAAAATCCTCTGAACCACTAAGGGATGTAGCTGCCACTCGTGTGGTTGCAGAATTCTGCTCAATCTGTCTGCTAGGTAATTTTCCTGGCCTGGGAGATAGACTGCCTTGAGGAGCATGTTGTGTTTCAGGGCAAAGGAACAGAGGTCTTGGGCTTCCTGACAAAGGACCTGTGAACCCGTTCCGCCCTGTTTGTTTACATAGAGCATGGCTACCTGGTTGTCTGTCTGGATCAAGACAGACTGTTGAGCTAGGGAAGCAGTAAAGGCCTTGCGGGCCAAGCGGATAGCTCCGAGTTCCAGGAGATTGATCTGCTGGGACGCCTCCCAAGGAGACCACAGGCCCTGGGTGCACTTGTCCAGACAATGAGCTCCACAGCCCTGTAGAGAGGCATCCGTGGTCAGTACCACCGCGTAGGGTGGCATCTGAAAGGGCACCCCCTCTAGCAAATTGGGGGGGGTGCAACCACCAGTTGAGGGAGGTCAGAAAACGTTGGGATACTCTGATCCTGTCTCTGAGACTGCCTGAGGCTTGTGACCACTGAGTCCGAAGGCACCACTGTGCAGGCTTCATATTGAGCCTGGCATTGGGGGTTACCTGCACTGTCGACGCCATGTGCCCTAGAAGCCTGAGACAGAGTCTGGCGGAGACCAAGGACCTGTTCAGAAATTTGCTGGCTAGGTCTATGAGCCTTTGTGCTCAGTCTACTGGTAAGAATGCTCTTGCCAACTGAGAGTCCAACCTTGCTCCTATGAACTCCAAGTTCTGGGAGGGGAGCAAAGTGGACTTTGCGAAATTGATGACAAAGCCCACCCTTTGGAGCAGAGATATGGTCCTGGTGGTGGCCTGATGAGCCTCTAGGGAGGATTGGCCTCGGATGAGCCAGTCGTCCAGGTAAGGAAAGACAAAGATGCCTTGATTTCTTAGGTAGGCCGCCACCACTGCTAGGCACTTGGTAAAGACCCTGGGAGCGGAGGACAGGCCAAAGGGCAGTACTCTGTACTGATAGTGGTTTCCTCCCACAATGAACCTGAGGTACTTTCTGTGGTCTGGATGGATAAGGATGTGAGTGTAAGCATCCTTGAGGTCTAAAGAGCATAGCCAATCTCCCTGCTGGAGGTAGGGCAGAAGTGTTCCAAGAGTAAGCATCTTGAACTTCTCTCTGACGAGAAACTTGTTCAGGTTTCTGAGATCCAAAATGGGCCGAAGACCACTGGTCCTTTTTGGCCCCAGGAAATACCTGGAGTAAAAACCGTGACCTTGGAAGTGGGGAGGCACAGGCTCCACCGCCCTGTCCACCAACAGACCCCTTAGCTCCTGGAGGAGAAGGTCTGTATGCAGGGGAGGCCTTGAAGGTTCCCCTGGGAAATATGGCAGAGGCAGTTGGTGAAAATGGAGGGCATAGCCGTGACTGACTATGTCCAGCACCCAACTGTCCTGAGTGATCAAGGGCCACAGGTGGGTGAACAGGGTCAGGCGGCCGCCTGTGCAGGGTTGGGTCAGCAAGGGAGGCATGGCTACACTCAGGGAGTCAAAAACCCCCACCCTGCTGAGTGGGAGCAGGGGCTGAAGGCTTGGGGGCTCTCTGCCTACGGGCTCCATTACCCTGGCCCTTGGCCTGCTGACCCTGTGGGGCAGCTTGGGCAGCCTGATATTGAGAGTATTGTTTGTAGGCAGTACCCTTCCTCGGGTAAAAGGGCTTTTTACCCAAGCCCTTCTTTTTCTGAGAAGGGGCAGAGGTCTTCCTCGACAGCCTTGTCCTCATGAGGTGCTCAGTCTCGAGCTGGGCGGCCTTCTCAGCCACAGGCTTGCCAAAAGGTTTTTCACCTCGGCAAGGGACATCGACCAACTTGTCTTGAACCCATGGCTCGAGGTCCGATGACTGTAGCCAAGCCTGGCGTCGAGCCGCGATGCCGGCTGCCACTACTCGGGCCAAAGCCTCGACGCCATCGTAGGCGGCGCGGGAAATGAACTTAGAGCATTCCCGGATTCTCGAAGACAAGGACTTGAAACTCTGCAAAGGTTCCCCGGAGAGACCAGCAGAGAATCCGGCCAACTCCTTGGCCAGGTCTCGCAAGTACATGCCCATGTACAGCTGGTAAGTCTGGACACGGCAAGCAAGCATCGAGCCCTGAAAGCACTTTCTACCGACGCCATCAAGGCTTCGGGCCTCCCTGCTGGGGGGCACCGCGGAGTGCATCTTCTGACTCTTTAGATGATGCATGGCCGATTCCACAACCATGGAATGGTGTGGTAGCTGTGCTTTTTGAAAACCGGGACTCTTACGGAGTCGATAAATGGAATCGACTCGCTTGCTCAATACCGGCGCCGAGGCCGGGGCCTCCCACATCCGGAAGAGGAGCCGTTCCAGCATCGGAGGAATCGGGACAGTAAAGGCCTCCTTCGGAGGAGAGTCGTACTGCAGAGCATCGAGCTCCTCGGCTCGAGGCTCTTCCTCGGGGTCCGCCTGGATAGCCAGAGCAGCGGCCATATCCCGGACAAACTCCGAGAACCTGGTATCCTCCGGAGGGGATCTACTCCGGGGTTCAGACTCGGGTGAGTCCGACGGGACGCACCGAGTCTTAAAAGTGTCAGGAGACTCCTCGTCTTCGGTCTCCCAAGCCGACTCGTCCGAAGTCGAGTCGGGGTTCGACACCGCGGGGCCTCTAGGCACCCGCCCCGACGCCGAGGGCACCGGTGTCGAGACCCTCGGTCCCAAACGGGAGGTTGAGGGAGACCTCGACTGAGGACGACCTCGAGCCGCAAGGGACTCGAGTATCAGCTCGGTCTCCGGGCTGTCAACCTGAGGCTCAGCTCGGGTGACGCAGCAGCAACCGACTCGGGCCCCAGCGGCGCCGGGCCCGACGTCGGGTCTCGAGGAGGCGAGTCCACGAGGACAACAGGACTTACGTATCCAGCAGACTCCGAATCGAGGCGAGGAACTTTGGTCGGCTTCTCCTGGTCCACGGGCCCGGGACGACGGTCGGGGGTCTTAGACCTGGCCCGGGAGGGCTCAGGGACCTCTTCCGACGCCGCCCTCACGAGCCTCTTCTTCCTCTTACGTTCCCGGCTGGGGGACCCCTTGTCCGAGGAACTCCGACGCCTCTCGGGATCGGAATCCCGAGATGTCGAAGCCTCAGACGAGGTCCAGGCCCGTGCAGAGGCCGAGTTCGAGAAAAGCCTTTCACTTTGTTGCTGACGACTTCGAAGTGCCTTGGAAGACATCTTCCCACATGGCCCGCACGATTTAGGATCGTGGTCCGGGCCGAGGCACCGAAGGCAGCAGTCGTGTGTGTCGGTGAGAGACATTATCTTCTTGCACCGATCACACTTTTTGAAACCACTGGAGGCCATCGGGGAAAAAAGAGACCCCCCCAAGGTCAAAGGACCGGCCCTCCAGGGAAAAGAAAAAGTTTTTGACGTGAACGCCAAGCCACTAAGGGCAAAAACCGAAAAAAGATAGGAAGGATTCGATACCGGTGTACTGAACCCAGCGGGAAGGGAACCGACGTCGAATCCGGGAAAAAACACGAATCAATGCTAGAAAAAAAATCACTTCTTTCTGGGAAAACAGGACACGCATCTGAAGGGCTTCACGGAAAAAAAGAGACTGAGGTAAGATGGCACCTTTAGGCGGGAAGGGAACCGCGCATGCGTGCCAGCATTCCCAAAGGCTTTCATGGAAAGCTGGGGAAATGCTCCGCTGGGGCTTCATCGGCGTCGATGACACCCATAAGTGAGGACTGACTTCCTGCTTGGTCCTGGAGAAAGACATATACTAATATCTTAAACAGGCACTAGGTAAAACTGATTATATACTATCTGAAGCCTATTTATCTCCTGTTAGTCCCTCTGTGTTAGATCCGCCTCCTGTAATTTCCATTCTGTTAGTAATCATATTTGTTGTACTTTACTTAGTATTGCTGTTTTTAGATTGCTTATATAATGCATAAGGCCCACCAATTCCCGTTGAATCCCTCCCCTTTCATGGTATGGGCAATTCTTGGTGGAGCATTGGTAGGATCACTTCTAGTTCTTTTCCTTCCATACATATATATTCCTCAACCTGCTCCTCTGAATCTCTCTACACAGAAACTGAATAGTTCTTTCAATAGTTCCTTTAATATTTCCCAGGGTAGTCCCTTACGATTCCGAAGGTCCACCCCAGGACCTAATCTATGGAAATCCACAGTTCTTGAGGTTGTCCAATTAATGAATATCTCAGACTGTATCATATGCACCCCACTGCCAAAGGGAGTTGAGTATGCACCAGTCAATATAGTACCAGTACAGCCAGTGGAGTACTCGGGGAACTTGGCTTGCCAAGACCCTAACGAATACTACATTACTCCATGCTGGGCCCCCTCTAACTGCTCCCATACTTGGGAACATTTCAATTTATCTAACCCAGTCCCAGTCCAAGTCTATGCCCCTCCTCATTTGATATATCCATATTGTATTGGTAATGGAGGGCTAGTCCATTCAGACACACACCCTTCACTGAAGTGTAATATCACCTACCATCCTGCACAACAGCGATTTACTGTTTCCCCAGGTCCATAATTCCTTATAACTTTTTGGCGCCTTATAGCTGGGACAATTGGTCTGTAATCACTAATGCATCTTTGAATGTTACCTCTGTTTACTGGCACAACACATACACGGTGGGTCCCATTTATAAAGATCGTTCAGCAGTCCAGACATCTGGATACAAAACTGGTACACCTTATTCCTCTTGTTATTTTCCCCATAATGATCAATCAACCATAAGGCAAACTTCAATTGCATGGGGACACAAAATGAACTGGATCTGGACCAAAAATACCTGATTCTCAGCCCTCGCAGGCCACTATTGGTATTGTCAGGTTTTCCTGTATCAGGCTATAGGTCTGAATCATCTTCCTTGTGCTCTGGTTAGGGCTGAGGCCTATTCAGTGTTAATCCCTCTCAATGTCAGTCACTATCACACAAGCACCCACAGACACAAAAGAGACACCTCCCCCTGGTATGATAAATCCGAAGATGCTGCTCTCATGGCCTCTTATGAATATATTAATTCCACATATCCACTGACAAAAACACGACTTGATGCCCTGAGTTATACATCTTGGATTCCTATATTTCAGACCCCTGCAATTACTGCTGAACTAGGTGTATGGCTGTACGTAGGTTGCAATGTTTGCTTCATGTCCAAATGCGTTCTCTCACGGAATCCATTACTCTCCTAGCCAAATCCCTTGAGCAAAACAATCAAATGACTCTGCAAAATAGACGAGCTTTAGATCTGCTGTTAGCAGCTGAGGGAGGAGCATGTAAATTCATTAATGAAACAAACTGTTGCACAGTCATAGCAAATCACACAACTTTTGTACTTAATGCAATGGACAGAATTAGACAATTGTCAGAATTACATCTGGATGATTTCAAGGGTGGAATTCAGGTTGGAGCATGGTGGAACGTTGCTGCTTTTGTTTACAGGCCTAGGCTCTGGCCTACATGGCTTACTTGTAGCCTTGTTTGGTCTGCTCATTGCTTTATCAATTAGCTGCTGTGTTTTTTCATTTATTCTAGCTTCCTATAGAAGGTGTTTGACTAAGGTATCTACCACAACTCTAATTCTTACTTCCCAAAATCAAGCCAATGAATATATTTCTCTAGCTCGTAGACCTAGAGTTAATAATGTAAATGGTAACCTGTCTGATGCCCATCCTCTTATTCCAGAAGGGTTCCACTTGGTAGCGGTCCAATATTCAGGTAACAAGTAACCCTATATGGATTTCCTCTCTTTTCAAGTTCCCTATGTTAGATATAGAATTAATGGAATTCAGGTCTCATGTAGCAACTTGGTCTCATCATGTCTCCATCTCTTCAGCGAGTCTCACTGGAGGTTCCGGATAGCCGAGTTTAGAAGGGCACACTATGGAGACAGCAGAGGGGACCTGAATGGGATTCAAGAGGGGAATGTGGGGAAAAGATGAATCCCCTTCAGGTACCTTTATTACAGGTTGAATCCATATTGTGCTAACGTCTATAGCTCAGGCCTAAGAAACAGCTTGCTCTGACTTTTTCACACTGAAACTGCTAATTCAGCAAGATTGAGCAATGAAATGAGCTAATATCCTGTCCCAGAGAGCTTACACAACGAGAGACTCTGAACACTATACAGTTAATGAAAGACTGTTGCCTGGACCTCTCGAATGAACAAAAGGAGAATGTAAACAAGGAAGACGAACATCAGTATTTACAGCTTATCTACAGGATACAGAGTCAGCACACAGCAACAAGGCGAGTGAGACTGGAAGAAGACAGGATGCTACAGAGTGGAAAGAGGGTAAAGGATCAGAAAGCAGATTTGCTTAAGATAATGGAGAATGAGAAAAGAAGGGAAATCTATTTATCAGCAATTTCAGCCTAAAAATGGATATAAATATGGAGAAGAAATTTTAATAAATAGACAGACAGATGGTAGCTGATCTCACTAGAGTTAGGCTCTCTCTTTCTGCTCCAGGACCTTTTTTACACTTAAATCAGGTGCTTTACTTGCTTATAAATGTATTGATGTTATGGATTGATATTGAAATTTGTACAAAAGTAAAGCTTGTGATGTTACAGACCTGACAAGATAAATAAAACAATTTCCATGCTCTTACTGTGGCACGAGCAATTTGTTTAAGGTCCTGTATATGTATGTTGGGGTTGAACACAAACAGCCAAAACAAAAAATAGAAAATCCCCCAATAATCTTAGGGGAAGCCCAGAAAAACCACAACAGAAGCCCTAATGGTGGAAATGGATTTCGACATTGTGGCCATTACTGAAACATGGTTTAATGAATCACATGATTGGGATGTGGCCAAAGCTGGCTATAATCTATTCAGAAGAGACAGAGAAAATGGAAGGGGAGGAGGAGTGGCCTTGTATGTCAGAGGCAATATTAAAGTTACTGAAATGCAGGGGGCATGGGGAAAAGAAGAAGTGCTCTGGATTGGGTTGGAAAGAGGAGATGGCACTGTCATCCATACTGCTGTAGTCTACAGACCTCCGACTCAAATTGAAGAGATAGATACGATTTGATTAAAGATATTGCCAAGATAGCCACAAAGGGGGAAGTAATCATTTTGGGTGACTTTAATCTACCTGATGTGAATTGGGTTACTCCTTCTGCACATCTGGAAAGAAGCAAAAAAATTGTAGATGCTCTCCAGGATGCATCACTTAGACAAATGGTCACGGAACCAACCAGGGAAAGCTCAACGCTAAATTTAGTGCTCACCAACGGTGATAGCATGTCAAATGTCTGCGTGAGTACCCCTGTGAGCAACAGCGATCATTACACAGTGTGGTTTGACATAAAAGCCAGGGTACAGGCCAATCATAGCAAGCTCAAAGTCCTAAACTTCAAAAACACTGACTTCAATAAAATGGCCAAGTACCTAAAGGAGGAGATGACAGGGTGGAAGGAGATAAAGGAAGTGGAATTGCAATGGGATAAACTAAAGGTGGCAATAGACAAATATGTTAAAAAAGTAAACAAAAAAAAGAGGAGAAGGAAACGTATTTGGTTTTCCAAAGAAGTGGCTGCTCAAATAAAGGCAAAAAACACAGCTTTTGCAAAATTCAAAAGCTTGCAAACAGAAGAACACAGAAATGAATACAGGATCAAACAAAAAGAGTCAAAAAGAGAAATAAGGATAGCAAAATCAAAGGCTGAGGAAAAGATGGCTAAAGATGTTAAGGGTGGCGACAAAACTTTCTTCAGGTATAGTTGGGAAAGGAAGAAGATCAGAGTTGGAATTGCAGGACTCAGAAGTGCTGGGAAAAGACACGTGGAAAGTGACATAGAAAAAGGGAAATTGCTAAACAAATACTTCTGCTCTGTTTTTACTAAAGAAAATCCTGGAGATGGACCAGCTGGGACTCCCAAATATAAAAATGGTAACGAAGTAGATACCACACCATTCACAGAAGATGAGGTGTTGGAAAAAATTGCTAAACTGAAAGTGGGCAAAGCCATGGGACCAGATGGGATACATCCCAGGATACTGAAAGAGCTCAGGGTAGTTCTGTCAGGGCCATTAAAGGATGTATTCAACAGATCCTTGGAAACAGGAGAGGTTCCTCAGGACTGGAAAATGGCTGATGTCGTACCTCTACACAAAAGTGGTGACAGGGAAGAAGTGTCAAACTACAGGCCCGTGAACCTTACCTCGGTGGCAGGAAAAGTAATGGAGGCGCTCCTGAAAGAGCGAATAGTGAACTTTCTCAAAACCAACAGGTTGCAAGATCCGAGGCAACATGGTTTTACTGAAGGACGCTCTTGCCAAACAAACCTGATTGTGTTCTTTGACTGGGTGACCAAGGAACTAGATCAGGGGCATGCGATGGATGTCATCTACCTGGATTTCAGCAAAGCCTTTGATACTGTTCCTCATAGGAGGCTTGTCAATAAACTCAGTAGCTTGGGGATGGGTACCAAGATAGTAAACTGGATTAGAAGTTGGTTAACTGACAGACGACAGAGGGTAATGGTACATGGAGCCCACTCGGATGAGGGGAAGGTGATAAGCGGGGTGCCCCAGGGTTCGGTCCTGGGTCCGGCCCTGTTCAATGTATTTGTGAGTGATATTGCTGAAGGACTGAATGAAAAAGTCTGTCTTTTTGCAGATGACACAAAAATTTGCAACAGAGTGGACTCCCCTGAGGAAGTGGATAACATGAGGAAAGATCTACAAAAGCTGGAAGAATGGTCAAATGCTTGGCAATTACGATTTAATGCGAAAACGTGCAGTGTCATGCACTTAGGTAGCAGAAATCCAAAGGAAATGTACGCGATAGGGGGCGAGAGGTTGGTGTGCATGGTTCAGGAAAAAGACCTTGGTGTGATTATCTCTGATGATATCAAGGTGGCAAAACAGTGCGACAAGGCGGTGGCAAAAGCCAGGAGGATGTTGGGCTGCATACAAAGAGGGATTACCAGCAGAAAGGAAGAGGTACTTATGCCACTGTACAGGTCGCTGGAGACCTCACCTGGAATACTGTGTTCAGTTTTGGAGACCATATCTTGCAAAAGATGTAAAAAGACTGGAAAGTGTTCAGAGGAAAGCGACCAAAATGATTTGGAGCCTGCGTAAGAAACCTTATGAGACTTGAAGACCTAAATATGTACACTTTGGAGGAGAGGAGGGATAGGGGAGATATGAGTCAGACCTTTAAATACTTAAAGAGGAACGATGAACAAACAAACCTCTTCCAAAAATGGGGAAGCTGCAAAACTAGAGGGCATAACATGAAGCTTTAAGGCGGAAAATTGAAAGGTAATGTCAGGAAATATTTTTTTCACTGAAAGGGTGGTGGATGTTTGGAATGCTCTCCCAATGTAAGTTGTGGGGGCAAACACGGTGACGGAATTCAAAACAGCATGGGACAAGCATAGCGGATCCCTTTTACAGCAACAGGATAAAAACAAAATAAGAACTGAACCATCTAACTTCTCAACAAATAGGGGTGTCCTACATGGAGTGGTAGGTCCACCCCTAAACAAAGACATGGGGAGGGGTGACCTGCACAGAGCGTCAGGTGCACCTACTCTTGCCGCATTGCTGGGCAGACTGGATGGACCATGCTGGTCTTTATCTGCCATCATTTACTATGTTACTATGTAAGTAGGGCTACCAGGGAGTAGATGAGGGTGTATAGTTGTAACATGTTGTAGAGTGGGGTGTCGAGTTTGCTGTTTGGAAGTTTTAGTATGGCTAGATCTGGGACTCTATCTTATTTGGTTGACAGTTTTCTGCAGAATTCCTTACTATGTATGGATATTTTGTAGGTGTATTTATCTGCTGTTTGGTATTGAGAAGAATTACTTTCAGCAGGTAGCCAGTTAGAGCTGTGAGGAGGTATCAATTGTGCTTGGTGCATTTGTTTACCCTGAGTTTCAGGGCTATTAGGGTGTTGGGAATGCTAATCTAGTGGCTGAGAAGTGTGATAATGTCACCTGCTATTGATTTTGTGTACTTGGTATGAATGTGACTACAACAAGATACAGAATACATAACACAGTTTGATGTTGCTAGGCAGTATCTTGCAGTGATTTACATCAATGTGTGAACCCTTGTTGTTGCTGGGTAGTCTGGCTGGGTAGTCTTTGTTAGGAGAGAGTCCGTGTGTTACAATCTATAGCTGTGTTGGTCTGGGCTGTCTGGCTGAAGGTCATTAGAGCAGGTGAGACTGTGCAGTATGGGTGTCTTGGTTTTGCTGGTGCAGTGAGGGATGCAGTAGGCTTAGGGAGTGTGTCCTCCCCTGCGCTCTTTGCCTATGGGCCTCGCCAAAGGGTCCTCTGGTGAGGCCCTCAGGCACAGGTGCACCTGAGGCACTGCCTTTTAAAATTAAAAGTCCCTAAAGTGATGTATCCCTCCCTCCCCCTTGTCAAAACCTGCCTAATCCGCCATAACCCCTTCCTTTCCTATTTTCTAAATCTATCACCTTCCTACCCCAGTGTAAAATCCTTCAACCCTGTAATAAACACATTCCGGGAGTAGATCCCCCCCCCCCCCATTAACTGCCCCCTATGCCTATCCCACTCTTTGAAGGTTAGGGATGTGACAAGTGCCCTTTTCCCTCCCTTCCTCCCCCCCCCCGGGTCCCACAACAAGCGCTATAAAGTCCCTTCACCTCCCACACGCTGCTCTATTGTCACCCATTGCTTCTCCTTCCTCACGCCTCACCAATCGAACAAAGCTTGGAATTCGGCTGCCTCATAGTACATTTTAAAGCAAGGGATCCCCAAACCTCCATCCCTTCCTTTCTGGAACATAACTCTTCGAACTACTTTAGGTCCTTTGACCTCTCAAATGAATCCTGTCACCATGCTTGGAACTGTTTCAAAAAATTTTCAGGACCACACAAGGCATTGATATGAATAGAAAAAGCACTCATGGGACATTCATATTGATTATTGCAATCCTTCCCAGTCAGTGTTTATTCCTCTTCATCTTTCCAACTCCCTCTTTAATGCCTCCATTAAAGGCTTATAGTTCCATTCAAACAATTTATCCAAGGTGTTACCCAAATATATCCCCAAGTATTTGAAAGAGTGCTCCACTCACTTTAAAGGAAATGCCGTTTGTAAGCGGTTCCTTTATGCTTGCGCAACATTGAAGCCTAAGACTTCTGTCTTTCCAATATTAATTTTATATCCCGAGAATGCACTATAATGGTCAATCTTTCTCATCAGCACCGGCAAGGACATCAACAGTTCCTGTGAAGTAAAGATAAAATTGCACTCTTTGCAGACGATGTTATATTTCTGCCAGAGTTTCAATCACCAATGCAAATAGTAAGGGTGACAGCAGGCAACCCTACTGAATGCTTCTACACAATTAGAAACTATCAGAATACCCTCCATTTATTCTTATCTGAGCAGCTGGGGCTGTATATAGTGCCTTCACCCACCCTAGAAATGTCTCCTCGATCCCCATCCTTTCCAATACCTTAGACGTAAAACTCTATTTGACCCTATGAAAGCTTTTTCCATGTCTACGATCAAACACGGCAGTATCCTCTGCCCCCTGAATCTTTCATATCAGATTCATCAACTTCCTTATGTTATCACCACCTTGCCGTTCTGAAATAAAACCGCTTGGTCATTCTCCACCAGCTTTAGAACAAACTTCTGCAGCTGGGTATCAAACCTTTTGCCAAAAGCTTGGCGTCCAGGTTGATAAGGAAGACTGGCCTATACGAGCCACAAATACTCGTATCTTTGCCTGGCTTTGGCAGCACCATTAACCTTGCATCACCATACACTTGGGCACCTGGCCTCCTTCCAGTACCCCATTAAACACCTTCACTAAGAGCGGAGTCAACTCCTCTTGGAATCGTCTGTAGAACTTGGCTGTGAAGTCATTAAGGCCAGTGACCTGCTTGCAAGCCTCACCTCCCGCTCACTAAAGTCCCTATCCCATATTGCAACCTCTTCCATCTCCAGCCTTGCCAATGCGCACTCCTGCAGCAAACTCTCTCTCTTGGCTTTCCCCCCTCCACCTTCCCAGTATAATTTTTTTATAATATTCCTCAAAGATCGCCCATATTTTCACCAACCCAAAGACCAGATCTTCCTTGGTGTTTCTGCCGATGCACAATTCCCTAGCTCAAAATAAGTTTGTTTTAAAATATTCAACTTGTGCATGAGGTGAGTAGCTCTTAAGCGTCCCATTTCAGCTCTCAACATCTCCAGTTCTTCCTAGGCCCTAGGGTCCCGATTGCTCTGATGCCAGGCCTCTAACAGGCGCACTGGGTCGCACAGGGTCCATTCTACAACCCCCTTTTTGCTTCTGCATCCTTGACACGATGCTAAACAGGTGCCCACTAACTACCACTTTAAATCCATCCCCGACCAACCCTAGGGGGACCCCCACCTCTTTATTAAAATGGAGGTACTCCCCTATTCTGCATCTTTCTTGTACTCCTTGTCCTGTAATATGGAATCATTTAAGCGCCAGAATTTCACTCCCTCTTCCCCCGTTCCCAAATCAAAGATCACATTCACTGGGGCATAGTCTTTCCACGTGATTGATCCCACCTCTGCCTCCACTACCCTCTGAATCAAGGCCCCACTCACCCAACTCATATTGAGTCTGCTATAGGAGTCATGTGACATGGAGAACTAGATCAAGGGAATGCGATGGATGTGATCTACCTAGATTTCAGCAAAGCCTTTGATTCTATTCCTCACAGGATGCTTATCAATAAATTCAATAGCTTGAGGATGGGTCCCAAGGTGGAGAACTGGAACAGAAATTGGTTGACTGACAGACAACGGAAGGTGATGGTAAACGGAACTCACTCAGATGAAAGGAAGGTGATTAGCGGTGTGCCCCAGGGTTCGGTCCCGGGGCCGGTACTGTTCAATATTTTTGTGAGTGATATTTATTTATTTAACAGGTTTTATATACCGCCTTATCAGTTTAAGGCAGTTCACATGGAACAAACATAGCAATAAGCTTTTACATAGAACAGGGAGTAGAAACTTGGAGGAGTATATGGGATATTAGATACATTTAACAATGGCTAACTATGTACAGAAACATTGTTGAAGGTGAGGTGATATAGTTACATTTATCAGTTGTCCATTGCTACATCTGTAATATCTCACTGTGGCATTTGTTATATTAGGTAGGATGTAGTATTCGCAGAATGGATGGGTTTTGATGGCTTTTCTGAAATCAAGTAGGTCTTTGATTGCCCGTATTGGGTAAGGTATCTGATTCCAAAGTTGGGGAGCATACAGAGAGAAGGTTCTGGTGCAAGAAAATTGCTTTGATGTTCTGTAGTTTGTTGGGGTTTCGATGATGTTAGTGTCTGTACTTCTTCTTGTTCTGGTTGTAGTTGATTTCTGGATCAATGGTTGAAGAGTCAGCGGGGATAGATTATTTAATATTTTGAAGATGATTATTATGCTTTTGTATTTAGCACGTATAGCAACAGGAAGCCGTGTAGTTGTTTAAGTGTTGGAATTATATGATTGTATTTTGAAGTTCCTGTGATGATTCTTGCCGCAGAGGGAGAGTTGTTTTTCTTGGCAGTCCATGATATATTATATTACAGTAATCAATTAGAGGAGTAAGTATGACATACAGTTCTGAAGTCGTTATCTGATAGTAGTGGTTTCAGTTTGTGGAGGATTCTTGTGGTAGGCTGATCTGCTTGTCTTTTTTATGTGCGGCTGGAAGCTGCGATGTTGGTCAAAAGTAATTACAAGATATTTGACTTTTTTTTTGTTGGTTAGGGTGTGTTCTACTATCTTGAGAGAGTCTGGTAGGGAGAATCTAGTATTTTTGGTGATGTGGATCATTTCAGATTTTTTAAAGTTAATGAGACGATCCCGTGTTTGAGCCACTCGGACATTGCTTCAAGGCATGCTGTGATTTGGGAGAAGTCCGGTTTATTGGTATTGATCTGGGAGAATATCATTATGTCGTCTGCGTAGATTCTATAGTAGATGTTATGTTTTATGATGTTACATATTGGTTTAAGATATATATTGAATAACAGTGTGGAGAGTGCTGAGCCTTGTGGAACACCTTGATACTGTCTAAATGGTTTGGATTGTTTGTTTTTGGTTCTCACTCGTTGGTTACGGTGTGACAAATAGGAGAGGAACCAGTCTAGAAAAGTGAGTCTCTGGAGTAGTATGTTGTGGTTGACAGAGTCAAAAATGCAGCAGTGATAATTATAAAGCATAAAACGAAGCCATGTAGTATGCTGTCTATGCCTCTGACAACAGTATCTAGAAGTGTTTCCACACTGTGATATTGTGTCTAAATCCGTATTGATGTGGGTCCAGCAGGTCAGATGTGTCTAAGTGGTCTTGTAATTGATACTGTACTGTTTTTCAATTATCTTCATTATGAATGTGAGATTTGATATTGGACGGAAAGAGCTTGAGTCCCTTTTGTCAAGATTATTGTTCTTAAGGAAGGTCTGATGGAGGCATTCTTAAGTTGAGGGGGAGGTATCTTTGGGTAAGTGATGATTTCACTATTTTTTGTATGTATGGTATTAGGAACTCTCGTTTGCTTGATCCAGCTAACAGGGCATGGGTCGTTGGGTGAGGTGGTTGTGTTTATATTAGTTATAATCATATTGAGCTGTTTTCTTGAAGGGACATGAAATTCATTCCATGTGATGTCTGTGGTGTGTTTTGGGTTTGCTTTAAGTGGTTTCTCAAGTGATGTCTTGGTGTACTTCTGTTGCATGAAGTCTGCTATGTCTTGTGGTGATATTGAGTTAGAGTCGTATGGTTCCATTGGTTCTTTTATTAGAGCATGTACTATGGTGAAGAGTTCTATTGGTCTGTTGATGGAGCTCATTATTAGGTTTGAGTGGTATTCTCTCTTGTGGTTGTTTATTGCGTTATGGTATATAGCTTGCAGTTCATTGTATCTTGTTAGGTGTTGTGGGCTTTTATTTATTTAACATTTCTTTTATACTGTGCTCTTTATCATCAGTGCGGTTTACAATTAACAGAACGACTCGAGGACCACAGGGCACTCTCGAGTTTACATCGAATAGGGAGGACAACTTGGAGAGAGAACAGGGAAACCTATGTACAAATTACATACTGATGTGACAATAATGTTACACAGGTGGAGCAGAGATTGAGATTAAGTGTGCATTCCATTTACGGACCACTTCCTCTTACTTAACTAGTGTAAGCTTTTAACTTATCAGGTTGTGGGATGATGTTTGTGATGATGTTTGTGATGCTATGCGGCGCTGGGGAAACTGGAGCATTGTGAAAGTGCATGATGAACAAGTGGTGCTTGAGGGCTTTTCTAAATTGAGTGATGTCCTTGATTGCTCTGATATTATGTGGGAGGTTGTTCCATGAACTGGGTGTGTAGGACACAAATGCCCGTTTGTTGGTGGATTGTGCCCAATTTGTGGAGTCTTTTGGCGTTATGAGTGTATTAGTGTGATGCAACCTCTTGGATCTGTTGTTGGTGGGTTGGGAGATGAGCATGGAGATTGATGGGGGCGCTATGTTGTTTATAGCCTTAAATGTGGTTAGTAGAACCTTGAAAGAGATCCTACAACTTATCGGTGGCCTGTGTAGATCTCTTAGGATGGGGAATATGTGATCGCTTCTTGATGTCCCAACTAATACACGGGCAACGGCATTCATCGCTAATTGAAGAGGGTTAAGTGTGTTTTTGGGGAGGCCTTGGAGTACAATGTTAGCGTAGTCAAAATGGGGTATAACTAGAGCTTGAAATATTGTGCGGAAGCTGTCAGGATCTAGCATGGGTCTGAGGTGGCGAAGGGTCTTGATCTTGTAATAGACAGATTTTACTGTGCGACTTATGTGTTCTTTAAAGTTTAACTGCTAAGAACATAAGATATGCCATACTGGGTCAGACCAAGGTCCATCAAGCCCAGTATCCTGTTTCCAACAGTGGCCAATCTAGATCATACGTACCTAGCAGTTTCCCCAAAAGACACAGGTTCCGCAATGCTTGTACTAGGTCAAGCATTGATATCCTGGGTCCCTTCTTAATAATGGTTTATGGACCTTTCCTCCAGGAACTTGTCCAAACCTTTTTTAAACCCAGCTACACTAACAGCCTTTACTACATCCTCAGGTAACAAATTCCATTGTTTGATTACACGTTGACTGAAAAAATAGTTTCTTTTATTAGTCTTAAATAGTTTACCCTGTAGCTTCATTGCATGTCCCCTAGTCTTTCTATATTCTGATAACGTAAACAAATCGATCTACGTTTACCCGTTCCACTCCGTTCATTAATTTATAGACTTCTATCATATCTCCCCTCAGCCGTCTCTTTTCCAGGTTAAAGAGCCCTAACCTTTTTAGCCTTTCTTCATAGGAGTATCCTTCCATCCCCTTTACCATTTTGGTGGCTCTTCTCTGAACCTTTTCTAATAACGTTATATCCTTTTTAAGATACGGCGACCAGAATTGCACACAATATTCAAGGTGCGGTCTCACCATGGAACGATATAGAGGCATTATAATATCGTTTGTTTTATTTTCCATTCCTTTCCTTATGGTACCTAGCATTCTATTTGCTCTCTTGGCTGCCGTTGCACACTGGGCCGAGGGTTTTAACATGTTATCCACAATGACGCCTAAATCTTTTTCCTGGGTGGTGGTTCCTAATGTGGAACTTTGCATTGTGCAACCATAGTTTGGGTTGTTCTTCCCTAGGTGCATAACTTTGCACTTGTCCACATTAAATTTCATCTGCCATTTTGATGCCCAGTCTTCCAATTTATCAAGATCCTCTTGCAATTTTCCACTATCCTCTTGGATTTTAACAACTTTAAATAGTTTTGTGTCATCTGCAAATTTGATAACCTCACTCGTTATTCCACTTTCCAGGTCATTTATGAATATGTCAAAAAGCAGCGGACTAAGCACAGATCCCTGGGGTACACCACTATTCACCTTTCTCCATTGGGAAAATTGGCCATTCAGCCCAACTCTCTGCTTTCTATCTTTTAACCAGTTCCTGATCCACAGTAGTACACTGTCTCCTATCCCATGACTCTTTAGTTTTGCCAAAAGTCTCTGATGAGGGACCTTGTCAAAGGCTTTCTGAAAGTCCAGATACACTATATCAACCGACTCACCTCTGTCCACCTGTTCATTCACACTTTCAAAAAAACATAACAGATTAGTAAGACAAGATCTTCCTTGTCTAAAGCCATGTTGGCTGTCTCCCATTAGGCCATGACTATCTACATGCTGAGTAATTTTATTCTTTATGATGGTTTCTACCATTTTTCCCGGTACTGATGTCAGGCTCACCGGTCTGTAGTTTCCCGGATCACCCCTGGAACCCTTTTTAAAAATTGGTGTTA
The DNA here is from genome assembly GCA_033557465.1 of Ichthyophis bannanicus. Lineage (NCBI taxonomy): Eukaryota > Metazoa > Chordata > Amphibia > Gymnophiona > Ichthyophiidae > Ichthyophis > Ichthyophis bannanicus. The sequence goes on along the minus strand of CM066031.1, from coordinate 138,906,273 downwards.
CATTGGCGATCCTCCAATCTTCAGGCATTAGAGATGATTTTAATGATAGTTCACAGATTACTAATAGCAGGTCTGCAATCTCATATTTCAGTTCTTTCAACACCCTTGGATGTATACCATCCGGCCCAGGTGATTTGCTACTCTTCAGTTTATCTAATAGTTGTAATACATCTTCCCGATGTATCGATATTTCCTTCAATTCTTCTGCACCTTTAAATACCACTTCAGTCATGGGTAACATCCCTACATCTTCCTCAGTAAAGACTGAAGCAAAGAATTCATTCAGTCTCTCCGCTATCGCCTTGTCGCTTCTTAGTGCCCCTTTAACTCCTCTATCATCTAATGTTCCAACCGACTCTCTCACAGGTTTTTTGCTACGAATGTACTTGAAAAAACCTTTATTTCGCGTTTTTGCTTCCGCAGCAAGCTTCTTCTCAAATTCTCCCTTTGCCTTCTTCATCAATGCCTTGCATTTGACCTGCCAGTGCTTGTGCTGTTTCCAGGTTTCGTCGTTTGGCTCTTTTTTCCATTTCCTGAAAGATGCATTTTTGGCAGCAACAGCCTCTCTGACCTCACCTTTAAACCATGCTGGCAGTTTTTTGGACTTCCTTCCACTTTTCTTAAAGCGTGGAATACAGCTGGTCTGGGCTTCCAAGATAGTATTTTTCAACACCACCCAACCTTGATGTAAGTCTTTAACCTTTGCAACTGCTCCTTTTAATTTTTTCTTAACTATTTTCCTCATTTTATTATTGTCTCCCTTTCGAAAGTTAAAAGGTAGTACTGTTGATTTCCGTACTATCCCTCCTCCACTAATTAAATCAAAGGCGATCATGCTATGATCACTATTGCCAAGTGGCCCCAACACCCTTATCTCTTGCACTAAATCTGGTGTTCCACTAAGGACTAGGTCTAATATGGCTTCCCCTCTGGTCAGTTCATGAACCAGCTGCTCCAAGAAGCAGTCATTTATGACATCTAGGAACTTTATCTTCCTAGCATGTCCTGCCATGACACTGACCCAGTCGATACCGGGGTAATTGAAATCACCCATTATTATTACCGAGCTGTAACTTTTGTTAGCTTCCTTGATTTCTTTCAGCATTTCATCATCCATTTGTTCATTCTGGCCAGGCGGTCGATAGTACACCCCCCACTGCCATCGCCTTCCCCTTTTTACATGGAATTTCAATCCATAGAGATTCTACATCAAATTTTGTTTCCTGCAAAACTTTAATCCTTTCTGACTCAATGCCCTCTCTAACATAGAGCGCAACCCCTCCACCAATTTGATCAGCTCTATCATTACGATATAGTTTGTACCCAGGTATCACAGTGTCCCACTGGTTGCCCTCCTTCCACCATGTCTCTGATATTCCAATCATATCTAACCTCTCATTTAGTGCTATATATTCTAACTCTCCCATCTTATTTTTAGACTTCTAGCATTTGCATACAAGCATTTTAGAGACTGTATTTTATTCATATTAATTTGGCTATTGGTAGACATGGGTAATTTGGGATCTTTAAGCTCTGTACTCGAGGGCCTTTGGGCTGCTTTACTCTTTTTTGGAACCTCTCTGCTTTTGGTAGTATCCTTCAAGGATACATTCTTCCGAACCATCTGCTCTTGGGCGACTGTCGGCTTTCCCCTATTATCTAGTTTAAAAGCTGCTCTATCTCCTTTTTAAAAGTTAATGCCAGCAGCCTGGTTCCATCCCAGTTAAGGTGAAGCCCATCCCTTCAGAAGAGCCCCTCCTTTCCCCAGAATGTACCCCAGTTCCTAACAAATCCAAACCCCTCATCTCTGCACCATTGTCTCATCCACGCATTGAGACTCCGGATGCTGCCAGACTGGAGGTGGGACTTCAGGACTATATCCCTGTGGGTCTCGTCTATGTACCTCTCTGTCTTTCTTACGTTTCCCAAGTCTGCTACTCTAGCCTCTAGAGAACGGACTCGTTCCCTGAGAGCAAAGAGCTCCTTGCACCTAGTGCTGATCGAGTATTACTCCCAAGTAGCGTATAGCTGATTTGACTGGTAGCTCTGTGTCTCTCACAGTTAGGGATGTGGGAGGAGAGACATTTTTGTTTCTTGTGATGGTTAGAACCTCAGTTTTTTTGAAGTTTATCCTTAGGTTCTGGTTGAGGAGCCAGTCTGTTACTGCGTTAAAGCAATCAACTAGGTTCGTGTAATCTGGGAGTGTGACGTTGAAAGGTGAATACATCAGAACATCATCTGCATAGATAAGGGATGATATTCCGAAGGCACAGGTGATTTCGCAGATTGGCTGCATGTAAATGTTGAAGAGAAGCGCGGAGAGGGAGGAACTCTGGGGTACTCCCTGCTTTTGTTGGAACGGTTCTGATGTAATAGATCCAATTCTGACTTGCTGCCATCGGTCTTCGAGATAAGATCTGCACCAATCCCAGGCTAGACCATGAATCCCCTTATCATGGAGCCGAGCTAGTAGTTGTGCATGGTCGACTGAGTCAAATGCTGCTGCAATGTCCAGGAAAATCAGAACAAAGCCAGATTTGACGTTGTCTAAGCCACAGACGAGATGGTTGATTAGTGAAGTCAGGAGTGTTTCAACACTGTGGGCTTCTCTAAACCCGTGTTGGCAGGGGTCTAGGGGGGATGCGGTGTCTATATGTTGTTGGATTTGCATCAGGGCCGCTTTCTCTAAAATTTTGGCTAGCAGCGGGATACTGGAAATCGGCCGGTAGGAATCTACCTTCTCTGGGTCAAGCTGGTTGTTTTTCAACAGTGGTCGAATGGAGGTCTGTTTGAGTGTTGGGAACTTTCCTATTATGAAGGATTGATGTGCGATTTCTGCTATGATTGGGCTGAGTTCTGATTGCATTGCTTTGATCCAGTGTGCTGGGCAGGGGTGATTTGGTGCTGTGGTAGTATTGATGCTAGCAATAATGTCTTCGATGTTGGACGCTGATGGGGGAGAGAACTTGTCGAGTGGTTGTAGAAGTAGGGAAGGTTGAGGTATTCCTGGACAGGTGGCATTAATTGCTTTGATGGTCTTGGATTGCATATAGTTGGCATATGCTTGGGGTTGTATTTGCTCAACCTGTGGTGGGGAAGGTTCTTTGGTTAAGGATTTTACCAAGGTGAAGAGCTCTCGTGGCTTGTTTAGCGAATGACTGAGGAGATCTGAGTGGAATTCCTTCCTCCTGTTCCAAATTGCTTCTGGGTGGATTTTCAAGTAGGCTAGGTAGGTGGTTTGATCGTCTGTACTATGGGTGTGCCTCCAGTTTCTCAGGTGAAGTAGGGACTTCTTTAGTTCAGGAGAAAACCAGGGGGCTGTTCGCCTTTTGGTGGCATTGTTCTTAGGTTTGACGTGATCGTTCAATGGAGGTTGGTGAGCATACCGCATTAGAGTGTCATTCGAAGTGGAGATCATGTCGTTGAGGTTGTTCGACGGTTGAAAGAGCGTTGGGATGACATGTTTAGCCAGCACTTCCCTATCAAATGGTCTGAAGTGGCATAGGTTTGGAACATTCTCTGGTTTTGGTAGGTCATGAGTGTTGAGAGGAGATGGGACCTGAAATGTTATCAGGCTGTGATCTGACCATGGGACCGGAGTGATGATGGGATTAAATTGGTCCCTCCTGTCAGTGGATGTGACTGGAGCGAAAACTAGGTCAAGAATGTTCCCATGCTGGTGGGTGGGATCAGTTACGATCTGGGTGTAGTTAAGGTTGGTCATTGCTTCTAGAAATGCGTTGGACAGAGTAGGTTGTACGGAGGCTAGATTAAAGTCTCCCAATAGCCAGTTTTGTTTAGAGGGGTTTTCAGGGTTACAAGCTAAATCAATTATGTTGGATATCTCGTCAAAGGTGGAGCTTGGTGCCCTGTAGATAAGGTTGAAGGAATTGTGTTTTTGCGATGGTGATTGTGTCTAACTGTTGCATACTTCTAGACTGAACTGTCCGGTATTGCAGTTTGGTTTTTGATAGTATGAGGACCCCGCCCCCTCTCTTACTAGATCTATTGCTAGTATGGATTGAGAAATTAGGGGGTGTGATTTGATTTAAAATGGTGGTGTCTGTGTCCGTGAACCATGTTTCGGTGATCATCAGGATGTCTAGATTAAAAGTGGTTATTAAGTCTGTAATGACTGGCCATTTATTGCGGGCAGAACGTGCGTTGATAAGAGCGCACCTAATGTCGTGGTACGCTTTCGGCCTACAGAACCTTTTGTTGGTTATGTGCTCCAAGGTAACATACAACAGGTGAGATTGTCTTCTATAACGTGTGTGTCCTGGATGTTGGTGCTGGTTACGGCAGTGTTTTTTATTTGTGCTAATGAGTTTTGGTATGGCATTGTGGTTGTGTGTAAATGCAGTGGAGAGGTAGAAGGTGCTTAAGGTGAGGTATAGGAGAGTAAGTGCTAGTTTGGAGAGGGCCATGGTTAGGTGTGGAGTGGTGATTCAAGCTGGGGTGTTACAGGTGCAATTATGGGCTAGGTTGTTACAATTACAATTATAGGCTAGGTTGTTACAATTACAGGCAAGGTTGTTACAATTACAGGATAAAGATATTTGTTTTCATCCACAGTTAAAAGTATAATGTTGCAACAAGCCCTTTTGCTATTTAGATAAGATTAACTGGAAGAACTTTTGTTTCCTGTCACATTGGCTTTAGTGTTACAGCGTGGCTATAGTTAGTTACAAAGCACAGAGCTCAGGCATATTCTGATGAGAAGAGTAAGTATTGAATCTTATGAATATGTGTCCGTATTTCTATTTCTGCAGGGGTACAACGGGGATCTCCGGTTCATGGGGCAACCGAGAAAAGACTGTTCTTTGAGGGGGGAAATGTGGAAGAGAGATTGATGGCTCATCAAGTTACCTAATCTATGCAGAAGTGGAGCTTGGGTGGTTATGGTTCAGCTGTTGATTTCTTCAGACTCTCTGGTGGGGAAAGCCGATTTGGGTGAGAGCTGGAGAGCATCCAACACAGTGGTAAAGGGCTTCTCATTAAAGCAGGAATCAGCTCGGATTGATCCGGTCGGTGAAGATGGATGTCGTTCCGTACTCTGTGTCAGGAGGCCACAATATCAGGGAGATCGGTGGGGGTGGGTAAGGTCTTGATAGAAGGCCCGCACCTAAGGGCCATGCCAAAGGGCCCTCTGGCGAGGCCCTCAGGCGCAGGCCCACCTGGCGGCGGCTGCCCTTTTAAATGGTGGACTCCTCCTCCCACAGCCCCGATTGGGCTGGAGGCCTGAGCGGGAAGGCTGGCCGGCCCGCTCAGGAGCTCGACCCCGATCGGGCAGCTCAAGCTGGCTTTGTTGCGGTTCCTGCCGGCGGCGGCTGCCCTTTTAAATGGTGGACTCCTCCTCCCACAGCCCCGATTGGGCTGGAGGCCTGAGCGGGAAGGCTGGCCGGCCCGCTCAGGAGCTCGACCCCGATTGGGGAGCTCAAGGCTGGTTGCTGGCTTTTAGTTTGCCACCATAGTCTTTCCAGTCTCCGTAGTTGCCTTTTTTGTTCATTGATCTCAGTTGAGTACCAGGGGGCATTGTGTTTCCTTTTTCTGGATTGTTTTATGAGGTGGGGTTGCCACACTCTGGAGAGTTTTGTGCCAGTGATGGTGGTTTCAAGGTCTGATGACATTTGTTTTAGTGCTGGTAGCACTTCTTCTAGGAATTGCTCTTTATTGAAGGATCTGAATTTTCGTTTTTCTTTGGGTGTTGGGTCAGCTGTGTCCTTTGTTGTCTGAGTGGAAATTGAGAAATTTACCATGTGATGATCAGACCATGGGACTGGGAGCACTGTTATGTTCTTTACAGGATCTTTGATGCTGTGTTGGTTTGGTGAGAATATAAGGTCTAGGGTCCCTCCTTTCTTGTGGGTCGGTGAGTGTATTAATTGATTATATTGCATGTCTTTCATTGCATTCAAGAAGGCTTCAATTGCTTTTGCAGGTAGTGATGGAAGGTTAGGGTCCCCTAGGATGATGAGGGGTTCATTCTGGCTAGTGTGTGCACAGACTTGTTCCAGGATGGTTGTGAGTTCCTCTTCATTTGCACCTGGGGCTCTATATATGAGGCAGAGCGCTAGGTGTTTGTTTGATACAGTTAATATATTATTTTCTTTGGACTGAGAGCTGGAGATAGTGGTAAATTTGAGATGTGACTTTGCAAGGATTAGTACACCTCCACCTCTTCATAAGGGTCTAATGGCGTTGTGTATTGTGTAATGTTTTGGGGTGATTTGATTTACAATGACATTATCCAGGTCAGTGAGCCATGTTTCAGTGATGCACATGATGTCTATGTTTTGGTTCTGTATGTAATCCAATATGGTGTTAACTTTTTTGCAAATAGATCTGGCATTGACTAAAGCGCAGTTAAGGGAATTATAGTGTACTTCCTTAATATTATTTGTTTTCTTGTGGGTACGTGAGCTTATGTTGAGTAATCTTCAGGGTCTATTGAGGTGACACAGGTTTAGCTTGCTAGTAGATTGAATATCTGGTGGATTGTATTATTGGTAATGTATGTGTAGGAGAGTATAGATAGTCTTTGCTAGCATTTGTGCAGCTACTTTTGAGGAGTAAGAATAGTAGGCAAAGTACTAGTAGTGTGTTTTTTTCCATGGTGGGGCTTTACTTTGACTTCAGCATAACTTTGGGTTCGATTTATTTCTTAGAGTTGGAGCAATTGTATATAGAGGTTCAGACCTACTCATGTTTCTGTCGGTTTCTGGATTGTGGTGGTCCTTAGTTGTTCGGCAGCACCTTTATCCTGTTTTTGATGTCGAGATTCCAGTGGAACAGCGTGCTTTCGGGTGCCCCTCTTAGGGGTCAAGCCTAAGGGCCCTCAGGCACAGGCCCACCAGGTGCGGGTGCACCTTTGTACTGTTTATTAAAGGCCTGGCTGATGCTTGTGATTGGCTGGCCTTCGGTGCAGGGAGAGGGGGAATCCCAGGCTCACACCCTGTTCTGGATGCCGGTCCGATGGAGTAGAGGCCGATCACACCTTTGCGCTGTTTTTTAAAGGCCTGGGCAATGCTTGTGATTGGCTAGCCTTCAGTGTAGGGAGCGGGGGGAAACCCCAGCCTGCTCCCTGTTCTGGATGCCGGTCCGATGGAGGAAGGACTGAATGGAAGTCTCTTTTTGCAGATGACATGAAAATTTGCAAAAGAGTGGACTCCCCTGAGGGATTTGAGAACATGAGGAAAAGCTGGAAGATTAAATATTAACTGCCAAGCATTAGACCAATGTGAAGAAGTGCAGTGTCATGCACTTGGGAAGCAGAAATCCAAGGGAATTGTATACGATAGGAGGCGATAGGTTGGTGTGTAAGGACCAGGAGAAGGACCTTGGAGTGATTGTTTCTGAGGATATCAAGGTGGTGAAACAGTGTGACAAGGCGGCAGCAAAAGCCAGAAGGATACTGGGTTGCATACAAAGAGGAATTATAAGCAGAAAGGAAGAGGTACTAATGCCACTGTACAAGTCGCTGGTGAGGCCTCACTTGGAATATTATGTTCAGTTTTGGAGACCGTATCTCGCAAAGGATATAAAAAGACTGGAAAGGGATCAAAGGAAGGCGACCAAAATGATTTGAAGCCTGCAGCAGGAGACATATTTATTTAGTGTACAACTTGTATCCCGCTACTTCCAGCGATCAGCAGCGGTTTGCTATACATAACAGTATGGTTGTACAGGCCATGGATTAAAACATACATAATGATTCAGTGGAAAAGTACAGGACACAACACTCGGATTACAGGTTTACACTTGATTGCAAGACAGTGATTTCACATGTATATACATATTTGCAGGTTGTCGTCTCTATAGGTGTCTGAAGCGTAGTGCTCTTTCCTTGTGCATGGTGTTTCACTAGGGTTGGAGCATAGAAGTTAGGTAGGATTGAAGGGGGTTTGGAAAAGATGCGTCTTTAGCTTTTTTCTGAAGTCCAACAAGTCACTGTTCGCTCTCAGTTCGCATGTAGTTGGTTCCATAGCAGTGGGGCTATAAATGAGAATGCTCGGTTGCTGGTATTTGCAGCGACAGATCTCAGGCTACCCGGGACAATGAGGGTATTGAGGTGTGTGGTTCTTCTGCTTCTGTTATTTGGCTGAGATGTGATAAGGGTGTTAAGATACGAGGGTGCTATATTATGAATGAATTTGAATGCGGTGATTAAGATTTTATATTGTATGCGTGCAGAAATGGGTAGCCAATGCAGGTCCATTAGTACTGGTGTGATATGCTCCTTTAGGCCTTTCCCCAAGATTACTCTAGCTGCTACATTCTGCGCCATTTGAAGGATGTTGAGGGTTTTTTTAGGTAACCCTTGCAGTATGGCGTTGCAGTAGTCCAGGTGCGGAATGATGAGGGCTTGAGCAACGGTCCTAAAGTCAGAGTGCTCTATGATGCTACGTAGTGGTTGCAAGACTTTTAGCTTGTGGAAGATGGCTCGATTTGTAATTCGGAGATGCTTTTCCATCTTTAGGTTGCAAGCCAGTGTCACACCTAGGTATTTTATTTCGTTCTTTGTGACGTAGACGTTATTGTTCATGGTGACTGTAGGTGGTGGGTTGAAGCCAGGTTGTCTGGAGATGCACATCACTTCATTTTTTTTGTGATTTATGGCCATGTTATTCTGTTGCAGCCAGATTTGGAGCTCACTGAGGCATTTTTCCAGTTGACTGATATTTGGGTTGTCGACGTCAAGCTGAGTGTAGAGCATGAGGTCATCAGCATAGATGTGATAACTGATCTTGTGGTCCAGGAATGTTTTACAAACTGGTCGTAGATAAAGGTTGAAGAGGAGGGAAGACAGGGCTGAGCCTTGAGGTATGCCTTGGGTTTGAGGGAATGCTGCGGCCTCTTCGTTGTTGAAGTGGACTTGCTGCATTCTGTTGGCTATGTAGGAGGAGAACCATTTCAGAGGGGTACCTCTAATGCCTATGGAAGCGAGTCTGTTTAGGAGTGTGGGGTGATGTACGGTATCAAAGGTGGCTGATATGTCTATGAAGATGAGCATGTACATTTTGCTTCTGTTTTCCAGACCTTTGAGTAGTTTGTCTAGTAGGGCTAGGAGGAGGGTCTCCACACCATGATGTTGTCAGAAACCATATTGGTGGATGTCAAAGGCGTTATTGTCATCAATGTGGTCTTGGAGTTGTATTTGTACTGCCTTTTCAATGATCTTGGCCAGGAAGGATATGCTTGATACTGGGCGGTAGGATGTTGGGTCTTTCTTGTTGAGAGTCTTGTTCTTTAGGATGGGTCGTATGATGGATTTTTTGAGGTGAGTTGGCATTAGTCCCTGCCAAAGCGACTGGTTCACTATGTGGGTGATGTATTGAGCAATTTCCTGTTTTATGCCCTTGACGCATGCTGCTGGGCATGGGTCGAGTGGGGAGGTGGTGGTTTTCAAGCTGGAGATTATGTTCATGATTTGCTTGTCATCTATGCTCCTGAAGGTGGACCATTCTTGGTAAAGAGCAGGTCTTTCCGGGATGTTGGTTGTTTGGAGAATGGTGCTTATCGATAGGTCCTGGGTGCATGGTTCAGGCGCTTGCTGGCTTCTGTCATGGGCTGGAGGGTTTAGCTTTTTGGCACAGTGGTCTGCCAACTATTGGGCTGTCATTGCCCCGTTTGTAATTGGTTCTTGGGTAGTCTTCGTGAGAGATTTGACTAGTTCAAATAGCTCCCTAGGTCGGTTGAAGGCCTTGTTAAGCGTGTTGGAGTGATAGGTTTTCTTTGCACTGTTAATTTCATTTTTGTATGTTGCGAGCAGTTTGATGTATTCCATTCTATGCTCCTCGGTTTTGTGGCTTCTCCATTTCCTTTCTTGCTTCCTCAGTCCTTTCTTCAGTTTGCACAGGGTGGGGGTGTACCATGGTTCCGTCCTGATTCTGGATGAATGTCTTTGGGATGTCCAGGTTGGTATTGCGATTTCTTCGATTCCTGCGATCCATTGGTTTACCAGTATCTCGAGGTCCTCCTGTTCTGGATTCATATGCGTGTTTATTGAAGTTATCAGAGTTTCCTTGTTGAATTTTTGGAACCTCCTCCGTGGGTTTGTAGGTGGGGTGTGTGAAGAGTGCTCCGGCATGGTGGGTAGAAGCAATGTGAATTCAATTGTATTCAATTGTATTCAACTGTATTCAATTGTATTGTATACGTCAATACAATTGTATTCAATTGTATTGACGTATGAGAAGAGACTTGAAGACCTAAATATGTACACTCTGGAGGAGAGGAGGGACAGGAAAGATATGATTCAGACCTTTAAATACTTAGAGTATTAATGAACAAACTTCTTCCAAAGAAGGGGGAGCTGCAAAACTAGAGTTGGACTGAGGGAGAGCCCTTAGATGTGGTGTATTTAGATTTCAGTAAAGCCTTTGACACCATTCCTCACAGGCGACTTATAAACAAACTGAGCACCCTAGGGGTGGACCCTAAAGTTACTGCTTGGGTTAGAAATTGGATGAGTGGAAGGCGACAAAGAGTACAGGTAAATGGAGCTCACTCTGAAGAGAAGGAAGTTACCGGTGGTGTGCCCCAGGGATCTGTCCTTGGTCCGATTCGTTTTAACATCTTTGTTAGTGATATAGCGGAAGGGCTGTCAGGTAAGGTTTGCCTCTTTGCGGATGATACAAAAATCTGCAATACAGTAGACACCCAAGGTGTAGATAACATGAGGAAGGATCAAGCTAAGCTTGAAGAATGGTCTAGAATTTGGCAGCTGGGATTTAATATTAAAAAATGCAAGGTCATGCATTTGGGCTGCAGCAATCCAAGGGAGCAATATAGTATAGGGGGTGAAGTACTTTTGTCCACTAAAGAAGAGCGGGACCTAGTCGTGTTTGTGTCCAATGATCTTAAAGTAGCTAAACAGGTAGAAAAGGTGACAGCAAAAATGAGAAGGATGCTTGGGTGCTTACGGAGAGAAATGGCTAGCAGAAAAAAGGAGGTGATAGTGCTAAGTCTTTTGTGCGACCTCATTTGGAGTATTGTGTGCAATTCTGGAGACTGCACCTTCAAAAGGATATAAACAGGATGGAGTCAGTACAGAGGGTGGCTACTAAAATGGTCAGTGGTCTTCATTATAAAGCATATGAGGACAGACTTAATATGTACACCTAAGAGGAAAGGCGGGATAGAGGTGATATGATTGAGACGTTTAAATACCTCCGTGGCACAGGAGGAGAGCCTCTTTCGATTGAAAGCAAGTTCTGCTATGAGGGGACATGGGATGAGGGTGAAAGGGGATAGATTCAGGAGTGATATGCGGAAATATTTCTTGAGAAAAAGAGTGGCGGATCTGTGAAATAACCTCCCAGTGGAGGTGGTAGAGATAAGGACAGTATCTGAATTCAAAAAAGCATGGGACAAACACAGTGGATCTCTAAAGGAAAAAAGGGGACTGTTGTAGTTGTTGATATGGAAGGACAGACTAGATAGGCCATGTGGTCTTTTTCTGTCATCATTTTTCTATGTTTCTAGAGGGTATAACATGAAGCTGCAAGGGATAAACTGAGAGACAATGTCAGGAAATACTTTTTCACTGAAAGGGTGGTGGAATGCCCTCCCGATGGAAGTGGTGGACATAACTATTTCAACAAATAAAGGGTGACCTACACGGAGCGGTTGGTACACCCTTAACAAAGGCATACAGAGGGGTGACCTGCACGGAGCAGCAGGTGCGCCTCCTCTTGCCACCTTGCTGGGCAGACTAGATGGATCATACTGGTCTTTATCTGCCATCATAGTAACATAATAGATGACGGCAGATAAAGACCAGCATGGTCCATCTAGTCTGCCCAGCAAGATGGCAAGAGTAGGTGCACCTGTCGCTCTGTGCAGGCCACCCCTCCCCGTGTCTTTCTTTAGGGGTGAACCCACCATTCCATATAGGACACCCCTATTTGTTGAGACGTTAGATGGTTCAGAAGTTATATGTTTCAGTTTATTGTGTTTTTATCCTGTTGCTGTAAAGGGATCCACTGTGTTTGTCCCATGCCGTTTTGAATTCCATCACCGTGTTTGCCCCCACCACTTCCATCGGGAGGGCATTACAAGCATTCACCACCCTTTCAGTGAAAAAATATTTCCTGATATTGCCTTTCAATTTACCACCTTGCAGCTTTATGTTATGCCCTCTAGTTTTACAGCTTCCCCGTCTTTGGAAGAGGTTTGTTTGTTCATCATTACTCTTTAAGTATTTAAAGGCTTGAATGATATCTCCCCTGTCCCTCCTCTCCTCCAAAGTGTACATATTTAGGTCTTCAAGTCTCTTCTGATACGGCTTCTGATGTAGGCTCCAAATCATTTTGGTTGCCTTCCCCTGAACAATTTCCAGTCTTTTTACATCTTTTGCAAGATACGGTCTCCAAAACTGAACACAATATTCCAAGTGAGGCCTCAACAGTGACTTGTACAGTGACATAAGTACCTCTTCCTTTCTGCAGGTAATCCCTCTTTGTATGCAGCCCAACATCCTTTTGGCTTTTGCCACCGCCTTGTCGCACTGTTTTGCCACCTTGAGATCATCAGAGATAATCACACCAAGGTCTTTCTCCTGAACCATGCACACCAACCTCTCGCCACCTATCTCGTACATTTCCCTTGAATTTCTGCTACCCGAGTACATGACACTGCACTTTTTCGCATTAAATCGTAGCTGCCAAGCATTAGCCCATTCTTCCAGCTTTTGTAGATTTTTCCTCATGTTAACCACTCCCTCGGGGAGAGTCCACTCTGTTGCAAATTTTTGTGTCATCTGCAAAAAGACAGACATTTCCATTTAGTCCTTCAGCAATATCACTCAGAAATACATTGAACAGTGCTGGGCCAAGGACCGAACCCTGGGGCACCCCGCTAATCACCTTCCTTTCATCCAAGTGAGCTCCATGTATCTTCACCTTCTGTTGTCTGTCAGTCAACCAATTTCTAATCCAGTTTTCCATCTTGGGACCCATCACCAAGCTACTGAGTTTATTGACAAGTCTCCTATGAGGAACAGTATCAAAGTCTTTGCTGAAATCCAGGTAGATGACATCCACTGCATGCCCCTGATCTAGTTCCTTGGTCACCCAGTCAAAGAACTCAATCAGATTTGTTTGGCAAGACCGTCCTTCGGTAAAACCATGTTGCCTTGGATCTTGCAACCTGATGGTTTTGAGAAAGTTCACTAGTCGCTCTTTCAGGAGCGCCTCCATTACTTTTCCCGCCACCGAGGTAAGGCTCACGGGCCTGTAGTTTGACACTTCTTCCCTGTCGCCACTTTTGTGTAGAGGTACAACATCAGCCATTTTCCAGTCCTGAGGAACCTCTCCTCTTTCCAAGGATCTGTTGAAGACATCCTTTAACGGTCCTGCAAGAACCTCTCTGAGCTCTTTCAGTATCCTGGGATGTATCCCATCCAGTTCCATGGATTTGTTCACTTTCAGTTTAGCAAGTTTTTCTAACACCTCATCTTCTGTGAATGGTGTGGTATCTACTTCATTCCCATTTTTATATTTGGGAGTCACAGCTGGTCCATCTCCAGGATTTTCTTTAGTAAAAACAGAGCAGAAGTATTTGTTTACCAATTTTGCTTTTTCAATGTCACTTTCCACGAGTCCTCTCCCAGCACTTCCGAGTACTGCAATTCCAACTCTGATCTTCTTTTTTTCCCGAATATACCTGAAGTAAGTTCTCTCACCACCCTTAACATCTTTAGCCATCTTTTCCTCTGCCTTTGATTTTGCTTTCCTTATTTCCCTTATTGACTCTTGAGTTTGATCCTGTATTCATTTCTGTTTCTTGTTTGCAAGCTTTTGAATTTTGCGAAAGCTGTGTTTTTTGCCTTTATTTGGTCAGCCACTTCTTTGGAAAACCAAATAGGTTTCCTTCTCCTCTTGTTTTTATTTACTTTTCTTACATATTTATCTGTTGCCCCTTTTATTACCCCTTTAGTTTAGCTCCTTTAGGTACTCGGCCATTTTATTGAAGTCAGTGTTTTTGAAGTTTAGGACTTTGAGCTTGCTATAGTTGGACTGCACCTTGGCTTTTATCTCAAACCACACCGTGTGATGATCACTGTTGCTCACAGGGGCACTCACGCAGACATTCGACACAGTATCACCGTTGGTGAGCACTACATCCAGCGTTGAGCTTTCCCTGGTTGGTTCCATCACCATTCGTCTAAGTAATGCATCTTGGAGAGCATTCACAATTTTTTTGCTTCTTTCCAGATGTGCAGCAGGAGTAATCCAATCCACATCAGGTAGATTAAAGTCACCCAATATGATCACTTCCCCATTTGTGGATTGATTATAATCAATTCGTTATCTCTCTCTTCAATTTGTGTCGTAGGTCTGTAGACTACAGCAGTATGGATGACAGTGCCATCTCCTCTTTCCAACGCAATCCAGAGCGCTTCTTCTTTTCCCCATGTGTGCTGCATTTCAGTAGCTTTAATATTGCTTTTGACATACAAGGCTACTCCTCCTCCTTTTCCATTTTCTCTGTCTCTTCTGAATAGATTATAGCCAGCTATGGCTATATCCCAATCATGCAATTCATTAAACCATGTTTCTGTAATGGCCACAATGTCCAAATCCATTTCCACCATTAGGGCTTCCAGGTCCGGAACTTTGTTGGCTAAGCTTCGTGCATTTGTGCTCATTGCTTTCCAGCATTTACCTGGCTTGTGTGTATTTTGCATTGATTTTGTTCTAACCACTTCTTCCCACTTGTTTTTGATGTGTGGTTTAAAGGTGTGTCTGTTTCTGATGTTATTCTGCTTTTGCAGGGGGTGGCTTTCAGATCTTGATCTTCCACATCTGTCACCCCCTTTTCCTAGTTTAAATGCATATCCACATACTGCCTGAATTTTTCACTTAGGATTCTTTTCCCTGCGACAGAGAGATGTTACTATGTAAAACGTGTACTGCCTCGCTGCAGGGTAGCAGACTCTCCACACATCTACTAGTACCAACTGGTCTTTCATTCAAACCACTGTCCTGTATTACCCTAACCCCCCATGGCCGGCCCCTGGGCCCCCCCCCCCCGGCCCCACCCCTGGGCCCCGGCCCCCCCCCGGCCCCCCCGGCCCCAGCCCGGCCCTGCCTCCCCCCCCTCTAAACTGGCCTCTCGAGGCTGGGAGAAGCCTACCCTGCTTAGGTTTGTCTTCCGGCAGTTTACCACCTTTGGATTCTCTCACATCCTTAACCAAACTTATTTAGATCTTCCCCAAATAACAACTTTCCTTTGAAGGGGAGCTTACTGAGATGCGACTTAGAACCATCCGCCGCCCAATTTCTCAGTCAGAGATAACGGCGTGCGGCTACTAAGGAAGCCATACTATTTGCCAAAGCCCTAATTAAATCATAGTGGACATCTGCCAGATATGCCGACCCTGATTCCAGCCGTGTTACGTCCATTAAGTGCTCCTGTGCCTGTAGAGCAGGCTGCTGCAACCATTGGGACCAATGGAGGCAAACTCTCGCCACTCAAGCCTCGCAAATGGAAGCCTGCAAGGAAAGAGCATTAACCTCAAAGGCTTGCTTCAAAATGTCCACATTCCTGTCATGCGAATCCTTCAAGGCCGCGCTGCCTTCTACCGGAATAGTCGTCTTTTTTGTGACTGCCGAAACAGCTGCGTCTATTCGCGGAGAACGAAACCTCTCCTTTTCCTTGTCAGCTAAGCGGTATAGTCTATTCATAGCCCTAACGCCTCTAAGCCCCACTTCTGGCAAACTCTTCCAACACTCCGTCAACCAGCACAGAACCTCAATGAAATGATCCATAGATGGAACTCCACCCTTACCTCTTGTTCACATCTACCTTCATCCAAAAAATCATCAGCATCCAACAAACAACCACGAAACAGAAAATCAGCATCTTGGTTCTCTGCTGAACTACGTACATCGCTTCAGCTTCTAAGAAGGCAAGAAAGAAAATGGCGCAAATCTCGATCCACATCTGACAAATCAGCGTATGAGTACACCCTGAAACAACACCGTGAGAAAATTTACAAAAAAATTAGAGAGCACCACACAGATACCCTCCTTAGATCATTAAATAAACCATGAGACCTCTTTAGCATTGCTAAAGATCTAACCAAGACACCTTCCTCCAATCAAACAGTTTCTATCCAACCCCAGTCATTCGCTGACTACTTACAATCTAAAGTTATAAAAACAAACTTTACACAAAACTCCACACCGTGCTTCCTCCCCCAGATACATCAACCACTGACAAAATTCACCTCTCCGACAGAGAAGTACATTGCCGACCTTATTGCCAACATCAACACCACTACGGCACCAAATGATCCTTGTCCTGCCCATTGGATCAGATCGATGCGTGTAGAACTTAGCTCAACTCTAGTCTACATCATGGAACTCTCCTTCACAACAGGAACATTCCCAGAAATCCTGAAACAAACCTCCATATGCCCTCTCTTGAAAAGCAACAAACTCGACCCAGCAAAGACAGACTCATACCGCCCGATTTCAAGTATACCCTATCTAGCCAAACTCATAGAGAAGGTGGTTCAAATACAACTACAACAACACATTGACATATCAGCCCCTCTTGACCCTTGTCAGCATGGATTCCGTGAGTCACATGGTGTAGAGACTCTACTCACTATACTCATCAATACGTTATCCAGAGGGATTGACAAAATTGAGAATGGGTTCGCGCTCATATTTCTTGATATAGTGGCTGCATTCGATTCTATTAACCATATACAACTCCTCTCCCGCCTTCAGGAAAAGGGAATCCACGACCTTGCCTGGAAATGGTGCAAATCCTATCTCATGAACCGCTGGCAACAAGTACGGATAGGCTCCTCAACATCGGAACCATTCCATCAGCAACAAGGAGTACCCCAAGGATCATCCCTGTCGGCTCTACTCTTTAACATTTACAGTCAAACCTCAGTTTTCATTTGCCCTGGTATTCATACGCTTCGGTTTTCAACGTCTTTTTTGACTGAGATTTTGTCCCGGTTCTCGTACATCGCCTCGGTTTTCGTAAAGTACAGTACTGTAAATACATACACCCTCGCGCTGCACACCGGTCTGTATACACTGCCGGAACGCCCGCCCGGTCCCGGCAGCACTGCCCCCCAGACTCACCGATCGCCAGCGTGATGAGAAGCGAAAGCCAGCTGAGCACGTAAATGAAACACATCCTCGAGTCTGGTCAGAGTCAGAGAGGCAAGGATTGCGCAGAGAGGAAGGCCCCGATCTCATCCACCGCCTGCCCGTTCTCTGGAGCGCCCCCTCAGGCTCAGAGGTAGCAGGGAAGAAAAGCTGTCAACGTAAGCAGGAGATATTGCATGAATGTGGGAGGCAGTTCTTTCTCTTGCAGGGTACGTCTCAAGCTATATCATTAAGATTTTCTGCCATTCTGAAGCATTGAGCAGATAATGTAAAGGTATTTTAATGGGCTGAATCCAATGTGATTTCGAAGAGAGCTGGGCACAGCAGCTTGTCAGGGGTGGCTAAGGCCAGATGTTAACATACTGTACTGTACAGTACTGAACTTAGCTTGCTTTCAGTGATGTTAAATGTTCATTTATCCATTTCATTAGTCATTTATATTTATTTCTCATTGTTTTCTGTATGTAAAAATATAGTTATTCTCTATAATATGTATTTTTTGTGAATATTTTTGGGTGTCTGGAATGGATTAATTGGATTTACATTATTTCTTATGGGAAATATTGCTTCAGTTTTCATACATTTCGGTTTTAGTCAGACTTTTTCGAACGGATTAATCATGAAAACCGAGGTTTGACTGTATATGCAACCCATTTGTGATATCATCCGTTCTTTTAACATCTCCAGTCTTATCTATGCGGATGATGTACTGATTTTCGCTCCAATTCAAATCAAGCAGCCAAACCTTGTTCCACTTATTGAATGCTTTAATGCAATTACTGATTGGCTCCTGTCCCAAAATCTTCGCATAAATTAAAAAAAAAATGAAGTCCTTTTCATAACCAGGAATAAAGACTTCTCTCCTCCCGCCTCATTGAAAGTTCGTGATGCTGAGCTCCCATGCAAGTCTGGGATATCAGGGAATTACAATAGACCAGCATCTCAGATATCTGGGAATTACAATAGACCAGCAGCTTAACTTTAAAGAGCATATAAAGAATACCACTAAGTCCATTTACAACATCTAAGACCTCTACTAGCCCCGGATGACTTCAGAACAATATTCCAGACACTCGTAATGCCACACTTTGATTATGCCAACATCATCCTACATGGACTCCCTAAGAGCACTCTCAGTCCTCTTCAAATGGCAACGAACACAGCAGCCCGCATTCTCTGCGGCATCTCCAGAAAAGACCACATAACTCCCATACTTATGGACCTACACTGGCTACCAGTACAATGCAAAGTCACCTACATGGCGTTAATCCTATCATTTAAAGCAATTAACTGGATAACTTCCACATCCCTCTCATCACTCCTGACCAGTATGCCCACTAACAGACTAAGAAGATCAACAACTAGCAATACGCTATCTATACCACCTGAGTCCATTAAATGTACCCAAATGACTAGAAACAGAGCATTTACACTATATGCTCCTAAGTGCTGGAACAACCTCCCACCTCATATAAGATCAATTACTGACCTTTCGCAATTCAGAAAAGCTATTAAACATCACCTGTTCTGCCTTTAGTTTACTCACACTAACCTAGTACATTCACATCCAACACCTCTTCTCACCCACATAGCATCTAACATACCAACAACATAACCCCCAGTGACTTACAAAGAATTCACCATCAGGAACATTCACAATCAACATGACTACATTATGACTCTATTACATAATATGACTTAAATAAAATATAAGCTCCTTTGTTTGAACTGTATATAGTTACCCTGTTACTTCCAAGTTACAATCCCTGTTATAATGTAAGCAAAAGATCTTGTTCTAATGCAAAATGTTGTTACAATGTAAACCGCACTGATACTAAATAGCGCGGTATATAAGAATTTGTAATAAATAAAATAATAAAAATAAAATAAATAAATCCCACTCATCCTGAATCATCCGGTCCACTACCCGGTGAACCGGAAAAACTGCCTGCGTTTGTCACGCTGCCTGAATGAGAGGATCTTCCAGCCCTTCTTCCACCGACGGTGGGGTTGAAGCCAAGTTAAGCGCCTGAAGGGACTCCGTAATGAGCACCGTAAGCTCTTCCTTTCGGAACACTCGAATGATTCTCGCCTGATCCTCTGGCTCCGGAATTTCTTCTTCTTCAAGTTCCTCCATTCCAGATTCAGGTTCCAACTCTACCTGTTTTGCATCGAGCCAGTCCGTATCCAAGGGTTGATCCTCGAGAGGCGCGCCCTCTTAAGAGGCCTCCCCAGACCAACCATTTCTGGCCCGCCTTGCTGTACCGTAGCCGTTTTACCGAAGGACGATCTTGCCAAACAAATCTGATTGAGTTCTTTGACTGGGTGACCAGAGAACTAGATCAGGGGCATGCGATGGATGTCATCTACCTGGATTTCAGCAAAGCCTTGGATACTGTTCCTCATAGGAGGCTTATCAATAAACTCAGTAGTTTGGGGATGGGTCCCAAGGTGGTAAACTGGATCAGAAATTGGTTGACTGATAGACGACAGAAGGTGATGGTAAATGGAGCTCACTCGGAGGAAAGGAAGGTGATTAGCAGGGTGTCCCAGGGTTCGGTCCTGGGCCTGGCACTGTTCAATGTATTTGTGAGTGATATTGCTGAAAGACTGAATGGAAAGGTCTGTCTTTTTGCAGATGACACGAAAATTTGCAACAGAGTGGACTCCCCCGAGGGAGTCCTTAACATGAGAAAATATCTACAAAAGCTGGAAGAATGGCCAAATACTTGGCAATTAAGATTTAATGCAAAGAAGTGCAGAGTCATGCACTTGGGTAGCAGAAACCCAAGAGAAATGTACACAATAGGGGGCGAGAGGTTGGTGTGCACGGATCAGGAGAAAGACCTTGGTGTGATTATTTCTGTAGATCTCAAGGTGCCAAAACAGTGCGACAAGGCAGTGGCAAAAGAACATAAGAACATAAGATATGCCATACTGGGTCAGACCAAGGTCCATCAAGCCCAGTATCCTGTTTCCAACAGTGGCCAATCTAGGTCATATGTACCTAGCAGTTTCCCCAAAAGACACAGGTTCCACAATGCTTGTACTGGGTCAAGCATTGATATCCTGGGTCCCTTCTTAATAATGGTTTATGGACCTTTCCTCCAGGAACTTGTCCAAACCTTTTTTAAACCCAGTTACACTGACAGAAAAGGCAGGAGGATGTTGGGCTGCATACGAAGAGGAATTACCAGCAGAAAGAAAGAGGTTCTAATACTACTGTATAAGTCACTGGTGAGGCCTCACTTGGAATACTGTGTGCAGTTTTGGAGACCGTATCTTGCAAAGGATGTAAAAAGAATGGAAACTGTTCAGAGGAAGGCGACCAAAATGATTTGGAGCCTGCGTCAGAAGCCTTATGAGAAGTCCAGCGGAAGACAGAGAGCTAGAAGGAAGGAGAACTAAGGAAGAGTATAGGCAGAAAAGGTTGCAAAGAATAAAGCCCTTAAGAGGTGTGACAAATAGGGTGTTTGACGCTGGTGGTTTTTCCATTTCCCTCATTTTGCTTCCCACCTCTGTCTGGATGGACCTCGGTTCCGTTCTCCCTCGTGGAATCCGGCTGTGCCTGTCTAGTTGTCAGTTTGGGACTTACGCAAGGACACTTTGCTTGTAACCTGCGTTCCTTGGACCTTAGGTGAGGTTCCGTCGCTTTCTGGGAGGTCTCTTCGCTGCCTGTCCCTCCGTGGAGGCGGGTTCTGCGGGAGAGCAGCGGTTGCTAACACTTGACACCCTGGTGGGGTCGAGAGCCAAGGGGGAGCTCAAGCGGATTTTTCAGGCGGAGCTCCGGTAGCCGCCTCAGTAGGTCTGTTTCTAGGGCGTTCAGTGTGTTTGCGATGGCGAGTTTGTCTTTCTGAAGCACTAGCGCTGCTTGGGGCAGAGTTCTGTGCTGTTTTCACCAGTGAAGAGGATCCAAGTGGGCTCTCGGTCGTGTCTTCCTGGTTGGCTTACCGCCTGTTGACGTGAGGAGCGGGCTGGGGTCGGTGCCTGTTCTGTTCATTTAGGGGCCGAGCCGACTGGATAGGTCCCTCCCAATGATTACTGCTCTGGTACATCCCAGTGGTGGAGGACTGAACTGTAGGACCGATAAGGAAATGGAAATTACACTTACCTGGTAATTGATGTTCCTTGAGGGAGTACAGTTCAGTCCTCATTCCCGCCCGGGGATGGATGTTTCAGACGCGAGGCGTCAGTTCCGAGTATGCTTTCGGATCCTAGAGTCGGCAACGGGCTCTGATTGGCAGGTAATCGCGAGAGCAACCTTTTCTGCCTATACTCTTCCTTAGTTCTCCTTCCTTCTAGCTCTCTGTCTTCCACTGTTTGGTGCACAGGGGGATAGGGGCACGGAGGAGGGTGTTTTCGGCCTTTCTTTTTGGGGCCCTGTGATTTTAAAGTTGAAGTTTGAGCATAGCTTTGTATTTAGTACTTTAACTGGTTGTTTGTTTGCTTCTTTGAGTCTGCTTTGACAGTAGGTCACTGGGGGATCATGGGAGAAGACCAGCAGGATATACCCAGTGATGTCACAAGTTTGACTTGTCCAGTCTCCATGTTGCAGGAGGAGGTGCACACACTGCATTGCATGTTAGCGACATGGAATCTGCCCCTTTCCCCTGCTGCTGCAAGCAATACGCTTGATGCATTATAAGCACAAAATCTTGGGAAAAAGCTCCCAGAGCCGCCCTAGATGCTGTCGACGCCACCGACCTAGCTGGCCGCGCTTGGTAATCCAGAAGGGGCATGGACGGAACCTCCAACAGCGCCACACCTTCGGTCCTAGCCGACAGAGACAGTGTCCCCTCAACCGCTTTCTCCTGAATTTCCTGCTCCATTGTGGTGGAAGTCGCTGCGCAGTCCTGGCAAACCCCGGCTTCCGAAACCACGCCTCTGCAAGTACCACACACCAAGCACTGGGGACGTGAAGGCATTAACTATTGACTCCAATAAATATCTTTCAGTCAATTGAAAATAACCAGAGCCTGTGGTTGTTGTTTTTTTTCCAAACTCCTAGACTGCAAGAGTGTTAAAATAAATGCCAAAAGAATCCTGCGGCGCTCCGGCCCTGCAGAGGCAGCACAATCACCGTGCTGTAGAGCTCCCCTCCGTACAGCCTAGGAGGGGAGAGCAGCTGAAGGGACCGGATCCGTTAAGAGAGGGGAGAGAGGAAGCAGAAAAAAAAAAAAAAATATCACCTCAGCCGGATCGAGCGCCACCAATTTTTTTTTTTTAAAAGGAAGCCCTCCAAATTAAATAAAGACAGGGAAGAAATAAAATTTAAAGTCTAAAATCTAGAATCTATCCTAAAATGTGCTCCTTATCTGTTCCTCAAGTGAGCCCTGCACTTAGGCTCACTACATCCTCCTGCTGCATGGAGACTGGACACACTGGGGCTGATGGGAGAGACCAGCAGGGTATATCCAGTGATGCCACAGTTTTGACATGCCCAGTCTCCATGCTGCAGGAGGAGGTACACTACCCAAAGGTGCAGGACTGAACTGGAGGAATGATAAGGAAGTGCTACTTATCAGGGGTCGCCACCAGAGCTTCCCTCTCAAGCCGCCATCGATTGGGTGACGTCACTTTCTCTATTTCTATGTTTTATGGCCCATTTGCAGCTTTTTAGTTGCTCTCACTAGATGTGGAGTGACCTACACATGCAGTCCTGCACCTATTCTACAAGGGGCTCTTGGGTTTATTCGGGGGCCTCCCCGCCGGCATCTAACTTCCCTGCCGATTGTACAGGAAAGTTAGATGCCGATTGTACGGGGAAGTTAGATGCCTGGAACCACAGGGCCGATTCTAATGTTGGCCCTGTATGTTGAGAGCCGGTGACTTGTACGGGGAAGTTATTCCACCTCCAAGGTGGAATAGCTTCCCTGGACGTAGTGGATCAGCGGGCCTGGGGCACGGATGAAGCAGGGGGGCAGAGGACATTCCCCACAGCCCGACCTTGGCCATAGATGGCCAGTTTGGGGGTCGGGCTGTGGGAAATTAGCTGCAGGAGCCGGCGGCCAGATTGCAGCTTTTAAATGGAACCACGGTGACATAGCAACTGAATGCCATAGTGCTGCAACTCCATTTAAGATCCCTGACTGAGTTAGTCAGCATGTCCTGTATGTGCAGGCTGGGCTGAATCGCAGTCCCGGCCTGCACGCACAGGACTGTTTGCGATTCTGATCACGCAGGGCTAGACGTGCCCTGAGGGATCAGAATCGCAACGCCCTCTGTACGTTCAGTTCAGACCGGACGTACAGAGGGCTTCGACATCCAGGACAGAATCGGGCTATCTATGTTTGGCACAGCCTCTTGTAAAACACTATGGGGGTTAGTCTGAAGCACGAATAGCGGCTTTCCCCTACTGTCTAACTTCCCCAGCGGTTGTGCGGGGAAGTTAGACGGGGTGGGAAAGGGATGGCATGAGGGTGGAGAGTGGGCAGGTAGTATGAGGTCGTCAGCCCTGGATGTACTTCCCTGGACATTTCTTTTGTTCAGCTCTGGGGCGTGGATGGGGCTGGGCTGCATTTAAAAGCCCTGACTGAGTTAGTCGGGCAGGCATGTACGGGCAGACTGGGACTGAATCGCAGTCCCGGCCTGCACGTACATGTCTATTCGTGATTCTGATTCTGCAGGGCTAGATGTGCCCGTGGGACAGAATCGCAACCTCCTTTGTATGTCCAGCTCAGCCCGGACGTACAAAGGAGATGTACATGCAGAACAGAATCGGGCCCTATCGGAATTCTCCCAGTCTTGACTTGAACATGCTTATTTCCTTGGGCTCCGATGAGTGACATCATCTACGTGTGAGGACTTATATTCTCCATATGTGAGAATACAGGGTACAGATAAGTAAATTAGCAATACTCAGCTATACTCTGTAATACCTCCTATTACCCAGTATAGTATTTATTATTACTCACCTGGGTATAAGTCAGTAACTGCGCTTTCTCCCGACTCCTGCAGATCCCGGATATTCAGCTCTTCCTCTTGTTTAATCCTCAATAATATATCAGGATTGATCCTTTCATAACCTGTTTTCAGTAATAAATATGAAAAATGAGTTATAATTCCACTTATTTGCATAGGAAAATACACAGCAATAGTTCCCACAGGGAGCAGCACATGATGGGAGAAGGAAGGGAGGATCTAGTACTGCCATCCATCATAAATCAAAGGGATCTGGGGGTCTTTATATCTGACTGAGTATTTTAGTAATGGAACAAGTCATATATTTTTATTTATTTAAGACAGATTTGTATACCACCTTATCCTTCAATCAAGGTGGTCACGTCACATCACAGATGGAGGGTTACATATAAATATTTAGACAGTAAAATTACTTAACGACATTTAGACAGTACAATTGAAGGGTAGAATTTAACATGAAGGTGATTGACAACGTAGTGCAATAAACCTCTTTGTGTAGATATGATGAGTGCGTGCCTAGTTGGCAGAGGTAGTTGTATTTCTGTTTGGATAGGGGATGTTGCCCGATTGCTCATATGTTTCTATAAATAAGTGTTTTGAGGTCTTTGCAGAAGTCTGTGATGTCATCCAATTTTTATAATAAATAATCTGAATTGCTGAAGAAAGGGGGGTTGTGATTGTGTGATATTGATTGGATATAGTTTCAAGAAGCTGCACATGATGAGTCCCTTAGTATTAACGATTGATTTAGGGGATTCTAGTGATCATCTTGCAGGATGACTGCTGAGCCCTTCAGCACCTTCTCCCTCAGAATCATATGCAAGATTTTACACCCCATGACTGTGAGAGTATCATATTCTATGAGAATTAAAGAAAAGAAACATTTACTGTTGAAAGAGAAGGCATCACCTAGGGAAGGCAGGGTTCAAATCTTACCCCCCAACACTCTTTCTGACTTTGGGCAAGTCCCTTTGGGGGTAATATTATAACTGGTGACATTAGTGAGCTGCTGGTTCGCCAGGAGTCAGCACTGGCTTGAAAGCACACATTTTATTGTTTGACATCAGTGAGAAATGTGTGCTGGGATTTTCATTTTTGTTTCCAATTTTTATATTATTAAATTTTTTCAAAAATCTATACATAGAGTTAACTACTAACAATATGGTAACAGCAATGAAAACTTACAAACAGAGCCTTCCCACCCCTTTCCCCCTACCATAAAACCCAGGACAGAGATTCTAATTTGCACCATTCGAGAGCCCAATAAGTAAACAACAAGGGATCTCCATGTCCTTTCAATCTTGTCAATACAATTTAAAGAAACGGAAGCAGCTCCTTCCAATCTGCTAGTCTGACAAATAGCATGCCATCAGAAAGTTGCATTCAAGGAAGATACATCCTTCCAGCAGAGCATAACATGTTGAACTGCGACAGATATCAAGATATTGAGAGGTGCACTGTCATGCTTAGATAACTTTTTTCGCTCTTTACAGCTGAAAGAGAAATTATCTGTATTGTAATAGGGAAATCCAAGTGAAGAAGGTCACTAATATACAGTATTCCCACACTTTCAGTCAGAAGGGTTAATTAAGGGGCATTCAAATACCATGTGATTGAGAGTCCCTCTATCAGTAGTACACCTCCAGCAAGTATTAGACTGCAAAAATATGAGCAACGGGGTCCAAATGGCACGATGAGCTAAGAAAGGCAAAGTTTGAGCCAGGCTGCTGGACATCATGAGTCTAACTGTGTGATTCCAAAATGCAGTCCAGTTAATCACATTCTGTGGCATATCAATGTCAGATTCCCATGTGTGCTGTGCTTTTCAATAGCATCACTTAAGCACAAACTCCTCCCTCAGAAACCTCTCCTCAAACAGCAGATAAACTTAGATATACGCAAGCTGTACATGCGTAACTTTACCCATACAGAGGGGGTACAATTATATAAAGTCCACTTCCAAAGGGAAAGCATTGCTTAATACAAGGATACCCTAACAAAAAGCCCCAAAATTAGTGATAGTAAAGTATATAGAACCTCTCCAAAAAAATCACTAAATACCCCCAGTGAAACCTTGTCTAATTTTTTTGTCGGATAGTACCGGAAAGGGACATAGACTAAAAGCTATGTTCTCCACTTGGTTTTATCCTATTTAATCATTTTCAAAACAAAAAATCATCTACTTAGCTGTTTCAAAGAACATCATTCTTGTACTGTTGAGCACGATGTGCACGTTTCGGGTTTTCCACCCCGTTTCAAGTGCTATCATCATACCATGTAGAAAACCGTCCCAGAAATTAGACAAGGTTTCACTGGGGGTATTTAGTTTATTTATTTTATTTATTTATTTAACTGTATTTATATCCTGCTTTTCACCGGGTCAAAGCGGTGTAACACATAACGGGGGGGGGAGGAATCAATGGTTATAGGGTGGGGCCATCACCATGGGGGCAACATTAATGATTTGGGATGGACATAGACATGTACAATCCTACAGTTTCTAATCATGGGTTCTTGAAGAGGGGGGTGGTGCTTCTGTTCAGAGATGTTCACGGAATAGGACCGTTTTCAGCTGTTTTTTGAATGATGTGAGGTCACCGTTGTTTCTGATGTGGTTTGGCAGAGAGTTCCAGAGGGATGGAGCATAAAGTTCGAAGGCTCTGTTGCAGGTCCGTTGTGTGGACTTGGTTCTTTTGTGGGGGACGGTGATGAAGTTGTTGGAGGATTGTCTGGTTGTTCTGCTGTGGATCGGGCGAGGCAGTAAGGTGTGGAGCGGGGTGTTCTGTGTTTGGTGGATGGTTTTGTGGGTGAGTAGGATAGCTTTGTACTTGATTCTTGCTTCGATGGGAAGAATGTGTAGGTCTCTTAGGACTGGAGTGATGTGGTCCCACTTTTTCGCATTCTGAATAATCCTTGCCGTGGTATTTAAGGCAGTTCGGAGGGGGTTGGTTTGTGTGGCGGGTAATCCATGGTAGATTATGCTACAGAAGTCCAGATGTGGGAGTGTCACAGCCTGCATTACTGACAGAATTTAGTAATACAAGGATACAGCTTGGAAAATTACCTCCCCCCCCATCTCAAGTGACAACTTGGATTGTAAGCTCACTGGGGCAGGGACAGACTGTGCCTCAATTATAAAAATGCTGTAAGTCCCCTTGAACTAAAACTGGAAGGGGGAAGCTTTTAAGACACATGATGGCCTTATGATCCCTCAGACCTGGATCTCATCCTGCCATCTTAGGACAGACAGTGGGGCTGAGACAGATCCTGATCCTACTTGCAAGACCTAGAGTGGAGGATGTACACAAAAATGCCTCCTATTCCTGTGTCTTCTAGAAATACAGATAATTCAGTCCTTACCTAGAGACATCAGGGTCTCATAATTCTCCTTCATCACCTCCCTGTACAACTCCTTCTGTCCTTCATCTAAGTACCCCCACTCCTCCTGGGAGAAAGAGACAGTGATGTCCTCAATCGTCACCCGCATCTGAAACCAAACCAGAAACACACTCAGGGGCAAGTGAAGGTGCTCAGAATGCATTAGACCAACAGGTTTTATTCTTCTGTCATTTTATCATAGATGATGTGGATGCCAGGATCCCTGTCCCCTCAAATGTACTCTCAGACTTGTCCAACATTCCCTCTAAGCAGTGCAGGAGTCCCCCACCCATATTTTTGCTGGCAGATGTGGTGCTTCAATATTGCATTTTCCATTGCAGAGGCAGGTAGCAGGTAGGATTTTCAGGACTACTGGGGAACTGTCTGTCCCTTGTGATTGAAAATGTGATATTAATGTACGATTTCAACCACTAGGACTCATGCAGCTTAGTAGATGTTTTGGACGTGTGTCCCACTGTGTGTGTGTCCCTAGAGTCTATTTTCCCCTTGGACTCCCAGGTTTGCTAATATAATCAAACTATAAAAGGATTCTCAAATAGAGGAGACTAGAAAATCAAATCTCACTGCCTGGATGATTTAGGGCATAATAAAACCTGGGTCTGAGCTTTCAAGTCCAACTGTAGAACCAAAGTAAATGTCCCTTTCCCACAATTACTGAATCTAAATTTAGTGCAGGATGAGAAATTCATCTGGCATTTTCTGGTGCACCTGATAGTTCCAAAATTAATCCTGTAGCAAAATTAAAGGGAACATTTATGGGAAGCATTAATGATGGTATTGTGTGGCCAAAGGGAGGTAGATGCTTAGAATACACCAATATTATAAGGGAAAGTGAGGACATAATCCCTCTTATGACATAGTGTACATGCGTTGGAATGTGTGCGTGTAATAAAGACCTAGAGGAGAAAGTAGAAGCCTGTGTATATTTACAGTAGGACTAAGCAGGATGCCTTCTTTCTCTGATTTTATTTGATTTACAAATTAAACAGATAACCCCTTTAGTAAATATTTGGTTACAAGTGTAAAGGAAATACACATAATTATCATTTATTGACAATGTTAAATGTTACCTTAATTGTACTGTCTAAATGCTGTTATGTAACTGTACTGTCTAAATGTTTACACGTACCCTAATGTTAAATGTAACCCCAATTGTGATGTGACGTGACCACCTTGATTGAAGGATAAGGTGGCATACAAATCTGTCTAAATAAATAAATGTCTTACTAATTTTTAGCAGCTTTGCAAAGCCAGAAGCAATGGTAAGGACGATATTTGATGAATATAGTGGAAAGTCCAAACAATCTCTGACATGTCAACCTTCAGAAAGGCAATAGAAAACTGGTTAAATAAAGACCCATCTGTTACTATGATGATGTAACATAACCAGATACTCTTACTGGTTGGGCAATCTTGGCACTGACTACCCTTATACTAAGCCCCTAGATATAGGTTTTATTATGTAAGATAGTTCTCCCAGTTGCTATCCAAGTTGACAGCCCTGTTCAATGTAAACATTAAATTCATGTTATGTAAACTGCACTGATTTCTAAAGAGTGAGGTATATAAAAATACAATTTTTTTTTCCTCTAGAGCCCAAATTTTAAATATGTGCATGTCCTGGTTTATGCTGTGAGAGC
The DNA here is from genome assembly GCA_033557465.1 of Ichthyophis bannanicus. NCBI lineage: Eukaryota > Metazoa > Chordata > Amphibia > Gymnophiona > Ichthyophiidae > Ichthyophis > Ichthyophis bannanicus. The sequence goes on along the minus strand of CM066031.1, from coordinate 138,877,172 downwards.
TAAGGGTTTTTTCTTACAGCTCAGCCTAAGATTTTGATAGTGCAAAAGATTTGTACTGTGAACCCTATAAGAGCACATGGAGTTAAGGTACGGAGAGCAGTGAGTACATTTCAATGAATTCATTGGTAGATATTTCTCTAATATTGGTATTGAGCTACACCGAAATATTTCAGCTCACACCTTTTCTGTTGTTGTGGCTGTTCTGAAACAGAAAGGTTAAACTTTATTTTTCATTTACAGAAAGATAAAACTTTAAAATTATTAATGTCGTGATCTGAAATTCAAAATATATCTGTCTTTCAATTTTGCTATATATGAGTTTTAAAATTAAGCTATTATTTTCTCAGGGTTCACTCAAAATAAAGCGCAGAAAGGAAAAGGAGAGGCAGGGAGGACGGAGAATCTAGAGAGATGACATGAAGGAGAAGTGAGAATGTAATAAAGACAAAGCAGCGGCTGCAGTGCGAGGGGTGAGGAACAAGGAGGAAGACCCTCACAGGCTTTTCTGTATTGAGCAGTGCCATGCTTATTTCTTCAGCTTGCCCCATGCACCTTGTGTGTATCAGAGACCAGATGGCATTGCCTGGAACTGCTTCCCCTGCTGCCCACCTCCTGCCAGTCTCCTACCTGCTGAGCAGAAAGTCCTGTAGCCATTCTTGAACCCTTCTCCAGCTCTGGCTCTCTGCAGGAAACCTTGGAGGCAGCTTTGGGCTTTGCAGGCTCTGAGTCTGCTCTCAGCTTCTCTCTGGTATTGCAGGATATGGGCACTGCACTGTACAACAACAAGCTCCACTGCTTCCAGGAGGAAGTGATGTCACAAAGGGATGGTCTTGCAGCTGTAGGCATGAATGCTGGGAAACGCAGTCCTATTGTGTCCTTGAGATAAAGGGAGACCGGGAATGGTGAAAAATATAGTCCTGTAGTATTTTAAATAAAAGCTCAGTTTTACTGTGGCAAGAAGGAAGAAGGGGAGAGAGCAAAGAAAGTGGAAATAGGAGGGAAGGAAGAGAGAGAGAGAGAGATCCACTTTTCCCAGAACTGAGAGAGAAAATCAAAGAATAAACATGAAAAACTCTATAATCCTGGAGATACAGAGGAGACACAGCAACAAAATATCTTCTATCCTGCCACCAGGCAAGAAATGTGAACTGACCCAGGACAAATATGGACCAGTACCAGAGCCTCGGCATTGTCCTATTATACTATTGCATAAAGTTCTACTTGGTTTTACCTGAATATATTCATAGGGGTATGTTTACTAAGCTGCGGTAGCGGCTTCCGTGTGATATCGGAGCCGTGGCCCATTGCATTCAGTGGGGCCGCAGATCCGATATCACACGGAAGCCACTACCGCTGCTTAGTAAACATAGCCCTTGGTTTCTATCTGTGCAGTATTGTTAGCAGTATTGTTACTATTACTACATACAGTCTACAATACTAGATATTAGTGACTGGATATAAATCTCAGAGTATGGGATCTTTCCTAACAGCCTGAGATACTTAGAGGTATTGTCGTGAGGATATGGACTGTGCTGCTATTTGTAGCTGATGAATGGACATTTTATTGATGCCTATTGTGCTTAGGTGATGGTCTGAGTCTTTGGGGATTGTACCCAGGGCACCGATTACTATTGACACTACTGTTGTCTTTTTCCTTCACAGTCACCCAATTTTGATTTTTATATTAGGAGTCTGTTACTAGAATATCCAGCCCTTCATAATTTATATGGCCCCTTTAAATCAAACATAACAATACATTTCTTATAAATGTATGCATAGTAACATAGTATATGACGGCAGATAAAGACCAGTATGGTCCATCTAGTCTGCCCAGCAAGGCTGGTTTTGTGCTGATCTTCCTGGACATTGCCGCAGCATTTGACTCCGTTGACCATGATCATCTACTAGCTCTGCTCCACGAGAAGGGGATTTAGGGTCTAGCCTGGGATTGCTGGAAATCTTATCTTGAAGACCGATGGCAGCAAGTCAGGATTGGCTCTAGTACATCAGAACCGTTCCAACAAAAGCAGGGAGTACCCCAGGGTTCCTCCCTCTCTGCGCTGCTTTTCAACATATACATGCAGCCAATCTGCGAAATCACCCGAGCCTTCGGAATATCATGCCTTATCTACGCAGATGACGTGCTGATGTATTCACCTTTCAACGTCACACTTCCAGATTACACGACTCTACTTGATTGTTTCAACGCAGTAACAGACTGGCTCCTCAACCAGAACCTAAGGATAAATTTCAAAAATCCCGAGGTCCTAACCATCACCAGAAACAAAAACTTCTCTCCTCCAACATCCCTAACGGTGAGAGATACTGAACTATCAATCAAGTCAGCCATACGCTACTTGGGTGTGACACTAGATCAGCAACTAAACTTCAAAGAGCACATAAGCCGCACAGTAAAGTTTGTCTATTACAAGATCAAGACCCTTCGCCACCTAAGACCTATGCTAGATCCTGACAGCGTCCGCACAATATTCCAAGCTCTTGTCATACCTCACTTTGACTATGCAAACATTATACTTCAAGGCGTCCCCAAAAACACACTTAATCCTCTGCAATTAGCGATGAATGCTGCTGCCCGTGTATTGTGTGGGACCTCAAGACGAGATCACATATCCCCCGTTCTAAGAGATCTATACTGGCTCCCGATAAGCTGTAGGATCTCCTTCAAGGCCCTACTAATCACTTTTAAGGCCATAAACAACATAGCGCCCCCCCTCAATCTCCATGCTCATCTCCCATCCTCCCAACAACAGATCCAAGAGGTTGCACTCCTCCAATACACTTATTACGCCAAAAGTATCCACAAAGTGGGCACAATCAATCAACAATTGGGCATTTATGTCCTACACACCCAGATCATGGAACAACCTCCCACATGACATCAGAGCTATCAAGGACATCACTCAATTTAGAAAAGCCCTCAAGCACCATTTGTTCATTACGTACTTTTCACAACACAACAATCCCCCTCACGCCTCACACCCTCACACATACCATCCCTCAACCTGATAGCTTAACAGCATACACAAGTTTGATAAGAGGAAGTGGCCCGTAAATGGAACACGGTCCACACTGGTTCTCACTCCCTGTTCTACCCTTGTAACATTATTCCCTGTTCTACCCTTGTAACATTATTGACACAGCAGAATGTAAATTGTACATAGTTTTCCCTGCTTTTCTCCAAGTTGTTTTCCCTGTTCGATGTAAACTCGGGAGTGCCCTGCGGTCCTCGAGTCGTTCTGTTAACTGTAAACCGCACTGATGATAAAGAGTGCGGTATAAAAGAAATGTTAAATAAATAAATAAGGCGGCAAGAGAAGGTGCTCTTGCCACTCTGTGCAGGTCACCTCTCCCCATGCCTTTGTTTAGGGGTGTACCCACCGCTACGTATAAGTCACCCCTATTTGTTCAGATATAAGAGATAGTTATACTTATTTTGATTTTATCCTGTTGCTATCAAGGGATCCACTATGTCTGTCCCGTAACCTTTTGAATTCTATCACTGTATTTGGCCCCACCACTTCTATCGGGAGGGCATTCCAAGCATCCACCACCCTTTCAATGAAAAAGTATTTCCTGATGTTGTCTTTCAGTTTACCCCCTTGCAGCTTCATGTTATGCCCTCTAGTTTTACAGCTTCCCCGTCTTTGGAAGAGGTTTGTTTGTCCATTAATACTATTTAAATATTTAAAGGCCTGAACCATATCTCCCCTGTCTCTCCTGTTCTCCAGAGTGTACATATTTAGGTCTTCAAGTCTCTTCTCAAAAGTCTTCTGAGGCAGGCTCCAAATCATTTTGCTTGCCTTCCTCTGACCTGCTTCCAGTAGGGTTGCCAACTTTTTCACTGAGAAAAACCCGACACCTGTGGCTCACCATGCTCCACCCATTCTGCGCCCCTAGTCCCACCCCTGCCCCACCCCCAGTCCCACCCATTCTGCACCCCAGCCCCACCCACAAAAATTACCGAGGATTCACTCACACCCCCCTCTCTCAGTGCTGGTTCACTCACCCTCCCTCTGCTGGTTCACTCACCCCACCCCCTGCTGTTATCAAGATCAGAAGTACGAGATCAGCCAATAGTGATATACTTCTGATCTTGTGGTTAGAGCAAAAACCAGAGAAGCCAGGGTCAAAACCCACTACTGTTCATTGGGATCTTGGTCAAGTCACTTAACCCTTCACTTCCTCAGACACACTTTTGAATTGTAAACTCTCCAAGGGCAGGAAAACACCCACTGTACCTGCATGTAACACGCCTTGAATGTCTGAGAAAAGGCACAAGCTCAATCCAATTCCCTGTCTCTATTCAGTGTGAGTGGAAGACTGAGAAAAGTCAGGGCGAGAAGAAAAAACTTAGAGGAGGAAAGCAATGTCCCTGTTAATCTTTCAGGTCTAATTCTAATTCTCCGAACTGACCTATGTCCGATAGTTAGCTCCAGCTGAATCTGTTAGCATTCCAGCACTAAACATGGAAATATGGAAGTGTGATCAGACACACCATGAGTGTGACATGACTCAGTGCTGGGCTCATAATCGGAGACTGCTTGCGAGTCGGTTGGGGTGGGGAAGCTAAACAGCAGAGGACTGAGATTCAGGACAGAGAGAGCGCAGCAGACTAGCTGGTTTCTCCAAGCACACCATGCTTAGCAACACCATATACAGAAATATAAATAATCGGAGTCAGAGGGGAAAAACGCGTCTGACAGATGAATGTATTGGTTCTGTGGAATGTCAACTTTCCTATAATTCTGCCAAAAGAAAGCATCTTGTCAGTATGCGGTTGAGTGAATCGCTGCTTTGGGTGTGCTCTCACCCACTCCCCTCTTTCTTTCTGGATCAACTAGCGAGCAAGGATGTGAATGAAGTCCCTGAACCGATCTTTGTAGGAAAAACGTGAGTAGTATAATGGGTACACTACTCGTCAAACTGATTGACTGGTGAGATGATGATGACAGGAGCCAATCAGCATTCACTTCCAGTGTATGTCCCGCCTTAGGCCATGCCCTCCCATAGAAGTGATTGGTGATCTAGCCCTGCCCACTCCCACCCCCAGGCTTGGCCACAACCCCCACTTTGACAAGCCCCACCCCCAAGGATGACATCCTCCAATCAGCGCCCACTTCCGGGTTTGTGCCACACCCACTCCCCACCCCAGAATGTTGGCATTAGCCAGTCAGCACCCACTTCCGGGTTTGTACCACACCCACAGCCTCCCACCCTCAACCACGCCCCTGCCTACATCATCGGAAATGACATAACCGGAAACAGTGTGTCATCGGAAAAGGACGATGTCACTTTTTGCTGACATCAGCAGAAGCAGAGTGACTGACTCCAGAAATGTGTTTTGCTTCTGGTTAATGCTGACATCTGCAAAAAAGCAGAAACCCTGGAAAACAAAAAAAAATGCTTTTCTCTCCCCACACTGTCCCAGTTCTTTTTTCTCACAAAGCAGTGCAATGCTTTTATTGCAGGCTATTTAGAACTGATTCTTAACACAGCACAGGGGTATATAGGCTTTTCACAGAGGCACAACCCCCCTTGGTATAGAAGCTTTTTCTTTCCAAATGAAATTAGCACATCTTTTGTTAGAGAAACCAGTGCTGTCCATGTGATAGAATTTTGCTTTTAAGACCTCATGGTTAGCGAGGTTACTTAGCTGTAACGGGGGTTCTCCGTGGACAGCAGGATAAGTCAGCCACACCAGGTGCCGTCCTCTGGGCGGCGCGATCTACGGAAGTATTCTCTCTCAAAGCTCAGGTTTCTGAGCAGGTAGGAGACACCACCTCCCTGGCCCGCCCCTAGCCCAGCCAGTACGTAACTAGCTCAGCCTTCAGGCTAGGGTGCGAGCCGGTCAGTCACCCTCAGACAGGGGAGGTGGGCGGGAATGTGTGGCTGACTTATCCTGCTGTCCACGGAGAACCCCTGTTACAGGTAAGTAACCTCGCTTTCTCCATGGACAAGCAGGAAGCGTCAGCCACATCAGGTGACTCCCTAGCTCCACGTGAGCGTGCTGAGATGAATGAGGGGGGCCAAACAGAACATGTGCAGCCAGAACAGTAAATGAGGTAGCTTTATTGTTAAGTGGAACATTCCAATACAGTGCATATAGAGCATGACAAAAAAACAGTGCAGGAGAAGTGCACAGGCTTTGAAGTGCAAACAGTGGCTAACCAAACATACAACGTGCAAGTGACAATGCGCAGTGTACAAAAAACTTGAGGTGACAATGTGTAAAACAGTGTGCAAAAGGGCATAAACGGCCTATGCACTAGCAGTGCAGATAGGGTCAGTGTCAATAGAGTCCATAACAACAGTCCTTAGGCTGAGCGCGCCTTCTGTCCTTGGCCGCTCTGAGCCACGTCAGGGACATTCCCCACGTTCGTCACGAGAACAGCACGACCGAAGGCACTGTCGGACTGCGCTTCCTGGTCCAGGCAGTAATGTTTTTGAAATGTTATTGCAGAGGACCATGTGGCGGCTCTGCAAATGTCGGCCACAGGGACAGAGCGTAAGTTGGCGAAGGATGCTGCTAGCGCCCTTAGTTGGTGCGCTCCGACACGGTCCCCTGTGAGGGCTCTGGCCCGATCCAGGCAGAAGGCAATGCAACTCGAAATCCAGGAGGACAGTGTCCGCCTGGTGACGGGCCTTCCGGGCCTGTTGGGGTCGTAGGACACGAAGAGTAGAGACCCTTGTCTGATGCTTGCTGTTCTCTGTAGGTAGACGCGCAGGACCCTGACACAGTCTAGGCTGTGGAGCCTCCGCTCTTCATCAGACTCATGCGGTTCCGGGAGGAAAGAAGGAAGGTCGATGGCTTGGTTGATGTGAAAGGAGGAAGCCACCTTTGGAAGAAACTTTGGGTTTGTGCGCAGGGATGCGCGGTTGCGGTGGATTAGGGTGTACAGAGGGTGGGACACTAAAGCCTGCAGCTTGCTGGATGTTATTGCGATGAGCAAGAGCGCTTTCCAAGAGACGAACTTCATCTCCGATGTCAACAGCGGCTCAAAGGGTGACAGTGTCAGCTGTTGGAGGACGGTGTTAAGGTCCCAGGCTGGCACCGGCGGGTGCAGGGGGGCCGAAGGTTGGCCAGGCCTTTCATGAATCGAGCCACAATGGGGAGGGATGCCATGGAGGCCTTATCCCCCGCACCTCCGGAGTGGAGAGATCCAATCGCCGAAAGGTGTACCTTGATGGATTGCGTCTTCAAGCCGCTCTCGAAGAGAGAAGTGAGGTACTTGAGGATCATGGGAATGGGGCATGATCCCGGGTCCTGACCTCGGGAATTGCACCAGATGGAGAAACGTTTCCATTTGAGACCGTAGAATTTGCGTGTGGATGGGCGTTTTGCTGCCAGGATGATGTCCTGGACTTCAACCGGCAAATTTAAGTTTGACAAGTGTCCGCGCTCAATCTCCATGCTGACAAGGCGAGGGCTTACAGGTTGGGGTGCAGGGTGTTCCCGTTGTTCTGGGTGAGGAGATATGGACGCAAGGGCAGCCTCGCTGGGGGTTCCAGGGAGAGGCGGAGAAGGAGGGGAAACCACATCTGGCGGGGCCAGTACGGGGCGATCAGGATGATCCGTGCCTTGTCCGAGATGACCCTCTACAGTGTCGCAGAGATCAGAGGACTGGGAGGGGGAAAGCATACGCTGGAGACGAGTCCCCCCAAGACACGGCGAATGCATCCAGCGCTAGGCAATTGCTGGAAGGATGCTTTGAGCAGAAGTGGCGGCACTTCGTGTTGCTCTCCGTCGCAAAGAGGTCGATGCGTGGGGTCCCCCACTGCTGGAAGATGTCCTGGGCCACTTTCAGATTCAGGGACCATTCGTGGGGCTCCAACTGTCTGCTGAGCTTGTCGGCAAGAACGTTCTCCTCCCCAGGAAGGTAGGAAGCTTGTATCTGGGATCCGATGGAGAGAGCGAGGGACCAAATCACTAGTGTTTCCTTGCAAAGGGATCGGGAGCCCGAGCCCCCTTGTTTGTTCAGATAGAACATCGCTGCTTGGTTGTCCGTTTGGATGAGAATGACTTTCTCTCTGAGCTGATTCTGAAATGCCATCAGGGCGTACCTGACGGCCCTGAGCTCGAGCAGGTTGATGTGGAAGGTCCGTTCCTCCGCGGTCCATGCCCCCTGCGTGTTGAGGTGGAGGAAGTGTGCCCCCCAACCTGTGGAAGCCTCATCCGTTGTGAGGACAATCTGGTGTGGGCGCTGCTGGAGACTCCTTCCTTGTGTGAGGCTGGATTTGAGAGTCCACCAATGGAGACTTTCCTTTACCCGATCGGACAGGGGCACCCGCATGGTCAGAGGCTGTGACAGCTGTTTCCAGTGGTCGCGAAGGTGCCACTGGAGGCATCGCATGTAGAGCCTCGCCAGTGGGAGGACCGATGTAGTTATGGCCATGTGCCCAAGGAGGCGAAGGACAGCTTGAGCCGAAGTCCGTTTGGATGCTGACATCTTTGTGGCTAAGGATCTGATAGAGCGCGATCCTCGGGCAGAAAGGCCTTTGCGACTCTGGTGTCAATGACTGCGCCTATGAACAGCACCTTCTGGCGTGGCTCCAGTTGGGACTTCTCCAAATTCAGAAGGAATCCGAGATCTGATAGGAGCTTGGTGGTCCTCCGCTTCGCTACCCGTGCCTCCGGGGCAGATTGGGCTGCGAGGAGCCAATCGTCGAAGTATGGGAAGACGGCAATGCCCTGTTTGCGGAGGTGTACTGCAGCCACAGCGACACACTTCGTGAAGACCCATGGTGCTGGAGACAGGCTGAAGGGGAGAACCTTGTACTGGTAATGCTGATCCCCGACCTTGAAGCGAAAGAATTTCCTGTGAGCATGGTGGATGGGAATGTGCGAGTATGCCGCCAGAAGGTCCAGGGAGGCGAGCCAGTCCCCTGTTCGGATTAGAGGTAGGATGGAGTTGAGGAAATACATCCTGAAGCGCTCTTTCATGATGAACCGGTTGAGTTTGCGGAGGTCTAGAATTGGGCGACCCCTCCCGATTTTTTGGGGATGAGGAAATATCTGGAGTAGAAGCCAGAGTTGACCTCGCTGTCTGGAACTCTTTCGATAGCCCGCACTGCGAGGAGATGCTGCAGCAGGGCGGACATGGTGCTGTAGAGGTGCGTGGGTGTATTGCTTAAGGGCCTTGAGGGTTGGCAGGGAGGGGATGTGAAACATAGACGATACCCCTCCTTCAGGATCTGCAGCACCCAAGTGTCTGTGGTGATGGCCTGCCAGGCTGGAAGGAAGCCCGATAATCGGCCCCCCACAGGAGGAGTCTTGCCCCTGTCCGTCCTGGTTGCCGGACCCACTATGTCAAAAGGAGGTCTTAGGAGGCTGTGCAGATGGCTGCTTCTTTTCTTTGCGTTCTCTCTGGGCTTGCCTCTGGAAGCTAGAGGGCTAGTAGGGTTGCCTGTAGTTCTTCGGGGCCTGACACTTGCGAGTGGAGTTGTAGCGCTTATGATTGTAATAGGGTTTCTGGTGGTAGCTGCCTTTGTGCGTGGTAGAGTGGAGCTCGAGGCCATCCGCTGCCAAGGTCTGGAGGGTGTTGCAATCCTCCTTGAGGATGTTGACAGCGTCTGTGACTTTTTCGCCGAATAGCGAATCTCCCGCGCAGGGTGCGTCGGCAATTCTGTCATGGGTGTCCTCCCTTAGGCCGAAGGCCTTTAGCCAGGCCCACCTTCACGCAGATGGCGGTGTCAAAGGAGTCAAAGGCGGTAGCAACTAAGTGCCGGCTGCATTCAGTCAGATCCTGTATGGATGAAGTGGCGTCCGCCTGAAGTTCCTTAGGCAGGGCTGAGAGCTTGTCTTTGAGGCCCGCCAGCACCCCATCCTGGAAGAGGACGTGTTGAAATTGGTGTGCTGCAATTCTGGCGTTGAGCATGGCCCCTTGGAAGACTTTCTTTCCCAAGTCGTCCAGAAGTCTAAAGTCCTTCCCTGGTGGGTGGTTGGCCTGAGTCCTGGAGGACTTGACCCTTTTCAGGGCCGAAGAGACGACAATAGACTGATGAGGTAGCTATTGTTTGTGGAGGCTGGGCGCAGGGTGCACTTGATATTTTGCGTCCAGACGTCTTGTGCACGCCTGGGTGGAGGCAGGGGTCTGCCAAAGTGAAAACTGTTTGACCCGCAGCTTTTGGTGAACGGGCAATGCCATGGCCGGCTTCGGGGTCTGATGGTATTGCAGGACATCCGGCACCTGTTCCTCCCCTGTGTCAGCCGTAAGGCTTAGGGCTGACACCACCTTTTTGAGGAATTTCGGATAGGTGAGGTCCTCCGGAAGATTTTTAGTGGCTGAGTCCTCACAGTTGTTGGATGGCAGTTCCGAGTCAGGGGACTCCTTGGAGGCTGTGGAGCCTAGGGTTTCTAGTCCCACAGGTGCTCCTTGTGGTCTTGGGCAAGCCACTTAACCCTCCATAGCCCATGTTCCCTGTAAAATAGTTATCTCCAAGTTATAATGCCCTGTTCAATGTAATTTCAGTTTGTTCAATGTAAACCGCACTGATGCAGAATAGCGCGGTATATAAGAGAATGTAAATAAATAAATAAAAATAAATAAGGGAGTTGGATCCACAATCTCCCCATCACTGGGCTCAGATGCCGGATCTTTATCAGAGGGAGGAGATCCCGAAGGGGACTGGGGAAACCCAGAGGTGGCAGGTGCCGCAGAGAGGCTGTCCGCAGCCAGCAGAGCGTGTGTTGACGCAGGCAGGTCAGCGTTCGACCCTTGAGGGGCAGCCTGCTTGACCAGCCATGAGAGAAGTTCAATAATGATGGCAGAATTGTCTTTAGAGGAAGATACTTTGCTGTACCTGTAGGGGGAGCTGTTGCTGGAGCTGATGCTGTAGAGCAGAGGTGTCCAAACCTGTCCTGGAGGGCAACAATCCTGCCAGGTTTTGGGATAGCCCTAATAAATATGCATGAGATATATATGCATTAGAGATATCCTGCCAACCTGACTGGTTTGTAGCCCTCCAGGACTGGATTTGGAGACCCCTGCTTTACACCTCTGTCATTTAAGATGGTGAGTGGGCAAGATACAGATGTCCTAGACATCAAAAGGGTAGCTAGAATGTGTCACATTCATCCTCGATTCTCACCACCACCAAAAAGATGTCTAATGGACAATATTTTGGTGGTGGTGAGAAGTGAGGAGGAATGTGACAAATTCTATCTAACCTTTTTGATGTCTTGGACATCTGCACCTTGCCCACTCACAATCTTAAATGACAGAGGTGTAAGGCAGGGGTCTCCAAATCCAGTCCTGGAGGGCCACAAACCAATCAGGTTGGCAGGCTATCTCTAATGCATATATATCTCATGCATATTCATTAGGGCTATCCCAAAACCTGGCAGGATTGTGGCCCTCCAGGACAGGTTTGGACACCTCTGCTGTAGAGCCTTTTTCTGTTCCCCGAGTGAGCCCATTCGTCTTCAGTAGTGCTGGAGGGAGATCTCCTGTTCAAAGAGGAAGTGAACCTGCTTTTTGAATTGCGCCTGCAGCGTTTGGAGCTGCGATGTTTGTTAGAGCTGTGCTGCCTGCTCCTCCGTCTGCTGTCATGTCTTCTCTGCCGGGAGCAATGCAGGTGTGCCCTTTGATCATTGGGACTGCTGCTGCTGCTCTCCCTTCTGCGCCGACGGGGAATTTCCTTTCTGGTGCGGTGCTCGCGGTGGGGGCTCCGTTTGCCGGCGCGATGCAGTGGGGAAGTCCTCTGGCGCCGGGGAAAGCTGGCGCGAAGCGGACTAGCCGATTGGCTGGGTCTCCCTCCAATGAGCAGCCAGGGGGCGGAGCTTAGCTGCACGTTGCCGGCGCCATCTTGCAAGGTCTGAGCCTTCCCTGCCGGAGACACCTGCAGCTCCTGAGGGCTCGGGAGAGCCGAAGACTGTACAGTTTGCAGGCCTTCGACAGTGGCTGAGTGAGGCACATCCCAGGCCGTTGAATTTCACTGCGGGGGAGCCAGAGTGGAACCGGAGGCTACCGACTGCACAGTAGAAGCCAGGAACTCCTGGAGAGCATGTCCTCTGCTCTTCCATGCTCTGGGAGACATGCGGGAGCACTTAGAGCAATCTTGTACCTGGTGATCTGGACCAAGGCATCTAACACAGCAGTCATGGGTGTCCGTAGAATTCATCTTCTTCTCACATCGTAGGCACTTTTTGAAGCCAGGCTTGGGCATCTTCAGGTAAGAAGTGAAGAGGTGAGAGAGGATCCGTCTTGATGGCAAGGCGGAAGAAGTGAAAACTGGCTGGGCAAGGGGCGGGCCGGGGAGGTGGGGTCTCCTACCTGCTCAGAAACTTGAGCTTTGAGAGAGAATACTTCCGTAGATGGCACCGCCCGGAGGATGGCACCTGGTGTGGCTGACGCTTCCTGCTTGTCTATGGAGAAAGAGAGAAGTATTCTGGCAGCAGTGTAGTTCAGACTAAAAATACAGAGAGAGAGAGAGAGAGAGAGACCTGAGTTCAAATCCCACTACTACAGTTTTTTTTAGAGGCTTTGAAAAAAAAAAAACAATACAGAGAGACAAGTCTGGACATGCTTTTACTAGGAACGCTTCTAGGATATGGCAACACATGATTGGTTGAAACAAGAGACTTGTTCTGAGCATGCTTTTAGGATATGGCAACACGTGATTGGTAGAAAGAACAGGTTATACTTTAAAACACATAGGGTTTGTAGAATAAATCCATTCTGAAGATGTTGGCAAAATAAAAAGAATAGTCAAAGCACGGCAATCATGAAGGAAACCTTATTGAAGAGCATTTACTATGACCCCAAAGCAATAGGGAGCTTTGGGGGCATAAATCCTCTACTTCAAGCTGCTAAAAAGCACGATAAAACAGTCAATAGAAACGATGTAGTTAGATGGGCTACAGGACAAGCTGCTTATATTTTACACAGGCCTGCTAGGGTCCATTTTAAAAGAAACAAGACGATCGTGTCAGATGTGGATGCGCAATGGCACGCTGATTTAGTTGATATGGCAGCCTTGTCCCATTATAACAACGGCTACAAATACATCTTAACAGTGGTAGACATCCTGTCAAAATATGCTTGGGCTGCAAGTTTAAAATTGAAAACCAGCCATGAAGTTGCTAAAACTTTTGAAAAAATATTTAATCTAGGTCGTATAACTGAAAAAATACAGACAGACAAGGGTAAAGAATTTTTAAATAGGCCCCTGAAGAATTTATTAAAACAAAGAGGGGTTCATCATTTTGTAACCAATAACGATGTTAAATCAACAGTGGTAGAAAGGTTTAACAGGACTTTGAAATCCAAAATGTGGCGTTATTTTACTACACACAACACCTTTAGGTATCAAGATGTACTGCAGGCTTTTGTGCACAGCTATAATCACAGTTTTCACAGAACAATAAAGATGAGGCCTGTAGACGTGACATACACAAATTCTCTGCAGATCTGGGAAAGAGTCTACGGTGATAGCATCAAGCGTAAGCACACCAAGAATTCCTTAAAGAAAGGGGATCATGTAAGACTTTCAAAAACTAAAGGAAAATTTGAAAAAGGTTACGAGCAAACGTGGACTGACGAGGTATTTATAATAACGGACATTTTAAACAGGAGACAGAAAGCGAAATACAAGATACATGATTATGACGCTGAAGTCATACAAGGTTCTTTCTATCCTGAAGAATTGCTAAACGTCACCCCGCAATAGGACAGAATATACCGTATCGAAAAGGTTCTAAAGATAAAGGATGTGGCAGGAACAGATTCTACCTCGTGAAATGGAGGGGATGGCCTGTTAAATTTAACAGTTGGGTTAAAGCATCAGAGATTCAAGACATCTGATTTCTTTCTTTCTTTTGAAGCAGCATTAAAATAAAATATAAAATGAATGATGGTGGCTTTTATATCACACTGCCTAGCAATGCCTCAGCAGGTGTGTTTCCCCAAAATACCAGCTCTAACTTTACCATACAACTAGCAAGGCCTTTGGACTTACAAGGACAGTGGGAAGTAGGACTCGCGGAAATACAATACCCCAACACCAGGGAGAATATTAAGGAAGATCATAAGTATGTTGTCACCTCCGCAGCAGGAAATATACAGCACCACCTTATAGTCAGGAGAGGACATTACGCGACCATGCAGAGTTTAGTGGAATCAATGAACCAGGACATTAGCAACATCTATAAATCGACGGCACCACTAATCATTTATGAACCCCATGCGCGAAGAATCCGAATAAAATCGGAAGATAGGTCTACTATTTATGCGTATGGTGTTTTGGCAGCCATTTTGGGAATAGAAGCTTACGTTAATACACAGCATTCCCATTTTCCAGCGGATATCACGGTCGGTTTTAATACCCTCTACCTGTACACAGATATTGTAGAGCACCAGTTAGTAGGTGACCATTTTGTGCCACTGCTGCGCTGTGTTCCAACTAAGGGGGTTAGGGATGAGTTTATCACGTTAACTTATGATAAGCCGTACTATATCCCTGTGAACAAACAGCATATTGATACCATCACATTTGAAATAAAGACGGATCAGAACAGGCACGTCTCATTTCGTTATGGGAAGGTGATCCTTAAGCTTCATCTACGCCCCCGGAGGGTGACTGTTTTTTAAAATGGTTGTGGCTAAAGACTACGGAGACCCCAAAGCATACAGGCATTATTATACAACACAAGCCGGCTATGGACTTTCAGGATATCATGGAGTACCGGTCATGTATGGGGCGGTGTTGGCAGTATTTTTCGCAGCCTCTTTAGAAAAGCTATGCCATTTTTGAGAAGGGGTTTTGAAATTATTAAACCACACGTGAAAGGCGCCGCAAAAAACATAGCCAAGGATGTCATGAATCATGTCACAACGGCTGTTCTAAATAAAATGAACCAGTCTACAGAACAGGCAGGATGAGGACTGGCTGTGATTAGAAGAGCTGTTAAAAGAAAGAGAACCAAGTCTCAGGAGTTACCCCAAGGACCGCCCAAGCCTTTTAAAAGAAAGAAACCCGTGGGTGACAGGTCTCAGAAGTATAACCGCCGGTCTAAGAAGAGAAGCACTAGCTCTAGGCAGCAAGATATATTCTAAAAAGCACCATGGCTTTTGTACACCACGGCTCTGAAGAGTGTGTTAAATCGGAACTGGACTGTTTCAACTAGCACCGACCCAGACAAGTATCGAAAAAAGTATTTATGTGGAAATTCCGCCATTATCGGCTTTGTCGGAAACAGTCCCTTTGGACTTCTATATCGCAGGTCATGGTGAAGACTACATTGATTTAAATAGTACACTTTTGCACCTGACCTGTAAAATTGTGGCAGAAGATGGCTCGAACATCGATCCGGCAGCCAAAGTAGCGCTGGTGAACTACCCAATCGCAGCTCTGTTTAGCCAGCTGGATGTTACCCTGGGAGACCAACTCATTAGCCAGAGCAACAACTGCTACCCCTACAGAGCCCTCAAAGAGCTGCTTCTCAATTATGGCGAAGGATCCCTCAAATCACAGTTTACAAGCGGGCTGTTTTATAAAGACACAGCCGGACAGCATGAAGTGAGAGAGATAAGATCTTGCAACGTCGGCTTTACTGAAAGGGCCCAATTTACGGTCTCTAGCCACAAGGTAGAGCTATTGGGGCATTTACATAGCGATCTATTTTTTCACGAAAAGCTATTGATTAATGGTGTGGATCTCAAAATTAAATTGACCCGCAACAAAAACTCTTTCTGTTTAATAAGCGGTGATGCCGAAGAAAGTTATAAAATCCTTATCCTAAACGCTGCGCTCTTTGTAAAGAGAGTTAAAGTTTCCCCTGGAGTGCGCCTGGGACATGCGGAAGCTCTGCTGAAAGCTAATGTCAAGTATGCTATTGACCGTGTGGGGCTGAAGGTGTTTAGCATACCAGCCGGAACCCGTGTGACTAACCAGGAAAATCTCTTTTTGGGGCAGCTACCAAAACTCATTGTGCTGGGGTTTGTGGATAATGATGCTTTCAGTGGTAATTATGCTAAA
The DNA here is from genome assembly GCA_033557465.1 of Ichthyophis bannanicus. NCBI lineage: Eukaryota > Metazoa > Chordata > Amphibia > Gymnophiona > Ichthyophiidae > Ichthyophis > Ichthyophis bannanicus. Next base: position 138,861,176 of record CM066031.1, on the reverse strand, counting down.
AACCCCTTCAATTTTAAACATTATGATATTAATTTTGCCGCTCTATATGTGGATGGTGAACAAGTACCCGGGAAACCTCTTCAACCTGACTTTCAAAACAGATGTTGTGTAAGAGAATATATGCAACTGGTACAAGCAAGTGGCAAACATCTCAAAGACACAGCGTTGCTGATTGACCATCAGGAGTTTTACAAAGGTTACACCCTGTTGGCGTTTGACCTTTCACCGTATCAGGAGTGTGCAGACCATTACTCGCTGATTAAAACTGGTAACCTGCGGGCTGAAATACGTTTTGCCAGCGCCTTACCCCATACAGTTAACATGATTGTTTTTGGGGTTTTTGACAATGGGATAGAAATTAATCATAGAAGGAATGTTCTTTTTGATCATTCGTGAAAATGAACACCCTGCAGATCTTCCGTATTTTAAAGAAGGACCCCTGTTTTGCAGATTTCTTTTTAGATGTGCTACCCAGCGACTGGTTAGCGGATGTACAAATATCAAGGAAGCTCGTGTGTTTGGTGGTAAATACACACCCTCATAACCTACCTGGAGAACACTGGTTAGCCATCTATATATGTGGAGATGGAACAGGGGAATTTTTTGATTCTTATGGACAACCCCCTGATAGCTTATTCTTTCCTACCAGCATTCTGAGCTTTTTCAACAAGCATTGTAAAGCTGTTTTATATCACAACAGACAATTACAGCACACAATGTCTACGGCTTGTGGATATCACCGTGTATTTTTCTTGCACCACCGCTGTAAAGGGGTGCCTTTTGAAAATATTTTAGAAATGTATTCTGAAGATTTAATGCAAAATGATGATATGGTGTTACATTTTGTAAAACGCAAAAGCCTTGCTAGTTGTATGGTAAAATTAGAGCTGGTATTTTGGGGAAACACACCTGCTGAGGCATTGCTAGGTAGTGTGATATAAAAGCCACCATCATTCATTTTATATTTTATTTTAATGCTGCTTCAAAAGAAAGAAAGAAATCAGATGTCTTGAATCTCTGATGCTTTAACCCAACTATTAAATTTAACAGGCCATCCCCTCCATTTCACGAGGTAGAATCTGTTCCTGCCACATCCTTTTACCTTTAGAACCTTTTCAATACGGTATATTCTGTCCTGTTGCAGGGTGACTTTTAGCAATTCTTCAGGATAGAAAGAACCTTGTATGACTTCAGCGTCATATTCATGTATCTTGTATGTCGCTTTCTGTCCCCTGTTTAAAATGTCCGTTATTATAAATACCTCGTCAGTCCACGTTTGCTCGTAACCTTTTTCAAATTTTCCTTTAGTTTTTGAAAGTCTTACATGATCGCCTTTCTTTAAGGAATTCTTGGTGTGCTTACGCTTGATGCTATCACCATAGACTCTTTTCCAGATCTGCAGAGAATTTGTATATGTCACGTCTACAGGCCTCGTCTTTATTGTTCTGTGAAAACTGTGATTATAACTGTGCACAAAAGCCTGCAGTACATCTTGGTACCTAAAGGTGTTGTGTGTAGTAAAATAACGCCACATTTTGGATTTCAAAGTCCTCTTAAACCTTTCTACCACCACTCTTTGTTTTAATAAATTCTTCAGGGACCTATTTAAAAATTCTTTACCCTTGTCTGTCTGTATTTTTTCAGGTATACGACCTAGATTAAATATTTTTTCAAAAGCTTTAGCAACTTCATGGCCGGTTTTCGATTTTAAACTTGCAGCCCAAGCATATTTTGACAGGATGACTACCACTGTTAATATGTATTTGTAGCCATTGTTATAAGGGGCCAAGGCTGCCATATCAACTAAATCAGCCTGCCATTGCGCATCCACATCTGACACGATCGTCTTGTTTCTTTTAAAACGGACCCTAGCAGGCCTGTGTAAAATATAAGCATCTTGTCCTGTAGCCCATCTAACTACATCGTTTCTGTTGACTGTTTTTTATCGTGCTTTTTAGCAGCTTGAAGTAGAGGAGTTATGCCCCCAAAGCTCCCTATTGCTTTGGGGTCATAGTAAATGCTCTTCAATAAGGTTTCCTTCATGATTGCCGTGCTTTGACTATTCTTTTTATTTTGCCAACATCTTCAGAATGGATTTATTCTACAAACCCTATGTGTTTTAAAGTATAACCTGTTCTTTCTACCAATCACGTTTTACCTTATCCTAGAAGCATGCTCAGAACAAGTCTCTTGTTTCAACCAATCACGTTTTACCATATCCTAGAAGCATGCTCAGAACAAGTCTCTTGTTTCAACCAATCACAGTACGTTCTTTACATTCCCTGCGTATATGACCAATTTTACCACAGTGAAAGCATTTCATGGAATCGTACCTTTTCACATTTTCCTCACGTATCCCAGAATTATAGGTCTTTCTTAACCTTGACATCTTCTCCATGCCTGCTACCTTTAAAACGTTACCCCTGGAAGCCCCGGCTAACTCCGCCTCAAAATAGCGTTCGGTGAGGTCAGCCGCTTGCTTAGTGGAGTTGCATTTCTGTAGCATTAAGAAAGCCTTAATTTCTGGTGGCACGGCTTCAAAATATTGCTCTAGAAGAACAGCGTCCATTAAAGACTCTACTGTTGCTTTCTCAGGAGCAAGCCATTTTGTTGCCAATCCTTTTAACCTTTGCATTAATGCCTTAGGCGTTTCTTTAGGCATAAGCTTTGCCTCTCTAGAAAGACGCCGGTAATGAATAGGAGTTAATCCCAATCTATCTCTTACCGCAAGCTTTACATCTGGGTAACTGGATGCTAGACCTGCGGGCATTGCCTTGTAGGCCGCTAATGCCTCTCCAGTCAGGGACATTGCGAACCTAACGGCCCACTGGTCTAGTGGCCATTTAGCCGCTTCTGCAATTCGCTCAAAAGCGTCAGAGAAGTCATCAAAATTGTCATTACTTTGTAATTGTCCTAGTGCCAATGCACTACAATTTTGTAGTCCTACCCCCTGGGGTATTGATGTGTCAGCTCCGTCAGCTGCCTGTGTCCTCTTCACCAGTGCTGCCAGAAGCTCTAGGAGCGGCTGTTGCTGCGCGGCCAGCGCTGCCATAGTCCGTTCCTGTGTCATCCTTGCGAGTTCACTCTGGGCTTTCCACTGGGTTTCCATCCACTTCTGCATATCCTGGGGATCCATCTCGGCGTTGAAGCGTACCTGTAGGGAGAGAAAAAACAGGGCCCACCAAGTGCGGCACAAATTTTCTTTTTCCTGCCTGCCTCTCTGGGTACAAATCTCCTTTCCTTTCTCAGCAATCCTGGCCACCCGTGCCCACCTACTAGTACCTTAGCACGGTGTAGGATCTTGCATTGAGAAAGGTCTTGTCCACGCCTCCTTCCAGGTCTGGATGTGGGAAATCCAGTTGCTGGGGACTCAGTTGCAGAAAAAAATCCAAACCAGGTTTTTCTGAATTTGGCTTTTTCCTTCAGCCAATTGTATCCTCTCAAAGAATGTCCTTTTGTAGTATATGGTTTTTTTTTTAAAATCCTAAATACTACGCCATTTATGTGACCAACAGGAGCTGGACTGTGGCTAAGGCTTACAGCCAGACTGCTGGGACTGACCCTCTTTGTAGAAAGTAGTAGTTGTGAGTCAAGTGGTCAGGTTTTCAAAAGGATTTATTCCCCTACCGGTGTTGGATTCTCAAAGGTATAATATACAGACAAAACTTAGGACAAAACCATATACTCTGGTAAGGAACTGAAGAAACTCAAACATAGCATCTTGCTTCTTAAAGGAACTTATAATCAATGGTACTATATTACACAGCATACAGTTCATCTGATATTCAGCTGTCTCTCCTATGCTTTTTACAGCACTCACAAGCAACGCTCCAACCTTGGCTTTAGCATAGAGAAGAAATCTTATCAGACAAAATCAGCGTACAATCCATGGCTTCCTCAATAGGAGATTCAGTACCAGCATCTATTATCATAGGTTCTTGCTGTACCCTTTCATTACAAACATCTTCTTTAAAACAGAAATTTTGTGTATTTCTCAGTCCCGTCTCTTCAGCAGACTTATCTAGATAGCCTTCTCTAAAGCAGGGTAAATAGCTATCGTATGACTCATAATAGCAGGGATGAGAGACACCCTTCTTAGGATAGGCTTTTCCCTTAAAGCTTCTGCGTGTCCTACCCTCCAAGTTGGACTGTGAATCACAGAACTGCTCTCTTCTACTGTGAGAGGATTTCTCTCTAGGAAATCTCTTTTGGGGTTTTACTGGTGAAAACTCTTCACCCTCAGACATACAGATATCTTCAACTGCTTGTTTCCCCCTCTCTAGGGCTTGTACTTGCTTCAAGCTGCCACACTTTTCAGATACATACGGTTTTCCTTTCACTGCTCTCCATTCACTCTGCACAGCCAGGTGCTTTGGAAAATCAAACTGTGTCACAGGTAACAAATCCTTACAGCTGACCTCTCTGTGTGAATTCCTCCGTAGTCCTCTGTGTGAACCTCTCTGCAGCTTCCTACATGAACTTTCCTGCAGTTCTGAATCTGTGTCTGTGTCCTCTGAATCTCTGGAGTCTTGTGAGCTCCATGAGTCTCTGTAATCTTGTGTGCTTCGTGAGTCTCGTGAGTCTAACTCTGACTGCTCTAAGCATTTTTTATACTGTTTCTTGGGCGTTCCCTTACACAGGTGAAAGTCGTTTGAATCAAGAGCTGGTGAATGCTTTCTAGCTGGGCGGGGCTGCAGACCTCGTGTCTGAGTCTGTTTACATTGCCTATGGTAATTGGGAATCACGTGGCTTGCCTGCCTGTCAGAATCTAAGCTGAAGCTAGCAAATTTCTGTGCTTTTGAGGCAAGGGACAGATCTTCCTCGTTACACTAGTTATAGTAGAACTGTTAAACTGCCCAAAGGATGGTTATTGTCTTGTGGTAATATCACATACATATATTCCAGGAACATTAGAAATAGAAGAACAAGAACAGCTATGATAACTGCAGATTGTGATCCAAAAGTTACTTTGCTTTCTAAAGCAGAATATACCAGTGCAGCCATTTCCCTTCTGGGAGTGCCTGGTTTAGCCCTGTATAACACTTGCACAATTAATGCTTTCTCAATAAGATTTCATGGTCCCTGGGACTGAACTGACTTGAGTTCTTTACTAAAGCTGAATGAAACAAACAAAAAGAAAATTAAGGAAACTACTTCTGTTTTTCCTTTGACCTTCAAAGTAGAGGTTAAGAACCCTGACAGGACAATGGGGCATCCTGAGCCAGTGGTTGCCAGATTGCACCTTGAAATGATTTAAATCCTGAGTGGATAAGAAGTTAAACATGCTTGAATTGTATCTCTGGTATATATATATTTGGTTCTGACTGCATATGCTACTGAGCAAAATTAAAAGTTAAAAAGGGATTTTATATATTGTTGCAAGCACCTCATAGAGGACATAATCATTGTTCATAAATTACAGAAACAAAAAGAGCTGTAACTATGTTTATTTAGGATGTAACATTCTCAAGCAACGTTTTATTTTAACTCTTAGTGTTTACGACTCCTCTGTCTCTTGTTCAGCTGCATGGTAATTTACAGTTGCTTTGAAGGTCAGAAAAGAGACCTACTGTTTACTTTGCTATCTGTGTTTAAGATAACATCAAGGTTAGCTGTAACTCTCAGTAATTTGCTTTAAAATAACTTAAAAGGGGAGTGTTTGCATTCCAGATATCCACCAACCTTTTCATGAAAAAGTATCAGTTTCATGTCATTTGAATGCCTGTTTTCTGAACTGTAAGATTTAAGGTACTTGCTTTGCATTATTAAGCTCAGTGCTAATGACTGCTGAACAGGACAGTAACACCATAGGTGGTAACTACACTGATCTTTCCAGTTTTGGATAAACTCTAATCATACTTGAGAGATATGTGGTTGTCATGTTACAAGCCATACTTTGTCCCATTGAGATTGGTGTTATAAAATGTTGCAAAATAATAGTTTTATATTGTAAGGACTTTGCCTATCTTGTTTAGACAGTTGCTATTTAGAATGTACACATATATCCATTTAGAACTACACCAATTAAGTTAGTGGGAAAGGGACTCTGTTTACTCACACTGTTATGCTTATTGAGAAGAATCTAAGCTTATGTTTTCTGCCTACCATTTCTTTACGAAAACCAAAAAAGCAAAAGCCCTCAAAAACAAAACTTCCGGCTATGATCTATCTCTTATTAGTAACATGACATATTTCACACTATATAGTTTAAGGAAGAGAAAACAGGTCTCAGACTATTGTTGAACGCATTCCTGCAACTGTGACAGGGAATGTGTATTACATTTGCATCAACGACCCGTTGTTTTCTCTCATGTACATAAGTGTTGCCAGACAAGAAGCTTTTTCAATTAAAAACTATTTCAAAAAAATGCTTATCGTAAGTGTTTGCCCCGACGCCATCTTCCGGCTGCCGTTCCGCGTTTCACAGAAGTTGATATGTTTCTTCAGGGGGTGAACTTGCAATTGTCCTCTGTGTGTTAGCGAGTCCTACTCAAAGCCAAGTTATACTTGTCAAAGACTGGCACTGTTGATTCAAAGAAAGTTACTTTAACTAATGATATCATGCCGTGTATGGAAAAGAGCAAAGCTAAAAGAGCATGACCACCATACAGACTAAAAGTAATAAAGATGTTACCTTCACAGTGATTTATAAGGTGAAGATCACGATGCTTAGCGTGTTAACCTCGAGCCATCAGGCTTCCCAAAAAGATGCCGCGCATGCGAACTCAATGAATGGGGAGAACTTTTATGAGGTGCAAATACTGCTACGTCATTTGACGTTGTGAGTTACCCAGCCTATCGGATAGCAGGATGGTTAAATAAACTCTAAAAAATACACATTCCCTGTCACAGTTGCAGGAATGCGTTCAACAATAGTCTGAGACCTGTTTTCTCTTCCTTAAACTATATAGTGTGAAATATGTCATGTTACTAATAAGAGATAGATCATAGCCGGAAGTTTTGTTTTTGAGGGCTTTTGCTTTTTTGGTTTTCATATATGATAGTACCCTCTATGACACGACCACATTCAGTGTGATTACCATTTCTTTACAGCAATACTAAGTATTTAACAATTGTTTGATGTTCTTAGCAACCTTGCCAAATAAGGATACATTAGTTATGCATGTCATTGGTAGAATGATGCAAGTGATGAAAAAATGTTATGAGGGATAAAGTGGGTAAAAGGAAAAGACTCTGATGAACAGTAAACTGATGAAGGTAATTTAATGATGTGAAGCACAATAGAGTATTTCCTACCACCGAATGAATCGCCAATGATAAACAGACAAAGAGTTTATAAAACTGAGAGACATAGTTGACACCATACGAGATAGTTATGATCTTAAGTAAATATGGATGAAATTAAGTTTGTCGCATTGCATTGTCTCATTGTGAAATCTAATCTAGAATATTTAGTCTTTTTATTTAATATTGGTGCTGCTCTTCTGAATGAGGCCTGGAGCCATTTCACCAATTGCAATCCAGAGATTCCAGCAGAGGGAATTGGCCAGAGTCCAGATGGAACAGACCATCCCAAGAACTCCGAACTACACACCGCAGAAATGTGTGAAGGCGTCCCTACCTGGATCAGTGCATCACATTGAAAAAGGGACAAAAATATTCGCCTATGAGAACGTGAGGTTCACATTTAGAGAGAAGCCACACTTAAACTTCAGAGAAAGGTGAAGCACACTACGAAGTCCTGAAGAACTGCTGAGAAGAAGGACCAAATTATCTGAAAATAGGGAGAGGACTATTAGACTGATTGGGGACTTTTGTGAATGATTGTATTGTTATCCTTTTCTTATTGTTTATCTTAGAAAGTAACTGAAATCTACAAGCCATTTGGGCTTCAGCACTTACAATACCCACACCAGCTCAAGTTTTGCTGTAATATTTCAAAGCTTTCTTCCTTACTTTGTTAAGTATTGCTGCTTTTGGTATTATTGCATGCTGTATTTTTTCCATCTTACTTGGTTGCTGAAAGCGGTTTCTGATGCAACTTACTAAGACTTGTCATGATGCGGTCACTAATAAAGTTGGTTTTAAGAAAAGAAATCCTGTTTTAGAAGAACTAGATGTGCAGTTACCTCCTGGCACAGCTAGAGGGAGCAGGAACAGACACACTGATCCTAAAGAACCTAATCTCACTGATGACCTGCAGCTGACAGAGAACCAGGAAGTCAGCAGCCACGGATCTCTTTATAAACCAGAGCAGAATGCTTCTGGTCAGAAACGGCAGGAGAAGAGGAGATGGCAGCAGTTGCAAAGAGAGCAATGGAGGAATAAGCAGTGGAAACAACAGCAGGAGCTGAGGAAGGAAGAGAAAGAGGAAGAAGGAACTGGAGTTAGAGGTGAAACAGCAGTAAAGCCTGGAAGCTATCAAGGACACAAACCTGATTGCTGTAGAAGAAGCCAAGCTGGAAGCTGGAACAGAAATAGACCTTACAAGGTGGGAAGCCATAAAACCCAAACTAAACCTGTTGTGCAAGGGGAGTTTGGTGGAAGTTACTCCAAGGTAAGAGGCACTGCCACGCCTAGTTCCTATACTCTACCTGTTTGTGATATAGAGAGAAGAAAGCAAAGAACCAGAGAGGGAGGTTCTGAGAGAGGCTTATCTCTAGAAGATCACTACCCAGTTTTACCTACTCGGAGGGAGAAGCAGTTGTACAAACATCTGAAGTTTTTACCCAGGGAGCCAAGGTATGAGACAGTAAAGTTTAACTGTAATGATTGCACTGCTAGAAGCCATCCTAAAAGAAACGTTCCTTTTAAAAGAAGCCAGAGTAAAGACTGGTTCACCAGTTTACCGCCAGCTTTGAGAGCCCCTGCTTATGTGGAGCAAAACTCCCAAGCTGAAGATTGCCATACTGGAATAGACAGGGATAGTGAAAGCACATTGGATCTGTATGGGGCAGATGATTTAATGGAAGTGGATTTTCCAAGCACTATTCCCTTACCTTTACCTGAAGACATGGAGTGTAATTGGTGCACTGCCTGTGCTCAAAACTGTGCATGTTACAAAGAAGAATAAATGCAATATATTTTGATTGTTTAACTATTCTGAATATTACTTTGAAGAAGCCTGCTTTGAACTGTGAAGTAACAGTTGATTAGCCGATGAACTTTGGTACCTTTTGAAACAAAGGACTGTTTCTATTATCAAACTGTCTCTTATTTTGAACCTTGCTTTTGAACGGGGAATAAAAGCCTTTATTACCCTGCACTCTGACTTTTCATTCATTCATAGCGCTACCTAGTGGCGCACCTTCTTTGTGTCCGCGACACCGTGTGACAGACTATGTATATTGTCTCCAGAGAACAGTATGAGAGGTTGCCCCTTGATGACCCCTCTCTGTCTCAAATGGTTGTTGTCCATGCCCCTTAGTGGGATTACTTTTGTTTCCCTCCTGACAAAAAAAAAGAGCAAAAGAAAAAGTGGAGAATGAAGGGATATTTGGCTAAGGTCTGCTTTATATGTTTGCTTTATATGACTGCACCCTTGCCTGCTGGAAATGCACACAGCAACATATGGTTGGCACAGAAGAAAAAGCATGTGGGCTACAAGACAGAGTATATGCGGCCTACTATGAAAGAGTCTGGGTAACCATACTTTGGACAGGAGTGTGCAGAGTTTGGGCCCAGCAAGAAAAAATACAGGCCAAGCTAGAAATAATGAGCATACATACTCTGAGCCTTGAAGATTACAAACAGTGCCAAGGGGAACACAGGAAGAAGCAGAGAGGGCTGCGGTCACTGCACAGATAAGCAGGCCTTGAAACATGAGCTGCAAACGACCTGATAACTAGGGGAGGATTCCAGGGAAAGAGCCTTTGCCAACTTTTGCAGACAGCTCTAAGTTTTGCAGATGGCTTTGCAACCTTTTGCAGACAGCATAGCAAGTTTTGCACACGGAATAAGACTTTATGCATAACTTGTTGGAACTTTGGGACAGAGAGGTATATAAGAAAGCAACTATAGAGCATCTGGGGAAGCCTTCTCTGTCTCACCGTTGTGGGGGCAGAGAACGTTGCCTGCACTCAGATCCCTCAGACAGACACTTGTGTATCTGTGCTTGCAGCTTTTTGCTTGTACCAAATAAAAGAGTTTTGCTGACAAGTGACTGTGATCTGAGTTTTTATTTTCCTGGTGTACAGCTCCAATGTGCCCAGGCAACATTGGTGATATTTGGGGAGACTTTGTAGGTGAGCCCTGCCTACATGACCCCTTTGACCATTGGTCAGCTTGTGGTGACTCCCCATGATAAAATCAAATGCGTCTCTCTTCCTTTACTGTTAATGCATTGTCACTGTAATCATTTGTTGAATTATTAATATATTATAGGCCTTTGCAATATGTTTTTATTTATAAAATTTACTTATTTAAACCACAATAATTAATCACAATAACAAGTAAATATTTGATTTCAAAATGATTATGATTTTGTAGTCAAATCATTAATATGAAATAAAATTATTTTTTCTACCTTTGTTATCTGACCAATTTATTCTCTGATCATGCTGGTCCCGATCTGAGGCTTCTGCTTTCCTGTCTTCTCTTAGCTCTCTTTCTGTGGTCTATGGTCCATCTGCCATTTCTTATCTTTTCTTTTGTTTTCTTCACTTCTTTCCATCAGCCTATTTCCAGTCCCCTTCTAGTACAAATACCATGGCAGTCCCTCTCAGCAGCCACTCCCTTCCTGTCCCATTCTCCCATCACCTTGCATCAGCCGATTTGTAGCCCTAGCCCCCCAGTTTTCTTCCAAGGCCAGCAGCTCTATCCGCCCCTCCCCACCATCAGCCAATTTCCAGTTGAAGCCCACCCAATCAGCTCACTTCCAGTGCTAGTCCTCCCTCAACCCTATTACCAGTGCTAGGCTCCCCTAATCAGCCCATTACCAGTCCTACTCCCCCATCAGTCCATTTCCAGTTGAATCCCCCCCCAATCAGCTCACTTCCAGTGCTAGTCCCCCCTCAACCCCATTACCAGTGCTAGGCACCCATATTCAGCCCATTACTAGTCCTACCCCACATCAGTCCATTACCAGTCCTAGCCTCCTCTAATCAGCCCATTTCCAGTCCTAACCTCCCTGATCAGCTCATTTCCAATGCTAGCCCCCCATCAGTGCATTACCAGTCCTACCCCCCTATCAGCCCATTACCAGTCCCATCCCCCCATTGATCAGTCCATTCCCAGTCCTAGCCTTCCCTAATCAACCCATTACCAGTCCTAGCCCTCCATCCAATCTGCCCATTACCAATGCTAGCCCCCCCATCAGTCCATTATAATCCTAACCCGCACTGTCTCTCCTCTCTGTCCAGCATTATCCCCTGTCTGTCCAGTATGTGCCTCTGTCTCTCCCCTTTGTCCATGTCAGCCCCCCTCCATCCATCCATCCATGTCAGCCCCCCTCTATCCATGTCAGCCCCCTCCCTCCCTCCATCAATCCATCCATCCATGTCAGCCCCCCCATGTCAGCCCCCTCCCTCCCTTCATGTCAGCCCCTCTCCCTCCCTCCATCCATCCCTCCATGTCAGCCCCCTCCCTCCATCCATCCATCCCTCCATTTCAGCCCCCTCCCTCCCTCCCTCCATCCATGTCAGCCCCCTCCCCAATGTCAGCCCTGTTGCAGGTTCCCTGCCCCCTCCTCCCCTCTCCCTATGTCTGCCTGTTACTGTTCTGTTCTTCTGCAGCCATGATTCCCAGTCTCTTAGGGAACCACGGCTGTGCCTGTGAAGCCGTTGTGGAGCCTTTCTGTCTCTCGACGGGCTCCATGCAGCATTGTCCCACCTCCAAAGCGTGCAGCATTGTCCCGCCTCCAAAGGAAGTTGTTTACCACTTCCTTTGGAGGCAGGACAATGCTTCACGGAGCCCGAGGAGAGACGGGAAGGCTCCGCCACATTTTCACAGGCACAGTTGTGGTTCCCTAAGAGGCAGGGAGCCGCAGCTGCAGAAGAAGGTGAGTTTGCCGCTGCCGAGAAGTGAACTTGGCAGTGGCAGCAACTTGTGCGATTTTTTTAAAAAAATTTTTAACTGGAGTGAGGCGACTCCTGCTAAATCCTGTGGCAACCCTTGTGGGGGTCACAACCCACAGGTTGAGAACCGCTGCATTAGCCCCTACTTTTATTTTTTCTTGTTTTACCCCCTCTAGTGACTGAGGGCTAGAAGAAGAGCTGGAGAAAAATAAGAAAGAAAGTGGAGACAAAAGAGACCAGGACAGTGAGATAGGAGAGAGGAGGGCTGGGCAGCCTGGCTCAAGACACCTTCAGAAGATCCCAAAGACAGCACATATTTCAGTCAAGGACAACACTGCTGGGAGGACTGGAGATGGATGTGATGCTGCTTGGAGAAGGCATGTGCATTTCAGGCTCATTTGTATGCCGAAAAATTCAACATTTACACAAATGGTTGCATGCATGTACACCTAAGACTTAATGTGCACACAATTGATTTGTGCATAATAGATGTGCAATTATGATGAATATTAAAAAAAACCCTTCAGTTTTTTTTATTAAAACAGAGGGCTTTTTGACCTTGTATATGCCTAGCTGGAGGCACAGAGTAAAGAATGGGACTGTGGCCTTGACCTTGGCAGCTCACCAGGAACCCAGAGGTTCAGGTAGCAGCACTGTGAAGGTTGAGGCTGCATTGCAGTAGCAGTGAGCAAATGGGGCCGGAGGCAACAGATGCATATGTCCAGGATACCAAACCATGAGCAGGAAGAGTCACTGCTGGGGTCAGAGAGGTGAGTCGACAGGACCACGGCACATTGAGCAGCTGTCGCTTAGGACAGTATGAGTGGGGCAGAGATATTTGGGGCCTTGAACAAGCTCCTGTTGCTCTAATAATGGAAATGGAGACAATGGTAGTTGCAAAGGGCGTCAGGCCACTATGGGATACTTGAGGGTGCTAGAACCAGGAGCAAGAGCCTTGGGTGGCTTTGGGCATAGAGGGGCAGCAGTGATGTCCAGAGATCTCGTGTGGGGCAATGGAAGACAGAGGGAATTGTTCACAAAGTAAAAAGCCCCTGTGGAAATTGGAAAGACAATGCAGTATGAAAAGGAGTCCCTCTGTCAGACCTCTGTCGCCATGCAGCAGGCGATCAGATGACTGACTGGCATTTATCAGCTGTCTCGAGGCGGGGACAAAAGTGACAGTTATACTAAGCAGTTGGATGCTCTGGACAGTAGAGAGATGTATTAAAGAGGCTGCTAGATTTTAAAGAGTTTCCTGAGAAAAAATTAAGGAAAAAATGATTTAAAAGTGAATTTTAACAGCAGCCAAGAATAACATTCTTTCACAAGTGTAAAACCTTGTGCAGGTGCTGTCATTTAAGGAGTAACTTGTTTGTGTGACTGGAAGAGTGAATAATATTTTGGTAATAATTATGAGGTGATAAAATAAGGGGAAGGAGTGATGTAATATGGAGCAGCTGCAGGAAAGAATTGTTGGTCTAGTCTGAGTGAAACTGAGTTTGAAAGAAAGTGACAAAGATTAGCAGGAAGTTAGATGTTTAATGCAGTTTTGCTTAGTTAGGGTCACAGCTAAAGCTCTTACGGGACTATAGAAAACAGTCAGTTAAGTCACAGTACTTCCCTATACCTAATTCCCTTCCTCTTCCTCCATTGCTTGGGTCCCTCATTATTTCTATTGAAATCCAGGCTAAAAACCCACCTATTCAAAGCAGTTTTTGGATCCTTAACCCCTTATTCTGCTGTCTAACACCTATATGTGTTTTTAATCATTCCCCTTAAAGAAAAGCCTAGTCCCTTGTTTGTACTGTTGGTCTATAAGCTATAAGCTCTGTGAAGCAGGAGCTCTCTCTTCTGTGCATGTGTGCAGTGTTGTGTATGCCTAGTAGTGCTACACAAATGATGAGTTTAGGAAACATGATGATGAAATGCTCAAAGAAATCAAGGAAGCTAACAAAAGTTACAGCGCAGTAATAATAATGGGTGATTTCAATTACCCCGCTATCGACTGGGTCAGTGTCACGGCAGGACATGCTAGGGAGATAAAGTTCCTAGATGACATAAATGACTGCTTCTTGGAGCAGCTGGTTCATGAACCGACCAGAAGGGAAGCCATATTAGACCTAGTCCTTAGTGGAACACCAGATCTAGTGCAAGAGAGAAGGGTGTTGGGGCCACTTGGCAATAGTGATCATAGCATGATAGCCTTTGATTTAATTAGTGGAGGAGGGATAGTAAGGAAATCCACAGTACTACCTTTTAACTTTCAAAAGGGAGACTATGATAAAATGAGGAAAATAGTTAAGAAAAAGCTAAAAGGAGCAGTTGCAAAGGTTAAAGACTTACATCAAGCTTGGGTGTTGTTGAAAAATACTATATTGGAAGCCCAGATCAGCTGTATTCCACACTTTAAGAAAAGTGGAAGGAAGTCCAAAAAACTGCCAGCATGGTTTAAAGGGGAGGTCAGAGAGGCTGTTGTTGCCAAAAAAGCATCTTTCAGGAAATGGAAAAAAGAGCCAAACGACGAAACCTGGAAACAGCACAAGCACTGGCAAGTCAAATGCAAAGCATTGATAAAGCAGGCAAAGGGAGAATTTGAGAAGCAGCTTGATGAGGAAGTAAAAACGCATAATAAAGATTTTTTCAAGTACATTCGTAGCAAAAAACATGTGATAGAGTCAGTTGGTCCATTAGATGATAGAGGAGTTAAAGGGGCACTAAAAGGCGACAAGGCGATAGCGGAGAGACTGAATGAATTCTTTGCTTCGGTCTTTACTGAGGAAGATGTAGGGATGTTACCCATGACTGAAGTGGTATTTAAAGGTGCAGAAGAATTGAAGGAAATATCGATATATCGGGAAGATGTATTACAACTATTAGATAAACTGAAGAGTAGCAAATCACCTGGGCCAGATGGTATACATCCAAGGGTGTTGAAAGAATTGAAATATGAGATTGCAGACCTGGTATTAGTAATCTGTGAACTATCATTAAAGCCATCTCTAATACCTGAAGAATGCAGGATCGCCAATGTGACACCAATTTTTAAAAAGGGTTCCAGGGGTGATCCAGGAAACTACAGGAAAAATGGTAGAAACCATCATAAAGAATAAAATTACTCAGCATGTAGATAGTCATGGCCTAATGGGAGACAGCCAACATGGCTTTAGACAAGGAAGATCTTGTCTTACTAATCTATAATGTTTTTTTGAAAGTGTGAATAAACAGGTGGACAAAGGTGAGTCGGTTGATATAGTGTATCTGGACTGTCAGAAAGCCTTTGACAAGGTCCCTCATCAGAGACTTTTGGCAAAACTAAAGAGTCATGGGATAGGAGACAGTGTACTACTGTGGATCAAGAACTGGTTAAAAGACAGAAAGCAAAGGGTTGGGCTAAATGGCCAATTTTCCCAATGGAGAAAGGTGAATAGTGGTGTACCCCAGGGATCTGTGCTGGGTCCGCTGCTTTTTGACATATTCATAAATGAACTGGAAAGTGGAATAACGAGTGAGGTTATCAAATTTGCAGATGACACAAAACTATTTATAGTTGTTAAAACCCAAGAGGATTGTGGGGAAATTGCAAGAGGATCTTGATATATTGGAAGGCTGGGCATCAAAATGGCAGATGAAATTTAATGTGGACAAGTGCAAAGTTATGCACCTAGGGAAGAACAACCCAAACTATGGTTACACAATGCAAGGTTCCACATTAGGAACCACTACCCAGGAAAAAGATTTAAGCGTCATTGTGGATACCATGTTAAAACCCTCGGCCCTGTGTGCAGCAGCAGCCAAGAGAGCAAATAGAATGCTAGGTATCATAAGGAAAGGAATGGAAAATAAAACAAAAGATATTATAATGCCTCTATATCGTTCCATGGTGAGACCGCACCTTGAATATTGTGTGCAATTCTGGTCGCCATATCTTAAAAAGGATATAGCATTATTAGAAAAGGTTCAGAGAAGAGCCACCAAAATGGTAAAGGGGATGGAAGGATACTCCTATGAAGAAAGGCTAAAAAGGTTAGGGCTCTTTAACCTGGAAAAGAGACGGCTGAGGGGAGATATGATAGAAGTCTATAAATTAATGAACGGAGTGGAACGGGTAAACGTAGATCGATTTGTTTACGTTATCAGAATATAGAAAGACTAGGGGACATGCAATGAAGCTACAGGGTAAACTATTTAAGACTAATAAAAGAAAATATTTTTTCACTCAATGTGTAATCAAACTCTGGAATTTGTTACCGGAGGATGTAGTAAAGGCTGTTAGTGTAGCTGGGTTTAAAAATGGTTTGGACAAGTTCCTGGAGGAAAGGTCCATAAACCATTATTAAGAAGGGACCCAGGATATCAATGCTTGACCCAGTACAAGCATTGCGGAACCTGTGTCTTTTGGGGAAACTGCTAGGTACGTATGACCTAGATTGGCCACTGTTGGAAACAGGATACTGGGCTTGATGGACCTTGGTCTGACCCAGTATGGCATATCTTATGTTCTTATGAAAGCACTGAAGCACCACCTTTTCCTCAAACACTACTCTGACGACAGCTCACAAACAGCCACCCTCCTCCACCAATTCCGCCACACCAACACAGCCAGCACGCAATGAGGTGTCCATGGAGTGGAGGAGTGGCCTAGTGGTTGGGGCAAGGTACTTCAGGCCGGAAGGTCGGGGGTTCAAATCCCACTAGAGGACAGCAACCTTGGGCTGGAAGGACTGGGGTTTCTAGTCCCACAGGTGCTCCTTGTGGTCTTGGGCAAGCCACTTAACCTTCCATAGCCCATGTTCCCTGTAAAATAGTTATCTCCAAGTTATAATGCCCTGTTCAGTGTAATTTCAGTTTGTTCAATGTAAACCACACTGATGCAGAATAGCACAGTATATAAGAGAATGTATAAAAATAAAATAAATACCCAGTGCTAAGCATACTTTGTAAATAGCAGCATTTACATACCCCACTTTTGTAAAAGTGGCACCATCCTCGACTATGCGCAACAGTAGTGTCAGTAGTAATCGGTGCCCTGGGTACAATCCCCAAAGACTCTGACCATCACCTAAGCACAAAAGGCATCAATAAAATTTCCATTCATCAGCTACAAATAGCAGCACAGTCCATATCCTCATGACAATACCTCTAAGTATCTCAGGCTGTTAGGAAAGATCCCATACTTGGAGATTTATATCCAGTCACTAATATCTAGTACTGTAGACTGTATGTAGTAATAGTAACAATACTGCTAATAATGATGCACAGATAGAAACCAAGGGGTATTATTTATTTATTTATTTACAGTTTCTTATATACCGCACTCACTATTCAACATCAGTGCGGTTTACATGGAACAGAAAAATCAGAACATGTACATAGTTCTGTGTTACAAATAACAGGTCAGAAAAACTTGGGTAACAGGGGAAACTATTTACATACTGGAGTCAAAGAGTAGATATGACATGAGAAACTATGTACAGGACACCTAGCTAGGAGTGTTCCTTGGTCTAATAGGTGTGTTGGTATAGTTACAAGTATTCAGTGTATGTGATTCCGTGTTCTCTGGGAAGTATTTGAGGAAGAGGTAGTGTTTGAGGGCTTTTCTGAACTGAAGTAGGTTAGTGGTGGTTCTGATGCTTGAGGGTAAAGCGTTCCAGAGTCTAGGGGCACAGAATTTGATAGCCCTATTTGATGTTGTCGCTGTGCAACTTGTTGATTCTCTCGGAATTGCCAGTGTATTTATTGATGCAGATCTTCTTGATCTATTAGGGGCTATGGTATGGATGAGGTCGGATAGAGAGGAGGATGAGAGATTATTAACCGCCTTGAATGTCAGTAATATTGTCTTGAAAATGATCCTGGCCTGTATCGGAAGCCAGTGTAGCTCTTTCAACAGGGGCGTCACATGGTCTCTCCTAGTTGCTCCATATAGAACCCTCGCTGCGCTATTCATTGCGAGCTGTAAGGGGTTCAGGGTGGATTGGGGAAGTCCTTGTAAAATGGCGTTGGCGTAATCGAAATGCGGTATGATAAGGGCCTGGTAAATTGTATGGAAATCCTCTGGTTCAAGCAATGGGCAAAGATGTGTGAGGGAACGGATTTTGAAATAGATAGCTCTGACAGTGTTAGCAATGTGTGCTTTCATGTTAAGGTTTTGATCCAATATAACGCCCAAGTACCGAATTGTGGGTTTTGCTTATAGATCAGCTTCTCTCACCTTCAGGTAATGCGGAGGTTTGAAATTCGAGTTCCTGGTAATGAAGAGGACTTCTGTCTTCTTATGCTGAATTCTGAGGTTTTACGATAGGAACCATTCAGATATGGCATCAAAGCAATTTGTCAAAGGGGAGAGGTCCAATTTATCTATGGAGAATGGCATATAGAGCAAGACATCGTCTGCGTATATCATGCAACTGACATTGAAGGACCGGATGATGTTACAAATGGGTTGCATGTATACGTTGAACAACAAGGCAGAGAGAGCGGATCCCTGTGGAACTCCCTGACCTTGATGAAATGGTTCTGAAGTAGCTCCGTCGGAACGTATGTGTTGCCATCTTCCAGACAGGTATGATCTACACCATTCAAGAGCTGTTCTGCTGACGCCTTTCTCCATTAGCCTTCCTAGGAGAAGATCGTGGCTTACTGAGTCAAAGGCTGCAACAATGTCTAGGAAAATGAGTGCAATACCCCAATGGATGTTGTCAACACCAGTGACAATATTGTTGAAGAGGGTGGTAAGGAGTGTTTCCACTCCATGTGACTCCCTGAATCCATGTTGACATGGGTCAAGTGGAGCAGCCGAGTCAATATGGTCTTGCAACTGTCTTTGAACCTCCTTTTCGATTATCTTGGCAAGTAAAGGTATACTTGATATGGGTCTGTAGGAATCCACCTTTTGGGGATCTAGCTTGCTATTTTCTAGTAATGGTCTTATAGATGTATGCTTGAGTGCAGACGGGAAGGAACCGGTTGTGAAGGATAAGTTCATTATCCTGTTTAATATTGGGCTGAGGTCACTGCGCACTGTGCGCAGTACCTTTATCCAGAAAGCTGGGCAAGGATCAATCTGTGCAGTGGTGGAATTGATGGTCATGATCGTGTTTTCGATGCTTCTCCTGTCAGGGGTCGAGAAAGAAGTCAGAGGTGTTGTGCACTGGGGCTATGGATGCAGCATCTATTGAAGGTTTATTTGTCTGGATTGTAGGTAAGCGGCAAACTCTTGAGGATGGATTTCAAATTGGTGCTCAGGGGCTGGTTCCTTGGATAGAGTCTTGACTAAGTTAAACAAATCGTGAGGTTTGTTTAACGAATGCTTCAGGGTTTCAGTATGGTATTGCTTCATCCTCTCTGTGATAGCTCTACGGTGGATGGTTAGCTGATGGATGTATGCTGACTGGTCTCCAAGGGAGTGTGACCGGCGCCAGCGTTTTTCGAGTTTCCGTAGTCAGGTGAGTGAGGATCTCAACTCCACTGTGTACCAGGGAGCTGTAGTTCTTTTCTTTGGTGACCTGTTAGGTAGTGGTTGTATGGCTATCGTGCTGAGACTATTATTCCAGCAAGAGATCAATTCTTCAAGGTTTAGGGTGGTATCATTAAGGAGTGAGTTTGTTTCAGCAAGGATAAGATCTCTGTTGAATGGACAGAAACTTCTAGCAGGTAGACTGGAATTCTTGTTTGGCATTCTGTTGAACTTTGATTGGCTGACTTGTGAGGGAATCCGGAAGATGATAAGTTTGTGATCTGACTATGCTACAGTGGTAATGGACATCACAGCGTCGTGGAATTGGTCACAAGTCGTCTGTGGGGCAAATACCAGGTCTAGTGTATTTCCCTTCACGTGGGTCGGTTCCTGTCTGTATCCTAGGATTTCCAGTGCTTCTAGGAAAGCTGATGAGTAGTTATCCTGGAGTGTTGGCAGGTTAAAATCACCTAGTATCCAACTTGGTGTGTTAGGATTCTGGGTGTTGGTTGCGAGGTTTATTATAGTTGGGAGGTCATCCGGGGAGGCTGAGGGAGCTCTATAAAGCAGGTTTATGGTGCAGAACTTGTTGGAGATGGAGACTGTCTCGAGGTGGGTTGTGCTAGTGGAGTCATTCATCTGGAAAAGGAGGTCTGTCCTGGCGAGGATGAGCAGCGGTAGTGGCTTCCGTGTGATATCGGATCTGCGGCCCCATTGAATGCAATGGGCCACGGCTCCGATATCACACGGAAGCCGCTACTGCAGCTTAGTAAACATACCCCTATGAATATATTCAGGTAAAACCAAGTAGAACTTTATGCAATAGTATAATAGGACAATGCCGAGGCTCTGGTACTGGTCCATATTTGTCCTGGGTCAGTTCACATTTCTTGCCTGGTGGCAGGATAGAACATATTTTGTTGCTGTGTCTCCTCTGTATCCCCAGGATTATACAGTTTTTCATATTTATTCTTTGATTTTCTCTCTCAGTTCTGGGAAAGGTGGATCTCTGTCTCTCTCTCTCTCTTACTTCCCTCCTATTTCCACTTTCTTTGCTCTCTCCCCTTCTTCCTTATTGCCACAGTAAAACTGAGCTTTTATTTAAAATACTACAGGACTATACTTTTCACCATTCCCGGTCTCCCTTTATCTCAAGGACACAATAGGACTGCATTTCCCAGTATTCATGCCTACAGCTGCAAGACCATCCCTTTGTGACATCACTTCCTCCTGGAAGGGGTGGAGCTTGCTGTTGTACAGTGCAATGCCGATATCCTGCAATACCAGAGAGAAGCTGAGAGCAGACTTAGAGCCTGCAAAGCCCAAAGCTGCCTCCAAGGTTTCCTGCAGAGAGCCAGAGCTGGAGAAGGGTTCAAGAATGGCTACAGGGCTTTCTGCTCAGCAGGTAGGAGACTGGCAGGAGGTGGGCAGCAGGGGAAGCAGTTCCAGGCAATGCCATCTGGTCTCTGGTCTCAAGGTGCATGGGGCAAGCAGAAGAAATAAGCCTGGCACTGTTCAATACAGAAAAGCCTGTGAGGGTCTTCTTCCTTCTTCCTCACTCCTCGCACTGCAGCCGCTCCTTTGTCTTTATTACAGTCTCACGTTCTCCTTCATGTCATCTCTCTAGATTCTCCGTCCTCCCTGCCTCTCCCTTTCCTTTCTGTGCTTTATTTTGAGTGAACCCTGAGAAAATATAGCTTAATTTTAAAACTCCTATATAGCAAAATTGAAAGCAGATGTATTTTGAATTTCAGATCACAACATTAAAAATTTAAAAGTTTCATCTTTCTGTAAATGAAAAATAAAGTTTAACCTTTCTGTTTCAGAACATCCACAACAACAGAAATGGTGTGAGCTGAAATATTTCAATGTAGCTCAATACCAAGATTAGAGAAATATCTACCAATGAATTCATTGAAATGTACTCACTGCTCTCCGTACCTTAACTCCATGTGCTCTTATAGGGTTCACAGTACAAATCTGTTGCACTATCAAAATCTTAGGCTGAGCTGTAAGAAAAAACCCTTAGCTCTCACAGCCTGGAGCTTTTCCAGCGTAAACCAGGACATGCACATATTTAAAATTTGGGCTCTAGAGGAAAAAAATCATATTTCTTTAATTTTATATACCTCACTCTTTAGAAATCAGTGCAGTTTACATAGAACATGAATTTAATGTTTAAAGTGAACAGGGCTGTCATCTTGGATAGCAACTGGAAGAGCTATCTTATATAATAAAACCTATATCTAGGGGCTTAGTATAAGGGTAGTCAGTGCCAAGATTGCCCAACCAGTAAGAGTATCTGGTTATGTTACATCGTCATAGTAACAGATGGGTCTTTATTTAACCAGTTTCCTATTGCCTTTCTGAAGGTTGACATGTCAGAGATTGTTTGGACTTTCCACTATATTCATCAAACATCGTCCTTACCATTGCTTCTGGCTTTGCAAAGCTGCTAAAAATTAGTAAGACATTTATTTATCTTTATCTTTATTAACACTTTATATACCGTCCTTGTCAAGACGTGAGAGCGGTTTACAATAAAAAAAAATAATATATGCTAGCGCCATAGGAAGAAAGGAACTCCATTATTAAATAAAAGGAAAGATTGACCAGAGGGGTCACTAAGAGACAGGTAGAAGACGACAACTAGACAGAACTATTAGGAGGGAGGTTGTAAGCCTGCTGAAACAGGTATGTTTTCAGTAAGCTTTTGAAATTATGGTACAAGGATTCCAGTCGGAGGGAAGATGGCAAGGCGTTCCAAAGTGAGGGTCCAAGGAAAAAGAATGCAGCATGACGCGTCTGTTCTAAATGGGCTTGGGAAGGGAGAGACAGTCGATTGGCATGCAATGAACGAAGTTGTCGGTAGGGAGTATGGAGGGAGACAAGGTTTGTTAGGTACAACGGATTTGATGTGTGAATAACCCTATGTGTTAGGATGAGAAGCTTATATTTAAACCTATAACGGAGTGGTAACCAATGAAGTTGAAAGAGCAGAGGCGTTACATGATCAGTTTTCCGGGCATGAGTAACAAGTCGAGCAGCTGTATTCTGTAACAGTTGTAACCGCTGAAGTTGGTAGGATGGAAGATTAGCAAGAACTACATTACAGTAGTCCAATCTGGACATAACTAAAGCCATTAAAAGGGTAATGAGAGAATTGGACGACAAGATAGAGCGGACGGATCGAAGTTGCCGCAAGACAAAAAAAGAACGGCGAGGTAGATTTGATACATGGTCATGGAAAGATAACAAAGAATCCAGAGTTATACCTAAGTAACGAAAAGAGGAAGTGAGAGGAATAGAAACGGAATCTATTTGAGGCATGATGGTTGGACAGGGTGTGCTCAAAGACACCCACATGGCTGTGGATTCTGATGGATTCAAATGCAGAAAATTGGAAGAAAGCCAGGTAGCAACATGAGAGAGACAGGTATTAAGTGGAGTAATATCAATGCTAACCAGGGATGTATGGAAGAGGAGAATAATATCGTCAGTGTAGATATACACTGAGACTGGGAATTGTTGAATTAAGAGAGGTAGCGGAGCAAGGAAAATATTAAAGAGTAGAGGAGAGAGAACGGAACCCTAAGGTACGCCACATGATAAGGAAACAGGTGAAGAGGACTGATGATTAGAACGGACAACAAAGGAACGAGCTGTGAGAAAAGAACGAAACCAACGCAATACCATGCCCCGCAATCCTACATCATAAAGACGGGAAAGAAGGGTTCTCTGATCGATCAACTCAAATGCTGCTGATAAATCTAAAGAGATCAGAAGAGTAATATCTCCGCGATCGTGGGCAACATGAATCCCATTCAAAAGAGCCAGGAGGATTGTTTCTGTACTATGCCCAGCTCTAAATCCTGCTTGTCGCGGGTGGAGGGCATTGGTAGATTCGGCGTGAGATGTTAACTGGAGAAAGAGAAGACGTTCCAATATTTTAGCTAGGAAAGGAATGTTGGATACCGGTAGCCAATGAGATAAAACAGAAGGATCAAGAGAAGGCTGTTTCAGTAGAGGATGGACTATAGCAGATTTCCACAATGAGGGAAAGCAGCCCAAAGACAAGCTGGAATTAAGAATGGTGCCTTTTATCACAACCAACTGTAAAGAAGGTTCCAGTAGCCAACCCAAGGGAATGGGGTCTAATAAACCGGTGGTCTTTCTAGACTTAGATAAAGTTAGCAATACTTCTGCTGAGGTAATGGGATGAAAGTTTTACCAAGTGTGGGCTAAGGCTCTATTTACTGGAGGGGAGAGTGAAACAGCTGACTTACAAATAGCCAATTCCTCAGAAGGAGGCGATGCGACTGAGACTGAAGAGGGAGAACAAGGAGGAGAGAGGGGTAAAGGAGGGGCAACAGTAAAAGAAGCACGTAGATTCTGGACCTTTTCTGAGAAAAAAGTAGCCAGAGATGCAGGGGCCGGGACCGCCACCTGAGGGGCAGAAGCAGGTGCAGTAGAGGAAAGCCGGTGTAAGATTGAGTGAAGTTGTCTGGAGGAATTAACGGCTCTTGATATCTCCGAGGCGTAGAAGGAACATTTAGCAGATTGGACCGACGCGCGATAGTCTGAGTATAGTAATTTAAATCGGGACATAGTATCTGGTGAAGGATGTCGTAACCAACGGCGTTCTGCTTGACGTAGTTGTGTGCGCTGCAGCCGCAAACCAGGATGGAACCAGGGGGAATGGGCTGAGTGGGATGATGTGTTGGTAGAGTGAAGCGGAGCCAAATCATCCAAAGTGTTTGTAAGAACAGTGTTCCAAAGATGGACCTGAGAGTCAGGAGATAGCGCAGAAAAGTCTGGTGGGAACAAAGAGTGAGCAGGAGGAAAAGCCATTAGAGTATATGGGGAAATATTACGCCGTAAGCGCAGAGAAGACTGGGTCGAGGGGAGGACACTAGTCTCTGAGTCTAGTAAAGAAACGGAAAAAGAGACACAATAATGATCAGACCAGGGGATACTGTGAGAGATCGGAGCAGACAACATTGAACACAAGTTTGACGGAGCGAGGACCAGATCTAAGGTATGACCCATACAATGTGTGGGCCTCGAGACATGTTGATGAAGTGATAAATCATGTAATGGTTCATAAAGACCCAATCTTTAGGTCTGGAAGGGGCATCTACATGGACGTTAAAGTCACCCAAGACAATTGTATTGGGATAATGAAGAACCGTCTCAGAGAGGGTTAATAAGAACGCCTCCCATCGGGCAATAGGGATAGAAGGGGGGAGGTAAAGTAAAAGTAAATAAAGTGTGTGGGGGGGGGGGGTAGAATGAAAACGCAGAAAGAGGGATTCTGAAAAATGGATGGTAGAAGCAGTAACCTCAATAATAGGGAGTGAGGAACGATAGAGAAGAGCCACACCACCCCCACATCTGCCCAGCCGAGGTGTAGAAAAAGCTGAGTAACCAGGGGGAAGTGAGCTAGATAAAAGGGGGCTATCACCTTCCTTAAGCCAGGTTTCGGTGAGGAAGCAGAGATCATAAGATCGCTGTTGGACAAGGTCTTGAACCAACAGAGATTTAGAGCGGAGAGAGCGACAGTTAAGCAAAGCTAGGCTTAGTGTCAAGCTTGAGGCGACTGAGAGTGCGGTAGCTCGAGCTACACGCCGACGGGAGGGAGGTGGAATACATTTACGTATTATCAAATTGGACAAGCAGCGGCCTGGAGACAATATACCAAGTCTAAGGTTGGGACTAAGACGCCGGCCCCAATAAACTGGGATAGCAGTCATATGGTAAGTACAATGAGTGTATAGAAATAATATAAAATCGGAAAACCTAGACCAGAGCTTACCTGAGAGTAAGGAGGGTAAAAACCAGAAGAACAAAAAATCTGGAAGGCGTGACAGCCAAGCAAAAACGGATGTACTTCCAAAGGTGTGTACCAGATGGACTAAGGATGTGATAAACGCCCCGAGCTCGCCCCAAGGAGCTCGATCAAGGAGCAGAACCTGCTCTGTGGTCGCGCTCCTTTGACGCGGGCCGCCGTGGCGCTGTTTCTTAAATAGGCAGTTGAATACCTGGAAAGGCCGCGACCGCAAGCACGCGGTCGCGTCACTTCCGGGAGGCGGGACAGATGTTCAGCAGGCTTTGGACCACAGACAAGGGTGAGCAGACACCAGAGGTCCTGGAAAACAGAACACAGGTCACAGTACAATACAGGCAATTGCAGAGAAGGCACAGAAAGGATGCAGCACTCTGGACGTTGTGGAGTTGTTTTCTTAAACAGGCAGTTGAATACCTGGAAAGGCCGCGACCGCGCGGTCACGTCACTTCCGGGAGGCGGGACAGATGTTCAGCAGGCTTTGGACCAGAGACAAGGGTGAGCAGACATCAGAGGTCCTGGAAAACAGAACACAGGTCACAGTACAATACAAGCAATTGCAGAGAAGGCACAGAAAGGACGCAGCCTATTTATTTAGACAGATTTGTATGCCACCTTATCCTTCAATCAAGGTGGTCACGTCACATCACAATTGGGGTTACATTTAACATTAGGGTACGTGTAAACATTTAGACATAACAGCATTTAGACAGTACAATTAAGGTAACATTTAACATTGTTAATAAATGATAATTATGTGTATTTCCTTTAAACTTGTAACCAAATATTTACTAAAGGGGTTATCTGTTTAATTTGTAAATCAAATAAAATCAGAGAAAGAAGGCATACTGCTTAGTCCTACTGTAAATATACACAGGCTTCTACTTTCTCCTCTAGGTCTTTATTACACGCACACATTCCAACGCATGTACACTATGTCATAAGAGGGATTATGTCCTCGCTTTCCCTTATAATACTGGTGTATTCTAAGCATCTACCTCCCTGTGGCCACACAGTACCATCATTAATGCTTCCCATAAATATTCCCTTTAATTTTGCTACAGGATTAATTTTGGAACTATCAGGTGCACCAGAAAATGCCAGATGAATTTCTCATCCTGCACTAAATTTAGATTCAGTAATTGTGGGAAGGGGACATTTACTTTGGTTCTACAGTTGGACTTGAAAGCTCAGACCCAGGTTTTATTATGCCCTAATTCATCCAGGCAGTGATATTTGATTTTCTAGTCTCCTCTATTTGAGAATCCTTTTATAGTTTGATTATATTAGCAAACCTGGGAGTCCAAGGGGGAAATAGACTCTAGGGACACACGTCCAAAACATCTGCTAAGCTGCATGAGTCCTAGTGGTTGAAATCGTACATCAATATCACATTTTCAATCACAAGGGACAGACAGTTCCCGAGAAGTCCTGAAAATCCTACCTGTTGCCTGCCCCCTGCCTCTGCAATGGAAAATGCAATAGTGAAGCACCACATCTGCCAGCAAAAATATGGGTGGTGTACTCCTGCACTGCTTAGAGGGAATGTTGGACAAGTCTGAGAGTACAATTGAGGGGACAGGGATCCTGGCATCCACATCATCTATGATAAAATGACAGAAGAATAAAACCTGTTGGTCTAATGCATTCTGAGCACCTTCACTTGCCCCTGAGTGTGTTTCTGGTTTGGTTTCAGATGCGGGTGACGTTTGAGGACATCACTGTCTCTTTCTCCCAGGAGGAGTGGGGGTACTTAGATGAAGGACAGAAGGAGTTGTACAGGGAGGTGATGAAGGAGAATTATGAGACCCTGATGTCTCTAGGTAAGGACTGAATTATCTGTATTTCTAGCAGACACAGGAATAGGAGGCCTTTTTGTGTACATACTCCACTCTAGGAACTTGCAGGTAGGATCAGGATCTGTCTCAGCCCCACTGTCTGTCCTAAGATGGCAGGATGAGATCCAGGTCTGAGGGATCATAAGGCCATCATGTGTGTCCTAAAAGCTTCCCCCTTCCAGTTTTAGCTCAAGGGGACTTACAGCATTTTTATAATTGAGGCACAGTCTGTCCCTGCCCCAGTGAGCTTACAATCCAAGTTGTCACTTGAGATGGGGGTAATTTTCCAAACTGTATCCTTGTATTAAGCAGTGCTTTCTCTTTGGAAGTAGGCTTTATATAATTGTGCCCCCTCTGTTATTTATTTATTTAGCTGTATTTATATTCTGCTTTTCACCGGGTCAAAGCGGTCAATTGGGGGATACATTTAACACGAGGGGATATGACACACATACGCTAATACTTACAGGAAACATGGGCAATGGAGGGTTAAGTGGCTTGCCCAAGACCACAAGGAGTGCCTATAGGACTAGAAATCCCAGTCCCTCCGGCCTGAGATTGCTGTCCCCAGGTGGGACTTGAACCCCCGGCCCTCCAGCCTGAAGTACCTTGTCCTAACCACTAGACCACTCCTCCCTCTGTATGGGTAAAGTTACGCATGCAGAGCTTGTATATATCTAAGTTTATCCGCTGTTTGAGGAGGAGTTTGCGCTTAAGAGATATTCCTTATCGTCACTCCAGTCCAGTCCCTTTACTTCTGGGTTACGCAACCCTTCCAGCAGCTTGGAGGCTGAGCCCAACCTTTTTGGAGGTGGGGCGGTATAAGTAGCACTGGTACCACCCACTAACTCCAGTATTCTCAGCCTCCAAGCAGCTGGAGGGTTCCGTAAGCCTAGGGCTTACTGGAGTCCTTTTTTGTTAGCAATCTTGCTTTAATTTTATTTTAACCTATTTCATTTTTAATTTAATTTCACAAGAAAGTAGGGCGCCTTAATTGGCTCTTATTTGCTTCTGTCTCTTTAATTCTGCTCTCTCAGCCTTCCCTCCTCCCCCCCCCCCCCCCCACGCTCCCCGAATCGGGCCCGGGAAGTGCTATCTCCCCGCAGAGTCGGAGACAACTTCGCTCCTGCTCCTCTGCCCAACAATGGCTCTGGCGATTTCTCCTGCCCCCTGCTCCGGATTGCATCTGCCTCGCGCCGAAGCCCCGTTGGCGGCTGAGCGCTGGAGGCAGCACCGCCAGGCAACGCTTCTCGCCGGACCCGTCCCAGGAAAGTAGGACGCGGAGGCGAGCCTCGCTACTCCCCGGGAGCCCTACGGGGGAGAGAGAGAGAGAGGCAGACTCCAGAACGAAGGCTGCAAGAAAGCAGCACTCTTCGGGGGGAAAAAAAAAACGCAAGAAGCACAGCGCGGCCCAGGAAATTGTCTCGCGGTCCTCTGCCCGGGCTCCACGTGGTGAGGCCTACCGCGTGTAGAGCCTCGGGCTAGGATCGCTGAGTCGGATCCAGGAGATACAAGCTGCCTAACCGCAAGTACACTCCGTGGGAGGAAAAGGAGATACATTTTTGCATTTAATTTATTTACTTTAATTGTATGCACCTTAATTTCATTTTAATTTACTTTAAGTTTTCTTTAAAGTACAGAATTTACTTTAATATATTTAAATCTCTACTCTCAGTTTATGCATTTATTTCTTAACTCCTTCAATCTTGAATTGTGATTTCCCTCTCCTAAGAGCTTCTGAGGGGGAGAAATATATCTTGAGTTTGGGCACTTATACAGGGGATCCAGGGCATGGCGTCCAAGCCCCGCTGCCCCTCCTGCGGAACACGCAGAGGCACCTCCGCAGAGGCAGGAATCTGCAGGAGCTGCGCCGCTATGGCGGCTTCGGTTGAGCAGGAAATTAACCTATCCATCGCTCCCCCCCTCAGGGGCCAGGTGACCTCCTAGGGGGGGAGGGAGGACCCCAGCTACCTCCTTCTACTTCCTCGGATGTAACCCCGCCTCCCCCACCCCCCTCCCCCCTCCCTTCTGGGGAAGGAGGGACCGGGGATTTTTTCTCTCCAGATTTCATCCTTTTGCTCCACAAAGCCTATTGTTTGCGGAAGCAGGGGCGGGGGCCAGGAGACGCTGGTTCGTCAAGGGAAGATAAGACAGCCAGGCCCCTGGGAACCGCTACTCAGGAGCAGGGCATTCCGCCTAAGCGCCCCCGTCTGACTGAGGAGGAACCTCTGGCAGCCCTCTCCATGGGCACCCCAGATGAGGCTTATTCGGACAGGGAGTTGGACGAAGAAGAGGAGGAGCTGGAAGAAGGAGAGATACCAGAGGAAGACCAGTCCAGAGTTATTAGGGTCTTTCGCCGGGAAGAGCTCCCGGCACTAATTAATGAGTCCCTAAAAGCGCTCAACGTGGCCTCAGATACACCTGCAGAAGAGGAGGCGCTCGAAGATCCACTAATCCAAGCCTTTAGGAGATCTCAGAAAGTCTTCCCGGTCCACAGAGTGGTTCGCCAGATGATCCAGGAAGAATGGGACCAGCCGGAATCTAGCCTAAGGGGAGTCAGGTCCATGATGCGCCTATATCCTCTCCCAGAGGCAGACAAAGAGCTCTTAAAATCTCCCAGAGTGGATGCAGCGGTATCAGCAGTCACGAAGAAGACTACTATCCCAGTTGAGGGCAGCACGGCCCTAAGAGACTCACAGGACAGAAAATTAGATACACTCCTGAAGCAAGCATTCGATGTAAGCGCCCTCGCCCTGCAAGCCTCCGTCTCGGGAGCCTGGGTAGCTCGGGCCTGTCTAAGGTGGTCTCAGCAGCTTCAGTCAGCAGAGACCTCCGCGGGTGAACCCCAGCCCAACGCCGCTAGGCTGGAATCAGGATCAGCATACCTGGCGGATAGTCACTATGACCTCATTAGAAGCCTGGCCAAGAACATGGCCTCTGTGGTGGCAGCCAGACGCTGCTTGTGGCTACGGAACTGGGCAGCGGACGCCTCCTCTAAGGCACGCCTGAGCCGGCTCCCCTTCAAGGGGAAGCTGCTCTTTGGCGAGGATCTGGAAAAGTTGGTAAAGGACCTGGGCGAGTCCAAGGGTGGCAGACTCCCGGAAGACAGACCGAAACAAGGTCGCCCTCTGGCTTCGGCTCGTAGTCAGGCCAGGGACACTCGCAGATTTCGTCCAGCCAGATCCAACCCCCCCCCCCAGGGGACGCTTCCCCGCTAGAGGCCAAGGTTTCGAGGGTTTCGGGGAGCAGGTCGGGGTTTTGGGGCCTCCTCCTTCTCCTCGGCCCCCAGAAAACAACAATGAGGCGACGGGGGTCCAGGGGGAAGAGCTGCCATTGGGAGGTCGTTTAAGGCAGTTTCTGCCCGCCTGGTCCCGGGTCACTTCGGATCAGTGGGTACTAGAGGTCATCCGGGAGGGCTACGCTCTAGAGTTCTCGAAGCAAATTCCTCCAGCATTTATTCAATCTCCCAGCGGATCTCTGGCAAAGAGGGCGGCAATAGAATCAACCCTCGCTCGGCTAATCGCACTCGGGGCAGTGGTGCCTGTGCCACCAGACCAGTCGGGATTGGGTCGATACTCCATTTACTTCGTAGTACTAAAGAAGGAAGGCTCCTTCCGTACAATCCTGGATTTAAAACAGGTCAACCGCTGTCTCAGAGTTCCACACTTCCGCATGGAGACTCTACGATCAGTCATCGCAGCGGTAAGAGGTGGAGAGTTTCTGACGTCCCTCGACTTGACAGAGGCCTACCTGCATATTCCGATCAGGAAGGCTCATCAACAGTTCCTAAGATTCGCGGTACCGGGGGGCCATTTCCAATTCCAGGCCCTTCCTTTCGGCCTAGCTACGGCTCCACGGACATTCACCAAGGTGATGGTGGTGGTGGCGGCCTTCCTCTGGAAGGAAGGAATCCTAGTACACCCGTACCTAGACGATTGGCTGGTCCGGGCAAAGTCGGAAGAAGAAAGTCACAGGGCGACGAGCAGAGTGGTTCAGGTGTTAGAGGAGTTAGGGTGGGTCATCAACCAAGCAAAGAGCAGGTTGACGCCTTCCCAGGACCTCGAATATCTCGGAGCAAGATTCGACACAGGGAGGGGCAGAGTGTTCCTGTCTCGAGCGCGGTCAAGGGACCTAAGACTACTAGTGGCACAGTTCCTGCGCAGACGAAACCCCTCCGCATGGCATTATCTTCAGGTGCTGGGCACAATGGCGGCGGCGATAGAGGTAGTGCCTTGGGCCAGGGCCCACATGCGCCCACTACAGCGCGCACTATTGCGTCGGTGGTCTCCACAACATCATCGCCTGTCAACACAGTTACCCTGTGCTCTGCGAACCAAACAATCCCTGCTCTGGTGGCGGTGCCCAAGGAATCTAGAGCGGGGGATGCCCCTCGAGCCCCATCTATGGATACTGTTGACGACGGATGCCAGCCTGATGGGCTGGGGGGCTCACTGCGAGGACCAGTTCGTCCAGGGCCTCTGGTCGCAGGTGGAATCCCAATGGCCCATCAACAGACTGGAGTTGCGGGCCGTCATCCTAGCACTCAGAGCGCTGGAGTCCCTAGTGCTAGGAAAAGCGATTCGCGTTCTCTCCGACAACGTCACCACGGTAGCTTACATCAACCACCAGGGCGGCACCAGCAGCCCCGCCTTGGAGAAGGAGGCGGGGGCCCTCTTCCAGTGGGCAGAGACACGCCTGGAAGCGCTTTCGGCTCAGCACGTGGCAGGCACGGACAACCTCACGGCCGATTACCTCAGCAGACACAAGATAGACCACGGAGAGAGGGAGCTGGAAAAGGATTCCTTCGACCAGATAGTGGCCCGCTGGGGGCTACCAGTCATGAACCTCATGGCAACCTTCTCGTCAGCCAAGGTGGATCGATTCTTCAGTCGGCAGAGGGAAAGAATGTCCGAAGGCCTAGATGCCCTGTCTCAGAAGTGGCCGACGGAGGGTCTTCTCTACGTGTTTCCCCCGTGGGTCCTCATCGGAAAAGTCCTGCAGCGGGTGGAAGCCCACCAAGGTCTGGTGATCCTCATTGCCCCGGATTGGCCACGTCGTCCTTGGTATGCGGATCTGGTGAGGTTGCTGGCCGACCGTCCTTGGCGGCTCCCTTGCAGAAGGGGTCTACTCAGACAAGGCCCGGTAATAATGCCTCACGTGGATCGGTTCTCGCTTACGGCCTGGCTATTGAAAGGGCGCACCTCTTGAAGCGAGGCTATTCAGGAGCGGTAATCTCAACGCTGTTGAGTGCTAGGAAACGCTCGACCTGTCTGGCCTACGTAAGGGTCTGGCGCATCTTTGAGGCGTGGTGTTCGGAACACCGAAGGAAACCCCTCTTGGCCTCAGTCCCCGAGGTGCTGGAATTCCTACAAGCGGGTTTTGAGAAAGGCCTGGCGCACAGTTCCTTGCGGGTCCAACTGGCCGCCATCGCCTGCTATAGAGGCAAGATCCACGGCAAGCCCCTTGGGGCCCACGCGGACGTCTCCAGGTTCCTAAGGGCAGTTAGGCGACTGCGTCCTCAACGGAGATCCGTGATCCCTCCTTGGGATCTCAATCTTGTTCTAAATGCATTGGTCGGGGAACCCTTCGAGCCGATCAAGAAGGCTTCCCTGAAGGACTTAACCCTCAAGACAGTCTTCCTGGTCGCTATCTGTTCAGCCAGACGGGTCTCCGAGTTGCAAGCTCTGTCCTCTCGACCGCCTTTCCTATCCTTTCTCAGGGACAAAGTGGTACTACGCACGGTACCCTCCTTCCTGCCCAAGGTTCTGTCTCCTTTTCACGTGAACCAGACAGTCACCCTTCCGACCTGGCCGGCCGAGGGTCCTGAAGGTAGCAATAGCAGGCTACGACGATTAGACGTCCAGAGGATTTTGAAGCGTTACCTCTCACGCACAGCTCCTTTACGGAAATCCGACAAGCTGTTCGTCCAGTTCGGAGGCCCGCACAAAGGAGAGGCGGCGGCCAAGGCCTCCATCTTCAGGTGGATCAGAGAAACAATTGCATCCGCCTACATACTGAAAGGGAAACAGGTTCCAGGGGGGCTCCGGGCGCACTCCACCCGAGCTCAGGCTGCCTCGTGGGCAGAGTTCAGTCTAGTCCCTCCGTTGGACATTTGTAGAGCGGCGACTTGGTCCTCGTTGCATACCTTCACAAGGCACTACAGGCTGGACGTACAGAGTGCAGCGGACGCTCGGTTTGGTCGGGCAGTCCTTCAGTCCGGGTATGCCGGAACCCACCCAGGATTGAACTGCTCTGGTACATCCCAGAAGTAAAGGGACTGGACTGGAGTGACGATAAGGAAGAAGTAATTAGATCTTACCTGCTAATTATTGTTCCTGAAGGAACGACAGTCCAGTCCCTGATCCCACCCGGCAAGGCCGGACTTGAAGGCCTATCAGTCAAGAGCGAAGCATCTGGCCGAGCGTAGAACCAGGTCTGGGGGAAGGAGGGCCAGGAGTAAGTCGCCTAGGGCAGTATCGGGCTCCCCTCCCCCTCCTCCCCGCGCCATTCCCTCCTCCCTGTCTCCCATTTCTTATTTTTAAAAAAAAAAAAAAAAGTTGGGTATTGATTTCTTATCCCGTGAGGGAGTTTGATGTGTGGTGTGGGTTAATTGTCTGTTGATTGTTCATAGAACTTTGGTTAGACTGCTTTTTCAATTGAATACTGGAGTTAGTGGGTGGTACCAGTGCTACTTATACCGCCCTACCTCCAAAAAGGTTGGGCTCAGCCTCCAAGCTGCTGGAAGGGTTGCGTAACCCAGAAGTAAAGGGACTGGACTGTCGTTCCTTCAGGAACAATAATTAGCAGGTAAGATCTAATTACTTCCTATTGAAAAGCACAGCACACATGGGAATCTGACATTGATATGCCACAGAATGTGATTAACTGGACTGCATTTTGGAATCACACAGTTAGACTCATGATGTCCAGCAGCCTGGCTCAAACTTTGCCTTTCTTAGCTCATCGTGCCATTTGGACCCCGTTGCTCATACTGTATATAGAGCTGGTCTTTTGCAATCTAATACTTGCTGGAGGTGTACTACTGATATAGGGACTCTCAATCACATGGTATTTGAATGCCCCTTAATTAACCCTTCTGACTGAAAGTGTGGGAATACTGTATATTAGTGACATTCTTCACTTGGATTTCCCTATTAAAATACAGATAATTTCTCTTTCAGTTGTAAAGATCGAAAAAAAGTTATCTAAGCATGACAACGCACTTCTCGATATCTTGATATCTGTCGCCATTCAACATGTTATGCTCTGCTGGAAGGATGTATCTTCCTTGAATGCAACTTTCTGGTGGCATGCTATTTGTCAGATTCACAAATTGGAAGGGGCTGCTTCCGTTTCTTTAAATTGTATGGACAAGATTGAAAGGACATGGAGATCCCTTGTTGTTTACTTATTGGTCTCTCGAATGGTGCAAATTAGAATCTCTGTCCTGGGTGTTATGGTAGAGGGAAAGGGGTGGGAAGGCGCTGTTTGTAAGTTTTCATTGCTGTTACCATATTGTTAGTAGTTAACTCTGTGTATACATTTTTGAAAAAATTTAATAATATAAAAATTGGAAACAAAAATGAAAAGCACAGCACACATTTCTCACTGATGTCAAACAATGCAATGTGTGCTTTCAAGCCAGTGCTGACTCCTGGCGACCCAGCAACTCACTAATGTCACCAGTTATAATATTACCCCCAAAGGGACTTGCCCAAAGTCAGAAAGAGTGTTGGGGGGGGGTAAGATTTGAACCCTGCCCTCCCTAGACGATGCCTTCTCTTTCAACAGTAAATGTTTCTTTTCTTTAATTCTCATAGAATATGATACTCTCACAGTCATGGAGTGTAAAATCTTGCATATGATTCTGAGGGGAGAAGGTGCTGAAGAGCTTAACAGTCCCACCACTTATCCTTCCAATTTTTTTCTTGTTCTCTTACTCTCTTCCTTATGTCCTCCAAATCTGCTTCATTCTCGCCCAACAACCATGCTAAATCATGTACATAGTTCGATTATGTTATCTAGTTAACAGACTACATATTCCATGTATATAGTTCTCCCAGTTTGAACCAAGTTGTCACCCCTGTTATATGTAATACCGAACAGCCTGTTGTTCTGGTTTTGTTATTGTTCCCTGTGAACCGCGCTGATCTCAAAAAGTGCGGTATATAAGAAACTAAAATAAATAAAAGGGCTCAGCAGTCATCCTGCAAGATGATCACTGGAATCCCCTAAATCAATCGTTAATACTAAGTGACTCATAATGTGCAGCTTCTTGAAACTATATCCAATCAATATCACACAATCACAACCCCCCTTTCTTAAGCAATTCAGATTATTTATTATAAATATTGGATGACATCACAGACTTCCGCAAAGACCTCAAAACACTTATTTATAGAAACATATGAGCAATCGGGCAACATCCCCTATCCAAACAGAAATACAACTACCTCTGCCAACTAGGCACGCACTCATCATATCTACACAAAGAGGTTTATTGCACTATGTTGTCAATCACCCTCATGTTAAATTCTACCCTTCAATTGTACTGTCTAAATGTCGTTAAGTAATTGTACTGTCTAAATATTTATAAGTACCCTAATGTTAAATGTAACCCTCCAACTGTGATGTGATGTGACGTGACCACCTTGATTTGAAGGATAAGGTGGTATACAAATCTGTCTAAGTAAATAAATAAACATATATGACTTGTTCCATTACTAAAATAGTCAGATATAAAGACCTCCAGATCCCTTTGATTTATGATGGATGGCAGTACTAGATCCTCCCTTCCTTCTCCCATCATGTGCTGCTCCCTGTGGGAACTATTGCTGTGTATTTTCCTATGCAAATAAGTGGAATTATAACTCATTTTCATATTTAGTACTGAAAACAGGTTATGAAAGGATCAATCCTGATATATTATTGAGGATTAAACAAGAGGAAGAGCTGAATATCCGGGATCTGCAGGAGTCGGGAGAAAGCGCAGTTACTGACTTATACCCAGGTGAGTAATAATAAATACTATACTGGGTAATAGGAGGTATTACAGAGTATAGCTGAGTATTGCTAATTTACTTATCTGTACCCTGTATTCTCACATATGGAGAATATAAGTCCTCACACGTAGATGATGTCACTCATCGGAGCCCAAGGAAATAAGCATGTTCAAGTCAAGACTGGGAGAATTCCGATAGGGCCCGATTCTGTTCTGCATGTACATCTCCTTTGTACGTCCGGGCTGAGCTGGACATACAAAGGAGGTTGCGATTCTGATCCCTCCCACGGGCACGTCTAGCTCTGCAGAATCAGAATCACGAATAGACATGTACGTGCAGGCCAGGACTGCGATTCAGTCCCGGTCTGCCCTTACATGCCTGCCCGACTAACTCAGTCAGGGCTTTTAAATGCAGCCCAGCCCCATCCACGCCCCAGAGCTGAACAAAAGAAATGTCCAGGGAAGTACATCCAGGGCTGACGACCTCATACTGCCTGCCCACTCTCCACCCTCATGCCATCCCTTTCCCACCCCGTCTAACTTCCCCGCACAACCGCTGGGGAAGTTAGACAGGAGGGGAAAACCACTATTCGTGCTTCAGAATAACCCCCATAGTGTTTTACAAGAGGTTGTACCAAACATAGATAGCCCGATTCTGTCCTGGATGTCGAAGCCCTCTGTACGTCCGGTCTGAACTGAACGTACAGAGGGCGTTGCAATTCTGATCCCTCAGGGCATGTCTAGCCCTGCGTGATCAGAATCGCAAACAGTCCTGTGCGTGCAGGCCGAGACTGCGATTCAGCCCAGCCTGCACATACAGGACATGTTGACTAACTCGGTTAGGGATCTTAAATGGAGTCGCAGCACCATGGCATTCAGTTGCCATGTCACCGTGGTTCCATTTAAAAGCTGCAATCCAGCCGCCGGCTCCTGCAGCTAATTCCCCGCAGCCCGACCCCCAAACTGGCCATCTATGGCCAGGGTCGGGCTGTGGGGAATGTCCTCTGCCCCCCTGCTTCATCCGTGTCCCAGGTCCGCTGATCCACTACGTCCAGGGAAGTTATTCCACCTTGGAGGTGGAATAACTTCCCCGTACAAGTCACCGGCTCTCGACATACAGGGCCGACATTAGAATCGGCCCTGTGATTCCAGGGCCGGCAACCACCCACCGCCCGCCCTAACTGCACCCCTGATCCGCCCCCATCTAACTTCCCTGTACAATCGGTGGGGAAGCTAGATGCCGACGGGGAGGCCCCCGAATAAACGCGAGAGCCCCTTGTAGAATAGGTGCAGGACTGCATGTGTAGGTCACTCCACATCTAGTGAGAGCAACTAAAAAGCTGCAAATGGGCCATAAAACATAGAAATAGAGAAAGTGACGTCACCCAATCGATGGCGGCTTGAGAGGGAAGCTCTGGTGGCGACCCCTGATAAAAGTAGCACTTCCTTATCATTCCTCCAGTTCAGTCCTGCACCTTTGGGTAGTGTACCTCCTCCTGCAGCGTGGAGACTGGGCATGTCAAAACTGTGACATCACTGGATATACCCTGCTGGTCTCTCCCATCAGCCCCAGTGTGTCCAGTCTCCATGCAGCAGGAGGACGTAGTGAACCTAGGTGCAGGGCTCACTTGAGGAACAGATAAGGAGCACATTTTAGGATAGATTCTAGATTTTAGACTTTACTTTTTATTTCTTCCCTGTCTTTATTTAATTTAGAGGGGTTCCTTTAAAAAAAAAAAAAGAATTGGTGGCGCTCGATCCGGCTGAGGTGATTTTTTTTTTTTCCTCTCTCCCCTCTCTTAACGGATCTGGTCCCTTCAGCTGCTGTCCCCTCCTAGGCTGTACGGAGGGGAGCGCTACAGCGCAGTGATTGTGCTGCCTCTGTAGGGCCGGAGCGCCGCAGGACCGCAAAGTGCAGGCAAGGACAAGTAAAGCTCTCGCCGCGCTCGTGGGTCACCTCGTCGGTGAGCGACGTTGCGGCTTTCAGGGCTCCGGAGCGGCTCGGCACAGCAGAGGAAGTTGTCTTTGCGGCGTTTCAGCGTGTCAGATAAGGTCAGTGGTCGGCAGCCGCGCAGGTTAATTGCCAGTATTCGGGGCCTGTTTCGGGCGTCTTCGCACCGAGGTAGGCCCGGCGGCATACATGCCGTTTTCTTCCCATGCTTTTCAGCTGCGCAGCAGCGGCAGCCAAGCCTGTCGTACAAGCGGGAAATGGAAGGCAAATTCTCTGAGGGAATTAAGGCTCAAATTTCAATGCCGGCTGTCACACCCTTAGCCCCTTACATCGGTATGGAGGGGCGTGGTTTTGTTTTTGCCATTGGGGTGCTTCAACTTTCTGGCCTTTTTCTAACTGGCTGCCTTTTAATGCATTATGGGAAAGGTAGTTCAGTTAGATATTATTTGGGCTGAGATAAAAAAACACGTTCATTGTAGTTGGGTTGAGTAGGTGCATTGACAAGAATTTATTCATTAGAAAAGAAAGACACGCTGGGTTCACAGATCCACCTTTTTAGATATTGCACCAGGAATTCTTGTAACTCATTACAGGATAACTTGAACTGAAACAAAACCGCTTTCCTCAGCCTTAATTAACAGCACTTGCTTCCAAGCAGAGCTTGCCGTGCAGTCCAAAACATACAGAAAAAAACTTTAAACCAGGTTTTCTTTCACTTTCCAGTCCAGAACAAATATCTGGCTATCTTGTCTGCTTAAACACAGCACTTCATACAGATAGTCAAATTCTCGCAAGCAGATAAAACTCTTTTCAAGGTTTTCTCAGTAGTTAGTCAAATAAAAGCATTTCTTACTTCCTCTGTTATGGTTAAAGCTGTCTCTGGTAAATTCGTAGTGCTCCTTATTAGCTAAGCTTCTGGGACTCATACCTTGATCAAAGCCTGTAGTAGCTTCACTTCTTACATGCTCTGGCCACCATCCAGCACGTCCTGTTCTCCAATTAGTGTTTCTGGTTCTTACTGCTCCATTCCTTCTTGAGTAGGCAAAACTACTGCTCTCTCTTTCCCTCTGGTCAGCAGTTGCAGCACTCTCAGCTCTCAGAAGTCCTTCCAGTTTCTCTCCACGTGTCCTGCTTGTCCTCTCCTTTCTGCTTGTCCCTGGTCTGCTTTCTGGTCTAACTGAGCTTAACTTAAACCCCTCAGGCTCCTGCTTCACCCTCTCCCCTCTCAGGTGAGAGAGATCAAACTCCCTCGTGGCAGCTGAGTGATTAGGGAATGCAGTGACTTAAGGGTTCCTTACCCTGGGCCTGTATTCCCTCTCCTTTCCATCACTAGGGGCATTCTGTACCTCATTGTAGCCAGGAATAACCTGCTTTCTAGGAGCAAATGGAGTTTTAAGTCCCGGACCTTTTAAAATGGGTCCCTTTATTATGGTAAATTCCTTCTTTTTACCCCTCTCTTCCAGGTCCTGATAAGCTTCCTTATCACACGGTATTTAGATTAAGCCCATTTCTTTTACTTTAGTTGTTTTGGGATTCTTTTGGCATTTATTTTAACACTCTTGCAGTCTAGGAGTTTGAAAAAAAAGAAAAAACCACAGGCTCTGGTTATTTTCAGTTGACTGAAAGATATTTATTGGAGTCATTAGTTAATGCCTTCACGTCCCCAGTGCTTGATGTGTGGTACTCGCAGAGGCGCGGTTTCGGAAGCCTGGGTCTGCCAGGGCTGCGCAGCGATTTCCACCACAGTGGAGCAGGAAATTCAGGAGAAAGCGGTTGAGGGGACACTGTCTCTTTCGGCTAGGACCGAAGGCATGACGCTTTGGAGATTCCGTCCGTGCCCCTTCTGGATGACCAAGCGGGGCCAGCTAGGTCTGTGGCGTCGACAGTATCCGGGGCGGCTCTGGGAGCTTTTTCCCTAGATTCTGTGCTTATAATGCATCAAGCGTATTGCTTGCGGCAGCAGGGGACAGGGACAGATCCCATGTCGCTAACATGCAATGCAGTGTGTGCTTTCGAGTCAGTCCTGACTCCTGGGGACCCAGAAGCTCCTGGGTTTTCTTGGCAGTGTCACCGGAAGTAGATTGCCAGGCCTTTCTTCCGAGGCAATGGAGGGTTAAGTGACTTACCCAAGCCCACAAGGAGTGCTAACGGGAACCAAACCCTGGTTGCTTGGTTACAGAGCCAGTGTTCTAACCACTAGTCTACTCCTCCACTCCGTTGCTAACATAGTAGCGTAGTAAATGACGACAGATAAAGACCAGTATGGTCCATCTAGTCTGCCTAGTAAGATGGCCGGAGTAAGATGGCAGGAGTAGGTGCCACTCTGTGAAGGCCACCCCTCCCTATGTCTTTGTTTTTGTGCAGGCCACCCCTCCCCTTTTCTTTGTTTAGGGGTGAACCCACCGCTCCATGCAGGACACCCCCATTTGTTGAGAAGTTAGATGGTTCAGTTTATTTTGATTTTATTCTGTTGCTATTGTATAAATGGATCCATTATGTCTGTCTCATGCCATTTTGAATTCTGTCACTGTATTTGCCCCCACCACCTCCATCGGGGGGGCATTCCAAGCATCCACCACCCTCTCAGTGAAATAGTATTTCCTGATATTGCCTCTCAATTTTCCACCTTGCAGCTTCATGTTATGCCCTCTCGTTTTACAGCTTCCCCGTTTTTGGAAGAGGTTTGTTTGTTCATTATTTCTCCTTAAGTATTTAAAGATCTGAATCATATGTCCCCTCACCCTTCTCTCCTCCAAAGTGTACATATTTAGTTCTTCAAGTCTCTTCTCATAAGGCTTCTGACGCAGGCTCCAAATCATTTTGGTCACCTTCCTCTGAACAGTTTCCATTCTTTTTACATCCTTTGCAAGATACGGTCTCCAAAACTGCAC
Source organism: Ichthyophis bannanicus (assembly GCA_033557465.1). NCBI lineage: Eukaryota > Metazoa > Chordata > Amphibia > Gymnophiona > Ichthyophiidae > Ichthyophis > Ichthyophis bannanicus. The sequence continues at coordinate 138,820,219 of CM066031.1, read as the reverse complement.
ACAGTATTCCAAGTGAGGCCTCACCAGTGACTTATACAGTGGTATTAGAACCTCTTTCTTTCTGCTGGTAATTCCTCTTCGTATGCAGCCCAACATCCTCCTGCCTTTTCTGTTAGTGTAGCTGGGTTTAAAAAAGGTTTGGACAAGTTCCTGGAGGAAAGGTCCATAAACCATTATTAAGAAGGGACCCAGGATATCAGTGCTTGACCCAGTACAAGCATTGTGGAACCTGTGTCTTTTGGGGAAACTGCTAGGTACATATGACCTAGATCAGCCACTGTTGGAAACAGGATACTGGGCTTGATGGACCTTGGTCTGATCCAGTATGGCATATCTTATGTTCTTTTGCCACCGCCTTGTCGCACTGTTTTGCCACCTTGAGATCTACAGAAATAATCACACCAAGGTCTTTATCCTGATCCGTGCACACCAACCTCTCGCCCCCTATTGTGTACATTTCTCTTGGGTTTCTGCTACCCAAGTGCATGACTCTGCACTTCTTTGCATTAAATCTTAATTGCCAAGTATTTGACCATTCTTCCAGCTTTTGTAGATATTTTCTCATGTTAAGGACTCCCTTGGGGGAGTCCACTCTGTTGCAAATTTTCGTGTCATCTGCAAAAAGACAGACCTTTCCATTCAGTCTTTCAGCAATATCACTCGCAAATTGAGTCTTTCAGCAATATCACTCGCAAATTCAGTCTTTCAGCAATATCACTCGCAAATTGAGCAGTGCCAGGCCCAGGACCGAACCCTGGGGCACCCTGCTAATCACCTTCCTTTCCTCCGAGTGAGCTCCATTTACCATCACCTTCTGTCGTCTATCAGTCAACCAATTTCTGATCCAGTTTACCACCTTGGGACTGAGTTTATTGATAAGCCTCCTATGAGGAACAGTATCAAAGGCTTTGCTGAAATCCAGGTAGATGACATCCATCGCATGCCCCTGATCTAGTTCTCTGGTCACCCAGTCAAAGAACTCAATCAGATTTGTTTGGCAAGATTGTCCTTTTGTAAAACGGCTATGGTACAGCAAGGCGGGCCAGAAATGTTTGGTCTGAGGAGGCCTCTTAAGAGGGTGCGCCTCTCGAGGATCTACCCTTGGATATGGACTGGCTCGATGCAGAACAGGTAGAGTTGGAACCTGAAACTGCAATGGAGGAACTTGAAGAAGGAGAAATTCCGGAGCTGGAGGATCAGGCGAGAATCATTCGAGTGTTCCGAAAGGAAGAGCTTCAGGTGCTTAACTTGGCTTCAACCCCACAGTTGGAGGAAGAAGGGCTGGAAGATCCTCTCATTCAGGCAGTGCGACAAACACAGGCGGTTTTTCCGGTTCACTGGGTAGTGGACCGGATGATTCTGGCTGAGTGGGATTTGACAGAAGTGGGGCTTAGAAGCGTTAGGGCTATGAATAGATTATACCCCTTAGCTGACAAAGAAAAGGAGAGGTTTTGTTCTCCGCGAATAGACGCAGCTATTTCGGCAGTCACAAAAAAGACGACTATTCCGGTAGAAGGCAGTGCGGCCTTGAAGGATGCGCATGACAGGAAAGTGGACATTTTGAAGCAAGCCTTTGAGGTTAATGCTCTTTCCTTGCAGACTTCCATTTGCGAGGCTTGGGTGGCGAGAGCTTGCCTCCATTGGTCCCAATGGTTGCAGCAGCCTGCTCTACAGGCACAGGAGCACTTAATGGACGTAACACGGCTGGAATCAGGGTCAGCATATCTGTCAGATGTCCACTATGATTTAATTAGGGCATTGGCAAATAGTATGGCTTCCTTAGTAGCCGCACGCCGTTATCTCTGGCTGAGAAATTGGGCGGCGGATGGTTCTTCTAAGTCACGTCTCAGTAAGCTCCCCTTCAAAGGAAAGTTGTTGTTCGGGGAAGATCTAGATAAGTTGGTTAAGGATGTGCGAGAATCCAAAGGTGGTAGACTGCCGGAAGACAAACCTAAGCAGGGTAGTCCTCTCCCGGCCTCGAGAGGCCAGTTTAGAGACTTCAGGAGATTTCGTGCCTCTCGATTGGAAGGTTTTCAAAGGGCACGATTCGCTTCAAGAGCCCAAGGGTTTCGTGGGTGTTGAGGAGCAGGTAGAGGCTTCACAGCTTCCGCAGCTGCGCCCACCCGTAAGCCACAATGAAGCGAGGCGGGCCCAGGTAGGAGTTCAACCGATTGGGGGTCGACTTTGGGAATTTCTTCCTGCCTGGGTCCAAATAACATCTGATCAATGGGTGTTAGAGCTAATACGCGAAGGTTACACTCTCGAATTTGCTCGTCCAATCCTAGATTTGTTTGTGCTTTTGCCTTGCAAATGGCTGCAGAGAGCGCAGGTAGTATGACAAACTGTGGATCAGTTATTACAGTTGAGAGCTTTGGTGCCGGTTCTGCAGGAAATTTATGGCATTGGTCGTTGCTCCATTTATTTCGTGGTCCCAAAGAAGGACGGATGGCTTCGCCCTATTTTGGATCTGAAAGGGGTGAATCGCTGTCTTCGAGTGCCTTACTTTCAAATGGATCTTACCGAGGCATATTTACACATCCCTATCAGATCGAGTCATCAGATGTTTCTAAGGTTCGCTCTTCCTTGGGAACATTATCAGTTTCAAGCATTGCCCTTCGGTTTGGCGACGGCTCTGCGCACCTTCACCAAGGTTATGGTGGTGGTAGCGGCGACGTTGTGAAAGGGAGGTATTTTAGTTCACCCTTATCTCGACGATTGGTTGATTCGGGCAAAGTCTAGAGTCGAGAGCAGGCAGGTGACAGACAAGGTTGTGAAGTTCCTGCAGGGTCTCAGATGGGTGATCAACTCGGCCAAAAGCTGTTTAGTGCCGTCCCAGGTTATAGAGTACTTAGGGGTGTGCTTCGACACGAGAACAGGAGCAGTGTTTCTGCCGGATCGGCAAGCTCAAGCTCTACGACATCTGGTGTGCAAGTTCATGTCAACTCCTGCTCCATCGGCGTGGAGCTATCTTTGCATGTTAGGAACAATGGCAGCAACCCTGGAAGTAGTACCATGGGCCAGAGCGCACATGCGGCCATTGCAGAAGTCCTTACTCCGGCGTTGGTCACATCAGAATGATTCTCTGAAGAAACGTCTTCCCTGTCCTCTTCTAGTCCGGCAGTCCCTTCAGTGGTGGCTTTGCCCAGGGAATCTGGCAGCAGGATCGCCACTGAAACAGCTGCCATGGCTCCCGTTGTTGACAGATGCGAGTCTTGCAGGTTGGGGAGCGCATTGCGGGGACCTCTTCGCACAAGGAACTTGTAGCGACCAGGAGGGCCAGTGGTCGATCAACCGCCTTGAACTGCGAGCAGTTGTCCTAGCACTTCAAGCGTTCGAAACCTCAGTGAAAGGTCAGGTGATGCGAGTGCTTTTGGACAGTTCCGCGACGGCTGCTTATATCAGTCGGCAGGGCGGAACGGGAAGCGCAGCTATGGAAGAGGAAGCAGCGCAGTTGTTAGCATGGGTGGAGCCTCGGCTACAAGCGATCTCAGCGGAACACATTGCGGGAACGGACAGTGTGATGGCAGATTTCCTCAGCAGAGTCCGGGTGGATGCTGGAGAATGGGAGCTTCATCCGGAGGTTTTTGTGCAGATGGTCCGCAGATGGGGCCCTCTGGTTATGGATCTAATGGTGATGTTTTGGTCGGCCAAGGCGAGTCGCTTTTACAGCAGGAGACAAGAGAGGATGTCAGAAGGGATCGATGCTCTGATGCAACATTGGCCATTGCCCGGGCTCCTCTATGTCCTATGAGTGCCCACAGCGGGAAGACAAGTGGTTCAATGCATCGAAGCTCATCGGGGAAGAGTGCTGGGTCATTCCATGTCAAGTGGTCTAGTATATAAAAAGTGCCCAGCTCGACCATCTTGGATTTTGCTGAAATTTTGTATGTACACTACCATGAGTCTCAAACTAGCTTTGGTAAAGTTTTAGATTTTCTCGTGGAATACTTTCTGAAATATAGTCGTTTTTAGCCAAAATTTCGAATACTACTATTTGTATTTGAAATTATCTGAGTTGTCCCTTGGTTGCTACGTAGCTTTCATCTATGACAACAAATGGTGGATTGGCAATGTTGTTGAAGTTTCAGCTGAGGAAAATGATGCATTGATAACATTTATGCATCCTCAAGGTCTTGCTCATTCGTTTTATTGGCCAGAAAGGCAAGATGTTTGCTGGATTCTAGAGCAGCACCTCATTAGCATGCTCCCTGCACCTTCAGTTACATCATCTGGCCGACAGTATCAATTCCCAGAATCCATTTTGAAGGAAGTGGCTTGCAAACATAACAGAATGTAAAAAAATTGCTAGCATTAAAATTGAGGTGAGTACTTCGGCTTGGGAACCATATAAGATACACAATTTAGGCTTGGGAACCTAGGATAAGATGCCCAATCATTGGCTTGGGAACCAGCTAGACACCTACTGAAGGCTTTGGAACCTCAAATAAGAAACCAAATTAAAGGCTTGGGAACCTAGATTAAGAAACCCACCTGTGGCTAGTATTGCACAGCTATCGGGCGTGACCTCTATAGCGATGGGGTTGCCAGTTCATGTTCCTGAACTGGTAGTGACAATGTCACCATGGACCAACCCAATACAATATTGATAATTTTTCAATATAAAAATGTTAAAACAAGTATGATCCAAAAAATTAACAATAATAATATGATGAAATATACGCTGTTGCCATGGTAATGTCCGCTGACTTTGGTCCTCTTTTTAGAGCACTGTATGCCAGCGTTAGTCAATCAAATTAACTTTTTTAGGGAGTTTAAAGCATGCTCTTTCTAATGGTAGTAGTTTGAGAACGTTTCTAGAAGATATGTTTGTGTAAAAGGGAGTTAAAAATACCCTATTTTTAGCCTTTTTGCAAAGATTATCAACTTTACACTTAATTTGCAAATTAATGAAAAGGGCTAGGAGCTTGAAATTATAAACACAAAAACAACAGTACCACGAGATACTATGCCTCAAATTTCATGTTCGTTGTTTACTTATTTCAGGATCTATGCAATGTTAAACGTTTAATTTTTTTAGGCCGCCAATTTCTTTGCCCGACTTTGGTGCAATGTGTCTATTTCTGACACAATCAAAAAAGATTATTATTAGTCTCATTAAAAAGAGCGCAAAAAGATGTGCAGGGTAGTTAAGTTTCATTTCTTATAAACAAATAATAAGAACAATATTAGGTCTCAAAGTTGCTGAAATTTTGAATCGTACTGTACATGTTCAGGCTATGGGGTCAAACAAACGGCTATATCTCAACAGGCTTAACACCAGAGAACCTAAAACTCTACCAAAGTTCATTTGAGACATGGGGGGCTCTAAATATAAAATTTAGTCAAAATCCGTGATGGTCATGCGGGGAGCCCTAGACCACTTGACATGGAATGTTAGTGGCACCAGAATGTTAGTGGCACCAGATTGGCTGAGATGTCCGTGGTATGCCGATCTGGTCTGGCTCCTCGACAAGGAGCCTTGGAGATTACCGACAACGGAGAATCTTTTGATTCAAGGGCCACTTCGAATGCCTCAGGTGGAGTGGTTCTCGCTTACGGCTTGGCCACTGAAAGGGCGAGGTTAAGGAAAAAAGGTTATTCTGGAGCAGTAATTGTGACCTTGCTTCGGGCCAGAAAGAGGTCCACTTCTCTAGCATATGTGCGAATATGGCGTATATTTGAGGACTGGTGCTCGCGGCAGCAGGTCTGTGCTTCCACATTTTCCGTCCCCAAGGTAATATGTTTTTTTGCAGGATGGTTTTGATAAAGATTTGGCAGCCAGCTCTTTAAGGGTCCAGCTGGTGGCTCTGTCTTGTTATAGAGGTAAAGTCCTGGGGGTGGCCTTGGGTTCTTATATTGACGTGCTTCATTTTCTAAAGGCAGTATCGAGGCTGCGCCCTTCTCGCAGAATAGTGGTGCCTCCGTGGGATCTCAATCTGGTTCTGGGGGCGTTGACTATGGAGCCTTTCGAACCCTTGCACCAAGCTTCAATCAAGGATTTGACTTTAAAGACAGTGTTCTTAGTGGCCATCTATTCGGCACGTCGGGTTTCGGAATTGCAGGCCTTATCCTGTCGAGAGCCATTTTTGCCCTTTTCTAGAGAAAAAGTAGTGCTGTGGCCCGTACCATCTTTTCTGCCTAAAGTAGTTTCTCCCTTTCATATAAACCAATCGGTTTTGTTGCCAGTTTTAGGATCGGTGGAGGAGGCCACCTCAGACTGTAGTCTACGTCGCTTGGACATAAAGAGAACTCTGAATCAATATTTAAAGGTTTCAGAAGTCTTTCGTAAGTCGGAATGCCTGTCGTAAAGGGGAAGCGGCAGTTAAAACCTCGATTTCCAGATGGATCCGGGAATATATAGCGTCCGCATATATTTTGCAGGGTTGGCAGGTGCCCGTGGGGTTATGGACTCACTCTACGAGAGTGCAAGCGACATCTTGGGTGGAGCACAGTTTGGTTCCGCCAGTAGAGATTTGCAGAGCGGCTACTTGGTCATCTCTCCATACCTTCAGTAAACACTATCGCCTGGATGTTCAGGCAGTGAACGATGCCTGTTTCGGGTCGGTGGTGTTGCGATCCGGGTGGACAGGTCCCTCCCAATGATTACTGCTCTGTTACATCCCAGAGGTGCAGGACTGAACTGGAGGAACGATAAGGGAAGAGAAATTAGACTTACCTGCTAATTGTAGTTCCTTGAGGAACTCCAGTTCAGTCCTGATTCCCGCCTGGGGTTGGTTAGGGCAGAAGCTGTTTTTCGGTCTGGGGGGAGTACCAGTCACAAGATGTGTAAATGCCTTTCTGTTTTCAGGATCACTGTGTTCTTCTACTCTGACTTTACTTTTCTTTCTGTCTTTCTTATTCTGTTTATGGAGGTAAGAGAAAGTGAAGGAAGAAGTTTCCCCCTTATTTAAGGGGAGTTTAATTTACAGTTTAAAGTTGAATTTAATGCCATAGCTACTTATTTGCTGCTCCTTTGAGTCTGCTTTGTCAATAGTTCACTGGGGCTGATGGGAGAGACCAGCAGGGTATATCCAGTGATGTCACAGTTTTGACATGCCCATTCTCCAGGCTGCAGGAGGAGATACACTACCCAGAGGTGCAGGACTAAACTGGAGTTCTTCAAGGAATTACAATTAGCAGGTAATTCTAATTTCTCTATTCTGCCTCCGCAACTTGAAAATCCAGTAGCGGATAGCCTCGCAGGGTGTTGGGGTAGCAACATAGTGACAAGACGAAAAACCGCAGATCTGAAGCTATTTGCATATTCAGGGGCAAAGCACGAGCCCAGCGGGGATGGCAGCCAGCAGATTGCGGGACCCGGACATAGAGGAGGAGGACAAGAGAGATGACAGCGTGGAGAGCAGTGTGATGACGGTATCGTAGGTGTCAAGCACTGAATTAAAAGAATGGTTCCAGGAGATGAAAAAGAAGATAACTACCATGAGAATGGAATTGGAAGGCCTGGTTGGAAAAGTCAAAGAGGAACTACTGGAACTGGACGGGGAGAACACGTGGGAGAAAACAAGGAGCGCCTGGACAAGTTGGCAGATGAGCAGGCAGCTCTGGTGACCCAGGTACAAAAGAACGAGGAGTGGAAAGAAACGATGATGCTTAAGATTGAGGACATGGAAAATTGTTTGTGATGAAATAATTTGTGCATAAGGATGTCCTGGAGAAGCCTGAGTTCCTTGACTCTAAGAAGGTAGCCGAGGCTATTTGCAAGGAGATTTTGTGGCGTGATGGGGTAGAAGTGGTGCTGCCATTTATTCAGCTCACTGGGCACTGGGACTACCCAAGAGTAGTGTTCCAAGAGACACAGTAATTTCTGTACGTGACTTTCTATCAAAGAATGGATCGCCGTGAAAATGTGGGCAATGGGCGTCACCGCAGTCTGGGTTTAGAACTCTGCTAACCCGCCAAACTAAAGCAGTGTGTTTTCCCTCTCAGTAGCGGCAAAATTACGCAGAGCGAGTGGGATTCATGAGGTTATCTACCATGTTAGTAATGATGATAAGCAAAAAGAGGCTCCTGTTTGTTTCTCTAGCCCTTTATATAGGCTATTTATAGTAATCAACATAACTTCACCTTGAAAGAGTAGGTCGTGCTGAAAGCCTGACAGACAGGGCACCTTCAATGGGACGCTCACAAGATTGAACTGTTCGAAAATCTGTCTTCTGCTTCGAGGTGCAGACAAGACCTGTGCGACATAACACGGAAACTACTGGAGCAAGGCATCCGATACCAATAGCGGTTTCCCTTTGTGCTTGTCATCGCGAAAGAAGGCCATATGGTCCAAGCTAAGACACAAGTGGAAGCTTTGTCCTATTTAAAAGAGCTGGAGATAGAGGGGGCGTCAGACTTGGAGGGGCCTCCTGCTCTGCCCAGACAGCGTGAGGTGAGATGGCAGTGGGTGCAGAGGACCCAGCGGCTTCATTGCCAGCAGAAGGGACATTAACTAGTGGAGAACTTGGACTCAAATGACTGACTGGGGACTGGGTATTCAGCTGAATAATGGATTTGGGGGATGGGGTGCATGAGAGAGATTGGAGTTTGTGTGCCCAGTACCCATGGTTGGTGGGTCTGAGGAGTGAGTAGGATGGATGGAGGGTGCATAGGGGTAGGTGGTAGGTGCAGAGGAAGGGGGTTGAGGGTAGACTTGAGAAGTGTGGGGTGAGTGTGTAGGAGTGCGATTTGAATTGTGAAATAGGTGAGTGACTAAGTGGGAATTTAGTGGGTGGGAGGGGCTTGGTGGATGGAGGGGGGAGGGGAAGTCATCATTTTCTCTGATAGTTGGCTGCCTAACTTGTGGGGCTGTAATGGAGAGGGAGGAGGGGTGGAGGAAGTGAGGTGAGGGGAGGGGACCGGGGACGTGGGTAGAGGGATTAGGGATAGAGGAGGAGAAGTGGGTGTGGGGCAGGGAGGGAAGGGGTGCTGAAGAGGGCTTTACAGACTGCCACTATAAATTCTAAGGGGCTTAATTTGCTTTGCAGCAGCTGCTTTTTAAAGAACCTAATAGGCTGCACTGGGATATAATGTGCATCCAAGAAACACATCTTCAGACGAGAGACCAGACCCTTTTGAGAGCTAGGCATTACCAGAGGGGCTTTGTTGCATCTGAGGGGGATTGCTATTTTACTTCGGGATTCATTCCTCATGGAGGTGAAGGGTGAACTTCATGATCCAGAGGAGAAGTTTATGGTCCTGAAAGGGACCCTGCAGGGCAGAATGTAACTGTGGTCAGTGTGCATGCCCCTAATCAGGGGCAAGGGGCATATTTTGATAGGTTGGGTGTGCAGCTATCTGGGTTTGTGTAGGGATCCTTAGTGGTGGGTGGCAATTTTAATGAGGTCCTCTCCCCGCAACCGGATTACCTGGAGAGAGGGAGAAGGGAAAGCGGGGAAAGGATGTACAGGAAGTGTCTGAAAATTTTGATGCAGCTATGACAGTTAATAGATGAATGGCAGGAGGTTCACCCTAGGAGTCGAGCCTATTTGTACTACTTCCCACCGCATTACATCTATTCCCGTCTAGACATGCTGCTTATTACCTGGGGTTTGTAGGCGAATCTGGAGCGAATCGAGCATGAACCAATCTGTTATGGCTGGAGGCAGAGGGCTGGGGTTGCCAGAGGGGTAGAAGCTTCTGGCTGATGAATGAAGGGGTTTAGCGGGATAAAGAAATGGTGACTAGCATTGAGAAGGATATCACAGAATGCTTCTCATTGAATAGGGGAGGGGAAGTGAGACTAGCCATGGTGTAGGATGCCTTTAAGGCGTATCTAAGGGAGCATTTTATTATGTGGAGAGCACGGCGGAAACACTGAAGTAGTGGGCTGTAGAACAAGGATATGTGGAGGTGTGCAGACGAGAGCAGGAGCATGCCAACAAGAAAGGTCAGGATGCATTGTGGATGCTGGAGAAGGTGCGTACAGTAGTGCTCTCCATGCAGGTGGAAGATCTAGCATTTCAACTGCAGTGTGCTCGACAGAGGTTCTACAAGCATGGAGACAAGTTAGTGGCCCGCAGTCTAAAGGCCCAGCAGGCCTATCGAGCAGTAGAGAGGATTATACACGAAGTTGGGGAGAGGCATGGTGAGGGATGAGGATACCTGGGACGCATTCCAATCCTTCTACCGGGTGCTGTATACGAATGAACCGGGGGGAAAGGGACAGAGGTGGTGAGGTACTTGGAGTCGGTATCACTGCTGGTTGAGACGGATAGAGAGCATTTGGATAGGCCCATATTCTTGGAGGAAGTGCAGTGGTTCATTCAAGGGTTAGCTACTGATAAGGCACCCGGACTAGATGGGTTGACGGTTAAGATCTATAAAATATTTTGTGATCAGCTTGGCCCGGTTTTGGTGGAGGTATTTAACGAGGTGCTAGTTGGCGGTACGCTACCCCTATCGGTGGAGCAAGTGAGCATTAGTATGATCTTGAATCCGGGTAAGGATGCAATGCGATATGCCTCATACAGTCCTGTTTCCTTATTAAACGTGGGTGCAAAAATCCTGGCTAAAGTCTTGGCCAATAGGCTGAGTGACCTTATGCTGAGCCTAATTAATGCGGATTAAACCAGTTTTATACATGGGAGGCAGAGAAAAGGGTGGTCAACCTGATTGGGCCACCTGGGAGGAGCAGGTGGGCATTATGGCTTTAGCAGTTGACACCGAAAAGGCCTTTGATAGAGGGGAATAGGAATATCTGTGGGCGGTGCTCTGGACGTTTGGAGTGGGGTGGAGGGGCTTTATTAAGTGGGTGCAATGCTTATACTCTGATCTGCAAGTGGCAGTGAAGGTAAATGGTGGTTATTCAGGGGGGGTTTTAGACCCGAATGGGGCACACGGCAAGGTAACCCCCTTTCCCCGCTTTTGTTCGCCTTGTCTATCGAACCGTTGGCTGCAAAGATTAGGAGTGGGGAGGAGATACAGGGCTTAACAGTGGGGGAGGGACAGCACAAGATCTCCTTATTTGCGAATGATGTTCTGCTAATGCTACAAGACCCTGTTGCATCCTTAAGGGCCGGGTATGAGGAACTGGTTACTTATGGATGAGTTTCAGGGTTTAAGGTCAGTCTAGACCAGTGGTTCTCAACCCAGTCCTCTGGTACCCCCCAGGCCAGTCAGGTTTTCAGGATATCCACAATGAATATGCATGAGATAGATCTGCATGCACTGCTTCCATTGTGTGCAGATCTATCTTATGCATATTCATTGTGGATACCCTGAAAACCCAACTGTACTAGGGATGCTAGAGGACTTGGTTGAGAACCACTGATCTAGACAAAATGGAGGCCCTAAATATATCGCTACCACAGTCCGCTGTCCATCGGCTCTGGTGCACTTACCTTTCAGATGGGTGGCAGGGCCTTTGGTTTAATTGGGTGTGAAAATAGAGCCGGATACTACACAGCTGTATCATCAGAATTAGCCCCACCTGTGGCATGGGGTGCAGGGTGATTTGGAGCAATGGATGAACCTGACCTTGTCGTGGTTGGGAAGGGTGGCATGCATTGAAATGATAATCCTATCTAAGCTGCTGTACTACGTTCAGATGCTGCCTATGTCGGTTCCCTGAGGGGGATTTAGAAAGGCTACAACTGAAGTTGTTTCAATATATCTGGAAAAAGAGGCCACCGCAGATGGCACGGGCAGTATTGTACTGCTCTAGGGCTAATGGGAGCCTAGCATTGCCTAATTTATACTAATATTATATAGCGGCCCAATTGGCTGATGGGGTGGGTTGGCAGGAGTGAGTGAGTCACAAGTGGGTGCAAATAGAGGGCAGTATCTTCTTTGGGGGAGGGGGGAAAGGGGCTGACTTGCTCAACCCGTATGTGCAACAAGTGGAGTGGCTTTGGAGGCGGTCTGCTTGTTGTCAGCGGTTGTAAAGGGCGCAGTCACTACTGCAACCCATTCGCTATAATAGTGACTTCTCTCCTAGCCTGTGGACCCCTTGTTTCGATGGTGGGAGAGAGCGGGTCTTACCACGCTTGTTCAGCTGTGCCCTGATGGGGAACTGTATTCCTCTGAGGACTTGAAGGAGTGATATGGGCTGGGCTCTCGAGATCTGTATGGCTATTTGCAACTTCAACATTGGTTAAGAATCTCGTAATGGGGCTTGATGGTTGCACAGGGCCTGACAGATTTTGAATGTATTTGCTGGTACCTGGCAGCCCGGCGACAGGCAATTTCCAAAATTTATGAATTGCTAAACAGCCCTAGGGAGGATAAAATGAAATTCCAGAACCAGTGGGAGGCGGATTTGGGGCAGGAGCTGGAGGATTGTAGCAGGCGTAGGATTTTCATGAGCATGAGTAAAGGGATTATAGCAGCTGGGCATGTTGAAAATGGATATAAAGTGCTCTACCGGTGGTATTTCACCCTGGTTAGACTCAATAAAATTGCCCAGGGTATCCGGACACTTGTTGGAGGGGATATGGTGCGGAGGGCACTTACAAACACATGTGGTGCGACTGTCCATGTGTGGCACTCTTCTGGGAAGGGGTATAGGCATTAGTGGGGGTAGCAGTGGAATGGGATTTGGTGGGGATTATGCTTGGTGTGGGAGGTATAGGCTGGCATGAGGATCAGGGGCTATGGGTGAGAATCTGAGTGATACTGGCACAGTATGAGGTAGCGCTGCATTGGAAGGCAGTACAAGCACCTACTCTGATCGAATGGAGAGCACGCTTACACAATATTTATATCATGGAGCGACTGACTGCGTTCAAGCAGAATAAGGTTTGGAAGTTTCATAAAATATGGGAGCCTTTTGTTACAAAGTATGTTCAATAACATTGCTGGGAGATAAGGGGGAGGGAGGGGGAAGGGGACTATACCTGTTGTACAGGGGAAGAATGTTGGGGGAGAAAACTGTGTTCAATAAAAATAAAGTTAAAAAAAATGCGGGCCATAAATCACTTTGGGAGTAGAATGTATGGTATGTGAGTGAGTGGGGGAGAGGACAGGAAGGAACAGGAGAGGTGAGGGGGTCAGGAAGGGGGTTGTCACTACTTTAGTTATGGAGTCTCTAGCGGTGGAGGCTGGGAGGTAGGGGAAGAGGCAGGGGTGGGGGGAGAAGGCAAAGGGGGGGGGGGAAGAGTAGGAGCAGGGAAAGAGGAAAGGGAACAGGGGACAAGAGAATTGTTATAGCTACCAAAAATCCCAAGGGATTGAACTCCTGGGACAAGCGCAACCTACTAGAGTAGGAGGGAGGACGACTAAGGGGGGATATTTTGTGTGTCCAAGAAATTTACTCGAGAGTGGGGCAGGAGAGGATGCTTCGCTCAGGTTTATTTGGCTGCAAATTGGGAGAACCCCAAAAAAGGGGGTGGGGGATTTTGCTGAGTGATAAGAAACAGATTGAAGTAATACAGGTGATAAGAGATAAAGGGGGTAGATATTTGGGGTTAAAGGTGGTTATGGAAGGTGGTGGTGTGTATATATGGACAAAATGAAAAGCAGGGGGATTTCTTTGAGAAGCTTTTGGTTAAGCTGGGAGAGTTTGGGATAGTGCCTTGAATCTTGGGAGGAGATTATAATTTTATGCTGAGCCCACAGGGTGGGGGGTGGGGGGTTGCCATGGGGGGTTAGGGTAATACAGGACAATGGTTTGAATGAAACCAGTTGGTAAAAGGAAATAAATTCCAACACCTACACTTGCCCTACACACCACGCACAGCCACTGTAAATATCCATTTGTAAATAGTTTGACGATTGTTTTGCTTTAATACCTTACAAAGTTAAATTTTATTGTTCAATGTAAATAGTTGAATTCTACTGTTCAATGTAAATGTATACAGATGTGTACAATACTGTTAAGCTGTTACATGTAAACCGCCCTTGATCTCTGGAAGGGGCGGTATAAAAGAAAATAGTTAAATAAAAAAATAAATAAATAAAATAAATAAGTTGGTACTAGTAGATGTGTGGAGAGTCTGGCACCCTGCAGCGAGGCAGTACACATTTTACATAGTAACATCTCTCTGTCGCAGGGAAAAGACTCCTAAGGCAGTATGTGGATATGCATTTAAACTAGGAAAAGGGGGTGACAGATGTGGAAGGTCAAGATCTGAAAGCCTCCCTCTGCAAAAGCAGAACAACATCAGAAACAGACACACTTTTAAACCACACATCAAAAACAAGGGGGAAGAAGTGGACAGAACAAAATCAATGCAAAATACACACAAGCCAGGTAAATGCTGGAAAGCAATGAGCACAAATGCTCAAAGCTTAGCCAATAAAGTTCCAGACCTGGAAGCCCTAATGGTGGAAATGGATTTGGACGTTGTGGCCATTACAAAAACAGGGTTTAATGAATCGCATGATTGGGATATAGCCATAGCTGGCTATAATCTATTCAGAAGAGACAGAAAATGGAAAAGGAGGAGGAGTAGCCTTGTATGTCAAAAGCAATATTAAAGCTACCGAAATGCAGGGGACATGGGGAAAAGAAGCAGCACTCTGGATTGCGCTGGAAAGAGGAGATGGCACTGTCATCCATACTGCTGTAGTCTACAGACCTCCGACTCAAATTGAAGAGAGAGATAACGAATATTGCCAAAATAGCCACAAAGGGGGAAGTGATCATATTGGGTGATTTTAATCTACCTGATGTGGATTGGATTACTCCTTCTGCACATCTGGAAAGAAGTTGGAATTGCAGGACTCGGAAGTGCTGGGAGAGGACTCGTGGAAAGTGACATTGAAAAAGCAAAATTGGTAAACAAATACTTCTGCTCTGTTTTTACTAAAGAAAATCCTGGAGATGGACCAGCTGTGACTCCCAAATATAAAAATGGGAATGAAATAGATACCATACCATTCACAGAAGATGAGGTGTTAGAAAAACTTGCTAAACTGAAAGTGGACAAATCCATGGGACCGGATGGGATACATCCGAGGATACTGAAAGAGCTCAGAGAGGTTCTTGCAGGACCGTTAAAGGATGTCTTCAACAGATCCTTGGAAACAGGAGAGGTTCCTCAGGACTGGAGAATGGCTGATGTCGTACCTCTACACAAAAGTGGCGACAGGGAAGAAGTGTCAAACTACAGGCCCGTGAACCTTACCTCAGTGGCGGAAAAAGTAATGGAGGCGCTCCTGAAAGAGCGAATAGTGAACTTTCTCAAAACCAACAGGTTGCAAGATCCGAGGCAACATGGTTTTACCAAAGGACGGTCTTGCCAAACAAATCTGATTGAGTTCTTTGACTGGGTGACCAAGGAACTAGATTGGGGCATGCAATGGATGTCATCTACCTGGATTTCAGCAAAGCCTTTGATACTGTTCCTCATAGGAGGCTTGTCAATAAACTCAGTAGCTTGGGGATGGGTCCCAAGATGGTAAACTGAATTAGAAATTGGTTGACTGACAGACAACAGAAGGTGATGGTACATGGAGCTCACTCGGATGAAAGGAAGGTGATTAGCGGGGTGCCCCAGGGTTCGGTCCTGGGCTCGGCACTGTTCAATGTATTTCTGAGTGATATTGCTGAAGGACTGAATGGAAAAGTCTCTTTTTGCAGATGACACACAAATTTGCAACAGCGTGGACTCCCCCGAGGGAGTGGTTAACATGAGGAAAGATTTACAAAAGCTGGAAGAATGGTCTAATGCTTGGCAGCTACGATTTAATGCGAAAAAGTGCAGTGTCATGCACTCGGGTAGCAGAAACTCAAGGGAAATGTACAAGATAGGGGGCGAGAGGTTGGTGTGCATGGTTCAGGAGAAAGACCTTGGTGTGATTATAATCGGGATCTGCAAAACAGGTCTGCAAAAATAGAGTGGAGCAGGAGAGGATGCTTCGCTCAGGTTTATATGGCTGCAAATTGGGAGAACCCCAAAAAAGGGGGTGGGGGATTTTGCTGAGTGATAAGAAACAGATTGAAGTAATACAGGTGATAAGAGATAAAGGCGGTAGATATTTGGGGTTAAAGGTATAAACAGGTCTGAAAAATTTTTTTTTCAAGAGCTGTTTTGGTTATTCCACGTAATCTTTGTTTTTTGGTGCGCTGAATCCGAAAATGACCTCCATTTTGTCATAGGACATCACGTTTCCTGACAATTTAGGTAACTATGTTAAATAAGGCAATACCTCAGAATAAATGGAAATAGACTTATAAAATTAAAGTTTTATTGCAATATTTTCATGAAAATCCTATTTTGAATTGAAATGAGCTCGCCTACACACACTAAACTCGATTCTTCTTCCTTGTGAGGCTCCTCTTGGTGCATTTACGCTTGTGAGTAGCATCTGGAATGTCTCTCTGAAGCATCTAACAGTAGTCTGCCATCATTGTAATGCTCCATTTTCCCTGGTATCTCCTTTCCATCTCTTTAATTTCTTGGTGGAATCGTTCACCTTCTTCCTCACTCACAGCTCCCAAATTTTCAGGAAAGTAGTCAAGGTGGGACTGGAGGAGATGCACTTTCAAACTCATCAGGCAACCTAAAGCTTGAAATGCTTTCAGCATTCGTCCGATGATCTTTTTGTAGTGAGGATCTTTGTTACTCGTATTGCCTAAAAATTTCTGTACGACTTCTTTAAATGCAGTCCACCCTTCTTTTTGAGGATCCGTCATGGTATTGACAAACTCTTGATCAACTATAAGCCTTCTAATGTCTGGTCCGACGAACACACCTTCCTTCAATTTTGCCTCCGACAGGCCTGGAAACTTGGTGACCAAGTATTTGAAGCATTCTCCATCTCTTGGAAGTGATTTTACGAATTGCTTCATCAATCCCGATTTTATGTGGAGAGGTGGTAGAAGAACTTTATGGGAAGGTATCAAAGTTTCTCGGAGGACATTTTTTTCACCTACTGTTAGCACCCTCGGCTGCCAACTCTTCTTCGTCCAGTGATTTTGTCGGTCTCGACTGTCCCATAGACACAGAAAACAAGGGTATTTGGTATACCTAGCTTGTTGCCCAAGCAGCATGCACAAGACCTTCAAGTCCCCACACACTTGCCAAGCATGGTCTTCATATTTAAGTTTACTAAGAACCAATTCCAAGTTCTCGTAGGTTTCCTTCAAGTGTACGGAATGACCTACAGGTATGGATGCGTAAAAACCATTGTGGAGTAAAACTGCTTTGAGACTTCTTTTTGAAGAATCTATGAAAAGACGCCATTGCTCTGAATCATATTGGATTTTAAATTGACCCATCAGACCTTTGACATCGATGCAATAAACCAACTTGTCTTCCTGGGCGAAGTAAGGAACAAACTCCTTTTCACGATGTCTGAACCATGAAGATGACACTCTTGGCAACAATAAATTCCTGCTTTTCAGCCTTGATCCGAGTAACTCAGCGGCATCTTTTGGAAGATTCAAGTCTCTTACCAAATCATTCATCTCCTCCTGAGAAAACAATTTTGGCCTTGTATCATCTTCAAAGTCAGAACTTGATTCGTCATCTGGTTCAGTATGACTTCACCTTCATCGGAGCTAGATATCTCTTCCAAGGTAGCAAGGGGCTTGGGTACTGGTATATCTGTGCCATGGGGGATGGGACGAATTGCTGAGTGAAGATTGGGGTATGAAATGGAATGCTTCCATTTGGAATTAAACCCTTTCACATCGCATGAACAAAAGTAACAGTCGTCACTATGGTTCTTTTGTTCTCGCCATACCATAGGAATCCCATAACGGAAAGATTTTTTCTTACCCTTGATCCAGTTTCGGAGGTCCTCAACACACCGTTTGCACACTTTATGAGGCACCCAATCTTTATCTTGATCTCCAATTTTTAGTCCAAAGTATGCAAAGTATACTTTTTTCACAAAGTTTGTAATATTCTGCTGTTGCTTCAACACTGTATATTCACCACAGATGAAACAGAAACTGTCTGGTGAATTAATACACTTTTGCGGAGCCATAACATAACGGTTGAAGAATGACGAGCTAACATGAATTGCCATAAAAAGTGTGAACAGCCTAGAACCAAGAACCTGATGATGATTCGTGCACAAGTGTGGCATGCAGGAGAGAGCAGCTCTGTGTCTGTACACGAGACGTCACAGTGCTGGCCACGCCCACCTGCACTGACCGGAGCTGCAGCTATCTGCCCTGTGTCTCCCTCCCACTAGATTCTTCAGGAAAGATTAACCCCTTCTACCATTAGAAGCACAGACTTAAAACTTGCTTAGCTTATATATATATTGCTGACCATCAGATTTACAGTGCTATATTTTTTTTTACATAACTCGGACAACCCCTTTAAGGTTTTTTTGGCATTTTATATCTTAAAAGCACTTATGTGAATTAATTAATAGTAATTTGGACTTTAAATTTGGTTAAGAACCCATAATATAAAAAAAATACCAAAAATTAAAAAAATTTGATAAATTTGAAGACAATTTTGCATGTTGTGGCAAATCATGATGGAGTTTTTTCAGTATTTTATTTGTTTTCAGCACACCAAAATACATGGAAATTAGATGAAAATAATCAAACAGCTTTTTAGTCGCAGACCTGTGAAACAGTGCGACAAGGCGGTGGCAAAAGCCAGGAGGATGTTGGGCTGCATACAAAGAGGGATTACCAGCAGAAAGGAAGAGGTACTTATGTCACTGTTGAGGCCTCACTTGGAATACTGTGTTCAGTTTTGGGGACCATATCTTGCAAAAGATGTAAAAAGACTGGAAATTGTTCAGAGGAAGGTGACCAAAATGATTTGGAGCCTACATCAGAAGCCGTATCAGAAGAGACTTGAAGACCTAAGTATGTACACTTTGGAGGAGAGGTGGGACAGGGGAGATATGATTCAGGCCTTTAAATACTTAAAGAGTAATGATGAACAAACAAACCTCTTCCAAAGACGGGGAAGCTGTAAAACTAGAGGGCATAACATGAAGCTGCAAGGTGGTAAATTGAAAGGTAATGTCAGGAAATATTTTTTCACTGAAAGGGTGGTGGATGCTTGGAATGCCCTCCCGATGGAAGTGGTGGGGGCAAACACGGTGACGGAATTCAAAACGGCATGGGACAAACACAGTGGATCCCTTTACAGCAACAGGATAAAAACAAAATAAACTGAAACATATAACTTCTGAACCATTTAACGTCTCAACAAATAGGGGTGTCCTACATGGAGTGGTGGGTTCACCCCTAAAGAAAGACATGGGGAGGGGTGGCCTGCACAGAGCGACAGGTGCACCTACTCTTGCCATCTTGCTGGGCAGACTAGATGGACCATGCTGGTCTTTATCTGCCTGTGTGAAGTACACCCCATCAATCAACAAGAGCAGTCATTTAAGATTTACTACTCATATTTCAACTTTCACTTTCACAAAAACATGTTCACTTTTATGCAACCTTCTTTGCTCAATTCTGAAATATAGCTCTGTGGGAAACTCAAAGTCTCCTTCCAAATTGCTTGACCTTCCATTGTCGTCGTAAGACACTTTCAATATGGTCTTTATACAGAGTGTAAAATAGCTACTTTTGTGAAGTACACCCCATCAATCAACAAGAGCAGTCATTTAAGATTTACTACTCATATTTCAACTTTCACTTTCACAAAAACATGAAAGTGAAAGTTGAAATATGAGTAGTAAATCTTAAATGACTGCTCTTGTTGATTGATGGGGTGTACTTCACACAAGTAGTTATTTTACACTCTGTATAAAGACCATATTGAAAGGGTCTTTATCTGCCGTCATCTACTATGTTACTATGATGGCAGATAAAGACCAGTATAATCCATCTAGTCTGCCCAGCAAGGTGGCAAGAGGAGGTGCACCTGCTGCTCTGTGCAGGTCACCCCTCTGCATGCCTTTGTTTAGGGGTGTACCAACCGCTCCGTGTAGGTCACCCTTTTATTTGTTGAAATAGTTAGTTATGTCCACCACTTCCATCGGGAGGGCATTCCACCACCCTTTCAGTGAAAAAGTATTTCCTGACATTGTCTCTCAGTTTACCCCTTTGCAGCTTCATGTTATGCCCTCTAGAAACATAGAAAAATGACGACAGAAAAAGACCAGATGGCCCTGTCTAGTCTGTCCTTCCATATCAACAACTACAACCGTCCCCTTTTTTCCTTTAGAGATCCTCTGTGTTTGTCCCATGCTTTTTTGAATTCAGATACTGTCCTCATCTCTACCACCTCCACTGGGAGGTTATTCCACAGATCTGCCACTCTTTTCATAAAGAAATATTTCCGCATATCACTCCTGAATCTATCCCCTTTCACCCTCATCCCATGTCCCCTCGTAGCAGAACTTGCTTTCAATTGAAAGAGGCTCTCCTCCTGTGCCACAGAGGTATTTAAATGTCTCAATCATATCACCTCTATCCCGCCTTTCCTCTTAATATGTACACCTAAGATCCTTAAGTCTGTCCTCATATGCTTTATAATGAAGACCACTAACCATTTTAGTAGCCACCCTCTGTACTGCCTCCATCCTGTTTATATCCTTTTGAAGGTGCAGTCTCCAGAATTGCACACAATACTCCAAATGAAGTCGCACAAAAGACTTAGCACTATCACCTCCTTTTTTCTGCTAGCCATTTCTCTCCGTAAGCACCCAAGCATCCTTCTATTTTTTGCTGTCACCTTTTCTACCTGTTTAGCTACTTTAAGATCATTGGACACAAACACGCCTAGGTCCCGCTCTTCTTTAGTAGACAAAAGTACTTCACCCCTATACTATATTGCTCCCTTGGATTGCTGCAGCCCAAATGCATGACCTTGCATTTTCTAACATTAAATCCCAGCTGCAAAATTCTAGACCATTCTTCAAGCTTAGCTAGATCCCTCCTCATGTTATCTACACCTTCTTGGGTGTCTACTCTATTGCAGATTTTTGTATCATCCGCAAAGAGGCAAACCTTACCCGACAGCCCTTCCGCTATATCACTAACAAAGATGTTAAAAAGAATCGGACCAAGGACAGATCCCTGGGGCACACCACTGGTAACTTCCTTCTCTTCAGAGTGAGCTCCATTTACCTGTACTCTTTGTCACCTTCCACTCACCCAATTTCTAACCCAAGCAGTAACTTTAGGGTCCACCCCTAGGATGCCTAGTTTGTTTATAAGTCACCTGTGAGGAATTTTTATTTATTTATTTATTTATTTATTTAACAGTCTTTTCTATACCGCCCCTTCCAGAGATCAGGGGCGGTTTACATTGAACATTAAACAGAACAATTGTATACTTCTGTATACATTTACAGGGAACATTATGCTTTAACTATGTACAGGTGTACTTACATATAACAGAGCTTTTCATTTACAAGTTATATACATGGAGCGCATCTTAGTTAGATACAGTTACAGTGGTGAAAATAATCAACTGTTTGAGTGGTTCATTAGCGGGTTGTGTGGGGTTAGTGGGGTTAGTGAATTTTCCCTGTGTTAGTCATTTGTTCTGTCTTGGGTACAGTGTATGTGTTTCTGTGATTGTATTGGCGAAGTTCTTTGTTGGTAGGGGATTTCAAAGTGTTTTGTAAAGAGGTAGGTTTTAATTCTTTTTTGAATTGGTGAAGGTCTTTATCATGCGGAGTGTTATGGTGTTTCATTCCAGAGGGTGGGGGCAGCGAAGGAGAATGCCCTGTCACTTGTTGTCGCTTTAGTTTTTCTAAAATTTGTTTTTATGTTGAGGGAGTGGGTTGCATTCTGTCTGCGTGATCTAGTATCTGTTTTTGAGGTTAATGCTTAGGGAATGGTGTCAAAGGCTTTACTGAAATCTACATACACCACATCTGGGGCTCTCCCTCAGTCCAACTATAGTTTTACAGCTCCCCCTTCTTTGGAAGAAGTTTGTTCATTAATACTCTAAGTATTTAAAGGTCTGAATCATATCTCTCCTGTCCTTCCTCTCCTCCAGAGTTGTACATATTTAGGTCTTCAAGTCTCTTCTCATAGTCTCCTGATGCAGGCTTCAAATCATTTTGGTCGCCTTCCTTTGATCCCTTTCCAGTCTTTTTATATCCTTTGCGAGATACGGTCTCCAAAACTGAACACAATATTCCAAGTGAGGCCTCACCAGCGACTTGTACAGTGGCATTAGTACCTCTTCCTTTCTACTGATAATTCCTCTTTGTATGCAACCCAGTATCCTTCTGGCTTTTGCTGCCACCTTGTCACACTGTTTCACCACCTTGATATCCTCAGAAACAATCACTCCAAGGTCCTTCTCCTGGTCCTTGCACACCAACCTCTCGCCGCCTATCGTATACAATTCCCTTGGATTTCTTCTTCCCAAGTGCATGACACTGCACTTCTTCACATTGGTTTTATGCTTGGCAGTTAAGATTTAATCTTCCAGCTTTTGTAGATCTTTCCTCATGTTCTCAACTCCCTCAGGGGAGTCCACTCTTTTGCAAATTTTCATGTCATCTGCAAAAAGAGACTTCCATTCAGTCCTTCCTCCATTGGACCGGCATCCAGAACAGGGAGCGGGCCGGGGTTTCCCCCTGCTCCCTACACTGAAGGCCAGCTAATCACAAACATCACCCAGGCCTTTAAAAAACAGTGCGAAGGTACGATCGGCCTCTACTCCATTGGACCGGCATCCAGAACAGGGAGCAAGCCGGGGATTCCCCCTCTCCCTGCACCGAAGGCCAGCCAATCACAAGCATCACCCAGGCCTTTAAAAAACAGTGCAAAGGTGCACCCGCATCTGGCGGGCCTGTGCCTGAGGGCCCTTAGGCTTGACCCCTGTGCGGGGCACCCAAAAGCACGCTGTTCCACTGGAATCTCGACATCAAGAACAGGATAAAGATGCTGCCGAACAACTAAAGACCACCACAATCCAGAAACATGAGTAGGTCTGAACCTCTATATACAATTGCTCCAACTCTAAGAAATAAATCGAACCCAAAGTTATACTGAAGTCAAAGTAAAGCCCCACCATGGAAAAAAACACACTACTAGTACTCTGCCTACTATTCCTACTCCTCAAAAGTAGCTGCACAAATGCTAGCAAAGACTATCTATACTCTCCTACACATCCAATACCAATAATACAATACACCAGATATTCAATCTACAAGATAACCAGCAAGCTAAACCTGTGCCACCTCAATAGACCCTGAAGATTACTCAACATAAGCTCACTAACCGACAAGGAAACAAATAATATTAAGGAACTACACTATAACTCCCTTAACTGCGCTTTAGTCAATGCCAGATCTAGTCGCAAAAAATTTAACACCATATTGGATTACATACAGAACCAAAACATAGACATCATGTGCATCACTGAAACATGGCTCACCGACCTGGATAATGTCATTGTAAATCAAATCACCCCAAAATATTACACAATACACAACTCCATTAGACCCTTATGAAGAGGTGGAGGTGTACTAATCCTTGCAAAGTCGCATCTCAAATTTACCACTATCTCCAGCTCTCAGTCCAAGTAAAATAATATATTAACTATATCAAACAAATACCTAGCGCTCTGCCTCATATATAGAGCCCCAGGTGCAAATGAAGAGGAATTCACAACCATCCTGGAACAAGTCTGTGCACACACTAGCCAGAATAGACCCCTCATCATCCTAGGGGACCCTAACCTTCCATCACTACCCGCAAAAGCAAGTGAAGCCTTCTTGAATGCAATGAAAGACATGCAATATAATCAATTAATACACTCACCGACCCACAAGATAGGAGGGACCCTAGACCTTATATTCTCACCAAACCAACACAGCATCAAAGATCCTGTAAAGAACATAACAGTGCTCCCAATCCCATGGTCTGATCATCATATGGTAAATTTCTCAATTTCCACTCAGACAACAAAGGACACAGCTGACCCAACACCCAAAAAAACCCAAAAATTCAGATCCTTCAATAAAGAGCAATTCCTAGAAGAAGTGCTACCAGCACTAAACCAAATGTCATCAGACCTTGAAACCACCATCACCGGCACAAAACTCTCCAGAGTGCGGCAACCCCTCCTCAAAAAACAATCCAGAAAAATGAAACACAATGCCCCCTGGTACTCAACTGAGATCAATGAACAAAAAAGGCAACTACGGAGACTGGAAAGACTATGGTGGCAAACTAAAAGCCCACAACACCTAAGAAGATACAACGAACTGCAAGCTATATACCATAACACAATAAACAACCACAAGAGAGAATACCACTCAAACCTAATAATGAGCTCCATCAAAAGACCAATAGAACTCTTCACCATAGTACCTGCTCTAATAAAAGAACCAATGGAACCATACGACTCTAACTCAATATCACCACAAGACATAGCAGACTTCATGCAACAGAAGTACACCAAGACATCACTTGAGAAACCACTTAAAGCAAACCCAAAACACACCACAGACATCATATGGAATGAATTTCATGTCCCTTCAAGAAAACAGCTCAATATGATTATAATTAATATAAACACAACAACCTCACCCAACGACCCATGCCCTGTTAGCTGGATCAAGCAAACGAGAGTTCCTAATACCATACAAAGAAAATATAGTGAAATCATCACTTACCCAAAGATACCTCCCCCTAAACTTAAGAATGCCTCCATCAGACCTATCCTTAAGAACAATAATCTCGACAAAAGGGACCCAAGCTCTTTCCATCCAATATCAAGTCTCACATTCATAATGAAGATAATTGAAAAACAGTACAGTATCAATTACAAGACCACTTAGACACATCTGACCCGCTGGACCCACATCAATACGGATTTAGACACAATATCACAGTGTGGAAACACTGATTACATCACTTCTAGATACTGTTGTCAGAGGCATAGACAGCATACTACATGGCTTCGTTTTATGTTTTATAGTTATCACCGCTGCATTTGACTCTGTCAACCACAACACACTACTCCAGAGACTCCAAGAAACAGGGATAAATGGAACAGTTCTAGACTGGTTCTTCTCCTACTTGTCACACCGTAACCAACGAGTGAGAACCAAAAACAAACAATCCAAACCATTTAGACAGTATCAAAGTGTTCCACAAGGCTCAGCACTCTCCGCACTGTTATTCAATATATATCTTAAACCAATATGTAACATCATAAAACATCATAACATCTATTATAGAATCTACGCAGATGACATAATGATATTCTCCCAGATCAATACCAATAAACCAGACTTCTCCCAAATCACAGCATGCCTTGAAGCAATGTCCGAGTGGCTTAAACAGGATCTTCTCATTAACTTTAAAAAATCTGAAATGATCCACATCACCAAAAATACTAGATTCTCCCTACCAGACTCTCTCAAGATAGTAGAACACACCCTAAACAACAAAAAAAAAAGTAAAATATCTTGTAATTACTTTTGACCAACATCGCAGCTTCCAGCCGCACATAAAAAAGACAAGCAGATCAGCCTACCACAAGCTGAGAATCCTCCACAAACTGAAACCACTACGATCAGATAACAACTTCAGACCTGTATGTCATACTAACTCCTATAATTGATTACTGTAATATAATATATCATGGACTGCCAAGAAAAACAACTCTCCATCTGTGGCAAGAATCATCACAGGAACTGCAAAATCCAATCATATAACTCCAACACTTAAACAACTACATGGCTTCCTGTTGCTATACGTGCTAAATACAAAAGCATAATAATCATCTTCAAAATATTAAATAATCTATCCCCACTGACTCTTCAACCATTGATCCAGAAATCAACTACAACCAGAACAAGAAGAAGTACAGACACTAACATCATCGAAACCCCAACAAACTACAGAACATCAAAGCAATTTTCTTGCACCAGAGCCTTCTCTCTGTATGCTCCCCAACTTTGGTATCAGATACCTTACCCAATACGGGCAATCAAAGACCTACTTGATTTCAGAAAAGCCATCAAAACCCATCCATTCTGTGAATACTACATCCTACCTAATATAACAAATGCCACAGTGAGACATTACAGATGTAGCAATGGACAACTGATAAATGTAACTATATCACCTCACCTGCAACAATGTTTCTGTACATAGTTAGCCATTGTTAAATGTATCTAATACCCCATATGCTCCTCCAAGTTTCTACTCCCTTTTCTATGTAAAAGCTTATTGCTATGTTTATTCCATGTGAACCGCCTTGAATTGATAAGGCGGTTTATAAAACCTGTTAAATAAATAAATATCACTCACAAAAATATTGAACAGTACCGGCCCTGGGACCGAACCCTGGGGCACACCGCTAATCACCTTCCTTTCATCTGAGTGAGTTCCGTTTACCATCACCTTCTGTTGTCTGTCAGTCAACCAGTTTCTTATCCAATTCTCCACCTTGGGACCCATCCTCAAGCTATTGAATTTATTGATAAGCATCCTGTGAGGAATAGAATCAAAGGCTTTGCTGAAATCTAGGTAGATCACATCCATCGCATGCCCTTGATCTAGTTCTCCATGTCACATGACTCCTATAGCAGACTCAATATGAGTTGGGTGAGTGGGGCCTTGATTCAGAGGGTAGTGGAGGCAGAGGTGGGATCAATCATGTGGAAAGACCATGCCCCAGTGAATGTAATCTTTGATTTGGGAACGGGGGAAGAGGGAGTGAAATTCTGGCGCTTAAATGATTCCATATTACAGGACAAGGAGTACAAGAAAGATGCAGAATAGGGGAGTACCTCCATTTTAATAAAGAGGTGGGGGTCCCCCTAGGGTTGGTCGGGGATGGATTTAAAGTGGTAGTTAGTGGGCACCTGTTTAGCATCGTGTCAAGGATGCAGAAGCAGAAGGGGGTTGTAGAATGGACCCTATGCGACCCAGTGCGCCTGTTAGAGGCCTGGCATCAGAGCAATCGGGACCCTAGGGCCTAGGAAGAACTGGAGATGTTGAGAGCTGAAATGGGACGCTTAAGAGCTACTCACCTCACGCACAAGTTGAATATTTTAAAACAAACTTATTTTGAGCCATGGAATTGTGCATCGGCAGGAACACCAAGGAAGATCTGGTCTTTGGGTTGGTGAAATATGGGAGATCTTTCAGGAATATTATAAAAAAATTATACTGGGAAGGTGGAGGGGGAAAGACAAGAGAGAGTTTGCTGCAGGAGTGCGCATTGGCAAGGCTGGAGATGGAAGAGGTTGCAATATGGGATAGGGACTTTAGTGAGCGGGAAGTGAGGCTGGCAAGCAGGTCACTGGCCTTAATGAATTGACAGCCAAGTTCTACAGATGATTCCAAGAGGAGTTGGCTCCGCTCTTAGTGAAGGTGTTTAATGGGGTACTGGAAGGAGTCCAGGTGCCCGAGTCTATGGCGATGCAAGGTTAATGGTGCTGCCAAAGCCAGGCAAAGATACGAGTATTTGTGGCTCGTATAGGCCAGTCTTCCTCATCAACCTGGATGCCAAGCTTTTGGAAAAAGGTTTGATACCCAGCTGCAGAAGTTTGTTCTAAAGCTGGTGGAGAATGACCAAGCGGTTTTATTTCAGAACGGCAAGGTGGTGATAACATAAGGAAGTTGATGAATCCTGATATGAATGAATCAGGGGGCAGAGGATACTGCCGTGTTTGATCGTAGACTTGGAAAAAGCTTTCATAGGGTCAAATAGAGTTTTACGTCTAAGGTATTGGAAAGGATGGGGATCGAGGAGACATTTCTAGGGTGGGTGAAGGCGCTATATACAGCCCCAACTGCTCTGATAAGAATAAATGGAGGGTATTCTGATAGTTTCTAATTGTGTAGAAGCATTCAGTAGGGTGCCTTTTGTCACCCTTACTATTTGCATTGGTGATTGAAACTCTGGCAGAAATATAAAATTGCACTCTTTGCAGACGATGTTATCTTTACATCCCGGGAACTGTTGATGTCCTTGCCGGATAAATTGAATGGAACTATAAGCCTTTAATGGAGGCATTAAAGAGGGAGTTGGAAAGATGAAGAAGACTAAACACTGACTGGGAAGGATTGCAATAATCAATATGAATGTCCCATGAGTGCTTTTTCTATTCATATCAATGCCTTGTGTGGTCCTGAAATTTTTTTGAAACAGTTCCAAGCATGGTGACAGGATTCATTTGAGAGGTCAAAGGACCTAAAGTAGTTCGAAGAGTTATGTTCCAGAAAGGAAGGGATGGAGGGTTGGGGATCCCTTGCTTTAAAATGTACTATGAGTGTGTGGGAGGTGAAGGGACTTTATAGCGCTTGTTGTGGGACCCGGGGGGGGGGGGGAAGGTTGGGAAAAGGGCACTTGTCACATCCCTAACCTTCAAAGTGTGGGATAGGCATAGGGGGCAGTTAATGGGGGGGGGGGGGATCTACTCCCAAAATGCGTTTATTACAGGGTTGAAGGATTTTACACTGGGGTAGGAAGGTGGTAGATTTAGGAAATAGGAAAGGAAGGGGGTGATGGTGGATTAGGCAGGTTTTGACAAGGGGGAGGGAGGGATACATCACTTTAGGGACTTTTAATTTTAAAAGGCAGGGCCCTTTGGCGAGGCCCATAGGCGAAGAGCGCAGGGGAGGACACACTCCCTAAGCCTACTGCATCCCTCACTGCACCAGCAAAACCAAGACACCCATACTGCACAGTCTCACCTGCTCTAATGACCTTCAGCCAGACAACCCAGACCAACACAGCTATAGATTGTAACACACGGACTCTCTCCTAACAAAGACTACCCAGCCAGACTACCCAGCAACAACAAGGGTTCACACATTGATGTAAATCACTGCAAGATACTGCCTAGCAACATCAAACTGTGTTATGTATTCTGTATCTTGTTGTAATCACACTCATACCAAGTACACAAAATCAATAGCAGGTGACATTATCACACTTCTCAGCCACTAGATTAGCATTCCCAACACCCTAATAGCCCTGAAACTCAGGGTAAACAAATGCACCAAAGCACAATTGATACCTCCTCACAGCTCTAACTGGCTACCTGCTGAAAGTAATTCTTCTCAATACCAAACAGCAGATAAATACACCACCAAAATATCCATACATAGTAAGGAATTCTGCAGAAAACTGTCAACCAAATAAGATAGAGTCCCAGACCTAGCCATACTACAACTTCCAAACAGCAAACTCGACACCCCCTCTACAACATATTACAACTATACACCCTCATCTACTCCCTGGTAGCCCTACTTACATAGTAACATAGTATATGACGGCAGATAAAGACGAGCATGGTCTATCCAGTCTTCCCAGCAATACGGCAAGAGTAGGTGAACCTGACGCTCTGTGCATGTCACCCCTCCCCATGTCTTTGTTTAGGGGTGGACCCACCACTCCATGTAGGACACCACTATTTGTTGAGAAGTTAGATGGTTCCGTTTTTATTTTGTTTTTATCCTGTTGCTGTAAAGGGATCCGCTGTGCTTGTCCCATGCTGTTTTGAATTCCGTCACCGTGTTTGCCCCCACCACTTCCATCAGGAGAGCATTCCAAGCATCCACCACCCTTTCAGTGAAAAAATATTTCCTGACTTTGCCTTTCAATTTTCCACCTTGCAGCTTCATGTTATGCTCTCTAGTTTTGCAGCTTCCCCATCTTTGGAGGAGGTTTGTTTGTTTATCGTTCCTCTTGAAGTATTTAAAGGTCTGAATCATATCTCCCCTATCCCTCCTCTCCTCCAAAGTGTACATATTTAGGTCTTCAAGTCTCTTCTGATACGGCTTCTGATGTAGGCTCCAAATCATTTTGGTCACCTTCCTCTGAACACTTTCCAGTCTTTTTGTATCTTTTGCAAGATATGGTCTCCAAAACTGAACACAGTATTCCAGGTGAGGCCTCACCAGCGACCTGTACAGTGGCATAAGTACCTCTTCCTTTCTGCTGGTAATCCCTCTTTGTATGCAGCCCAACATCCTCCTGGCTTTTGCCACCGCCTTGTAGCACTGTTTTGCCACCTTGAGATCATCAGAGATAATCACACCAAGGTCTTTTTCCTGAACCATGCACACCAACCTCTCGCCCCCCTATCGCGTACATTTCCCTTGGATTTCTGCTACCTAAGTGCATGACACTGCACTTTTTCGCATTAAATCGTAATTGCCAAGCATGTTACCATTCTTCCAGCTTTTGTAGATCTTTCCTCATGTTATGCACTTCCTCGGGGGAGTCCACTCTGTTGCAAATTTTTCTGTCATCTGCAAAAAGACAGACTTCTCCATTCAGTCCTTCAGCAATATCACTCACAAATACATTGAACAGCGCCGGGCCCAGGACCAAACCCTGGGGCACCCCGCTTATCACCTTCCCCTCATCCGGTGAGCTCCATGTACCATCACCCTCTGTCGTCTGTCAGTCAACCAATTTCTAATCCAGTTTACTATCTTGGTACCCATCCCCAAGCTACTGAGTTTATTGACAAGCCTCCTATGGGGAACAGTATCAAAGGCTTTGCTGAAATCCAGGTAGATGACATCTATCGCATGCCCCTGATCTAGTTCCTTGGTCACCCAGTCAAAGAACACAATCAGGTTTGTTTGGCAAGACCGTCCTTCAGTAAAACCATGTTGCCTCGGATCTTGCAACCTGTTGGTTTTGAGAGAGTTCACTATTCGCTCTTTCAGGAGTGCCTCCATTACTTTTCCCGCCACCGAGGTAAGGCTCACGGGCCTGTAGTTTGACACTTCTTCCCTGTCACCACTTTTGTGTAGAGGTACGACATCAGCCATTTTCCAGTACTGAGGAACCTCTCCTGTTTCCAAGGATCTGTTGAAGACATCCTTTAATGGCCCTGATAGAACTTCTCTGTGCTCTTTCAGTATTCTGGGATGTATCCCATCCAGTCACATGGCTTTGCCCACTTTCAGTTTAGCAAGTTGTTCCAACACCTCATCTTCTGTGA
This sequence comes from Ichthyophis bannanicus, assembly GCA_033557465.1. NCBI lineage: Eukaryota > Metazoa > Chordata > Amphibia > Gymnophiona > Ichthyophiidae > Ichthyophis > Ichthyophis bannanicus. Next base: position 138,789,445 of record CM066031.1, on the reverse strand, counting down.
ATGGTGTGGTATCTACTTCGTTCCCATTTTTATATTTGGGAATCCCAGCTGGTCCATCTCCAGGATTTTCTTTAGTAAAAACAGAGCAGAAGTATTTGTTTAGCAATTTCGATTTTTCTATGTCACTTTCCACGAGTCTTTTCCCAGCACTTCTGAGTCCTGCAGTTCCAACTCTGATCTTCTTCCTTTCCCGAATATACCTGAAGAAAGTTTTGTCGCCACCCTTAACATCTTTAGCCATCTTTTCCTCTGCCTTTGATTTTGCTATCCTTATTTCTCTTTTTGACTATTTGAGTTTGATCCTGTATTCATTTCTGTGTTCTTCTGTTTGCAAGCTTTTGAATTTTGCAAAAGCTGTGTGGTTTTGCCTTTATTTGAGCAGCCACTTCTTTGGAAAACCAAATAGGTTTCCTTCTCCTCTTGTTTTTGTTTACTTTTTTAACATTTTTGTGTGTTGCCCCCTTTATTGCCACCTTTAGTTTATCCCATTGCAATTCTACTTCCTTTATCTCCTTCCACCCTGTCATCTCCTCCTTTAGGTACTTGGTCATTTTATTGAAGTCCGTGTTTTTGAAGTTTAGAAACATAGAAACATACAAAACATGATGACAGAAAAAGACCACAAGGCCCATCTAGTCTGTCCTTCCATAACTACAACAGTCCACTTTTTACCTTTAGAGATCCTCTGTGTTGGTCCCATGCTTTTTTGAATTCAGTTACTGTCCTCATCTCTACCACCTCCACTGGGAGACTATTCCACGGATCCACTACTCTTTCCGTAAAGAAATATTTCCGCATATCACTCCTGAATCTATCTCCCTTCACCCTCATCCCATGTCCCCTCGTAGCAGAACTTGCTTTCAATTGAAAGAGGCTCTCTCCCTGAACATTTATGCCACGGAGGTATTTAAACATCTCAATCATATCACCTCTATCCCGCCTTTCCTCTAAGGTGTACATATTAAGATCCTTAAGTCTGTCCTCATATGCTTTATAATGAAGCCCATTAATCATTTTAGTAGCAACCCTCTGCACCGACTCCATCCTGTTCACATCCTTTTGAAGGTGCGGTCTCCAGAATTGCACACCATACTCCAAATGAGGTCGCACCAAAGACTTATACAGAGGCATTATCACCTCCTTTTTTCTGCTAGCCATTCCTCTCCGTATGCACCCAAGCATCCTTCTAGCTTTTGCCGTCGCCTTTTCTACCTGTTTAGTTACTTTAAGATCATCAGACACAACCACGCCTAGGTCCCGCTCTTCTTTAGTGGACAAAAGTACTTCACCTCCTATACTGTATTGCTCCCTTGGATTGCTGCAGCCCAAATGCATGACCTTACATTTTTTAACATTAAATCCCAGCTGCCAAATTCTAGACCATTCTTCAAGCTTAGCTAGATCCCTCCTCATGTTATCTACACCTTCCTGGGTGTCTACTCTATTGCAGATTTTGGTATCATCCGCAAAGAGGCAAACCTTACCCGACAGCCCTTCCGCTATATCACTAACAAAGATGTTAAAAAGAATCGGACCAAGGACAGATCCCTGGGGCACACCACTGGTAACATCCTTCTCCTCAGAGTGAGCTCCATTTACTTGTACTCTTTGTCGCCTCCCACCCAACCAATTTCTAACCCAAGCAGTAACTTTAGGGTCCATCCCTAGGGTGCTCAGTTTGTTTATAAGTCGCCTGTGAGGAACAGTGTCAAAGGCTTTACTGACATCTAAATACACCACATCTAGAGCTCTCCCTCGGTCCAACTCCCTGGTCACCCAGTCAAAGAAATCAATCAGATTTGTCTGACAAGACCTGCCTCTGGTGAATCCATGCTGCCTCGGATCCTGTGATCCGCCGGACTCCAGAAACCTCACTATTTTCTCTTTCAGCAGCGTTTCCAATAATTTACTCACCACCGAAGTTTAGGACTTTGAGCTTGCTATGTTTGGCCTGTTCCCTGGCTTTTTATGTCAAACCACACTGTGTAATGATCGCTGTTGCTCACAGGGGTACTCACGCAGACATTTGACATGCTATCACCGTTGGTGAGCACTAAATACAGCGTTGAGCTTTCCTTGGTTGGTTCCATGACCATTTGTGTAAGTGATGCATCCTGGAGAGCATCTACAATTTTTTTTTTGCTTCTTTCCAGATGTGCAGAAGGAGTAATCCAATCCACATCAGGTAGATTAGTCACTCAAAATGATTACTTCCCCCTTTGTGGCTATCTTGTGTCGCCCCCGCCTGGCCAGGTAGATATCTGATACCAGGTGAGGTCGCCTTTTTGGCTTTAAAATAAGTTTCCCTCAAAATGGCTGCCAGGAGGGCTGCTGGGAATTGTAGTCCTATCTTAAAGCAAAGGAGTTGTGATCCGAGGGTTAGGCATAAGACAGAGAAAATTTATTTAATGTAATCAGGGTTCCTTCATACACAGGACACAGGTGGAAAAATCAAATAAAGGATTTTTAATCCCACGCTACAGCTTCAAAAGAAATAGGAACAACTTTGCTTGTATTTCAAAAATGCAAAGAAACAGGCACAACTCTGCTTGTAAATCAAAATATCACTTATTCCAAAAACTTTCAAATTCTTAAATGTTTCTCTTCTTTACAGGAACAAAACTCTTGCAGCAAAACAACTCTTTAAATGTCCCTTGAACATTAGTATCAGCTTTCAACCTTATCAGTTGAACTTAGCACTCAGCTGTTTTCTTCGGTTGTGACGTCTTCACAATTCAGGCTGCTTCCTAAGCAGACATACATTCAATGGCTTTCTGGCTCAGCTCTCTTCTACGTCAGAGGCTTGACATACAGCACATTGCATTTCAAAAGAACTGTCTTCCATATCTGTTATCTCCATATCTTCAACGCTATCATTCTCACACACATCCAAAGACATCTGAGGGGAGAGCTTGCTATTCTCTTTCTTAATCAGTTCACTCAGTTTCTTAAGCAGGGCTTGTTTCTGCACTAGCTCGTCTGCAATATGAGCTACTTGATACTTAGATAAACAGTCTCTCTTTATCCTAGGGTTTGGCTTGTTGCTGGAATCAGCTTTTAACTCAAAAGCTAATTCTCTCAAACTTTTACTGGTTAAGAACTGAAAAGGACACACTTGCCTGGTTTCAGAGGTATTCAGAATCTCTCTCTGCCCTGCAAGCCAGTCATGCTGTCTTCCGTTTGCAGCAGCTTCGTTTGCTTGCACCAGCCTCTCTTTCCTTGCTCTCTCAGCTGTGCTTGGCAATCTCTCATCAGTTCTCTCTCTTCGGCTTCCAGTGTTTCCTTCACACTGTCTTTCATTCTCTGCAAGCACTCTCTCACTTGCTCTCGCTTCCCTCTTAGCGTTCCTTGTTCCTGCTGCTTCACTTCCTCCTTCTCCTTCTCTCTCTCCGTCCCTTTCTCTATCTGTGTTTCTGAAAGTCAGCTTTTTAAACTTTCCTTCCTCCTGAGCCACACCTTGCTCCCAGCACATGTGATTAGGGTCAAGCTTCTCCCTGACGTGCTGCTGTGGGCGGGGCTTAGGGATGACTAGGTTCTGAGTCAGAGACTCTTGGTTACTAGGGAAACCCTTGATACTTTCTGAATTAAAGTGATAGGACTCATTTCCCTGTGTATCTCCATGTTCAGCAATGCTTTCCTCACCACATATTCCCCTTCTTAAGACATTACGGGCTGGGGTTCCTATTAAATCACAGCATGTAATTCTCCTATAGGACTCTTTGTTGTTTTGTCCTACCTGCCTACCCTGGGTACTGGTGACCACCTGCACTTGTGCCATTCGTTCATGCCAGGGCTTGAGCAAGTTTATATGAAACAACTGCTGGCGCCCTCGTCTGGTCTGTACTAGATAGGTCGCAGGGCCTACTTGCTTAACCACCCAGAAGGGACCCTTCCACTGGCTTTCAAACTTTGGAGCGGTTTCAGCTACCATCACTAGGACCTTTTCTCCCAGCTCTAGCTGGCGTGGTTTTGTATTACGGTCGTAATACACTTTTTGTCGTTGTTGGCTTTCCTTTAAATTGTTTTCTGCCAACTGTGAGGCCCGCGTTAAGCGTCCTCGCAAATCCCTAAGAACTTGGGGAACCTCTAGGGGTCTAATTGTAGTGACCTTCTGGCAGGCCGGACAGGCTTCACAGAACCTGGCCACTTCTCTATAGACTCCGGGCCAATAAAACCGGGCTAAAACCTGATTTAAAGTACCCTGAATGTCTTCGTGTGCCCCTACTAGAGGATCGTGGGCTAACCTTAGGACCACAGTCCTAAAGGTATTCGGGACTACTACTTGCTTCCGAGTATCCCCTGTAAAGGGATCTCGGCTTTCTCGATACAGAATACCTTGGTCTATTAGAAATCTGGGCAATATCTCCCGTCCCTCTCTAGCAAACTTAAAAGCATGATCCAGAGCAGGATCTGCCTTCTGTTCTTTCGCAAAAGAAGGGAATTTTGCCGCTAACTCCTCGGGAACCCGAGATAAATCTATATTCGCTCGGATCTCATCCCTATTTTGAGACTGTACTCGCTTCTCAGGGTGATCCTCTCCCTTTCCACCTTTCGCAAACAAAGGCCTTAACAATGCCATTGTAGCACCTGCCTTGGGCTTACTTGTTTTACTTATAGGAGCTGTCCCTACAGCTTCATGAGAGGGTAGAACCTTCGCCTCCCCCTCTAGGGGCTCCTCCTCTAGGACCTGTTGGGCTTGGGACTGGGCTCGCGTGGACACTAAGCCTGTCTTAACCCCCAACCCTTGTTGCACACCTCGCTGAAACTGGGGCCAGTCCCTCCCGAGGACTACCTCCTGGGGTAATCTGGGAACAATAGCGACCGGGACCTCCCTCTCTATGCCTAATCCTTTTATGCGGACACAGTAAACAGGATAGGTACACGCCGTTCCGTGAACGCACCGAATGTTTACATTGCCCGTGGGTGTCTGAGGTGTTTTTAAACCTGGGGCTGTTAACCTTCTCCATAATCGTTTGGAAAGCATCGATTGATCCGACCCGGAATCAAGCAGTGCTTTAACTGGTATGCCTTGTACTGTCACCTCCAGTAAAAAGCCTTCTCCTTTCTTACTAGGGTCGCTCAACACTAGGGCTGTTTTCATCTTGCACTCACGCATTAAATGTTGTTCACTTCCGCACCGGTAACATGCACGCTTCACTGGCATCCTTCTATTGGTGGGAACACAAACATTCTGTACATCCTTACTATCAACATTCAACCTAGCTGCAGACATTTTAGTACAGGCGACAGACCTATCCTTAGCTAACACTTCAGCTTCTAGGAATCGCTCTGACATAGTTATAGCCTCTCTGGTATTCTTACATCCTTGTAACATCAAGAAATTTTGCATCCTTTCAGGTACTGCTGCAAAATACTGCTCCAGAACGAGCTCATCGATCAGTGTTTCCACTGACTTATGTTCTGGTTCTAGCCATTTAACTACCAACATTTTCAATCTATGATAAAGCGCTCGTGGTGTCTCATCCAGCGCAATTTTGCATTTCTAAGCTGGCGTCTGTAGACTATAGAAGTTAGGCCAAGCCTATCTTTTATAGCCTTCTTGACCTCCAAATAGTCATTGGCCAACTCAGCGGGAACGGTCTGGTAGGCTGCCAAGGCCTCACCAGTAAGTGAGACAGCTAACCTTACCGCCCACTGTTCGGGTGGCCACCTGGCTATTTGTGCCACCTTTTCAAACGCATCCAAGAAAGCGTCTACACTTTCTCCATCTCTTAGTTGTCCAAAACTAAGGGTCTCTTTGGACCCGAGTCCAAAGGTATGGGCTAATCCCAATGAAAAACCTGTGGTAACTGGATCAGGCTCTGGTGGTTTCTTATGTTCCTTCACCCAGGCCTCCATAAGCTTTACCAGCGGTTTCTGCTGGGCCTGCAGTTGACGAGCCGCTTGCTCCTGAAGCTCTAATGACAAGTCTCTTTGCCGCTTGAGCTCCGCCGCTGCCCATGCAAGGATATCTTGTGTCTCCATCGTCGTCTCTTTTCCTGTAGAATGAGAAAACACAGAACACCCAAGTGCGGTACCCAACACTAGGTATGTGTTCCCCTCTATCTGCTGCTATCGCCCCCACCCAGTACCGGTATCCTTAACTTTCCCTAGTTAAATACGGTGTACCTGGTACTAGTGGTGCGTCTCGCTCAGCAACAGTGTAGGACCTCGGCAGGTCTCCGGACCCTCCGGCTTTGCAGGAACTCTGGACTCTCTGTCTCAGCCGCTTGCACTTCTCCGGCGTCCTCCTGTCGAGCTCTGGAATCCGTCGTGCTCGCGTTCTTCTGGTGCGCAGTCGTACTCCAGCTGCAATCCAAAGAACTGTGTTCCTCTGTGGCGTGGCCCACTCCGCATCCAAACAACTACGCCACTCTGTCGCCCCCGCCTGGCCAGGTAGATATCTGATACCAGGTGAGGTCGCCTTTTTGGCTTTAAAATAAGTTTCCCTCAAAATGGCTGCCAGGAGGGCTGCTGGGAATTGTAGTCCTATCTTAAAGCAAAGGAGTTGTGATCCGAGGGTTAGGCATAAGACAGAGAAAATTTATTTAATGTAATCAGGGTTCCTTCATACACAGGACACAGGTGGAAAAATCAAATAAAGGATTTTTAATCCCACGCTACAGCTTCAAAAGAAATAGGAACAACTTTGCTTGTATTTCAAAAATGCAAAGAAACAGGCACAACTCTGCTTGTAAATCAAAATATCACTTATTCCAAAAACTTTCAAATTCTTAAATGTTTCTCTTCTTTACAGGAACAAAACTCTTGCAGCAAAACAACTCTTTAAATGTCCCTTGAACATTAGTATCAGCTTTCAACCTTATCAGTTGAACTTAGCACTCAGCTGTTTTCTTCGGTTGTGACGTCTTCACAATTCAGGCTGCTTCCTAAGCAGACATACATTCAATGACTTTCTGGCTCAGCTCTCTTCTATGTCAGAGGCTTGACATACAGCACATTGCATTTCAAAAGAACTGTCTTCCATATCTGTTATCTCCATATCTTCAACGCTATCATTCTCACACACATCCAAAGACATCTGAGGGGAGAGCTTGCTATTCTCTTTCTTAATCAGTTCACTCAGTTTCTTAAGCAGGGCTTGTTTCTGCACTAGCTCGTCTGCAATATGAGCTACTTGATACTTAGATAAACAGTCTCTCTTTATCCTAGGGTTTGGCTTGTTGCTGGAATCAGCTTTTAACTCAAAAGCTAATTCTCTCAAACTTTTACTGGTTAAGAACTGAGAAGGACACACTTGCCTGGTTTCAGAGGTATTCAGAATCTCTCTCTGCCCTGCAAGCCAGTCATGCTGTCTTCCGTTTGCAGCAGCTTCGTTTGCTTGCACCAGCCTCTCTTTCCTTGCTCTCTCAGCTGTGCTTGGCAATCTCTCATCAGTTCTCTCTCTTCGGCTTCCAGTGTTTCCTTCACACTGTCTTTCATTCTCTGCAAGCACTCTCTCACTTGCTCTCGCTTCCCTCTTAGCGTTCCTTGTTCCTGCTGCTTCACTTCCTCCTTCTCCTTCTCTCTCTCCATCCCTTTCTCTATCTGTGTTTCTGAAAGTCAGCTTTTTAAACTTTCCTTCCTCCTGAGCCACACCTTGCTCCCAGCACATGTGATTAGGGTCAAGCTTCTCCCTGATGTGCTGCTGTGGGCGGGGCTTAGGGATGACTAGGTTCTGAGTCAGAGACTCTTGGTTACTAGGGAAACCCTTGATACTTTCTGAATTAAAGTGATAGGACTCATTTCCCTGTGTATCTCCATGTTCAGCAGTGCTTTCCTCACCACACTTGGCAATATCTTTAATCAAATCATTATCCATCTCTTCAATTTGAGTCGGAGGTCTGTAGACTACAGCAGTATGGATGACAGTGCCATCTCCTCTTTCCAACGCAATCCAGAGCGCTTCTTCTTTTCCCCATGCCCCCTGCATTTCAGTAACTTTAATATTGCCTCTGACATAGAAGGCCACTCCTCCTCCCCTTCCATTTTCTCTGTCTCTTCTGAATAGATTATACCAGCTATGGCTACATCCCAATCATGTGATTCATTGAACCATGTTTCAGTAATGGCCACGATGTCCAAATCCATTTCCACCATTAGGGCTTCTGTTGGGGTTTTTCTTGGCTTCTCCTAAGAATATTTGGGGATTTTCTATTTTTTTTCTTTTTTGGCTGTTTGTGTTCAACTCCAACATACATTTACAGGACCTTAAACAAATTGCTCGTGCCACAGTAAGAGCATGGAAATTGTTTTATTTATCTTGTCAGGTCTGTAACATCACAAGCTTTACTTTTGTACAAATTTCAATATCAATCCATAACATCAATACATTTACAAGCAAGTAAAGCACCTGATTTAAGTGTAAAAAAGGTCCTGGAGCAGAAAGAGAGAGCCTTACTCTAGTGAGATCAGCTACCATCTGTCTGTCTATTAAAATTTCTTCTCCATATTTATATCCATTTTTTAGGCTGAAATTGCTAATAAATAGATTTCCCTTTTTTTCTCATTCTCCATTATCTTAAGCAAATCTGCTTTCCGATCCGTTACCCTCTTTCCACTCTGTAGCATCCTGTCTTCTTCCAGTCTCACTCACCTTGTCACTGTGTGCTGACTCTGTATCCTGTAGATAAGCTGTAGATACTGATGTTCGTCTTCCTTGTTTACATTCTCCTTTTGTTCGTTCGAGAGGCCCAGGCTACATTCTTTCATTAACTGTATAGCGTTCAGAGTCTCTCATTGTGTAAGCTCTCTGGGACAGGATATTGGCTCATTTCATTGCTCAATCTTGCTGAATTAGCAGTTTCAGTGTGAAAAAGTCAGAGCAAACTGTTTCTTAGGCCTGAGCTATAGACGTTACCACAAGATGGATTCAACCTGTAATAAAGGTACCTGAAGGGGATTTTTTCCCCACACTTCCAGGTCCAGAACTTTGTTGGCTAAGCTTTTACTTATCCTACCTTACACTACAAATTCCCTCCTACATCCCCACCCAACCCCCCTCTTGCTACCGCTACCCTTCTTCATCAACCATCACCCCTTCTCTTCTTTCAACATAATAGCTATCATCCCTCCCCTCCACTCCTGCAACAGAAAACTCCTCATTACCGTCTCAGCATACAACACACCCTACCACCCAGCAGAACCAAACCCATTCCCCCAATACCCCTCAACTGCGCCCTAATCAATGCATTCTCAGCAAAGAATAAAACACCCATAAGAGACCTCATCTTCAGCTACAACCTGGACATTCTCTGCATCACAGAGTCATGGCTCACAGAAACCGACACAATATTATTAAATCAAATTCGACCTCCAAACCTCAGTCTCTTCCACTCCCCATGTACTGATAAAAAAAGAGGTGGTGTCCTCATCCTCGCCAAATCCGACATAAACCTCACCATGAAAACTGCTGAATCCACCACTACCCTCAACACTCTCACCATCACAAACAAATCACTCGCCATCTGCTTTGTCTACCACTCCCTGTCAGCACCAGCCAGTGACCTCTCCAACCTGATTTATGCAACCCTCAAGAACAACACAAAGCACAAGGATCTTATCCTGCTGGGAGACCTCAACCTCCAATCAGCCCCAACCAAACAGTCGACAGCCTTCATGGAAGCAATGGTGGCAATGGATTTCTCACAATTAGTGAACTTCCCCACCCACTGCAAAGGCAACACCCTGGACCTCATTTTCACCAGTAACAATCCCACCCACATCGCCTCCCCACCTACAGTCAAAACCATCCCAGTACCATGGTCAGACCACAAGGCTGTAACCCTTCAGCTATCCCTCAACAGCCTCTGAAAGTCCACAATCCACACCCCACACAGGAACTGTTTGACAATTCCACAAAGACTCCTTCCTTGCCCATATCTCCCCATTCACCACCACAGAACCCGAAGACCTTGACTCTGCTATCAACACCTGGAATGAACTCCTCAACAAAGCTGCCTCTCTACCAGCCTCGACCCATCCTCACAGCCCTGCTCATAAACGGCCCCCATGGTACACCCCCGACCTCCGCAAGCTCAAATCCCAACTATGGAAACAAGAATGCAGACAGAGAATATCACAACCACTCACAGATCAAACTCAGTACATGACCCTCCTAAGAGAGTACAACCGAGCTACCAACCTCGCAAACAAAGCTACCACACAAAACTACTACAAAGATCCCTCAACTGCCCATGAGAACTATTCATCCTTGTAAAAGAACTCACTTCAACACCCATCAACAGCGCAATGAACTGCCCCCGCAACAGCTGGCAGACTACTTCTCTACTTGCCACTCCAACCGTCAGCTCAACCTGACTCATCCCCATTACGTAGCAAGCCAACCACTCATGGACCACCTTTGAAATAACCTCACTTGAAAACATCCAAAACATCATCTCATCACTTAACACCACCATCTCCCCCCTCTACCCTTGTTCAGTCAGCTGGATCAAAGCCACCTTACCTGACCTCACCCATTTCCTAGCTAAATTTACCCAATGTTCATTGCTGCATGGCTACCTACCAAACTCTAAAAACCTCTTCAATTAGCCCTCTCCTAAAATATACCCACCTTGACCCCTCAGATCCATCCTCCTAAAGACTTATTGCAAGCCTACCATTCTTATCCAAAATAATATAGAAAACAGTCCAAATCCAGCTACAGGATCGCCTCAACACACATGTCCCACTCAACCCCTAATAGCATGGCTTCTGATCTTGGCACAGAATGGAAACCCTTCTAATCTCACTTCTCAACAACCTTATAAAAGGAACTTGGAACATTCACAAAGAATTCATCACAGTATTCCTTGACATTTCCACTACCTTTGACACCATCAACCACAATATCCTCCTACAGCGCCTCAAGTCAATCGAAATACAGGGCACCGTATTAAGATGGTTTGAAAACTATTTCCACAACTGAACTCAGCTGATAAGAATCGGGTCACTATCACCAACCCCATACATTCAAACCCAAGTCATCCCTCAAGGTTCCACTCTTTCTGCTTTTCTCTTCAACATCTACCTGCAACCCCTCTGTAACATCAACCAAACACACAACATCAATTATCACATTCACACAGACGACATTATGCTCTACATACCACTCAACCTCAATAACCCATCATACTACGAACTTCAACAATGCTTCTCAGATGTCTCATAATGGCTATCCGAAAATCACCCATCCATAAACCTGAAGAAAAAGGAAGACCTACTCATCACCAGGAACATCTCCTACACCCCCTTCCCCCACCTCCATCACCCTCAACAGCACCGAATCAAATCAAATCAGAAGTAAAGTACCTGAGAATCACTCTTGAAAGCCACCTCACATTGAAGTCTTAAATTGCGAATACAGCAAGAGCAGTTTCCGCATGATACAGCACCTCCATCCTCTCCTCACCCCATCAGAATTCTGCTCAGCCCTACAAGCCCTCATAACACCCAATGCCGACTACTGCAACTCAATATATCACGGACTCCCAAAATCAAAGTTTCAACTGCTTCAAACGACTAGTCATACAGCCACAAGTATCATTACACATACATCCAAGTATGAAGACATCACCCCCATCCTCAAACACCTCCACTGACTCCCCCTGCAAAGCAGAATACTCTACAAGGTCCAAAGCCCTATGCCATCAGTCATCCATCCACATCCGCTCTCTTATTACCCCACAACAATCAAACAGATCACAGATCTATCATGAATATACTGATCACCCCCCAAGCTATAACAAAGAGTACCTAACAGGCTCGTGCCAGAGCCTTCGAATTCTATGCCGCAACTACCTGGAACTCCCTCCCAGCCAACATAAGAAACACCACAGATTTCCCAGATTTCCACAAACTCCTCAAGACTCACCTCTTTACCCTCCACTTTGACTCCTCTCCCCCCCACACCCCAACAACTGAACCCATTTCTAATCAGCCACTAAAACCCAACATTACAAGAATATGTAGACAGTTCTCAAATATGTAGATAGTCAACATATCAGTACATAGATAGATCATCAACCTGTACATAGTTAGTTAATCCACCCCTTGTTTTTCGTACATAGTTAGCTGTTATAATGTAAATGTTGCTTTTATAATTTCCAGTTCTCTGTAAACCGCTTTGCCCATTGTGAAAAGCGGTATATAAACATAGCCAAATAAATAAATATGATCTAGGGGTTGGAGACCAATATGCATATTTCAGCTTTGTCCCTATTTAGGGCAAAAGAGGGTTCAACAAGACTTAGGGCAAGAGCTAACTCCCTTCAAATTGCTGATGGGGAGGTCTTCTGGAAGCTCGGTATCGGTGCTTGCTGGCAAGGGTGGGGATGCAAATGCTGCTCTCCACCTTCAACATTGCGAGAGGGAAATACTGGGGAAGTGGGGGAGGGTTCGATGGGATGCTATCTATGCTACCACTAGAACCGGGGACTACACTGCTGGAAAATAGTTTGAAGGTACACTTGAGAATGTTTTGGATCCCTAGTAATTACATGCCATAAACAAAAGTATGGAGCTGAATGCTGGAAAGGGTGTGGGAGGGTGGAGGACCTAAAACACGTGTTGTGGGACTTCCCCAAGGTACAGCAACTCTGGGGGAAGCTTGAGTGTCTATATATGAGATAACGGGGGTCCCAGTGCAATTGGCACCTGAGCAAGTGCTATTAAATGAAGCGCAGGAGGGATGGGAGGGGGAAGGGGGCAAATTCCTGGGTTTCTGTGTGCTAGCAGTAAGAGCGGAGATATGAGCATGTTTTTGAAAGAGATTGCATTAAAGATACGTCAGTTTCTCCCCTTTATCCCAGAGGATAAACAGGAGGAATTCCTTCTTTTGCTAAAGCACACTCAAGATGTTTCAAGGTTCTCCAACAGAGCAGCCTTTGACTCTTTTGAGGGGGCAAGCAGAGCCTCTGGCATAGCCTTAGCTGCTCGCAGACTGGCTTGGCTCCAGGCCTCTGATTTGGAACCCTGGGTACAAGAAGGCTTGGGCAATCTGCCCTGTACAGGTGAAAATCTGTTTGGCAAACAGTGGCAAATCAAAGCCACTCAAATGGATGCAGAGAATGCTGCTTTAGATAGACTTTCTAAGTCTACCTCTACCCCTGCCAAGAAAAAACCTTTTAAGAAAACTTTCTATAAAAAGACCAGATTCTCCACAAATACTGGCCAGCAATCTTCCCAAGTTCGCTTTGCTCCTAAGCGTCAGCAAACTAAACAGGCCAGAACAAAGGCTACAGGGGCTGCTACAATCCAGCAGTCCCAACCTCCTCAGGGTTTTTGACTTGATTCTAGAGAACTTAACCTTTCTGGCTCTGCAACAGCCAGAACCTCTCACCATTCCAGGAAGGTTGGCTCATTTTGCTCCCAGATGGGAACAAATCACATCAGAACCGTGGACCCTCTCTATCATCAGAGAGGGCTACAAACTACATTTCTCCAGCCTTCCTCCCCATACCATGGTGAGACAATTCAATTCTCCCCCATCTCTCCTGTACCTGTTGGGCCAAGAGGTGACCACTCTTCTCGCCCAAAAGGCAATAGAAGAGGTTCCTCTTCCTCAACAAGGGTCAGGTTTCTACTCCCCTTATTTTCTCATTCCCAGGAAAACAGGGGGATACAGACCCATTCTGGATCTCAGAGAATTGAACAAATTCCTATACAAAGAGAAATTCAAAATGCTTTCTCTAGGTACTCTCCTTCCATACCTACAGAGTCAGGACTGGCTTTGTTCTCTAGATCTCAAGGATGCGTACACACATATACTCATCCATCCATCCCACAGAAAATTCCTACGGTTTCTGTTCCAGGGAAAACATTTCCAATACAGAGTACTCCCCTTCGGTCTAGCCTCTGCTCCAAGGGTATTTACCAAATGCATGGCAATAGTAGCTGCATTTCTACGCACTCTGGGGATCTTTGTCTTCCCGTACCTGGACGACTGGCTCATCCGAGCTCCATCTCAGTCCGAGGCTCAGACTTCCCTGGACCACACCAGACGCATACTGCAGTATCTGGGACTTGTCATCAATCTGCCAAAGTCTCAACTCACCCCTACTCAATCCCTAGAATTCATAGGGGCCTGGCTAGATACTACCACTGCAAGGGCCTATCTTCCTCAGGCCCGTTGCCACCGTCTAGTGCACTTGGCCTCTCAAATTCAGTCCAGAAGTCACATGACTGTCAGAGAGATGCTACAACTGCTAGGCCACATGGCATCCACAGTTCATGTGGTGCCTTATGCTCGCCTACATATGAGAGCAGCTCAATGGACCTTGTCCACCCAGTGGACCCAAGCATCAGGAGCTCTCTCAGACCAAATAGCAACCTCGAAACGTCTTTTTTGGTCTCTCCAATGGTGGATATCCACTCAAAATCTGTTGTTGGGGGCCCCCTTCCAACCTTTGTTACCCCAAGCAACTCTCACTACAGATGCCTCCCAAATAGGTTGGGGAGCTCATCTCCAAGACCTCTCCACTCAGGGCATTTGGTCTCCACAGGAGACCATCCTTCATATCAACCTTTTGGAGCTGCGAGCAATTTTCCTTGCTCTCAAGGTCTTTCATACCCTCCTCATCAACATGACAGTCCTTGTTCATACCGACAATCAAGTAGCCATGTTCTACATAAACAAACAAGGAGGGACTGGCTCTCTGTCGCTTTGCAACGAAGCTCTAAAACTGTGGGCCTTCGCCAGAGAGCATCGGATCCATCTCCTGGCAGTGTACCTCCCAGGAATCCAAAACTCTTGGGCAGACAGACTCAGTCGAGTTCTGCTTCCACACGAATGGTCCCTGCACATGGATCAGGTACTCAGAATCTTTCAGAAATGGGGGACCCCGGACATAGACCTCTTTGCAAGTCCGTACAATGCCAAACTTCCCCGGTTCTGTTCCAGGATTCCGTGTCAGGGAGCTCAGGCCAAGGATGCCTTCCTCCTTCATTGGGGTCAGGGCTTCCTGTATGCCTTTCCACCCATTCCCTTGATTCCCAAGACTCTATTCAAACTTCAGAGGGATCAAGGATCCATGATCCTCATAGCTCCATGCTGGCCACGCCAAGTGTGGTACCCTCTACTTCTGCATCTCTCCCAGACACCCTCCCTGGATCTGGGAGCTGCTCCAGACCTTCTGTCTCAAGAGGAGAGGACTTTGTGGCACCCAAACCCCAAGTCCCTTCACCTCAGAGCTTGGTTACTGAAGGCCTAGACCTTCAAGACTTCAATCTTTCTCAACAGGTGAAGGATATCCTCCATGCCTCTAGGAAACCTTCCACCAGGCGTTCTTATGCTTTTAAATGGAAAAGATTTTCCATTTGGTGTGCTGAAAAGGGTCTTAACCCTCTAGCACTACCTTTGAATTCTTTACTCGAATATCTCCTGCATCTTTCCAATGCAGGACTTAAAACAAATTCTGTAAGGGTCCATTTGAGTGCTATTGCAGCATCTCTTCAGCCTATCAATGGACAACCTGTTTCCTCTCATCCTCTTATTGCAAGATTTATGAGAGGTCTAACTTTAACTAAACCTCCCATTCGGCCTCCTCCGGTGGCATGGGACTTAAACGTGGTTCTTGGTCAGCTTATGAAGCCACCCTTTGAACCCTTAGCCACTACCTCCTTGAAATTTCTTTCCTGGAAAGTCATTTTCCTTATTGCAATCACTTCTGCTCGCCGCATCAGTGAACTGCAGGCTTTAGTGGCTAATCCACCTTATACAAGGTTCCATCATGATAAGGTAGTCCTTAGGACAAATCCTCACTTTATGCCTAAAGTGGTCTCACCTTTTCATCTTAATCAAGAGGTATATCTACCTGTCTTTTTTCCAGCTCCTCATGCATCCAGTGCAGAGAGGAACCTACATACGTTAGATTGTAAAAGAGCTCTTGCCTTTTACATCCATAGGACACAGCAACATCGAAAGTCTTCTCAACTTTTTGTTGCTTTTGATCCTTCTCATTTAGGACTTCCAGTCTCAAAAAGAACACTGTCCAATTGGATTGCTCAGTGTATTTCTTTTGCTTACCAGAGTAAGAACCTTTCTTTGGAAGGCCATGTCACAGCTCACAATGTGAGAGCCATGGCCACATCTATGGCTCATCTTCATTCTGTATCCATCGATCAGATCTGTCGAGCAGCCACCTGGGCCTCGGTTCATACCTTCACAGCCCATTACTGCTTGGACAAGGACTCCCGCCGGGATGCCTTGTTTGGTCAGGCTGTCCTCAGACACCTGTTCCATTCTTAAACAACTCCTGCCCACCTTCCCTGAATGGATGCCTGAGATTCATAGGAAGATGAGGAACCCTTGGAGGGGGATCTCCCCGGCATCTTAGCTAGGGAGTCCCATATGTGAGGACTCATTCCTGCTTGTTCCTGGAGATAGCACAGTTACTTACCTGTAACAGGTGATCTCTGGGAACAGCAGGAATTAGTCCTCACAACCCACCCACCTCCCCTGGGAGTTGTATCTCTCTCTCTCTCTTTCCTTTCCTCTCTCTATTGTCTCAGCTTTAAACTCGAACTGAGGAGAGTTGGTCAGGAAGGCGGGAAGGCAGCGCGCATGCGCTGTGGGAGGCCCCAAAAGCTTCCTTTCTGGGAAGCTGGGGAGCTTTCCCGCGCAGGCTCCGTCGGTTCCGACGTACCCATATGTGAGGACTAATTCCTGCTGTTCCCAGAGATCACCTATTACAGGTAAGTAACTGTGCTTTATCACTTTTAAGAGCTCTTCTAAAGTACTGTTTTGTTGCATTAATGGTTCCTAGTGGGATCAGAGGAGCCCCAGAAAGTAGAGGGGCGAGAAGAGTAATGCAGAAGTGGGCTATGATGGTGGGGGATGGGGCAGGAATAGGAAGGAAGAAGAAATAAGGGGAGGGACAGTTGTAGAGGGAAATGTTGCTGAACTGATGTAAATAGCCTGATGTTATACGAGTATTGAAACAATGTCTCTGGGGATTAGGGGCAAAGGGGCTATAGGTAGTTATTATTGTAAATAAAATAAAAAGACAATTTCAAAAAAAGAAATGTGCCTGATAAGGATGTTTATAGAAACGTCTACATAGACATTCCCAAAATAACATCACAGAGTATGGATGTCTAATAGCAGAATGGTTAAAGTAGTGGGTTAGGAGCACGGTGGCCAGGGTTCAAATCCCAGTGTGGGTCTTTGTAATCAAAGACCAGTCACTTAACTCTCTATCTTCTCTACACTCTCTGGATGTTTTAAAGTCAAAACAAGCACTTTCCTTGAGAGACTGGGAGGAGGATTTGGGAGAGATATTGACCTCCAAGAATTGGAAAAAGGTGTGGGATCAGGTAAAATGAGCCCCATGGTCCAGTAGTATTAATGAAAATTGCTATAAGATAATGTTTAGATGGTATTATACTCCAGAGAGGTTACATAGGATATTTCCTGGGGCAGCGGCAACATGCTGGAGGGGAAGTGGGTACATTCTGGTATATCTGGCGGGGTTGTGTAAAGATACATGAATATTGGGGGTGGATACAGGAATGGATACTACAGAAAATAGAGGTGTAGGTAGAACTGAAACCGGGTATATTTCTACTATCTTGGTGGGGTGGGGGTCAACAGAAGGGGGGGGGGGACGGATGCTACTGGCATGCTTAAGTGCACCCAGATGTGAGCTGGCAGCTGCCTGGAAGCAGAGGGCTGCTCCATCCATGGTGAAGTTTGAAGGGACACTGAGGCACATAGTACTTATGGAAAAATTAACAGCTGCTAGGCGGCAGAGGGTAGATAAATTTGAAGTGGATTGGGGAGAGTTGTGGAGTGTTTTGAAAGAGGGGGAAAAGGGGGGAGTAGGGAAAAGTGGGGGGGGGGAGTATAGGGGGAGGGGAAAGTCAGGGGGTGTATTGACTGGGAATGTGGGAAGCGGGGGGAGGGAATAAAAAGAAAATGTGTTGTGGGTTGTTATGATCATTGTATCGTGTTGAATGGTTAAATAAACATTTAAATATAAAAAAATTAAATTGTCCTTTCTGGGGGCAATTGTCAAATAAAAAAAACAAGCACTCTCCTGATGCCTATTCATGCCTGCAGCACGTCTAAAAGTGGACATGCCTGCAGACGTCACCATCATTGCTGAAATCAAATAGAGACGTGTAAGTCTATTTCCCCTCCGCAGGCATGCCCACACAATACCCACTTGCCTACTTGGATATCCATGCACCGGAGATGTCTGTAAATGTCATTTGTGGAAAAGCTTCAGAGACGTCTCCATAATTTCGACAACCATGTACATGTCTTCAGACATCCTAAATCACAACTAGGCCTTTTAAAATGACCTCCTACATGTAAAAAAAATGTATATCCTTTTTAAGCTTTTAAGCTTATTTTATCGTAACCCATTGATTGTCATTACAATTGTAAGTGCGCTTCTCCAGATATGCACCTTACAACCAGGTCACTGCTCACTTATGCATCAATTATTGCAGTAGTTAACGTCAATTATATTTATATGTCTAATTTCATGTTATTTTTTACTTTTCCTTTTATTTTTTCATGATATGTTGACTCTCCTTCTTAGTATCTATGTTTTACTTATTTTACTATTATCATTTTTAATTATTCCTTGGGGAGCCCCAAAGCGAATGTTGGCTTATGGTGCTACAACCCCTTAAGCCGGCCCTGCTGCAATAGCACGTGATTGCCAGTTAACGTGCATTTTGGTGGCCAGTACCTGGCATGCTCATTTATCAGTGCTCCCTGCAGCCAATGACTCATGCTAACATATGTGTTAACCGGATATCAGCGTTTAGTAAAAGGGTCCTTAAGTGTGTTTCAGATAAAATATGGATGAATCAAGATATTTAAAAAAAATTATAGATGACTAGCCTTGCAAAAAAACCCAAGGGCTGCTTTACTAAAGTGCACTAGGGTTTTGAAATCAACAAGAATTTAGCACTTAAGCTAAAGCATGGTAGTTGCAACTGCAGTGCACTAACTGCTGGAAGTGTGTCCAGCATCTTCCCAGCAATTACTGTACAGAACAGTTCCCTAATGCACTGCGGCAGCTTGCACAATTACCGCACAGAATGGTCCCCAACACACCTCAGCAGCATACATATTTACAGCACAAAACAGTTCCCTAATGCACCATGACAGCATGCACAATTACCACACAGAACAGTCCCCTAATGCACCACAACAGCATGCACAATTACAGCACAGAGCGATCCCCCAACTCACTGTGGCAGCATGCAGTATTACTGCACAGAATGGTCCCCTAATGCACCACAACAGCATGCACAATTACAGCAGGGAACGTCCCCAATACACTGCGGCAGCATACATATTTACAGCACAAAGCAGTTCTCTAATGTACCACAGGTGCATGCACAATTACAACACAGAATGGTCCCCAACATACAATGGCAACATGCAAAATTACAGCACAGAACGGTCCCCAACACACTGCGGCAGCAAACATATTTACAGCACAAAACAGTTCCCTAATGTACCGTGGCAGCATGCATAATTATAGCACAGAGTCCCCAATGCACTATGGCAGCATGTACAATTACTGCACAAAATGGTCCCCTAATGCACCGCGGCAGCATGCACAGTTACTGCACAGAACAGTCCCCTAATGCACCATGGCAGCATGCACAATTACAGTACAGAACGGTCCCCTAACACACCATGGCAGCATGCATAATTACTGCATAGAACGGTGTCCTCACGCACCACGGCAGCATGTACAAACAGCACAGAAAGGTCCCTTAACAGACCAGGGAAGCGCGCACAATTACTGCAAAGGATGGTTCCCTAATGCTCCATGGCAGCATGCACAGTTACAGCACAGAATGGTCCCCTAACGCCCTGCGACAGTATGCACAATTACAGCACAGAGCGTTCCCCTAATGCACCATGGTAGCATGCTCAATTACTGCAGAACGGTCCTCTTACACAGTGAGACAGCATGCACAGTTACTGAAGGTGCACTTAACTCCTCCTATTGAGATGAAATTAAGAGAAATCGTGCAAACTGTAAGAGTCGCACTTAACATACAGTGTTTATTCTCACACTAACTGTGCAGCACTCACCATGTACCCTCTCCGCCCCTAATCCACTCCTTTATCACCCCAACGTGTGATTCACAACATGTAAATCTATTTGCACTGTGTTGGGCCCTCACTATCAGTTATTGCGAGCTTCGGTATGCACTTTTCACACTCCAAAATCCGCACTAACTGCATAGCATATTTTAGTAAAAGGACCCTCAATCCTATCCCCTTCAAAACAAGTAAAAAGAATGTTATCGCAAGTTGTTATAAGCAAACATCATACCCAAAGTGAATATGTGTGAAATGTGTATGAATAAAGTTGTATATATTACAATTTACCTGCAACAAGGTTGCAAACCAATATGCAAAGTACAAATCAGCTAGAAAGTGATCTCAAATCGAGTTCTGAGAACCATCTATAGAAACCACATGTTAAGCAATAATCATAAGAAAACTCAATATAATACTGATTTCAACAGTGCATGAAGCAAGAACACAAAATTAATATTTGATATTTTTATGTATGTTCAGTATGTCTTTTATATATGTTTACCTTTTGTGTTTTTAAGATATATCCCTGAGGAAGGCACATTCCACAACATGGCCGTGTTATCCTCTCAGTAATTTGAAATGTCTTATTTGACTGTTCACATGAAAAGTATGGGAACCCCTGAGCAACTCCATAGAATTTCTAAATATCAGATGCTATGTGGCCATTGTGTGAGCCGAGAAAATTCTGTTGTCATCATTATTAGCTTTCCATATTCACTAATACATGGATGATATCTTTTGTTTATATCCAGCAGTTACTGAGACCATCCAGAAAGAGAAGAGAAAGGAAAATAAAAGAGAATACCTTGTAATAAGAGAACAAATCTCAAGAAATTCAAGAATTGTCCCTGAAAATATTTCCCGGGGGACTGAGAGAAGTAACACAAGGAATCAGCAACTGGAATCAGAGAAGGAGCAGAGAGACCCTGCAGGAGACTCACCAGACGAAGTCACTGAGTGTGAGAGAAGTGACAGGGAGCTCACAGACATCCCTGAGCCCCAGAGACACCTAACAGTAGAGAGAACCATCCGAAATAGTAACAGTGACCAAATGATCTCCAAACCCCACCAAGGAGAGAGGAAAACCCACACTAGGGGGAGACGCTTTTCATGCTCTCATTGTGAAAAATGTTTCAAACAGAAGGTAAATCTGAAATTACATGAGAGCATTCATGCTGAAGTAAAACCATTTCCATATATTGAATTTAACAAAAGGTTCTGTCATAAGCAAGCACTAATTATACCCCAAAGTAATGAAAAAAGTAGAGAATATGTGAAATCTTGCAATATCAAGCAGTTCATAAAACAGAACCAGAAAATAAACATAGAAGAGAGTAATTTGTCATCTTCAGCATCTGAGGAAATATCTACGGGTCTTTCACAAATGAAAATTCATCAAAGGAGACATACTGGAGAGAAACATTCCACTTGTTCTGAGCGTGATAGCAGCTTCATTTATCTGTCACAGCTGAAAACCCATCAACTGATCCACAGCAGAAAGAAACCTTTTACATGTACTGAGTGCTGTAAAACCTTCAAGAGTATGTCATATTTGAAAAGCCATCAAATGATTCACTATGGAAAAAAATGCTTCATATCTACTGAGTGTGGTCAAAACTGCAGTAGGTTGTCAAAACTGAAAAACCACCAACTATTCCACAGCAGAAAGAAAACTTTTAAATGTATTGAGTGTAATAAAAGTTTCTATCAGTTATTGACTCTAAAACGGCATCAAATGATCCACAGCAGAAACGAAAAATTTACATGTTCTGAGTGTAGTAAAACCTTCAAGAGCATTTTGAAACTGAAAACCCACCAAATGATCCACAGCGAAAAGAAACGTTTTACATGTACTGAGTGTAATAAAAGTTTCAATTGGTTATCACATATGAGAAGGCATCAAATAATACATAGCCAAAAGAAGCTTTTTACATGTACTGCATGTAATAAAAGTTTCAATCGGTCATCGACTCTGAAAAGCCATCAAATGATACACAGCAGAAAGAAACCTTTTACATGCACTGAGTGTAATAAAACTTTCATTTGGTTATCACAACTGAAAAGTCATCAAAAGATACACAGTGGAAAGAAATCTTTTACATGCACTGAGTGTAATAAAAGTTTCTATCTGTTATCAGCTCTAACAAGGCATCAAATGATACACAGCGGAAAGAAACCCTTTGCATGCTCTGAGTGTAATAAAAGTTTCAATCAGTCATCACATCTGAAAAGTCATCAAATGATACACAGCGGAAAGAAACCTTTCACATGCACTGAGTGTAATAAAAGTTTCAATCAGTCATCGACTCTGAAAAGTCATCAAATGATACACAGTGGCAAGAAACCTTTTACATGCACCGAGTGTAATAAAAGTTTCTATCGGTCATCAAATCTGCAAAGTCATCAAATGACACACAGCGGAAAGAGACCTTTTACATGCACTGAGTGTAAAAAAAATTTCTGTCGGTCATCTGATCTGAAAAAGCATCAAATAATACACAGCAGAAAGAAAGCTTTTACATGTACTGTGTGTAAGAAAAGTTTCTATCAGTCATCACATCTGAAAAATCATCAAATAATACACAGCGGAAAGAAACCTTTTACATGCACTGAGTGTAATAAAAGTTTCAATCAGTCATCGAATCTGAAAAAGCATCAAATAATACACAGCGGGAAAAAATTGTTTACATGTCCTGAGTGTAATAAAAGTTTCTATCAGTTATCACATCTGCAAAGTCATCAAATAATACACAGTGGAAAGAAACCTTTTACATGCACTGAGTGTAAAAAAAAATTCTGTCGGTCATCTGATCTGAAAAAGCATCAACTAATACACAGCAGAAAGAAACCTTTTACATGTACTGTGTGTAATAAAAGTTTCTATCAGTCATCACATCTGAAAAGTCATCAAATGATACACAGTGGAAAGAAACCTTTTACATGCACTGAGTGTAATAAAAGTTTCAATCAGTCATCAAATCTAAAAAAGCATCAAATGATACACAGCAGAAGGAAAGATAGTTCACAGTGAGCAATGAAAAAACTTGTAAAGCAGACATATGTCACTTCTGTGGGAAAAAGCTGGAAAAAGTGACTCACCTCATAGCTGCCTGTGAAGCAGTGGTGGCTCTGTAAAGAGACAGAGTGAAGCGGCTACCTCAGGTGGCAACTTTTGGGGGCGGCAAAAAATGCCCCCAAAACAGCCACCTCACTCCACCTTCAAAATTTGCACTGCATGCGGAGTCTGGCTTTGTGAAGTTTCAGTTTAATTTTTGTCTACATATTTTTTTTTTACTTTAGGTTGTAGTCACTTATTCTGTACTTGGTGAGGGTCTGTTGTTCTGAGTGTGTGACTGAGGCCAGGTGTTCTATGAACATGCAGTTTGTACATAGGGATCTATACTGTACTGTAGTAATTTGACTTGTTCAGCTTTTCATATAGGTGTATGGATGTTCTAGGGCCTGCTGCAGTATTTATACTGCTGCTTTTTTCTGGGTAGGTCCCTTGTATGAGTTTAGGAAGTTTATGCTGGTATGGTATGATAGATTTGACCTTGTAGATCTTAGGTGACTTTTATTGGGTTTTATATTAGTTCCCAGTATTCCTGGTACTGGAGAATGTTTATTTGTTAGTGAGATGACCAGAATCAATTTTTTTTTAAATATATTTAGTTCTGTGGGTGTATGTCCTACTTCCGCTCTGTACCCATTGTTGAGAGAGAGGTTTCTGTGGATGCAGGATATATATTCAAAAAGAAAAAGTGAGAACCATAACACAGTTTATAATAGAATTAAATGAGTTATAATTTGGTCTTATAAACTGTGCTGTGATTCTCACTTTATCTTTTAGTTCCTTGGATCTTGCATTTCCTGTTTTTTATATTTACATTAACACCATGCTGGTCCAGTGCGCAGTTTTGGAAGTTATGGTGGGGTAGCTAAGCCCTTCTTGGTGTTTATGTTGGCGTGAGAGATGTTGTGTTGGGGTCACAAAGTCTGCCTTGTTTTTTAGAGGGTGGAAAGTGCTGTGTTGGGGTGCAAAGTCACTCTTGTTTTTGTGGAACTGGGAGATGCTGCATGGGTGCTGTTGAGCTCTTCTTGTTTGACATATATAGCAGCATGTTTCCTAGGCTCTGCACTGGTAACATATGAACATAAGAAATGTCATACTGGGTCAGACCAAGGTCCATCAAGTCCAGTATCCTGTTAGTACCTGGCAGGTTCCCAAAAAGGCAAACAGCTTCCACAATGCTTGTCCAAGAGCAAGCAGTGGATTTCCCAGGTCCTCTTTAATGATAGTTTATGGACCTTTCTTCCAGGAACTTCTCCAAACCTTTTTTATACCCAGATACACTAACAGTTTTTACTACATCCTCCCATACTGAATTTCAGGCGTTGATTTAGGTGTTGACTCAAAAAATATTTTCTCTTATTAGTCTTAAAAGGGTTAGATTGTGGCTTCTTTCATGTCCCCTAGTCTTTCTACTTTTTGATTATATAAACAATCAAGCTATGTTTATCTGTTCATTCCTTAATTTATAGACCTCTATCATATCTCCCCTCAGCAGTCTCTTTTCAAGTTTAAAAAGCCCTAAGCCTTTCCATCTAGGGATATCCTTCCATCCTCTTTATCATTTGAGACTCTACTCATCCACTTATTCGACACCCTACTCAGAGGAATTAACAACATTAAGACCGGTTTCCTGTTAGTGTTCATTGACATCTCCTCTGCATTTGATACAGTATCCCACAGCATCCTTTTGAATAGACTAACTAACACTAGTCTATACAACACTACCTGTTGTAGCCCTTTTATGGGGCAGGCCCTCCTACTTGGATTCCAACCTGGATTCTTAAGTTTTACCTAACCCTTCTAACAGGAAGGAAAAAACAAGACACACACACACAGAAAATCAATTATAATAATTCCAGAGCTCTAGAAGGAAGACCGTCAAAGGGAGCAAATCATGGCTCCTCTCCAACTGTCTTCAAAGAGCTTCTGCCAGAGATCTGCCTTTTATTAAGAAGTATCAGCTGACATAGTTAATTTTTAATTAACATCGGTTGATATTATTCATGTTACAAAATCATAGGTTAGAAATACAATCTGCTTACAGGGTTAATTTTCTGCTGATGCTTTGCAAAATTACATGAGAAAAAACAAAGACTGTGATTATAATTACCAGGTAACAGTAGGTGTCACTGTGATTCTTTCATATTACAAAAGCTGATTAGTTACACTATAAATTCTCTCTAAATTTTAGGTAATTTCATAAGCTTTATTTGATTTCCAGTTATATGTTGACCTAAGGTCTCTGATTCTCGGAAAGTTCATACTGACCTTAGTTAGCTAATTTTCAGCCTATCATCTATCACAAAAAAGAGGTAGCCCCTGTCTGGAAAGCAGAAACTACCCTTTGTGCCAGTGACTATGTACACAACATATTTGCTAATCTCTGTTATAACAAACTGTCAGCACTTTTCTACAAAGAGAGAAAACCAGGCAGAAGCTTCTATCTAAAAATGTATGTTTCAATTAAGCCAATTTGATTATAATAAACATGTTTCTTTTTCCTAAGTAATGGTATATGGCTATAGCATATTCACAGCCCTGTTTCTTCATTATTCTCTGCACTCGAATCACTATCTGTGTCTACATCCAGGGTCCCATAGACAGATTCATCACTGTCTACTTCCAGGTCCAAATTGCCATAAACAGGACGATCCATACGTGTATAGGTTACCTTATCACTCAGAAGCTCATCAGTTTCTGCTATAGTTTCCAATCTTGTTCTAGGGCCTGGGTCAGTTCTTCCTTTTCCACAGTCCTCCCTTTGGTTCTACTCAGAACCACATCCCTCATGGAAAGGCAGTTCTTGGAGCAGATCCCCAGAACTGGGAACACTTCGTAACCTAAGGACTGCAATTGTGTTTGTGGTCTTAGCCATATATGAAGTACAGCATTTCATAAAACAGGCAAGGCCTATCCCTAGAAGCAGGAGAGCTACTAGGAAACCAAAGAGGCCTGTCAGTAAGGCCTTTAAGGGACCTGACAGGCCACCCCACATATTTTCAAACCAGGGCCATACAGAATCAGAAGTACCTTCAATATTATCTTTGGAGAAATGAGTTTCTTTTCTTACCTGATCTAAGATACCAGTTATCACCTTGCTCTGGGAGTCAACGAGCATACAGCAGTGCTCGTGTACGACCCCACAAACTCCGCCTTCCTTGGCTAATAAATAATGCAAGGCCATACGATTTTGGCTGGAGTAAGCAGTTAGTTTGTCTACAGTACCTTGCATGACTGTGAGGGCATCAGTCAAATCCTGAACTGTTACTTCTATCAGGGCATATATTCACAATAGTTGTTTACCATAATGTGCTGTAGGACGTATGGCACCAAAAGTACTGAGCCAAACTGTTCCAGTGAAGGTGCTTACTTCTTGTTGGGTAAGCTTAGTAGTATCATCTAGCAATTTACGTGCTGCACTTATATCTGCACTGTGGTCATCTGCAGCTCTGCAAGGATGACCAGGGGACATCCCAAGTAAGGATTCATATGGGACAAGTTTCCATGGCAAGTCAAGGGTAGCTATGTAACAATTGCCAGACCAATCAGCAGGCAACCGAACATAAGCTAAGGTTCCACCCCCAAAATAATGACCTATCAAGGCAAGGAGTCCATCAGGCCAAATTTTGTAATCTTTAGGTTCTGTAAGCAGAACATCAGTCCCAGGCCAAATATCCCTTAACCATGGGTGATAGTATCCTAAATAGGGATATAGATAGTTATCAACATAGCCATATCCTGAACCATCTTTACTGTTCTCCAATCTATACTTTCCATATATTGGTAGCCCATTCTGGTCATAATACTGTAATTCATACTGGTCCAGACAGGTTTTAGGATCAGTTAGAATGTTAACAACCCTCAGATTAGAATGGGCTCGTACAGAGCTCACTGTGGGAGTGTCCATTACCAAATGTACATGATTGTTAGTCATAATGGTCTGACAACTAGATAAAGGGGTTTCCCCCACAGGATAAACCCCCTTTCACTGAAAACAAATAGGAGGGTTGGTAACTGGCTGAGGACTGATAATTCTTGGAGCAGAGGTTGCCACATCTGGCCATGTTACAGTAAGATTGAATAAGGTTTCCATTCGCAGACAACTCCTTTAATTCTTGCAGAGAGATATGTCGAGGTCTGGGTAAAAACCCAAACTGCGTAGCTGCTGGGTGAGAAAAGCACACAGCATAATTCGAAATATTAAAACGCTGAATTAAGGAATAAATATGAGAATGAAACACATTATAAAAAACGCCATGTTTTGCCCAAGTAGCATGCGGATCATACGCAGGAACCGTATGATCAGGAACTGATGTGTATGATCAGGAACCACTAAGGGTGTAGGGGCTGGGGCCAGGGCTCGAAGCAATACATCTACTATTGCCTGTTGAACAGGCCCTACCGTTGGTGTACTTATCTCTAATATCCTTTTTACCAAAGCCTCCACACCCCCTACTCTTGGGAGAGAAATCCCACACACCAGATTAAAAAACACAAAAACAGTGCCAATGCCACTGAAAGCATATATATCAGCCAATGCTGTGAGGAGAAGACCAAAGTGGGTTGTAACTGTCCAACAACTTCACACCCACTTTCTTGGTTGAGCGGAGTTAAAATCCGAGGAAGCGATTTCAGTTTAATCTCAAATTCCTCTGGTTCCGGCCTAGGCTGTATACAGGGATGTCTTCTTATCCAGGGCGCGGTGCTTTCTTGCACTGATCCAAATGTATCCAGGTTTTCCATCCTTTCACTTTCAACGCTGAATATCCCACCAGCAACACTTGGAATGGTCCCAGAAACCTTGCTGCCAGAGCAGACTTCGGCGCCGGATCCTTGATGAGCACCCAATCTCCAGGTTCCACGTCTGGAGGTGGTCGCGATGCCTGAGCACCCTGCTTTGTAAGCTGCAAAAAGGAAGGAGATACCAACAGATATTTACAATAGAATAATAGGTCGCTGCGCAGCAGTTGGGGATCGGGTAATCGATCTGGTGCCACTATAACATGGGCTGGGGTAGTTGCCGGACGTCCAGTCACAATTTCATAGGGCCTTGTCGATTTCTTTGACGGGAATTACGGATCGAAAATAAAGCAAATGGCAGAGCTTCCACCCAATCCCGACTCCAATCATGAGTTAGGGAGCGGAGGAGCGCCTTCAGTGTCCGATTCGTCTGTTCCACTTTTCCAGAGCTTTGCGGATGATACGGAGGATAAAGTTGCTGATGAAGGCCAAGAAATGCAATTATGCCTTTCCAGACTTCTGCCGTGAATGCTGGGCCTTGATCAGAAGACAAAACCAGGGGCACTCCCCACAAAGGAATAAACTGGGTAAGCAAACACTTCAAAACTGTAGCAGCAGATAACAAATTAGTTGGATAGGCTTCAGGCCATCCTGAATATAGACAAGTAAAAACCAAAAGGTGCTTCCTTCCCCCCTTGGCACAAGACAGATCAGTGAAATCCATTTGCAGGGAGAGGAAGGGTCCTTGAGGCCTAGGCAAGGATGGAGAAGGTAATGCACGAAGAGTACATCCAGATTTTCCTGCTTGTAGACACGGGAGACAAGAAACATAGACAGCATGAGCAGTAGAAGCAAATGCAGGATTATACCATAACTGAGCAAAAGCATTTGTCATAGCCGGAACACTTAAATGCAACTTGTGATATAAAAACAGAGCGACAGGATAAAATAATAATTTAGGACAAATAAATAATTGGTCCTTTTTCCATAGTCCAGTACCATCAGGCGATGCTCCCCAAGACAACCATTCCTGCTTTTCGGTGAAGTCTGCTAAATCCTGATGGGAACACATCAAGTCAAATGATAATGAAGCAGAAGTGGAAGCTGCAAGTGAATGAAGAGTTAATAGCAGATGCGATGGAGCTGCAGGCTCTGTTGCTGCAGCTTTAGCAGCTTGGTCCACAAACTGATTGCCTTGTGACACTACAGAACCAGTAAGATCATGTCCTTTACATTTTAACACAGCCACCTGAGCTGGTTTAAGCACTGCAGCAAGCAAACATTCAATGTAGCGGGTATGTTTGATAGGCTTATGAGCAACTGTCAAAACTCCACGTTGTGCCCAGATATTACCAAAATCCCAAAGAACCCCAAGTGCATAAGCGCTGTCAGTATGGATATTTACAACCAAATGTGCAGACATTTCCAGGGCCCGAATGAGAGCAAATACTTCAGCCAACTGGGCACTGGCAAATGGCAAGGCTCCCGACTCTATTAAAGAATGAACAGTGGTAACAGCATAACCAACAAGTAAATCCCCTTGCTCATTACGAAAAGCAGAGCCATCAGTAAACAGAATCCAGTCAGGACTGGGCAGAGGGACAGAGGAAAGATCAGGCCTAGCCTTTGAATAAGCCATTACAGAGGAAGGACAATCATTAGTGCCATCGAGGTCAGACAATTGCAAAAGGGGCTCAAGTGAAGCCAGGATTTGAGCAGGTTGTAAAAGTGAAACTTCATGTAAAGTGATATGTGCTTGAGAGATAGCCAAATCAAACAACAACAAACGAGAACTGGAAAGAGGCTGAGTCTTTGCCAAATGTAAAAGACGTGCAACTGAATGAGAAGTATATACATGCAATTCATGCTGAAGAACAAGAAAATCCGTAGTTTGTATAGCAAACACCACTGCAGCCAAAGACTGAAAGCATGGAGGCATGCCAGAGACAACAGGATCAAAAGCTTGGGAAAAATAACCCAAAGGCTTTAGTCCAGTAGGGAAACGTTGTGCCAGAACACAGACAGCAGCATTGACGGAAGTAGCCACATAGAGACAGAAAGGCAAAGCATAGTCAGGGAAAGAAAGGCAGGGAGACGTCAATAGGGCCTGGTGCTGGGAGTTGAAAGCATTATGCTGAGCTTCAGTAGGAACTATAATACCCTCAGGAGCCTCATGGCCAAGAAGGGCATACAGCGGAGCAGCAAGCTCAGCAAAGTCAGGGATCCACTGGCGGCAAAACACTAAAAGACCTAAAAAGCGACGTATATGAGAAACAGTAGCAGGAAAAGGCATAGACATAATAGGACCAATTCGCTGAGCCGTAATAGAGCGGCCAGCTGAGGAGAGACATACACCAAGAAATATCACTTGTGGCAGATAAAATTGCAACTTAGACTGATTAACTTTCAAACCCAAATGAGAGATATGTACAAGAGTTAACATAGTATCATTAACACAAGCATCATAACAGGGAGAGCAAATAAGTAAATCATCAACATACTGTATCAGATTTGTCCAATGCCAAATCCTGCAAAGCAGCTTTAAGGGCCTGTGAAAAATAAGCAGGACTCGGTGTATCCTTGAGAAAGGGTAGTCCAGGTATACTGAAGCCCTTTGTATGTGAAAGCCAGTAAGTACTGAGACTCCTCCCCGACCAGAATTGAGTAGTAGGCGGAGCTTAAATCTGTGACTGAAAAGTGGGTGGAGCCACATGGTATACAAGTCCAAATGTCATGAGGATTGGGTACAAGGGGAAAAACTGGTAGGACAATATGATTAATAGCTTGCAAGTCTTGCACAAATCTGTAAGACTTACCATCAGCCTTTAGTACAGGTAAAATAGGCGTATTGCAAGGAGAAGAAGTTGGTACTAACACACCCTGGTGTAGCAAGTTTTCAATCACTGGCCGTATTCCAGCCACTGAAGCAGCAGGCAGAGGATACTGACGCACATAGGGCAATGGAGCTCCCGGCCGTACTTCAGTCTTGACCGGGGAAATGTTAAGATGTCCAATATCATTACCTGGCACAGCCCACAAGGTTGAAGGAAGGGTGGAGCGGTCACCTCAGTTGGAGTTGCAGCTACAGGCTTTTGGACTTGCAGGGGACACAAAGTACAAGTCAAAGTGCCGGTTTCCCAACTGATAACAGTCTTGTTTCTGGAGAGAAAATCTCGCCCAAGCAAATTGACAGGCAAAGTAGGGCCAACCAGGAAATCTGAATGATACAATTTTCCTTCTACTAGAAGGGGTACGTCAGTCAATTTTTGATGCATTATAGTTCTTCCCTCAATTCCTTCACAAGGGACTCTAGGAGCTGTAGGCAGCGCCTCAAACAGAGGAGGGGGAAATTGTGATAGAACTATGGCAGATGTGGAGGCACCTGTATCTAACAGGAAGAGCAATTCATACCCCAAGATCGTAGCGACTATTTCTCCCTGTGTGTTAGGGCGCACTACCAAGCCTAGTCAGTCCTCACTATAATCAAGGTCAGTTTCTGCATAATATTGGGTCATGACTGAAGGCTGATTAGGGGTAAAAACAGGATATGGGGCATGCGAATAACTAGCTCCTGCAGCATCAGATTAGGGAAGGTCACTCCTTTGCATAGTACAGTCTCTTACAATATGTCTCAATTTGCCACACCTAAAACAGGTGCGGTCTCCTTGATATCCCCCCCCCCCCCACATATCCACGACCTCTACCTCTAAAGGGTACAGTGCCCCTACCACCTCTGCCATCACTTGCTCTACCTCGCCCCCTGAAATTTGATTCATAACTTGCTACTTGGAGATTTAAAAGTTTTTGGCACTGTTTCTCCACTTTACCTTTGTCTTCATCCTTCTGCTTCTGGATCCGCTTTTCTGCATGCAAGGCAGCTTCCAAGATCTCCTGTGCTGACTTGGTAGACCATCCAAGCAAAGCATTTTCGAGAATCGCTTTTATTTCTGACTGCAATCCATTCACAAAAATTGAGGCAAAGCCTTCCATTTCACCATTCTGAGGGGAAAAATCTCGGAACGCTAGGCAACACCTGGTATGAAACTGAGCAACAGCTTCATGCCTACCCTGCTTCAGGTCTAATAGCTTGGACAAATCTTTCACAGGGGTACATTTCTTTTCAATAGCTTTTAACATATTATTCCGGTCTTCCCGGAAGGCAGTCATTTGAGTAACATCAGAAGAATTAGTAACAGGGTCCGCAAGGTGCCACTCCCATGCTGCGTTATCCCGCAGTTGGGGGTGGGTGACTGCGCGCAATTCTATTGGATTTAAAAAGACTGATTTTAATAAATTTTGCAAATCTACCCAGGAGGGGTCATAAGTAGTTATTAGCTGACGCCACTAATCCACAAACTGACCAGGTTTTTCTCGGAAGTCAGGGCAAGATCTAGCCAAATTAAAACTTCAGCTGGGGACCAATGAGATGCTAAAGTAACTAAACCACCATCCCCCTAGGGAAGGCTCTGAATGGAGCAAGCAGATCTATTCTCTTATTCTGTTCTCTTTCCTCTCTAACCTCCATATTTAAAGTTAAAAATTCCCCTAACTCTAAAGTCAAACGCTGCAAGTGTTTCCAGTTAGGGATCAAAGGAGCTTTTGTCCAATGGCCAGTTCCTTTGGCAACTACAGCCATGGCTTCTGCTACCAGTTCCTTATTCTGACTACGTGGCAACAGCTCTAGTGTATGCTGTTTTACTTGTAGGTCAAGTGCCTCAAGTGTAGCTATAATGACTTCAGTCGTACTGACTTTTTCTGCTAAGCGGGCAAGATATTGTGTCAACTGCTCTTTAGTGGTTATTAATTCAAGCTGACTTGCTTCTACCCCTATTAATTGCTCAAGTTCCAAAATTTCATTTTTTAATTGTTGAGCCCGCGTAGTGCGGGGGATAACTATAGGTTCTCCAGGGGTAGCAGAAAAGGGACCACCTGGCATGATTAAAGGAGTGGCGTCTGCCACAGATATAGAGATTGGGGAATCAGGGGAAGGCAGTACTACACCCGAAATAGAACCTGAGGGGTGAGTATCAGACTTAATAGGGGTAGAAACACCAGGCATATCTTCCAATTGGATGAGCGACACCTCCTGATCTTGGTGGGATGCCGGTGCTGCAGCACTATTCATAGTTAGTGATACAGCCAATGCAGTGGACTCCTTCTCATAAGCCGGAGGAGCAGAAGCAACAGTACTGGGTTCAGGGTCACAATTTTTTAAAGGAGGATGATTGCCAGAACTACCAGTCTTAATTTCAGCTTTTGTTTGTTTGGCCAAAACACAGATTTGTTCCTCCATTCTAAACACTTGATCTTTAAATTTTTCAAACAGAATCCGTGGCCTTTTGGGCTTTTTCTGCAGCCTTAGATTGCCACCACCCATACACGACCCACTCGTGACTGGTATGAGGTCGCCCCAAGTCATCGAGGGCCATCTCATACTGTAAACAACACAGTTTGTCCTCCTGAAAATTTCCACCCAGCGGGAACTGCAAACTGGGGTTAGAAGCAGTCATCGAATGCCAACGGCCAACATAATCTAAGGCGCTATCACCAAACCTGCGCCTCATTTCATAAGTTGGGCTTCCTTTTTTCAGCCCTATACTACGAGCTTTTTCGCCCCACTCATCTAACTGAGTTTTCTGTTTAATTTTACTGGCCTTATTGCCCATTTCAAAATTCACGACAGAAACCTGCCTAACACAGAAAACTGCTTTATAACACTGTATTTAATACTCACAGACAGACTACTGCCCACGTCCACGCTTTTCGTTCCTGTGGAAGGGAGGAAATCCGGAGTCTACGGCACCAACTGTTGTAGCCCTTTTTTGGGGCAGGCCCTCCTACTTGGATTCCAATCTGGATTCTTAAGTTTTACCTAACCCTTCTAACAGGAAGGAAAAAAACAAGACACATACACAGAAAATCAATTATAATAATTCCAGAACTCTAGAAGGAAGACCATCAAAGAGAGCAAATTATGGCTTCTCTCCAACTTTCTTCAAAGATCTTCTGATAGAGATCTGCCTTTTATTAAGAAGTATCAGCTGACATAGTTAATTTTTAATTAACATCAGATGATATTATTCATGTTACAAAATCATAGGTCTGAAATACAATCTGCTTACAGGGTAAATTTTATGCTGATGCTTTGCAAAATTACATTAGAAAAAACAGAAGTTAAAGGCTGTGATTATAATTACCAGGTGACAGTAGGTGTCGCTTTGATTCTTTCATATTACAAAAGCTGATTATTTTATTTTATTTATTTATTCAAACGGATTTGTATACTGCCTTTTCCTGCGATTAAGGCGGTCTACACAGCAAACAATCAATAAATATTGTGTCTAGTGTGCACATGCATTGAGCAGTGACTGCATGTGTGTGTCAATGGTTGTTGATTCTTGGCGAGCTATTTACAATGTGTGTTATTTACAATATTATGTACATCAGGACTTTACTTCAGTACTATAATCATGTCGTGAGGGGAGGGTGGTTGATCTTGGGTATTGTCTGTTGCACAGTTTAAGTGATGTCACCGTAGTGCTCTATGAAGAGGGTCATTTTTAGCAGTTTCCTAAAGTCCTTAATGTCCGTTGTTGACCGTAGTTCATCAGGGAGGGCATTCCAAATTGTTGGTGCCGCCTTTGATAAGGCTCGTTTTTCGGTATCCTTGCGTACATTGGTGAAGTCTCTTGGGGTGTTGACATGGTTGGATGTGCCTCTCCTCCTCGGTCTTGTGCTGCTGTCGGGTTGTATGAGTGGGTGTAGGCTGAGCATTGCAACCACATATTCTCAAACAAACCTGCCATAAAATAAAGACAGCCCGTGGTCTTCAACTAATTTTTGCCAGTCATGACTTCTGCACAGTTTTCCAGGCATTGGTACTTCCACACCTGGATTACTGTAACATAATCCTAGAGGCCTATCAGCATCCACAACCCACTCCTTGCAGGTGGTGCATAACACCGCTGCTCAAATCTTACACGACGCTTCCATTCAAAAATACATAACACATTTTTTCAAAATCACCACCTGCTGCGTATCACATCATGCACCAAATATAAGGCCATTTCACAACCTTTAAAGCAAACCACAACTTCTCCTCAGAATATTTACATTCTCTAATCCATAAGACACCAGACGATAGGCAGAAGAGAACCAATGCACCTTACCATCCCTATAACATGCAGGGAAAGCAGCCAAGCAACATCAAAGCACTTATGCTTTACACTCCACACCTATGGAATGATCAGCCACCTGACATCTGCTCCACGAGGGACTTGCAAGACTTTAGAAAGAAGCTGAAGACTTATCTATTTAATCTTTTAGCTGGAGAAGAAGAGTTAACTCGTCTTACCCTAGCCATTCAGCCAATGGGAAAGTTGAGTTAACTCGTTCTTCACAATGATCGCCGCTGCTCCTGCTGAGCATCAGTCCTCCTGCTTCTTTCTGCAGTCTGCGGTAGTGACTGACAGACTGTGCAGAGAGATCAGTAATCAGTGGGAGCAGCGTTTGATACAAACTTTGCAGTTGGATGGTTAATAACCCAGGCAGTGGTGCTTTTTTCCCAGTTAAGGGGTTAAGGAACACTTTGATATAGCCCCAGTATAATCTCAACCCCCTCATCCTAATCTAACCCTACCCACTCTCTCCCTCCCACGTCTACTCCACCCACACAACAGATCAAGACAGATTACTCCAATACCAATACAATACTTTGTTGTTCAACATTTGACTTATTTACTATTTAAGGTTTATGTACTACCGTTATGGTAATTGCACTTGTTCCATGTATGATAATCTAATCAAATTAGTTTTGTTAAGTTAACACCAACCTGTTCCATATAAAGTTATATTCTAACTGTTCCATGTAAACTGACTTGACATCTTGATAAGGCGGTATATAAAACCAGTTAAATAAATGCATAAACTATTTATAAACAATCTGAAGATCTACAGTTCCAGCAACCAACAATTTAGCAGAGCAATTCCATGTGGTGAAAAGTTTTTCTGATGACATCAGGATGACCTTTGGCCTTGACAAATGTGCTAATGTAACTTTTTTAGAGGAAAATTGAGCAAAGAGGAAAACATTTCCCTAACTGAGGGCTGTGACATCAAGAACCTTGAACAGGAAGGAATATATAAGTATCTTACAGATGAGGAAGGAAACACACTCAAGCAGAAATTACTGAGAGAAAAGATCAGTAAAGAATACTACTGGCGATTAAGATCATTACTGAAAAGTGCCTTAACATCACAGAATATGATACAAGCCATCAATCAGCTACTAATTCCTGTACTGTCGTACAGCTTTAGGATTATGGACTGGCCTCTTAAAGATCTTGAAAAATTGGATGTGTGAACAAGAAAATTCCTCCATGCCTATGAAGTAATTTACAAGAATCAGTGTATATCAAGGTTGTATGTCCCTAGAGCTGAAGGAGGGCTAGGCCTCATGGGGATGGATTACACATACAGAGCTATCATAGGTCTCCAGGCCTGCCTAATTGCATCACTGTATCCAAATTTGCAAAAAATGATGAAATATGAAAGTAAACCTCCAGAATCTGTCTCCATCATCAAACTTGGACAAGCGTTCCGATAACTAGAAGGAATGAGTGAGAATCCACAAGCATAAATAGGGAAGGAAATAACAGAATTTGCAGAACAAGAGAAAAAATGTCATCAAAGAATCAGATCAAACAAGGAAAAACAAGAGGCAAATGCACAAATACAGTGGGAAATACAGAATATTACTCCAGGAACCCTTTGTTGATCAACAATGGACACATGAATGGTTAAAGAGAGGTGAACAGAAACCAGAGGATAAGAGGTTGATGGTAGCAGCCCAAGAGAGCAGTGTCAGGATGAGATGGTTTACAGCAAGCGTTGAAAAAACTGACAAAACAAACATATGTCAGTACTGTGGGAAAAAGCTGAAACAATGATTCATCTCAAAGTCGACTGTGAAGTTCTGATGGCAGAAACCGTCTATACAGAAACCAGCTATACAATAATCTAGCATGCCTCATCCATTGGAAACTCTGCCAGCGCTATAACCATCACTGTGACTGAAAAGTACTGTTATCATAAGCCTAAAATAATTAAAGAGAATGAAGAGGTTATGATCACCTGGCACATTCCCATTTTGACCAATAAAATGTTGGAGGCGAAGAAGCCAGATAAATGGTAAAGGAGAAAAACACGGCATTGATTATAGAGGTGTCAGTTCCAAGTTACTTTGAATTGCATTGAGGGAGAAAATCTTTAAGTGCCAAGAAATGCAGTTGGACACCAAGAAAATGTGGCAGAAAGAATACTGAGGTATTTCCCATCGTGTTGGGTACCACAGGCCTAATTAAGAGGAACTTCCAATCACATCATGATAAATTACTCATGCATGTAACATCTTATGAACTCCAGAGGGAGGCTGTCTTTGGCATGATGCAAGTACTATGCTGAGTATTAGCAGTAAATTTGAGAGAGTGAGATCATACTCCACATACCCTAGCTTAGAAATGAGGTTGTCATGCTATGCGCGAAACTCAGCCATTTGGAGAGAGAGCCCTCAGAATAAAGTAGAAAATAAACCTATCAAAATAGACTAGCAAGAACCCAAAGCAGTTCTACAGTGAACTGTGAAATAGCATTAATATGGTAAAAAAAACCACCAACGAAAGCTGAAACAGAAACCTTCTGGAGAAAACTATATGAGGACCCCACAGAGCAAAGTCAAGAAACAGAGTAGTTACCCTGCTTCCAGGAAGATTTAGAAAAATCAAATATTAAACCTATGGAATGGCCTGTAGTAACAAAAGAGCTGGAAGCAGGTTAAAACAAACGCCAAGTAGTTAACATCACTCCACCAAGAGCTGGCAAACTGCAAAAACCAACTGATTGAGCAGCTGAACTTAACACCACAATGGTGTTAACAATAGGAAGAACATTTCTCCTTCCGAAGAGGGACCCAAGTAACATTCCCAAAATTTACACACCACTAACTTGTTTATCTACAATCTATAAGTTGTTCACTGTAATAGATGCAGACAGAATATATGATCATATCAAGTCCAATAACATCATGGCAAAAGGGCAATAAGAGGGGAGCATATGGAACCAAGGATCATTTAATATTGAATAAGGCCATCACGGCCCGTGCAAAGAAAAGCAGGAATCTCAGTATAGCATGGATTGATAAGAAAGCTTTTGACAGTGTCCCACACTCTTGGATAATAAATTGCTTTGAAATGTGCAAAATAAATCCTGGTTTGATAGAGTACAGTACGTTCACCATGTGGCAAACCAAACTCTTTTTGAAGTAAGAAGATGGTCAGTACATCATTCCTAACATTAAAATCCAGCAAGGAATATTTCAGGGAGATTCTCTGTCGCCACTTCTGTTTTGTGTGGTGCTTAATCCAATGAGTACTCTCATCAGCTCTTTAGGATATGAACTTAGCCTGAATCTTCAAGAAGGTAACATCCCATTTACTATTTGTAGACTACCTGAAGCCCTGCAGTTTCAGTGACCAACAATTAATAAAGCAACACCGTGCAATGAAAAGCTTTGGGTTTTTTTGTTTTTGTTTTTAAAGTTATACTTTATTAGCAACATCAAAGCAACTGTACAACTACAATTCCTTCTCCTGGAAATCATCCCATGGAGGCGTCTACAAAGGATATAAACAAGACAAAACCAACAAACTGTTTCTCCCTTTTCACCCACCCCCTAAGAGAATAACTAAAACTACCTCACCCCCTCACCTCCCTTCACTGGCTGCCACACCTTCCAATTCCTATACCATACTCTTCTGCACAATCCTCAACGACCCAACTATGCCCCCCCCCCCTGCTCAGGCATGCACTTGAAGCCATTCATCATACTTTTCCCATGCATCCTTAAATTTCTCAACTTTCCCTCCCTTCAGGGCAGTCGACTGGTCCAATAATATTATTTCTCCAGGACCAAGCAGGAAGTCAGTCCTCACTTATGGGTGACGTCGGCGCCGACGGAGCCCTCGCGGAGCAATTTTCCCCAGCTTTCAAAGAAAGCCTTTGGGAATTGCAGCGCGCATGCGCGGTCGTCTTCCCGCCCGAGGGTGCCATCTTAGCCAGTCTTCTTTTTTCCGCGGAGCCCTACAGACGTCCCCGTCTTGTCCCCGCGAAAAAGTTGATTTTCTTCTTTATTTTATCCTTTTTTCCTTCGGTTCGACGCCGATCTTTTTCCCGCCCGGACTCGCGACGCCGGTCACGAGTCCTCTTACTTTTTTCGGTTTTTCTGACTTAGTCAGCTTTCGTTTTCGATTTCCCTGGCAGCCCGGTCCTTTGACCTCGCAGGGGCCCTTTTTCCCCCGATGGCTGCCAGTGGGTTTAAGCGGTGTGGTCGGTGTGACCGAAATATGTCACTAACCGACATACACGACTTTTGCCTCCGCTGCCTGGGCTCGGATCATGAGGAACTGATCTGTGGGCCCTGCAGCAAAATGTCCTCAAAGGCGTTGAGAAGTCGGCGGCATCAGCGTGAGAGAATCTTCGCTGACCCCAGCCGTACCCGGACCTCGTCGGAGGCCTCCGCGTCAAAAGGCTCCAGCTCGGACCGTCGCCGGAGTTCCTCCGACCGGGGTTCTCCCTCCGGGGACCATCGTCGGAAGGTGAAACCCGCGAGGGCGGCGTCGGTGGACGCTCCTGGTTCCGCGAGGGCCAGGTCGCATAGCCCCGACAGCCGCCCCGGGTCCTTGGAGAAGGAACACATCCCGAAGCGACCTCGCCTGGAGTCGGAGATGCCTGCCCAGGTAAGTCCTGTGGTCCTTCTGGACTCGCCTCCGCGACAGCCGACGTCGGGCCCGACGCCGTCGGGGCCCGAGTCGGGGGCTGCTGGGTCACCTGAGCTCGGACTCAGGTTGACGGCCTTGGAGAGCAGACTGTCTGCCTTCATGGACCAGCAGAGGGCACTGCTCGCTGGCTTCGCTGGCGCCGCTGCCCCGACCGCCGGGACGTCGACGTCCAAGTCGACCCCGGAGACCGAGCCGATCCTCGAGTCGATGAGAACTCGAGTCGATCCTCGGTCGAGGTCACCCTCGGCCTCCCGTTCGGGACCGAGGTCGCCGACGCCGACTCCCTCGGCGTCGGGGCGGCTGGCGCCGCACCCTGCCCGGGCCGACCCCACCGAG
Source organism: Ichthyophis bannanicus (assembly GCA_033557465.1). Lineage (NCBI taxonomy): Eukaryota > Metazoa > Chordata > Amphibia > Gymnophiona > Ichthyophiidae > Ichthyophis > Ichthyophis bannanicus. Next base: position 138,749,382 of record CM066031.1, on the reverse strand, counting down.
TCCTCGTCGGAGTCGGTCTGGGAGTCTGAGGAGGAAGAGTCGCCTGATTCTTTCCGGACTCGGTGTGTCCCATCGGACTCACCGGAGTCCAAGCCTCGGAAGCAGTCCCCCCCGGAGGATGCCCGGTTCTCGGACTTCGTTAGGGATATGGCCAAGGCTTTGGCCTTCCCTGCGGATCCCGAGGAGGAGCCTCGAGCCGAAGAGCTCGACGCCCTCCAGTATGACTCTCCCGCGAGGGAACACTTTTACTGTGCCGGTTCCTCCTATGCTGGAACGACTACTCTTCCGCATGTGGGAGAGTCCGGCCTCCTCGCCGGTCCTGAGCAAGCGGGTCGATTCTATCTATCGAGTCCGCAAGAGCCCTGGCTTTCAAAAGGCACAGCTGCCACACCATTCCATGGTAGGGGAATCGGCCATGCATCGTCTTAAGAGCCAGAAGATGCACTCCTCGGTGCCTCCTGGAAGGGAGGCCCGTAACCTGGATGGCCTTGGCAAGAAGTGCTTCCAGGGCTCTATGCTCGCATGTCGTGTCCAGACTTACCAGCTATACATGGGCATGTATCTCCGGGATCTGGCTAAAGAGCTAGCCGGATTCTCCGCTGGTCTGTCCGAGGAACCCTTGCGGAGGTTCCTAGCCTTGTCCACTGGCATTCGGGAATGCTCAAAGTTCATGTCCCGAGCAGCCTATGATGGCTTTGAAGCATCGGCTCGAGTGGCCGCAGCCGGCATCGGTGCCCGCCGACAGGCTTGGCTTCAGTCGTCAGACCTTGAGCCCTGGGTGCAGGACAAGTTGGTCGATGTCCCCTGCCGAGGCGAAAACCTCTTTGGCAAGCCCATGGCGGAAAAGGCTGCGCAAATTGAGACTGAGACTCTCACCAGGACCAGGCTTTCTAGGAAGACCTCCGCCCCTTCCCAGAAAAAGAAGGGCTCGGGGAAAAAGTCCTTTTACCCGAGGAAGGCGGCTGCCTACAAACAATACCCCCATTATCAGGCCCCTGCAGCTCCCCAACAGGGCCAGCAGGCCAAGGGACGGGGTAACGGGTCCCGTAGGCAGCAAGCCCCCAAGCCTGCACCACCAGCCCCTGCTCAGCAGGGTGGGGGCTTTTGACTCACTAAGCATAGCCTCTCCCCCCCCGCTGGTTCCTCCCAGCACCGGAGGCCGGCTGGTTCACTTCGCCCACAGGTGGTCCAGCATCACCGCAGATGCCTGGGTGCTTCAGGTCGTGCGAGACGGCTATCTTCTCCACTTCCATCAGGTCCCTCCCTCCTATTTTCCGGGAGAACCTCCGCGACCCCCTCTGCACAGGGAGTTGCTCCTTCAGGAGTTAGCAGGTCTTCTGCAGGAACAGGCGGTGGAACCGGTGCCACACCACCTGAGAGGTCAAGGCTTTTATTCCAGGTATTTTCTGATACCAAAGAGAACAGGGGGCCTCAGACCCATCCTGGACTTGCGCAACCTCAACAAGTTCCTTGTGCGGGAGAAGTTCAAAATGCTTACCCTTGGAATCCTTCTGCCCTACCTCCAGCAGGGAGATTGGCTATGCTCCTTGGATCTAAAGGATGCCTACACGCACATCCTCATCCACCCAAGCCACCGCCAATACCTAAGGTTTGTGGTGGCAGGAAATCATTACCAGTACAGAGTACTGCCCTTTGGCCTGTCCTCCGCACCGCGAGTCTTCACAAAATGTCTCGCGGTCGTGGCGGCCCATCTCCGGCTTCACGGCCTCTATGTCTTTCCGTACCTCGACGACTGGCTCATCAGAGCAGCGTCCGCTCGGGAGGTCACCGACGCCACGCGCCGCACGGTGACTCTTCTGCAGCACTTGGGCTTTGTTATAAACTTCGCAAAGTCCACTTTGCTCCCCTCACAGGATCTCGAGTTCATCGGCGCAAGGCTGCACACTCCTCAGGCGCGAGCATACCTACCGCTCGACAGGGCTCAACGGCTCATGGACCTAGCCGACCGCTTTCGCAGCCAGCCCCTGGTCTCCGCCAGGCGCTTCCTGAGACTACTCGGCCATATGGCTTCCACCGTCCATGTGACCCCCAATGCCCGCCTGAATATGCGGTCTGCTCAATGGTGTCTCCGCCAGCAGTGGCGACAAGCCACAGGCGGCCTAACAGACCTAGTGCGCGTCTCCGAGCCGCTGATCTCGTCTCTCCGGTGGTGGCTCCGGCAGCCGAACCTGATATTCGGAATGCCTTTCCAGTCACCTCAGCCGACCCGGGTGCTGACCACCGATGCATCCCTCCTGGGCTGGGGAGCACATTGCCAAGAGGCACGTACTCAGGGCCTCTGGACCACGTGGGAGTCTGCTCAGCAGATCAACTTCCTGGAGCTCAGGGCGATCCGCCTAGCTCTCAAGGCCTTCTCCCACCTGACTTCCCACCAGTCCGTCCTTGTCCAGACGGACAATCAAGTTGCCATGTTCTACGTGAACAAGCAGGGGGGCACGGGCTCCTTCCTCCTCTGCCGGGAGGCACAGAAGCTCTGCTCTTGGGCCGTCAGTCACGGCATTCTCCTCAAGGCAGTTTATCTCCCGGGCCAAGAAAATTGCCTTGCGGACAAACTCAGCAGGGTCCTCCAGCCGCACGAGTGGCGTCTGGATCCCTTGGTAGTTCAGAAGCTCTTCCTCAAGTGGGGCCTCCCCACGGTGGATCTCTTTGCCAGTCCTCACAACCGGCAGCTTCCTCGCTTCTGCTCTCGTCAGCCACACCCCCTTTGGGTTGCGGCGGACGCTTTTCTGATCTCATGGTCGGGGAGCCTTCTGTACGCTTTCCCTCCCATCCCGCTAGTCTCTCGGACTCTTTTCAAGGTTCTCCGAGACAAAGCCTTCATGATCCTGGTGGCCCCTCGCTGGCCCAGGCAGCCGTGGTTTCCGCTCCTACTGCACCTGGCGGTGGAGGATCCAATCCCTCTGGGGGTACAACCGGATCTCCTCACTCAGGATCAGGGGTCCCTACTGCACCCCAACCTCAGGTCTCTCAACCTCATGGCCTGGCTGCTGAGAGGGTAGTCCTTGCTCCCCTTCTCCTGCCGGCGGAGGTGGAGGAGGTCGTCTTGGCTTCGCGACGCCCTTCTACCCGCAAATGCTACGCCCTTAAATGGCGTCGCTTTGCAGTCTGGTGTACCCAACAGTCTCAGGATCCCTTCTCCTGCCCGGTGTCGGTGATCTTGCAGTACTTGCTGCACCTCTCTAATCTGGGACTTAAGTCCAACTCCGTCAAAGTTCACCTCAGTGCTCTTTCAGCACATCATGTGCCGGTGGACGGCAGACCTCTCTCCAACGACCCTCTCGTAGCGAGGTTTCTCCGAGGTCTCCTTCTACTTAAACCACCTCTGCGCCCGCCAGCGCCTGACTGGGACCTGAATGTGGTTTTGCAGCGGATCACCTGTCCGCCTTTTGAACCTATGGCTACCTGTTCTCTCCGTTTTCTGTCTTGGAAAACACTGTTCTTGATAGCCCTCACTTCCGCTAGACGCGTAAGTGAATTGCAGGCCCTCGTGTCTGATCCCCCTTACACTAGGTTCTACAAAAATAGGGTAGTCCTACGGACTCACCCAAAATTTCTGCCTAAAGTGGTCTCCCCTTTTCACATCAATCAGGAGGTGGTACTTCCAACCTTCTTTCCCAGACCACACTCCAGCCGAGCTGAAACGGTCCTCCATACCCTGGACTGTAGAAGGGCTTTGAACTTCTACCTTGACCGTACGCGGGAGCACCGTAAAGCTGCTCAGCTTTTTGTGTCTTTTGACCCCAATAAATTGGGGCTCCCGGTCTCCAAGCGTACTCTGTCCATCTGGGTTGCGGACTGTATCTCTTGGGCTTATGGGGCAGCCGGACTCTCCTTAGAAAGCCGAGTCACGGCTCATTGCGTTCGGGCAAAGGCTACGTCAGTGGCTTACCTCCGCTCTGTTCCGCTGGCAGACATCTGCCGGGCCGCTACTTGGTCTTCGAGCCAGACTTTTGCGGTCCATTACTGTCTCGAGAGGGAGTCCCGCAGGGACAGTGCTTTCGGACAGGCAGTCCTCCATAATCTCTTTGAGGTCTGAGCAACTCCTACCCTCCATCCCGGATGTGGGCTACCGGTGGGTGATAATTCAGCGAAGATTCTGTCCTTCTGTGCTGCTGAGCTAGAGGGAGCTCATTTTTGTGCTTAGGGTCTCCGGTAGCCTTGAGCTTGGGAGTCCCATAAGTGAGGAATGACTTCCTGCTTGGTCCTGGAGAAAGCGTAGTTACTCACCTGTAACAGGTGTTCTCCAGGAGCAGCAGGAATCAGTCCTCACTACCCTCCCTCCTCCCCTTGGAGTTGCAATCGTCTGCTTATGTTCTTTTTTGCAAATTTTTCTGCTGTCTTTTTTAGCTATGTCATCTGACTGGCTAAGATGGCACCCTCGGGCGGGAAGACGACCGCGCATGCGCGCTGCAATTCCCAAAGGCTTTCTTTGAAAGCTGGGGAAAATTGCTCCGCGAGGGCTCCGTCGGCGCCGACGTCACCCATAAGTGAGGACTGATTCCTGCTGCTCCTGGAGAACACCTGTTACAGGTGAGTAACTACGCTTTATTTATTTGTGCTTATTGTGATTAGGAAGCTTATCAGGACCTAGAAGAGAGGGGTAGAAAGAAGGAATTTAGCATAATAAAAGGACCTATTTTAAAAGGTCAGGGACTTAAAACTCCATTTGCTCCCAGAAAGCAGGTTATTCCTGGCTACAATAAGGTATAGAATGCCCCTAGTTGTGGAAAGGAGAGGGAATACAGGCCCAGGGTAAGGAACCCTTATGTCACTGCATTCCCTAATCATTCAGCTGCCACAAGGGAGTTTGATCTCTCTCACCTGAGAGGAGAGAGGGTAGAGCAGGAGCCTGAGGGGTTTAAGTGTAGCTCAGTTTATCTAGAGAACAGATGGAGATGGAGCACAGGGAGAGGAACTGGAAGGTTTCCTGAGCGATGAGAGTGCTGCAGCTGCTGACCAGAGAGAAAGAGAGAGCAGTAGTTTTGCCTACTCAAGAAGGAATGGAGCAGTAAGAAGCAGAAACTCTAATTGGAGAACAGGACGAGCTGGATGGTGGCCAGAGCAAGTAAGAAGTGAAGCTACTACAGGCTTTGATCAAGGTATGAGTCCCAGAAGCTTAGCTAATAAGGAGCACTATGAATTTGCCAGAGACAGCCTTAACCATAACAGAAGGCAGTCACTTAAGCTAGCTGAATCTGAGCCAGTGATTGAACCAATGCAATTGGGGGAGCCAGATTTACCTTGTGAAGAAGAGGTCTCATACATGGACTGCTCTGCATGCCAGTCTGCCAATTCAGAGGGGTTGTAAGGGTGTCAACCTTAAAGAAAAGTCTCCAGTGTTCAAAAGTCCTAAAAGCTGTGTTTTAGCTTATGAATGTTCTAAGTTCAGGAGAAGTGTGATGCAGTGCAAAGCTGAAGTTTCCTGATTACCTTTTGAGAAGCAGCTGTGAGCAGTGCAGAGCTCACTCGGAAACCGTTTCAATCAAGGAAGTAAGAAATGCTTTGTTTGACTAGTTGCTGAGAAAACCTGGAAGAGAGTTTATCTGTTTGTGAGAATTTAACTATCTGTATGAAGTGCTGTGTTTAAGCATACAAGATAGCCAGGTATTTGTTTCTGGACTGGAAAGGGAGAGAAACCTGGTTTAAAGGTTTTTTTCTGTATGTTTTGAACTGCACGGCAAGCTGAAGAAAGCAGTTTTGTTTCAGTTCAAGTTATCCTGTAATGAGTTACAAGAACTCCTGGTGAAATGTGTAAAAGGTGGATCTGTGAACCTAGCATGTCTTCTTTTTTTTTTCTAATGAATAAATTCTTGTCATTGAACCCACTCAAACCCAACTACAAGAAGGTGTTTTTTTTTCATCTGAGGCCAAATAATATCTAACTGAACTACCTTTCCCATAAGGCATTAAAAGGCATCCAGTTAGAAAAGGCCAGAAAGTTGAAGCATCCCAACACCAAAAACAAAACCATGCCCCTCCATACCGATGTAAGGGGCTAAGGGTGTGACAAGTGGCATAGTTCTTGGATATTTTTTTCATCTTCAAGTAACCATGAGGTCCATTAAGGATACTGCTGGAAGTTTCCAAGCAGAAGCAACTGAATGCAGAATTTCCTTGTCTGACTTGGAGGAGCAGAAGGAGGTGTTCCAGGAGCAGTTCCAGTCAAAAGACCCTGTGAAAGCGAGACTCAAAGCCTGAACAAGGTAAAGTTAGCTGGGTGTGACCACTTCAGGATAAGAAAAAAAAAAGTATATGCTGGTGCATTTAAAGGGGGCATATAGAGAAAAAAAACATTTCTGTTGTATGGTGCCGCCCTTGGGTTTTTTTTCTCTCTTTTTTTTCTTACAGGTAACAAGCCATGGATCCCAAGGAACTCATAAGAACATAATATATGCCATACTGGGTCAGACCGAGGTCCATCAAGCCCAGTATCCTGTTTCCAACAGTGGCCAATCTAGGTCATACGTACCTAGCAGTATCCCCAAAAGACACAGGTTCCACAATGCTTGTACTGGGTCAAGCACTGATTATCCTGGCTCCCTTTTTAATAGTGGTTTATGGACCTTTCCTCCAGGAACTTGTCCAAACCTTTTTTAAACCCAGCTACACTAACAGCCCTTACCACATCCTCCGGTAACAAATTCCAGAGTTTGATTACACGTTGAGTGAAAAAATATTTTCTCTTATTTGTCTTAAATAGTTTACCCTGTAGCTTCATTGCATGTCCCCTAGTCTTTCTATATTCTGATAGCGTAAACAATTGATCCACGTTTACATGCTCCACTCCATTCATTAATTTATAGACCTCTATCATATCTCCCCTCAGCCGTCTCTTTTCCAGGTTGAAGAGCCCCAACCTTTGTAGCCTCTCTTCATAGAGTAGCCTTCCATCCCCTTCACCATTTTGGTGGCTCTTCTCTGTACTTTTTCTAATAAAGCTATGTCCTTTTTAAGATACGGTGACCAGAACTGCACACAATATTCAAGGTGCGGTCGTACCATGGAACGATACAGAGGCATTATAATATCCTTTGTTTTATATTCCATCCCTTTCTTTATGATACCTAGCATTCTATTTGCCTTCTTGGCTGCCACTGCACACTGGGCAGACGGTTTTAACATGTTATCCACGATGACTCCGAAATCTTTTTCCTGGGTGGTGGTTCCCAATGTGGAACCTTGCATTGTGTAACTATAGTGTGGGTTGTTCTTTCCTAGGTGCATAACTTTGCACTTGTCCACATTAAATTTCATCTGCCATTTGGATGCCCAGTCTTCCAATTTATCCAGATCCTCCTGCAGTTTTCCACAATCCTCTTGGGTATTAACAACTTTAAACAGTTTTGTATCATCTGCAAATTTGATAACCTCACTCGTTATTCCCTTTTCCAGGTCATTTATGAATATGTCAAAAAGTAGCAGACCCAGTACAGATCCCTGGGGTACTCCACAATTCACCTTTTTCCATTGGGAATATTGGCCATTTAGCCCTACCCTCTGCTTTCTATCTTTTAACCAGTTCCCGATCCACAATAGTACACTGCCTCCTATCCCATGACTTTTTAGTTTCACCAAAAGTCTCTGATGAGGGACCTTATCAAAAGCTTTCTGAAAGTCCAGTTACACTATATCAACCGACTCACCTTTGTCTACCTGTTTATGCACACCTTCAAAAAAACATATCAGATTAGTAAGACAAGATCTCCCATTAGACCATGACTATCTACATGCTGTGTAATTTTGTTCTTTATGATGGTTTCTACCATTTTCCCCGGTACCGACGTCAGACTCACCGGTCTGTAATTTCCCGGGTCACCTCTGGAACCCTTTTTAAAGATTGGTGTTACATTGGCGACCCTCCAATCTTCAGGTATTACAGATGATTTTAATGAAAGTTCACAGATTACCAATAGCAGGTCTGCAATCTCATATTTCAGTTCTTTCAACACTCTGGGATGTATACCATCCGGTCCAGGTGATTTGCTACTTTTCAGTTTATCAAATAGTTGTAATATATCTTCCCGGTGTAGCGATATTTCTCTCAATGCCTCTGCAGTATCACCTTTAAATACCACTTCAGTCTTGGGTAACATCCCTACATCTTCCTCAGTAAAGACCGAAGCAAAGAATTCATTCAGTCTCTCTGCTATAGACTTGTCTCCTCTTACTGCCCCTTTTACCCCTCTATCATCTAATGGCCCAACGGACTCTCTCACAGGTCTTTTGCTACGACTGTACTTGAAAAAGTCTTTATTTCGTGTTTTTGCTTCCGTAGCAAGTTCCTTCTCAAATTCTCGCTTTGCGTGCCTTATCAATGCTTTGCATTTAACTTGCCAGTGCTTGTGTTGTTTCCAGTTTTCTTCATTTGACTCTTTTTTCCATTTCCTGAAGGATGCTTTTTTGGCAGCAACAGCCTCTCTGACCTCACCTTTAAACCATGCTGGCAGTTTTTTGGACTTTCTTCCACTTTTCTTAATGCGTGGAATACATCTGGTCTGGGCTTCGAGGATAGTATTTTTAAACAACACCCAAGCTTGCTGTAAGTCTTTAACCTTTGCAACCGCTCCTTTTAGTTTTTTCTTAACTATATTCCTCATTTTATCATAGTCTCCCTTTTGAAAGTTAAAAGGTAGTACTGTGGATTTCTTTACTATCCCTCCTCCACTAATTAAATCAAACATGATCATGCTATGATCACTATTGCCAAGTGGTCCCAACACCCTTATTTCTTGCACCAGATCTGGCGTTCCACTAAGGACTAGGTCCAGTATGGCTTCCCCTCTGGTCGGTTCATGAACCAGCTGCTCCAAGAAGCAGTCATTTATTTCATCTAGAAACTTTATCTCCCTAGCTTGTCCTGCCGTAACACTGACCCAGTCGATACCAGGGTAATTGAAATCACCCATTATTACTACTCTGCTGTTACTTTTGTTAGCTTTCTTGATTTCTCTGAGCATTTCATCATCCATTTGTTCATTCTGGACAGGCGGTCGATAGTACACCCCCACTGCCATCGCCTTCCCCTTTTTGCATGGAATTTCAATCCATAGAGATTCTACAGCAAATTTTGTTTCCTGCAAAACTTTAATCCTTTCTGACTCAATGCCCTCTCTAACATAGAGTGCAACCCCTCCACCAATTTGATCAGTTCTATCATTACGATATAGTTTGTATCCAGGTATCACAGTGTCCCACTGGTTATCCTCCTTCCACCATGTCTCTGAGATTGCAATCATATCTAACCTCTCATTTAGTGCTATATATTCTAACTCTCCCATCTTATTGTTTAGACTTCTAGCATTTGCATACAAGCATTTTAGAGACTGTATTTTATTAATATTAATCTGGCTATTGGTAGGCATGGGTAATTTGGAATCTTTACACTCTGTACCTTACTCAAGGGCATTTGGGCTACTATACTCTTTTTTGGAACCTCACTGCTTTTGGTAGTATCCTTCAAGGATACCTTCGTCCCAACCATGCGCTCCTGGGCGACTGTCAGCTTTCCCCTATTTTCTAGTTTAAAAGCTTCTCTATCTCCTTTTTAAAGGTTAATGCCAGCAGTCTGGTTCCATCCTGATTAAGGTGAAGCCCATCCCTTCGGAAGAGCCCCTCCTTTCCCCAGAATGTTCCCCAGTTCCTAACAAATCCAAAACCCTCATCCTTGCACCATTGTCTCATCCACGCATTGAGACTCCGGAGCTCTGCCTGTCTTTTGGGTCCTGCACGTGGAACAGGAAGCATTTCGGAGAACGCTATCCTGGAAGTTCTGGATTTCAACTTCCTACCTAAAAGCTTAAATTTAGCCTCCAGAACTTCCCTACCACATTTTCCTATGTCATTGGTACCAACATGTACCACGACAGCAGACTCCGCCCCAGCACTATCTATGATCCTATCTAGGCGGTGCGTGAGGTCCGCTACCTTCGCACCAGGCAGGCATGTTACCAGGCGATCCTCACGTCCACCAGCCACCCAGCTATCTACATTCCTAATGATTGAATCACCAACTATGACAGCTGTCCTGAATCTCCTCTCATGGGGACATGGCCCTGGAGAAACTTCCTCGGTGTGAGAGGGTTTTACATCACCTGGAGGACAGGTGCTAGTTACAGGATCACTTCCTGCCACACCAGGGTGATGCTCTCCTGTCACGTGACCTCTCTCCTCCATGGCAACAGGGATGCTGCCAGACTGGAGGTGGGACTTCAGGTCTATATCCCTGTAGGTCTCGTCCATGTACTTCTCTGTCTTTCTTATGTCTTCCAGGTCTGCTACTCTAGCCTCTAGAGAACGAACTTGTTCCCTGAGAGCAAAGAGCTCCTTGCACTTAGTGCATACATAAGACCTCTCACCAACTGGGAGAAAATCATACATGTGACACTCAATGCAAAAGACCGGAAAGCCCCCATCCCGCTGCTGGACTTTTATCTGCATCTTAGTTTAAAGCTTGTGTTTAGGTCTTTTAAATTCTGTATATAATAAGGACTGATGTAGATGCTTATACTAATAAAAGTGTATCTAACACCCCCAATACACCTTGTTCACCTGAAGCTTAATTAATCTCAGGTCCTCGGTGTATGACTGATTTGGATAAGGAGCTGCACCTGAGAGCAGCCCCTTTCCTTCAAGATGTGTAGGTACCTATAAAGCTACAATTACCCCAGGGGTGGTTGGGTGCTGGGGAGGGAGGGAGGGAGAGAAATAAGTCCTATTGAAGAGGGCAGTTACAAGGTACCCTGTCCTGAACCCTCAGCAGGGGGGGGAGGGGGGGTACCACACAAAGCCCAGTTGGTTGAGAGAGGCAAGGTAAGTTATACAGCTGAGAAGCTGAAGCAGCACACCAATAAGACAAACAATAAATAATTAAATAAACAGCTAGAACTCACTGCAAGTTGTCACAGGAGGTAATATCCACCTCTCTAGCAGAGCACTGTTAGACTGCTCTTCCCAGAGCAGAGAGAAGTAACTCGTGAGTTGGATGGCGAACCAGTTCACCCATCAGCAGGAGTTGGCACAAATGGCGCAGGACAATGCAATTGCTGCCATGAGGGAACAGCAAAAGCCAGTTCTTGATCTGGTGGAGGCATTGATTTCACTCCGGAGCCAGGGAGGCGGAGGAGTGCCAGCGCCAGCAAGCCCAGATGTACCATGGATGGATAGTATGGTAGACTTTTCCATTATGGGAGCGTTTAGTTTTGGTAAATTTACTCCGGAGGATAATATGGACGACTTTTTTGACTCTTTTGAAAGAGTGGCACAGGCCTTAGGATGGCCGGAGACCCAGTGGGCTATACGCCTGGCTACATCCTTAACAGGAGAGGCATTGGCCGCTTACAGGGCCATGCCGGCAGCCCAAGCGTTAGATTATAAGGCTGTAAAAACTGCCATTAAGGACCGCTTAGGGTTAACAGCCACAGTATATCGCCATATGTTTAGGGCCACAGTCCTGTGGGTTGGCGAGATGCCAAAAGGCTTAAGCCAAAGGATTCGTGGATTAGCCCTGAAATGGCTGGCTCCTGAAGGGAAGGATGTAGAAATGATTGTTGATATGATTATTCTAGAACAATTTATGGCAGCAGTGCCCAAGGATTTGCAGTCTTTTCTCATCCAGCAGAATTGCCAAAGCATGGGAGAAGCAACCCTTTTGTCTGAACGGTTTATGGAAGCTGAGATGGCTCGGCAGCAAAAGGGAAGCTCTCTCAAAATGGGTGCTGAGCGGCATTTTGCTACATCAGAAAAGAAGGAAGAAAAAGCTATTGATTTTGGGAGAGTTTGTGCACCTACCCAAAATGGAAAGTGGGCTAAGAAAAATTGTTTCCAGTGTGGGAAGTGGGGTCATGTGTAGAAAGGTTGCAAAACCCACACTAATTTAATGGGTATCAGTGTAAAAGGACCTGGAGAAGGTTTTCTTTTAACGGTTGACATACAAGGGGTTACCACACAAGCTCTTTTGGACTCTGGTGCGGACCAAAGCATGCTTTCTAAAAAACTTTGGCAAACAATAGAGGCCCAGAATAACCCAGAATGTAGGAAGCCTGAGAGAAATGTGCGCATTAGATGCATTCATGGGGCTGCTTCATTTTATCCTACATACAAGTTAAAGATTAAGGGTTTAGGAGTCCAGAGAGAAATAGCAGTGGCAGTGGTTCCAAAGCTCCCATATGATTTAATATTGGGAAGGGACTGGCCCCAGTTTAAGCAGGGATTAGAGGAAGGCTTAGGAAAAAAGAGTGGCCTTATTTCTACCCGATCCCAGTCTAAGGCTAACAGCCAAGAAGATGAGACCCAAGTTGATTCTCTAGGAGAGCTACCCTCACATGATGACTTGGTGACTCCCCCATCTGGAAAAGTTAGGAAGGAAAAAGCGCAAATGCGATATGAAAGGCGTTGTAGGGCACAGGGAAGGGCCAAGATGGAGCTTAGCCAAGGTTTGCCCTGGGTGCCAGCTGAAATAGTAGAGAAGTTTCCAACTTTTCCCAAGAAACAGCGAGCAGATCCGGCTCTCACTCGAGCATTTGAGTATGCCCAAGTGGTACGGGATGTCCTTCCCAGATTCCTATTAGACAATGAGATATTGTATAGGGAAAGTCAGGACCCCCGTACTGGCACGATCAGGAAACAACTAGTGGTACCCACGACTTTTAAGGGGTTAGTTTTGAGACTTGCCCATGATCATCCAGTGGGAGGCCATAAAGGGGTGCAGGGAACCCTAGATCAAATTCTGATACGCTTTTATTGGCCTGGCGTTTTTAATGAAACTGCCCAGTTCTGTGTCACATGCCCAGCATGCCAGCGAGTCACAGCTGCATGACCCCCAGTCGTGCCTTTGATTCCAACTCCCATCATAACAGACCCCGTAGGGCGTATCTCAATGGATATAGTAGGCCCCCTGGTTAAAACACCCCGAGGTTTCCAGTACATCTTGGTAATGGTGAATCAGGCTACCAGGTTTCCCTGGGCCGTTCCTTTACAAAATATTTCAGCTAAAACAATAGCTTTAGAATTAATAAAGCTGTTTTGTGAGATAGGATTCCCCAGAGAAGTCTTAACAGACCGTGGGACCAACTTTGTATCAAAGTATTTGGCCCAAGTCTGGGATGCTTTCGGGATTCATCATATAAAAACATCCGCTTATCATCCCCAGTCAAATGCTTTGGTGGAGAGATTAAATCAAACCTTGAAACAGATGCTAAGAAGGGGGTTAGCGGGAAACATGGAGGAATGTGACATGTTGTTACCTTTTGTCCTATACGCTTGCCGGGAACGGATTCAGGTTTCCCAGGGCGTATCTCCCTATGAGCTAATGTACGGTCGAGCCCCACGCAGTCTCTTAAACATATTAAGAGAACAGTGGTTAGACCCTGAACAAGAGGGCAAGGGAGTTCTTCAATTTTTACGGGACCTAAGAGCACGTTTAAATAGGGCCTCACAGGTAGCTGTGAAAAATTTGCAAGACAGTCAGCTGCGCCAGAAGGAGCGGTATGACCGAAGGGCCAAGCCTAGCCAGCTAGGCATAGGAGGAAAAGTCCTGGTACAAGTAGCAGGTGCCACATCCAAGTTTGAAGCGCAATGGAAAGGGCCTTGGAAGGTGGTCAAGCAGGTGAGCCCGGTGTCCTATGTCATAGAAAATGCTAAAGGGCGTAGGCAGACTTACCACATAAATGTGCTTAGGTCTTGGCAAGAGAGATCTATGCCGGATAATATCCCCAGTGTAGAACAGCCGACAGATAGGCCAAACAACAACACTGATGCCCTCACAGGAATTACGGTCTGTCCGGAGGAACACTCTCAACCTCCGCCAGCCCGTAATATCTTGGGCAGGGGGGTATGTGATAAGGAAACTTATCAGGACCTAGAAGAGAGGGGTAAAAAGAAGGAATTTACCATAATAAAAGGACCTATTTTAAAAGGTCAGGGACTTAAAACTCCATTTGCTCCCAGAAAGCAGGTTATTCCTGGCTACAATAAGGTACAGAATGCCCCTAGTTGTGGAAAGGAGAGGGAATACAGGCCCAGGGTAAGGAACACTTACGTCACTGCATTCCCTAATCATTCAGCTGCCACAAGGGAGTTTGATCTCTCTCACCTGAGAGGAGAGAGGGTGGAGCAGGAGCCTGAGGGGTTTAAGTATAGCTCAGTTTATCCAGAGAACAGATGGAGATGGAGCACAAGGAGGACAAGCAGGACACGTGGAGAGGAACTGGAAGGTTTCCTGAGTGATGAGAGTGCTGCAGCTGCTGACCAGAGAGAAAGAGAGAGCAGTAGTTTTGCCTACTCGAGAAGGAATGGAGCAGTAAGAAGCAGAAACTCTAATTGGAGAACAGGACAAGCTGGATGGTGGCCAGAGCAAGTAAGAAGTGAAGCTACTACAGGCTTTGATCAAGGTATGAGTCCCAGAAGCTTAGCTAATAAGGAGCACTATGAATTTGCCAGAGACAGCCTTAACCATAACAGAAGGCAGTCACTTAAGCTAGCTGAATCTGAGCCAGTGATTGAACCAATGCAATTGGGGGAGCCAGATTTACCTTGTAAAGAAGAGGTCTCATACATGGACTGCTCTGCATGCCAGTCTGCCAAATCAGAGGGGTTGTAAGGGTGTCAACCTTAAAGAAAAGTTTCCAGTGTTCAAAAGTCCTAAAAGCTGTGTTTTAGCTTATGAATGTTCTAAGTTCAGGAGAAGTGTGACGCAGTGCAAAGCTGAAGTTCCCTGATTACCTTTTGAGAAGCAGCTGTGAGCAGTGCAGAGCTCACTCGGAAGCCGTTTCAATCGAGGAAGTAAGAAATGCTTTGTTTGACTAGTTGCTGAGAAAACCTGGAAGAGAGTTTATCTGTTTGTGAGAATTTAACTATCTGTATGAAGTGCTGTGTTTAAGCATACAAGATAGCCAGGTATTTGTTTCTGGACTGGAAAGGGAGAGAAACCTGGTTTAAAGGTTTTTTTTCTGTATGTTTTGAACTGCACAGCAAGCTGAAGAAAGCAGTTTTGTTTCAGTTCAAGTTATCCTGTAATGAGTTACAAGAGCTCCTGGTGAAATATGTAAAAGGTGGATCTGTGAACCTAGCGTGTCTTCTTTTTTTTTTCTAATGAATAAATTCTTGTCATTGAACCCACTCAAACCCAACTACAAGAAGGTGGTTTTTTTTCATCTGAGGCCAAATAATATCTAACTGAACTACCTTTCCCATAAGGCATTAAAAGGCATCCAGTTAGAAAAGGCCAGAAAGTTGAAGCATCCGAACACCATGCCCCTCCATACCGATGTAAGGGGCTAAGGGCGTGACATTATTTACCGCTTTTAGTGAATCAAAGCAGTTTACAGAAAACTTCAAAGCATGAACGTTACATAGAACAGTTTTACAAATAACCATTTAACAGGAGTGTATGGGGGAGAGTAATAATCACTTAAATCTGAGTTCGATTTAAATGAAAACTATGTACAGAGAAATAGGGCCTATAACTTGTTAGATTCAAAGAATAGAAGTAATCTTGTAATTTAGGATGCTTGTTGCTTTCATTGGGGATATTGGTTAGGTGACTAGTTCACCATAGTGATCCCTGAACAGTAATGTTTTAAGAAGCTTGCGGAAGGATTTAGGGTCCTTGGTGTCTCTTATGCTTGGTGGCAGCAAGTTCCATAGTGTTGGTGCATAAAGAGAGAAAGCTCTCTTAGATGTGGATGCGTTACTGTTTTTGAAATCGGTGTGTGTTTCAAGCAAAATTTTGTTGCAACTTCTCCTTGGTCTGTTTTCCGGACTGATTCGGATGTATTCTTGCAAGCAGGTGGCTGGTTCTGATAGAATGGTTTTGAATATGGTATGGAGTGCCTTGTATTTTATTCTAGTCTCTATTGGAAGCCAGTGTAATTGCATTAGAATTGGGCTAATGTGATCTTTGAATGAAGACTGTGAAATTACTCTAGCTGTTGCGTTTTGTGCTAGTTGAAGACGACGGATGCTTTGTTTCAGGAGACCCATTAGAATAGCATTACAGAAGTCGAAATGTGGGAATATTAAGGCTTGGACAGTTGTTCTGAAGTCATTTGTGGAGAGAAGAGGCCTTAGATGCTGAAGCATTTTTAGTTTGGCATAGATGGCTTCTGTCAAGTTACTTATATGATTGTTGATGCTGAGCTGGTGGTCTAGTGAAACGCCCAAGTATCTCACTTCTTTTTTTACTTGAATGTTTGCATCTTTTATCCTCAAGGTTTCTGGTGGAATGAAGGATTTGTCCTTTGAGATGAATAGGATTTCTGTTTTATTTAAGTTGATTTGCAGGTTGTGTTCTGATAGCCAAGTGTTGGTATTTTTGAAACATCCCATTATATTGTTTAAGTTCAGCTGTTTGGTGTTGATTTGGGTGTAAAGCATTATGTCATCAGCATAAAGGTTGTAATCAATGCCATGATTTTTTATTATATTGCAAATTGGTTGGCTATAGAGATTGAAGAGGAGCGCGGATAACGCAGAACCCTGGGGTATGCCTTTCCTTTGGTGAAAAGGGCTTGAAGAGTGTTAGGAAATAATAATAATGCTTAGTTTAAGTGCATATACAGGAGGCCTGCACAAGAGAAATCAGAATCCTATACATGTGCCCTTTGTACATTCTGGTGGGTATGGAAAAGGAATGTGCTGTGCTAAGCTAAACTGATTGTTCTACTCAGGGATGACTTGTATTTGCACAGTTACTGATAAGCTATAGTGGGCCCCTAGAAGATGGGTGGATGACGTATGAATATGTTTCTGATAATGTATAAAATACGGACAATCCCTCCACCCTATGGAATAAACTTGCATACTTTTCCTTCTGTGTGGTCTGTGAGTTTTATTCCCCTGGATTCCAGCCAGCCGGAGCAGCACACCGCAGATGAGGGTTCGGGACTTCCCTGGCCTGGAGTGACTAACAAGAAGCAGACCCTTTACATTTGGTGTCAGAAGTGGGATACTCCCGTTGGCCAGGGATCCCTGTGCTTTGGTAGCATGGTTTAAATTAGAACTGGTATTCTCCCTTTGGTTGGGAGTGTCCCTATTGCTTTGGTAGCATGGTTAAATAGTAATTAAGACTTTCCTGTTCCCTGGGTGAGAATCGGGGGGAAAGCTAAATTTCTTTTCTTTCTCATCTGCGGCTGCTGTGAAGGCTGTGTGCTTGTGTGTGTTTGTGTGAGTCTGGCTAGACGCACCTGCCGTATTTTGAAGCGATATAGCGCTTGTGATAGATACTGTGCAGAAAGCCAGTGGCCAGACGTGCGTTTGTCGTGAATATTAGAGGATGGGCCAGTCCCAGGGTAAGGGGACCAGCTCAAACTCCGCGGGAGTGATTGCCTTGCCTCAGCCTAAAGTGTTTATTAAGTTTAATTCTGCTGTAAAAAAGCACTTGTATTCCAGCCGTACTCCTGTTCTCCCAGGGTCTACTCCTTTAGATTCAGATTCTCCTAAAGACTATGTTAATCGGGTTGCAGGGGGCTATTATATTGATCCCTGGGTAGATAATCTGGCTGGGTGGACGGAGAGTCTCCGCAGTTCTAACCCCTTCCCCCGGGAGGGTAGTTTTTCTCCCTGGCATTTGGACATGATCAGGGTTTTGTGTTTGGGGGATAAGAAAGCTTTTCCTTTTTATTCCGGTGATCCCAAATGGCCTAAATCTTACATGAAGGAGTGTGGAAATGTGTGGCTGCAGTTGGCTGCTTATTATACTGGACTATCTGTCTCTGTGGATTCACCTAGCCCCCCTTCTCTCCCTGCAGCGAAGTCTCCGGTTTCATCTTCTCTCCCTCTTGTTTGTTTCTGCAGCCCCCTCTGCCCCCCTCCCCCCTGAGTCTGCCCTTCCTCCTCCTCCCTATCGGTCTGCTGCATCTGGTTTATACCCTGCTCTTTCTTCTCTGAAGGACAATTCGTCCCTGGAGGATTTAGTTCTGGCTGCTGGAAGGGGAGGGGGGGGGGTTATAGCCTCCGGCTCTGTGCTGAAAACAAAGGGTACACTGCCTGAGGTAGGACTTCTGCGGGAGGAGCCAGGTTCGCTTGTGTTGGCTGATAGTGTACGCCTGCGAGATGGAGAGTTCTTAAAGACCCCTCCGTCAGAGGATGGGAGGGAGGGTGATTCTCGCCTGTGTTGGTCAGCAGAAGCTCGCCAATTGCAAGAATCCCTTTCTCATCTTCAGGATATTATTGTTGGTATGGGGGTAGGCAATCAGGGTCTCTGTATTTCCTCACCTAATACTTCTCTCCCCCCCCCCCCATTCTAACTCCTCATCGCCCTGAGAATTCTTTTGTTTCTGTCCCAGCGGCTGTTTCTACTCCCCTGCTTGATGTGAAGCAGGAGATCCGTCCCTCTTTGTGTGGAGAGGAGAATTTGCAGCTTCCTTTCTTAACTATTGGTGAACAGGTGGTCATTAAGCCCCTAGATCCTAATGTTTTATCTTCTATTTTGCAATCTGCTCCGAATACTATGAGGGCTCCAGCAGCTACTGTTCAATATTTGCAGCGTATGACAAGGGGTTTGCAGTGTACAGCACAAGATTACCGGTTGATTATTGAAGGGGTGTTAGGATATGATGAGGAAACCCCATTTGATTTTTATAAAGTGCCCATATTAGAAGATCCCTTTACTTTTCCTGATGCGGCTGCCCGTGCCTTGCAATATCCACAGGCTGTTAAAGATATGTGGGGGGAGGTGCAGAAAGAGTTTGAGCGATTGTTTGGAGTTAAGCAGAATTTAGCAGCCTCTATTGCTTGTCAACAAGAACCAGAAGAAGGTGTGTCTCAGTTTGTGCGAAGATTCAGAAAGTGTTGGAAAGAAGAGGCGGGGTTAGCTATTCCTGCCGAAGGTTTGATGGCTTCTATGTATATACAGACGTTGATAGGGGCCATGCGGCCCGAGGTGCAGGTTGCAATAAAGCAGATGGTTGATGAATGGTTTGCTATGTCGCCAGTAAAGTTAGAGAAAGTGATTTTGTCCAAAGAAGCAGCGGGGTGTTTTGCTGGAGTTGAGAGCCAGAGAGAGAAGGGGAAGGTAAAGATGTCGCACGCATGGCAGCAGCACTGCCCTCCAGGTGAGTGGAAAGGTGGGGCCGGGTTTGGGGGATGGGGGAATCAGGGATTTTTTCCAGGACGAGGTGGGGGCTTTAGGGGGCGAGGGAGAGGCCGAGTGGGGGGTCGATGGAATGCTGGTATGCCCCGTAATCAGGTATGTTTTAATTGTAAGCAGCAGGGACATTGGAAGAATGAGTGTCTGTATGCAGCAGTCATGTCTTTTCTTCCCACCCCCCCTCCAGTGGCTTCGGCGCCTGCAGTGCCTGGCTCCGCAGCCCTCGCATCTCAGGCCCCACTCATTCCAATTACATGGTAGCCTCCCACAGGTCGTGCCTAGGGCTGCCCTGAGGCGATGGTTCTGACCTGGGTACAGTTAACAGAGAAATGGAAAGACCCCCCTTGTTATTCTTTGTTGGTTGGGGGGCGCCCTGTGTCCTTTATTATAGACACAGGAGCTACTTGTTCTACATTGCATGCTTCTATTTGGAAAGAGTCTCTGACGCCAGGTCCTGCCTCAATAGGGATTAATGGAACCTCAACCCCCACTTGGATTACCCCCCCATTACCCATTACGCCCCTAGGGCAAAAGTCCTCCCTGTTTACACATTGCTTTACTATAATTCCTTCTTGCCCAGTTAGTTTGCTAGGGAGAGATCTGTTATGCAAGTTAGAGGCTACTACAGTTAGTGCTGCTGACGGCACCTTTTCTCTACTTTCCCCTTATCTTTTGAGCTTGTCACAGGAGAATGTTGATACAGCATCGGTGCTGGAGCAGGTCCCTCCTTTATTATGGGCCTCCTCTCCTACCGATGCCGGGTTGGTTCCATGTACCCCTTATGTTGCCAAATTAAAAAATCCCACGGCGGTTGTTTGTGTTAGGCAGTATCCTTTGTCTGGTGCAAAAGATGAAGCTTTACGATCCATGATTGCTGAGTTTGTGGCCACAGGGATAGTTGTTCCCACTGTATCTCCTTTCAATACGCCTGTTAATCCCGTCCCCAAGGGGAGGGGTTCCGTTTTACCCAGGATCTTCGGGCAGTAAATCAATTGGTTGTTCCATTAGCCCCGGTGATGTCGGATATTGCTGGATTGTTAACCCTTATCCCAGTAGATGCTAAATTTTTTACGGTAATAGATTTGGCTAACGCCTTTTTTAGCGTGCCGGTAGACCCCCAAACACAGTCTTTGATGGCTTTTACGCATGCAGGCAAACAATATACCTGGACTAGGCTGCCGCAGGGATATATTGATTCCCCAGCAGCCTATTCCTTAGTTCTTAAAGCATCAATTGAAATGTGGCATCCGCCTTGTTCCTCCACTCTTCTCCAGTATATGGATGATTTGTTATTGTGTTCTAAGACATGTCACGAATGTGCTACAGACTCTGTATCTCTGCTTTGCCACCTTGCCTCTCATGGACATAAAGCCTCTCTGAAAAAGCTGCAGTGGTGCTGTGATCGAGTTACTTATTTGGGGTTTGTGCTGTCCCCTGGAAATCGGGCGCTCTCTCCCGCCTGTGTACAAGCCATTATTAATCTGACTCCTCCCTCAACAGTTACCCAAATGTTGGCATTTTTGGGACTGGTCTCCTTTTGTCGTGCTTGGATCCCAGACTGTGCTTATTGGGATTCTATTTTGAGAAAGGCTACATTGCAATTGCCTGGTTCTGCATCTATTGAATGGACTGAGGAAATGTTCTCTGCCTTTGCCACTTTAAAAAAGTTGCTTATCTCAGCTCCCACTTTGGGACTGCCGGACTATGGAAAAATGTTTTATCTTTATGTAAGAGAAGAAGGGGGAACAATGGCAGCCATTTTGGCTCAAGATCATGGGGGAGGAATGCGCCCGGTCGCTTACCTCTCTAAAAAATTGCCCCTTCAGGTACAGGGTATGCCTGCGAGCCTTGGCTGCTTCGGCGATTGCCGTGCAGCTGGTAACTCCCATTACCCTGTCACATGAGACTACTTTGTTATCTGCCCACTCTGTATTGAATGTTTTGAAAAATCTCACTACTCAGCACATGACAGCTCAGCGTTTGAGCGGGTATGAGGTTATTTTGACTACCACTGAAGGGTTAACTGTTAAGCAGCAATCTCCTGCTTTCACCCCTATGCTGGCGCTACAGGCTCTAATGCGTCCAGTAGATGATTCTGAGCAGCCCCCAGAAGAGCATGATTGTTTGAAACTGATTAACTTTGAGACGTCAGTACGTCCTGATCTGTCCTCCTCCCCGCTCCCGAATGCCCCTCACATATTTGTAGATGGGAGCTGTGTCCGCCCTGCAGACAATGTTTATATTTCCTCTTATGCTATTGTGGAACTCCCGAATATTTTGCATGAAGCTCAGTTATTACCTTATGGTTCTGCACAAGCTGCTGAATTGGTAGCGCTTACTAGGGCCTGTGAATTATTTGCTGATAAACATATTAATATCTATACAGATTCTCGCTATGCTCATGGAGTAGTGCATGATTTTGGCCTGTTATGGGGAAGACGGGGATGGAAAACTGCAGATGGGAAGCCCATTTCACATGCGCAGTTGGTGAATGAATTGTTACAGGCTTTGTGTAAACTAAAGGAGGTGGCTGTTATTAAATGTGCTGCACATAGATATGATACATCTTTTGTTTCACAAGGAAATTCTCTCGCAGATCTTGCTGCTAAACAGTGTGCTCAGGCTGAGAGTGACCACTTGCATTCTTTCACTAATCCTGGGAATAGGACACCAGCCCCGCCCATTGCTAGAGACCCTTTGTTGTCTGGATTCTATGTTTCCCCTCTTGAGCACTCCTTTCCTCTTCATCATTTACAAGCAGCAGCTGATCCTGAGGATTTAGCCTATTGGGAACAACATGATATGTGCTTAAATTCAGCACAAATTTGGCAAGAAAGAGGGGGTAGTCGTAGGGGATTGCCAAAGGCCGCTGCCCCACTTTTAATTAGCCAGGTCCATGGGGTAGGTCACAAAAATAGGAAAACAGTGTTAAAAGAACTACAAGAAGTGTTTGTGTGTAGAGATTTGCCTCAGCTAGAAGAAGTGCAATTAAGTCAATGTTTAACATGTGCTAGGAACAATATACAGCAGGGAAAAGCAATTGGACAATTGCAGCATTTGCCCCTGCCGCAGGGCCCTTTCCAGGCCCTACAGGTGGATTTTACCTGTATGCCTAGGTCTGTTGGGGGCTTTAAATATTTGTTAGTGATTGTAGATCGGTTTTCTAAGTGGCCTGAAGCCTTTCCCACTACCAAAGAGGATGCTAGAACGGTGGCCAAAATTTTATGTAAAGAAATCATTCCTCGATTTGGGTGTCCCTTGTTAATAGATTCTGATCAAGGTCCAGCGTTTATTTCTAAAGTGTTACAGCATATCACTCAAATGTTTGCTATTGACTGGAAATTCCATGCCCCTTATCATCCCCAATCCTCAGGAATAGTGGAGCGAATGAACCGCACTATAATAGAGAAATTGAAAAAGGCAACTCAATACGCTCCCGGTAAATGGCCTACTTATTTACCGGCAGTATTAGCAGAAATTAGACTTACTCCTGGAGCTTCTGGATTTTCTCCGTTTGAAATTCTAATGGGACGCCCCTTCCCCTTACCATGGAAATGGCCAGAGGGAGCAGTAATTACGGCTGATGATTTGCTTATTGCACAGGAAGAGTATGCTGTGCAGTTAGCAAAGTATTTATGTGAGGTGTCTGAGCAAGTTTATCAAATGTTGCCTTGTCCCTCTACAGAACCAACACATCCTTTCCGCCCTGGAGATCGGGTCCTGGTGAAGCTGTTTCATAAGGCAGGACAGTGGGATCCGCCCTTCGGTAAACCAGAGGAGGTGCTGGCCGTGACCAGAACTGCTGTGCTGACAGATCAACATCCCACCTGGGTCCACGCATCTCGTGTGAAGACGGCACCTGAAGAGATCAGCGCAGTTGACGGGGATTGAGCCGAGCTGTTCACAATGATTGCTGTCAAGCCTGCTCCGTGGGGACCTGTGTGTTTCCTATCGGGAATCTCTATTATCATTGTGCTTCTTATCGAAGGTTTACATCCTGATGGACAATTGAGGGCGCTCATCCAAAGACAGAAGCGAAGCAATCAAACCGGATCTTATATGCCCCTGGTGGAGCCAAGGGGGGGCTTGACTTTTTTGAATCAGACTGATCTGACTGTACTTCGCAGTAAGCGGGGGTTGCCTTCAGAGAATTTATGGAAGATTACAGTACTGGAGATTGTGCGTTTAATGAACATTACTGACTGTATTATATGTACTCCGCTTCCCTTAAGTGTGCACACGACTCCAGTAGTAGTGCACCCTCTTACTTTGCATGAAATTATTAGTCCCAATCCCTGTATGGATAACCCCACTTATAATGCTTCCTGCTATGTTCCTACAGATTGTGCTGATACGTGGGCGGCTAATAATATGGGTGACCCTGTTCCCATGTTGGTATCCGTCCCAGAATCTATGAAGTTTTTATTGTGTTATGATATTGCTTCTTCTACCCCCTCCCCTCTTTCCAGTCGTTGTAACCTCACTTACTTCCCGATTGAGCGTAAGTATATAGTCCGAGCAGGAGCTTTATTGCCTCTCTGGTTGCCTTTCACCCATAATGCCTCTGCCTCCTTAAGGAATATTACTAGTACTACTAGGGTCATTTCATCAGCTAATTTTCAAAAATCTTCTGCTATTGCTGCTATTAAAATGAATCGTGGCTTTGAAGGGCCTATAATATATGATCAGCGCAGCTCTACTCATTTTAGTCCTTGGTTATCCTGTTATCTTCCAGCGTGCTCTTGGAGGATGAGTAAGTCAAAAAACTATGTATAATCATGCCTTTGAACATTTTCCATGGGATAAAGATACTCCATCAGCCCCTGCATTGGCCGGACACTACTTTTTGTGTTCTGGGTTTTTATACCAATCTTTTAATCTTTCTCTGTTACCTTGTGCGGTGGTTAAAATAACTCCCTATTCTGCTTTAATTCCTCTTAATGTATCCCACCATAAACGGGGTAAGAGAAATGTTAATCCCTGGCAGCCTGAGGACCCAGAGGATGAAGCCATACAGGCTTCCTACCAATATATAAATTCTACTTATCCTTTGACTAAAACCCGATTAGATGCCCTCAGCTGGACCTCCTGGATCCCGATCTTTCAAACTCCTGCTATCACTGCTGAACTAGGTATGGCTATTAGACGCTTGCAGTGTCTGTTGCATGTTCAGATGTGTTCTGTTACTGAATCTATTTCCAGGTTAGCTGAATCTTTGGAACAAAATACTCAAATGACACTACAAAATAGGAGGGCCTTGGATTTGCTTTTAGCTGCTGAGGGCGGGGCATGTACCTTTTTAAATGAAACTAGCTGTTGTACGGTAATCGCGAACCACACTGTTTTCGTATTAAATGCTATGAAAAAAATTAAAACCCTGTCAGATTTGAACTTGGCTGATTTCCAGGGAGGCCTGGACTTCGGCAATGTGTGGGAAGGAGTGGTTAAGTGGTTTCAGGGTTTAGATGGGGGCTTCAGAGGATTACTTATTGCTTTGTTAGTAGGTTGTGGTGTATTACTTGTTTGCTGTTGTGTATTCTCATTTATTCTTGGCTGTTGTCGCAAGGCCCTGCAGAGCTCTACTACCTTTATGTATTCCTATATTCCTGCTTTTACGGTGGCTGATGTACCTGAGCTACCGCATACAGATATTCCATCAATGATGCCTGTTTAGTTATTTTGTAGTAGATTGTTAGGCTGTTCTTATAGTGGGCCTATGCAGGCCCAAAGGGGGGATTGTTAGGAAATAATAATAATGCTTAGTTTAAGTGCATATTCAGGAGGCCTGCACAAGAGAAATCAGAATCCTATACATGTGCCCTTTGTACATTCTGGTGGGTATGGAAAAGGAATGTGCTGTGCTAAGCTAAACTGATTGTTCTACTCAGGGATGACTTGTATTTGCACAGTTACTGATAAGCTATAGTGGGCCCCTAGAAGATGGGTGGATGACGTATGAATATGTTTCTGATAATGTATAAAATACGGACAATCCCTCCACCCTATGGAATAAACTTGCATACTTTTCCTTCTGTGTGGTCTGTGAGTTTTATTCCCCTGGATTCCAGCCAGCCGGAGCAGCACACCGCAGATGAGGGTTCGGGACTTCCCTGGCCTGGAGTGACTAACAAGAAGCAGACCCTTTACAATGAGTTATTTCCCTTTTTTTTTTGAAGACTCTGTTTATTAATTCACCGCAATACAACACATCAAGATACATATATTAACAATCCCCTGGGCGGGGCTGGTTCTTGTCCACCGCCCCAGGGCCGCACGACAGCGTAACTCAAACAAAAGGTACATCTATTTTAATCAGTGGATTGAACCCCCCACCCCCCCTCCCCTCTCCCCCATCCCCCTCCTACTCCCCCCTACCCTCCCCTCCTCCCCCCTCCCCCCTTCACAGCCTCCTGCACTGACCCCCTTCTTTCGGGAGCAACCATTTGACAGTACCCTACCATTAACTCATACACCTTTAACCACGTCCAGTCCCCCTATTCATAACCAGCCCTCAACTAGCTCACCTTCAGCACTTCATTACGGGCCCGTGGTCCCAGCTTTTGAATATAAGGCATCCAGATCAACAAAAAGGAGGCCCATCGCTGAACATTGCCTCTCGCGCTCCTCCTTTCCAGTAACATCAACTGATGTAAGCTATTACGCCACTCCCAAAAAGTAGGGGCTGTAGGCTCTCTCCACCAGCGGAGTATAGGACCCTTACCCATCAGACAAGCCTTCCGCACTAAGATTCTATCCCATCTCCCCTTCGGATGGAGTGGTCCCAGCTGATCCAACGCTACCAATGACCCCGTCCAGCAAACCTGCTGCTGTAATAAACCACTCAAATATGTCCCAATCTGCATCCAATATTGGTAAATATACGGGCAGCCCCACCACATGTGCCCCAGATCTGCCAAAGAACAGGGACACTTTGGACACCCACCATAAGAAGTAAGATGGCTTCTTAGCGCACGCCGCGGGGAAAAATAGGCTCGCATGATAGATTTAAATTGTATTTCATGCCATCTAGCCCCCTCCACCAGGCCCGCAATCTGACCCAATGCACTACGGATGGAGCCCGAGGTCACCTCCCAACTCAGTTCTGCCGCCCATGCGGCCTCTTCTACTGAATAGTCGGGAGGAGTACCATACTTGTCTAGCTGCTGCTTCAATTCCACTATAGTGGGAGGAGATTCCATCCCCAAGGCGAAAAATTCCAAAATCTGCGCTGAACGTTCTGCCCTCAGCTCTTGCTGCGGAAGAGACCCGACGTAATGGGAGAGCTGCGCATATGCAAAAACAGAATTCCTAACATTTAGATCATATTCCCTACAGAGCGTCTCCAAAGATTTACATCTCCCCTCCGAGTTAACCACATGACCCAAGTTCCGCATCCCCAACCGTCCCCACTTCCGGGCATTGCCCTGTATAGGCAGCCAGCTCGAAACCCCAGGGGAGCCCCCCCAATATCTATTCAGCTGTTGCCATGTGCGCCATGCTGTGGGTTCCGCATACAGCACCTCCACCATACTACAAAAGGAGTCTCCTAGGCCATAGCGGGGCAAAAGAAATTTCAAGTAATCCCAATTCACCTGGTCAAATGCTTTTTCTGCATCAAAACTTATCAAAAGTGACTGCAACTCCCGCTCCCGGACCCACTCCACCGAGGCCAAAATCCTACGCAGATTACGCACTGCATACCGCCCCCTCACAAAGCCCACCTGAGTGTTAAGTACCAGCTCCCCCCAAAACCATGGCTAAGCGATCTGCCAGTATTTTAGCCAGCACCTTTAAGTCAAAATTTAATAGAGAAATGGGTCTGTACGAAGCCGCCTGCGTGATGTCTTTCCCTGGTTTGGGTATTGTCAGGGTGCCCCCTGGTGGCCAGGCAATTGCCTAGGTGTAATGGGGGGTACCCTGAACGTCCTTCTTAGTAAACTGGAACCCAGTACTATGGCTTCTTCGCAATGTAGTTGTGTCACAAAAATTATAGCCGAGATTTGAAGGTCACAGGAAAATGTCTTTATTTGAAAATAAAGCTCTACATAACCAATTGAACTCTTTGGCTAGAAGTTCAGCTACTACCAAACAAAAACTCAGGATACTTCTCCATTCAAAAAGAACATAAGCCTTGACACGTAGTCCATGCCTTGACTTTGATTCTGCGGCTTAACTTAAACAACGTGTCTCAAAAATCATTCTTTTACAAACAGGTTCTGTTCCCAGGTCTCCAGGTTATGCAGCACAGCACTCAATTGTTTCTCTCACATGTTTTTGCAGCACCTTAACTTCCTGGTCACCAACTGTTTAAACCTCCTGACATTCCTTTCCAAATGTACTTCCACTCTTTAGTTTTCACAGATATTCATTAACTTCTTTGAGCCTATCAGATCAGCTCTCATTAATGCATAAGTAAAGGCATGAGTTTCAGCAGAGAATGTAAGAACATTTATTTATTTATTTATTTATTTATTTTATAACTTTTATATACCGCGCTATTTGTTATCAGTGCGGTTTACATACAACAAGGGTGCACAGTCAGAAGTCTGTTCTGTGCTTACATTGTAACAGGAGTTTAAACTTGGAACATACATTGTAACAGGAGCATAAACTTGGAGCAACAGGGGAACTAAAAACATGTACAAAATATAATTAGATTTGGATTGTATATACAGGAGGTCTAAGGCGGGTTCAAGATACTTGTGACAGGGTGCGGTTTGTAGACATTGGCAGGTGGGCGAGTAGAGGTGGGGTGGATGCTTGAGCAAAGTGAAGTAGGAAAATGTGGTGTTTAATTGCCTTACGGAACTGCATAAGGCCTTTGATGGATCTAATTTCAGGTGGAAGTTCGTTCCAACATTTTGGGGCATAGAAGGCGAATGTTCTTTTCTTGGTCGTCTGTGTGCACTTGATGGATTCTTTGGGGATGATCAAGGTATTGTCAGTTACTGATCTTCTGAGTCTGTTTTTCGGGGTGAGGGTGATAAGGTCACTGAGTGTTGTGGGGCTAGGTTGTTGATGATCTTGAAGATGATGAGAAGGATCTTGTATGTTAACCTGCAGTGAATAGGAAGCCAGTGGAGTTCCTTGAGTATCGGGGTAATATGGTCTGATCTTGTTAAACCACAGAGAACACGCGCGGCCGCATTCATGGCGAGTTGTAGCGGATTAAGGGTGTTCTTGGGGAGTCCATAAAGAGCCACATTTGCGTAATCAAAATGTGGGAGAATGAGGGCCTGGAAGATGGTCCTGAAGTCATTATGAGGTAACATGGGCCTGAGGTGTCTTAGCGTTCTAATTTTATTGTAAACAGCTCTGGTGGTGTTTCGTATGTGCTCCTTAAAGTTGAAATGCTGGTCAAGAGTAATCCCTAAGTAGCGAATGGAAGGTTTGCTAGGGAGTTCCGCATCTCTTACTTTTAGGGAGGATGGAGGTGAGAAATCTTTGTTCCTTGAAATGAAGAGAACTTCCGTCTTCTTGAAGTTTATGCGGAGATTTTGAGATAGTAACCAGTCAGTGATGGCGTTGAAACAGTTTATAAGGGTGGAGAAGTCTGGTTGTTTGATTTTGAATGGTGTAAACAGCAGGACGTCGTCTGCATAGATTAGAGTGGAGATATTGAAGGAGCGAATGATGTCGCATATCGGCTGCATGTATACATTGAACAGCAGCGCAGACAAGGAGGAGCCCTGCGGAACACCTTGGTGTTGGCGGAAAGGCGTGGATGTGGTGGAACCAACTCTGACATGCTGCCAACGATCTGATAGATAAGACCTACACCATTCCCAGGCGAGGCCACAGATGCCCTTCTCCTGGAGACGAGTGAGAAGTTGAATGTGATTAACGGAGTCAAATGCGGCAGAGATGTCTAGGAAAATGAGAGCGAAGCCGTTTTCAACCTTGTCCAATCCTCTGTTCAAAGCGTTGGTTAGGGTGGTGAGGAGAGTTTCTACACCGTGAGACTCCCTGAATCCGTGTTGACAGGGGTCGAGAGGTGCCACCTCATCAATGTGGTGTTGAATCTGCCGCTGAACAACCTTCTCTATTATCTTGGACATTATAGGTATACTGGAGATTGGTCGGTAGGAGTCAGTTTTTAGTGGGTCAAGTCTGTTATTCTTCAGAAGTGGTCTTATTGATGTTTGTTTGAGGAATGTGGGGAAACAGCCTGTTTTAAATGAGAGTTTAATGATGTTGATTAGAGTTGGGCTAAGTTCAACTCGCAGAGCTCTGATCCAGTATGCTGGACAGGGATCACTTGGAGCTGTAGATGCGTTGATGATGGCGATGAGGTCTTGGATGTTTTTCTCTGTTGGAGTTGTGAACATTGTGATAGGTGGAATTGAGGTGGGTGCATAGCTAGGATTGGTTGCTGAAACTGTGTTGGTTATGGAAGTTTTAGATTGGAGGTAGTCCGCATAAGATTGGGGGGAGATAGAGTCAAGTTGGGTAGGTGAAGGTTCCTTGGTTAGGGATTTTACCAGGCTGAAGAGGTCTCTAGGTTTGTTTAGAGAGCGGAGAAGGAGTTTGGCATGGTATTCACTCATTCTGAGGTATATGGTTTCACGGTGGAGTTTAAGGCTGGATAGGTATGTTTCTTTGTCGATTTCGGATCGGGATCTTCTCCATTTTCTTTCAAGCTTCCTAAGGGAGAGGAGGGATGACCGAAGATCTGTTGTAAACCACGGGGCTGGATGTCTCCTTCCTTTAGGTCTCTTAGGAGCTAATGATTTGTCTATGGCTGGTAGTTGAGCAAATGTTTTCAGCGTGATGTTCCAATTGGTGATTGCTTCTTCAAGGTTCAGAGGCATTGGATTAAGCTTAGGTAAGGCAAGTTTAACGAACTCATCTTTATCAAGTGTTCTGAAGTGAGAAGTAGGTCTGGATTCTGTACTGGAGTCTTTGGATGAGAAATGAGTAAGATGGGTGGGTATCTGGAACGTGATTAGCTTGTGGTCTGACCAAGGAATGGGGGTGATCTCCATGTTTAGGTTGGCCTTCTGGTTGATAGCGGATTGGGGAGCAAAAATTAGATCCAGTGGATTTCCTTTAAGATGAGTGGAGGTGTTCACTATTTGCTCGAACCCAAGTGTTTGCATAGCTTCTAGGAAGGCATCTGCTTGGATGGATTGCAGGGAGGGCAGGTTAAAGTCTCCAAGTAGCCAGTTGGGGTTGCGAGGGTTAGTTGGGTTGCAGGCAAGGTCAATAAAGGTAGAGATGACCTCCGGTGGAGAGGAGGGGGATCTGTAAATTAGGTTTATGGTAATTTCTTTGTTGGCAATGGTGATTATGTCCGTGTCTATGGTGCTCTTGGCTGTGAGTAGTTGAAATCCGAGTTCAGTTTTTGCAAGTATAAAGACTCCGCCACCTTTCCGGTTGACCCTGTGGCAGGTATGAATGGAGAAGTTGGGAGGGATTAGTTGGTTTATGAGGGCTGTATCGGTGTCTTTAAGCCACGATTCTGTCACCATGAGGAGATCCAGGCCATGGACAGCTATCAAGTCAGTGATGACTGGCCATTTTTTGCGTACTGAGCGTGAGTTTACAAGGGCACATTTCAGAAAGTGTTGTGACTCTGGTTTCTGTTTGGGATTGTCGGGATGATTGAGGGCTACGTACAGTAGATGAGAGTGTCTAGAGTGGTGTGAGGGGCTGGTATCAGGGTGGAAGGGGTTAGAATGATTCCTCTTGCCCAAGTAGGGTATGGCAGAGATGTGATATTGCCCAGCCGAGAGGGCTATTGAGTGTTGAAAGGTGTTTGCTAGGAGGAATATGGTAGAGAGGGTAAATAGTGGGATGGCCATGGTGGCTGTTGCTTGGGACAAGTTACAGTTGAGACAGTGTTGAGAGAGGTACAATGGGACCTTACCGACAGTTTGTAGGAAAAGCTCTGCAGTACAAGGAGGTGATTACATAGTATCATACAGTGGTAATTATCATATGACAATGTTGTTTAGGAAGAGCTTAGGATAACAAGAAGCAAGATCAGCTAATTACACACTTGTGGGGTTTAACATAAGGAGGGGTAACAATGTAGCGTATGGAACAGATTATTCTATAACCTCATGTAGCAGTTAAATATACAAGACAGACAGTGCAAAACACAGAGTTACTGAGGGTACCTTAAGCAGAGAGTTATGTAGAGTTTGTGCAGGTAGCAGGGCACAGCGGACTGGTCGAGAGAACGCCCTGGATAGTGGCCCTTCACGCCGCGCCTTATAGTATGCCGATACCGAAAGGTTCAGACGTTGGTAGAACATAAGACATGCCATACTGGGACAGACCGAGGTCCATCGAGCCCAGTATCCTTTATTTATTTATTTATTTAACTGCATTTATATCCCGCTTTTCACCGGGGCAACAGTATCCTGTTTCCAACAGTGGCCAATCTAGGTCATACGTACCTAGCAATATCCCCAAAAGACACAGGTTCCTCAATGCTTGTACTGGGTCAAGCATTGATATCCTGGGTCCCTTTTTAATAGTGGTTTATGGACGTTTCCTCCAGGAACTTGTCCAAACCTTTTTTAAACCCAGCTATACTAACAGCCCTTACCACATCCTCCAGTAACAGATTCCAGAGTTTGATTACACGTTGAGTGAAAAAATATTTTCCCCTATTTGTCTTAAATAGTTTACCCTGTAGCTGCATTACATGTCCCCTAGTCTTTCTATATTCTGATAGCGTAAACAATTGATCCATGTTTATCCGTTCCACTCCATTCATTAATTTATAGACCTCTATCATATCTCCCCTCAGCCGTCTCTTTTCCAGGCTAAAGAGCCCTAACCTTTTTAGCCTCTCTTCATAGGAGTAGCCTTCCATCCCCTTCACCAATTTGGTGGCTCTTCTCTGTACTTTTTCTAATAACGCTATGTCCTTTTTAAGATACGGTGACCAGAATTGCACACAATATTCAAGGTGCGGTCGTACCATGGAGCGATACAGAGGCATTATAATAACCTTTGTTTTATTCTCCATCCCTGTCCTTATGATACCTAGCATTCTATTTGCTTTCTTGGCCGCCGCTGCACACTGGGTGGAGGGTTTTAACATGTTATCCACGATGACTCCTAAATCTTTTTCCTGGGTGGTGGTTTCTAATGTGGAGCCTTGCATCGTGTAACTATAGTGTGGGTTGTTCTTTCCTAGGTGCATAACTTTGCACTTGTCCACATTAAATTTCATCTGCCATTTGGATGCCCAGTCTTCCAATTTATCCAGATCCTCCTGCAGTTTTCCACAATCCTCTTGGGTTTTAACAGCTTTAAACAGTTTTGTGTCATCTGCAAATTTGATAACCTCACTAGTTATTCCCTTTTCCAGGTCATTTATGAATATGTCAAAAAGTAGCGGACCCAGTACAGATCCTTGGGGTACTCCACTATTCACCTTTTTCCATTGAGAATATTGGCCATTTAGCCCTACCCTCTGCTTTCTATCTTTTAACCAGTTCCCGATCCACAATAGTACACTGCCTCCTATCCCATGACTTTTTAGCTTCGCCAAAAGTCTCTGATGGGGGACCTTGTCAAAAGCTTTCTGAAAGTCCAGATACACTATATCAACCGACTCACCTTTGTCTACCTGTTTATGCACACCTTCAAAAAAACATATCAGATTAGTAAGACAAGATCTTCCTTGTCTAAAGCCATGTTGGCTGTCTCCCATTAGGCCAAAACTATCTACATGCTGTGTAATTTTGTTCTTTATGATGGTTTCTACCATTTTCCCTGGTACTGACGTCAGGCTCACCGGTCTGTAATTTCCCGGGTCACCCCTGGAACCCTTTTTAAAAATTGGTGTTACGTTGGCGACCCTCCAATCTTCAGGTATTACAGATGATTTTAATGAAAGTTCACAGATTAACAATAGCAGGTCTGCAATCTCATATTTCAGTTCTTTCAACACTCTGGGATGTATACCATCCGGTCCAGGTGATTTGCTACTATTCAGTTTATCAAATAGTTGTAATATATCTTCCCGGTGTAGCGATATTTCTCTCAATTCCTCCGCAGTATCACCTTTAAATACCACTTCAGTCTTGGGTAACATCCCTACATCTTCCTCAGTAAAGACTGAAGCAAAGAATTCATTCAGTCTCTCCGCTATAGCCTTGTCTCCTCTTACTGCCCCTTTTACCCCTCTATCATCTAACGGTCCAATTGACTCTCTCACAGGCCTTTTGCTACGAATGTACTTGAAAAAGTCTTTATTTCGTGTTTTTGCTTCCGTAGCAAGTTTCTTCTCAAATTCCCGCTTTGCCTGCCTTATCAATGCTTTGCATTTAACTTGCCAGTGCTTGTGCTGTTTCCAGTTTTCATCATTTGGCTCTTTTTTCCATTTCCTGAAGGTTGCTTTTTTGGCAGCAACAGCCTCTCTGACCTCACCTTTAAACCATGCTGGCAGTTTTTTGGACTTTCTTCCACTCTTCTTAATGCGTGGAATACAGCTGGTCTGGGCTTCGAGGATTGTAGTTTTAAATATCGCCCTAGCTTGCTGTAAGTCTTTAACCTTTGGAACCGCTCCTTTTAGTTTTTTCCTAACTATATTCCTCATTCTATCATAGTCTCCCTTTTGAAAGTTAAAAGGTAGTACTGTGGATTCCTTTACTATTTGTCCTCCAATAATTAAATCAAACATGATCATACTATGATCACTATTGCCAAGTGGTCCCAACACCCTTATTTCTTGCACCAGATCTGGCATTCCACTAAGGACTAGGTCCAGTATGGCTTCCCCTCTGGTCGGTTCATGAACCAGCTGCTCCAAGAAGCAGTCATTTATTCCATCTAGAAACTTTATCTCTTTAGCTTGTCCTGCCATGACACTGACCCAGTCGATACCGGGGTAATTGAAATCACCCATTATTACTACTCTGTTGTGACTTTTGTTAGCTTCCGTGATTTCTTTGAGCATTTCATCATCCATTTGTTCATTCTGGCCAGGCGGTCGATAGTATACTCCCACTGCCATCACCTTCCCCTTCATAAGTGGAATTTCAATCCATAGAGATTCTACAGCAACTTTTGTTCCCTGCAAAACTTTAATCCTTTCTGACTCAATGCCCTCTCTAACATAGAGCGCAACCCCTCCACCAATTTGATCAGCTCTATCATTACGATATAGTTTGTATCCAGGTATCACAGTGTCCCACTGGTTATCCTCCTTCCACCATGTCTCTGAGAGTGCAATCATATCTAACCTCTCATTTAGTGCCATATATTCTAACTCTCCCATCTTATTGTTTAGACTTCTAGCGTTGGCATACAAGCATTTTAGAGACTGTATTTTATTCATATTAATCTGGCTATTGGTAGGCATGGGTAATTTGGAATCTTTATGCTCTGTCTGCTCCTTACTCAAGGGCATTTCGGATACTATACTCCCTTTTGTAACCTCACTGCTTTTGGTAGTATCCTTCAAGGATACCTTCGTCCAAACCATGCGCTCCTGGGTGACTGTCGGCTTTCCCCTATTTTCTAGTTTAAAAGCTTCTCTATCTCCTTTTTAAAGGTTAATGCCAGCAGTCTGGTCCCATCCTGACTTCCTTTAAAAACTTCTGGGTTTTCCTAATTACTTTTAAAACCCCTCAGTTTCTTACTTCTGACTAGAACAGAAAGAGCATTCCATCTCCATATCAGAATAATCATTCTCTACACCATTGTTTTCTATTTCCATTTTCTCTTCACTGGGTTCCCTCAGTAACGTGCTATCCACAGCATCTGCATGGGAAGGCTTCAGCTGCTTCAACACTCTCAACAGCTGTTCCCACTGAGACTCCTCGCTACTTGAGGCTGTGGGGGAAGGGCATGAAAAAGCTTTCTTGTTCAATAACTTTTAACAGCTTGCAATGGGCTCACCTTTCTAGCGGCAGCGTGTCTCCTTTCAGACCCTGCCACAGGTGTAGGCTTGCTTTCTGGTCCTCCCAGGGATATTCCTCTCTCCTGCTTCTCAACAGTACCTTGCTTAGAACAGGCTCTCCAGGGTTCCACATTAGCTGCAGACTTTCTGCCAGCTGAACTGTGTTCTGGGCTCGAGCTGTCTCTGTACTGCTTGCAATAGGATTCCCCCTTGAGGCTTCCAGTGAGATAATTGTCCCTCAGCCCTGTCCTTCGAGTCTCCTTACTTCTAGTACTTTCAGGAGTCTCTTGGCCAGTCCACCACCTCCTAGAGAATATCTCCTCTTCAGAAGATTCCTTTCCAGGGCTTGCCTCTGACCTTCTTTCCAGCCTTCTCTCAGACCTCTTCCTGGATCTCTCCCCGGATCTCTGCTGAGTGCTTTGCTGGGACTCTGGCTGGGACCTTCTCTCAGACCTCTTCCTGGAGCTTTCCTTCCCTTCGGAACTAGGGCTCCTCCACTCAGTCTCTTCGCTCCTTCCTTCACTCTCCTCACTCCCACACCCCTTTGCTATAGCTTCTCCCTGCTTAAATGTTTGGGGCTGTCCTATAGCTCTAGACTCCGCCCTCAAACCTCTCCCGTCACCTCCCTCGGTTTCCTTGGAGATTGGGTGTGTCTCCGGTTCTACACTTCTCTGTAGGGAGTTTTTTTCTTTGTTTAGAGTTTTAACCCCTGCTGTGCCTGCAGTTCTCTTGGGCTCAGGGAAAATGGACTGTTTTCCCCCCTTTTCTTTACACTCTAAACCTGCTTCTCCACCACAGTATTAATATAATATGTGCGTGATTCTTGCCCCAGGTAAATCTTCCCTTCTCCACTCTTTTATGGTACATTGCCACCAGGGCAGAGGGGACCAAGTCCCCAAGCAGTTTGTAAAATTCTGCCCTGAAGCCATCCCCTTCCTCCCCGCGTACAAATTTTGGTAGAAAGATCGAAACACTCGGGCTATCTCTCGGTTATCCCTATGCAACCGCCCCTGCTCGTCCCGCAGTGCCGCCACCGAACGGGCGCCTCTACTGCCCCGGAGGCACCACGCCAAGAGCCTTCCCGACTTGTCTCCAAACCGGTACAACTGATATCGATAATACAGATGCCATTTCTTCGCCCTCTGATGAAGGAGCGTCGTCTGAGTCTCCCAAAGCAGTCTATTATTTGCCGCACAAGGGTCGCTTGCGCATCATCTCCTATCTGCCACCGCCTGCTTTTCTAAATGCACAGTCCATGCCGTTATCAATTTACGCTTCCGTGCTACATATTCAATAACATTGCCACGCAAGACCGTCTTAGCGGTCTCCCAAAGCAGTTCAGGGTCTTCTCTATGACGCTCATTATAGAACATGAATTCCTCCCAGCGCTGTTTGAGAAAACTATGGAACTCGGCATTCCTATACAGCTCGACCGGGAACCGCCAAATTCTAGTCTGTACAGCCAGGCTACCCCATGCTAGGTCTACCCAGATCAGTGCATGGTCGGAAATCATCGTAGGGCCAATTTGCACGTCTCCTACCTGTGCAAAAAGTCTCTCTGATACCAAGATATAGTCGATCCTAGCACTCGATCTGTGCGCTCACGACTGATGAGTGAAATCTATTTCCATCGGGTGTAGCAGGCGCCAAGAGTCCACTGTTCCCAACCGGCGCCGCAAAGCCTGCATTGCCCTGGCAGTCTGTGCCCGCGCTTTCTCCCCCCCCCCCCTCTTCCGGTTCTATCCAGCTCCATATCTAGCACCCCATTGAAATCTCCGGCCAGGATCAAGGGGGCGTCTGGCAGTTGCTCCACACGAGAAGCCAGCCGGGTATACAACGCCTTATCCAATACAATTGGGCTGTACAAGTTACCCAGCACTATGGGCCTTCCCTCTAACACCTCATACAACAGCACGTACCTACCATCTGGGTCCGCATACTTCTGTTCCAATTCAAATCTAACCCATTTATTTATCAAAATGACCACTCCACCTTTTTTCCCTTTCACTGGGGCTCACCACTCCCGTCCCACCCACTCCCTCTTCAATTTAGAGTGCTCCGCGGCTGTCTGGTGGGTTTCCTGTAACATAGCAATATCACAGTTTTGCCTAGCCAGGGCCCGCAACAGTTTAGAGCGCTTAATAGGGTTACCTATCCCACATACATTCCATGAAATAACCTTCAGGTTGGTGGGTACCAGCTCGCTTCCATCTTCTCAGCACTCCAACTAGTACAAGGGTGAACCTCCCCAGCCTGAGGTCCCTCCTTTATCACCAGCAGGCTCCCCGACCCTATCTTCATTATCATGTTATGGCTGCCTACCACCCTCCCCCACCCTCCCCCTCCCTCCCTCCCTATCCTCCTCCCCAAGACCCCCCCTACCTCCCCCCTTCCCTACCCCATACCCCCCTCTATCCCCTCTCAATCTCATTAACCCTAATCCTCTCCGCCTCAAGTCACTACAACCCCCCCCCCGCTTACTACGTGCTCGCTCACCACACCTCCCTCTCAAACCCCTTACTCCCCACCCCCCAAAATACACATCCAACATTCCCACATAAGCAGTCCAATAGAACATGGGTGCTGCACCCTCATAACATGTTTTCGAATTGCAGTCCACGTTGCCCCATAACCCATAGAATATATTAACCAAACAACATGCCAGGCCTGTTACCCCATCCGCCCCCCCAGCTGGTTGTCCTAAGATGTTTTCCACTCGGGCCCTTCCTGGCTGAGGCCAACATATCTGCATCGGACTTAGCAAGTACTCCATGCAACATCCAATCCAAACATCAGAGGCCCAGTTCCTCCAGTCTATGCCATGCTATTGTCCGGCTCCATGTGTGTTACAGGCTCCCTAGGAGCTATCACTCAGTCCCGGTCCAGCATCATCTCTCCTCCTCAGGCTCCCTGTGCAAGGCTGGTTGGTGTTTTGTCAGTTCCTCCACATACCTGGTGGCTTCTGCCGCCGTAGCGAAGCTCCTCTGCGCTCCTCCATGTATAATATGGAGCCGTGAGGGATATTGAACGGTGAAATTGATATTAGCCTCTACCAGCATCTGGCAGAGGGGGGCATAAGCCCTCCGTCTTTGGCTCAAGGCCTCTGAGTAGTCCTGTACGATTCGCACTTTTGCATTGTCCTTTATGATGACCCCCTCCTTCTTAGCCATTCTTAGCATTGCTTCTTTTTGAGGGAAGTGCAGATACTTCGCCAACACCACCCGCGGCCTATTTTCAAATGGCTGTCGAGGCCCCACTCTGTGTGCTCTCTCCAGTATAATCTTGCCATGCTCTTCTTCGCCTCCCAACACTTGTAGGCTTAATGCTTCCAGATATGCTTTTAAATCTCTGTCCAATACGCTGTTGGGAACGCCCAGGAAACGGAGGTTATTGCGCCTGGAGCGATTTTCTAAATCATCAAGTTTGGCCTGGTGCATCTGGGAGGTAGCCTGGAGTCTTTTTACCTTGTTCTGCAGGGCCTCCACCGCCTCCTCCGCTGTTCCAGTCCGGCTCTCCACCTCTTGTATCCGGCTTCCCATCGAGTCCACAGAGCTCTGCAGGGCATCCATTTTACCGCGGAGAGATTCAAACTGAGCCGCCAATGCGGAGGACACTGCCGCCGAAATCTCCTTGATGACTGCTGGAGACACAGGCAACGAGGGTGCTGGTGTGGGCTCTACATCCGCTATCTTAGACTGTCCAGCCAGCCGCTCCTTTTTGCGCCTGCCCGTCTTTACCGCTGCTGCCATACCCCGCTCGCTAAGGCAGACACCAGGCGGGCAATCCATTTCTCCACCTCCCCCGGTTGCGGTGAAGCCAGGAGGCTTAAAAAATGGCTTGTTTTGCTGGTGCGGGGAGGTAGGGGGTCCAGAGCGCGAGCTGATCACGACCGCCCAAACTCACCACATCACGTGACTATTTATTTCCCATTTTTGTTTGTATGGTTCGGTTCGAAAGATAGGATTTGAACCATAATAATACTTAGTCGTTAAGGCCGATTTCTTGTAGTCATAGGAGAAGATATTCATGGGATAATAATATGGGCCCCCCTAATACCCAGCAGACTCTCAGCTTTCCAGTGACTCGCAATCTCACTCCACAAAGCAGCGATCTCATGAGACAAAAATCTCCATGCCTTCCTAGGTACCCTAGATGGCCAAAAAGATAGCAAAAACAACTGAGTACTCCATGGGATTGGTCCCCTAAGAACTTCCTTCAAAAACTGGATCCCTGCCTCCCAATATTCCTGCACCTTAGGGCAAGCCCACCAGATATGGTAGTAATCCCGCTCCACCCCACAATTTCTCCAACATTTAGAAGAGACAGAGGGAAACGTGATGCAACCGCCCCATGGCCAAATGCCACCAGTACAGCAACTTAACCCCCAAGCCAACCAAGCTAAAAGTGACAGACCACCAAGCAATACTTTTAAATATTTGCAGCCCATGCTGATCTTCTAAGGTGGCTCTCAAGTTCTACTCCCACTGCTCCAAATGCCTTGGAACCACCTCAGTCCCATCAGTCAATGCCTGGTAAATTAAGGGCACCAACCACTTAGACCCCGACATACCCAAACAAAGGCACTCAGAAACAGGGCTGGCCCAAGGGGGGGGGGGGGTGCAGGGCCATATGCGGAGCCTCATTTGCATAAATATTTGCATAATATTACCATACACTAAGTTTTAGTAAACATGCCTCTTAATGAGTGTATGGATAAAGAAAGACTAAAAAATTTGTACATTACTATAATCCAGTGCCAACTGCCAGGCACATTAGGAACTACTACAAACACTGCCCATTTAGAACCCAGAGCAAACCCGCCGTATCGTAACAGCACTACCAGGACTCACAAAGCACCATACTCTACCTATCAAAAGGCAACACTGCAAATATTAAACCAATACATTTCAGAGAATAACAATACATGACCTACTGGGGAAAGAGAACAAATGGCAATGTCAAATAGGAATTACATAAAGGTGAAATTAGACCTACCTGCTAATTGTTGTTCATTGAGGAACTCCAGTCTAATCCCGACCACTGGGGTTTTATGCTCCTCCTTCCGCAGCTTGGAGACTGAGCACTTCACTCTTTTGGAGACGCATATATATATATATAGTCCAGGGTCCGCCTCCTTGCTCCAGTAACCTATTGACAAAGCAGACTCACCAGAGAAATACGTAAGTAGATATCATGAACATAAACTTTATAACTGTATAACTATATACATTTCACAAACTAATCAATTCACCCAGTAAAATACCAGGCAACTGGCCCAGAGTTTCCTGCTTAGGCTTGCCTCGCCCTTTCCCCAGGACTTCCTTCCAGATACCATCAATATTGTAAAGCCATTCCTCACCCCCACTTTCCGAACGAACCGCAGCCCTGACAGCCACTCCTGCAGCCCAGCACTAAATATTACCTTACTTCAGGCTACTGTCGACACTACAACCAGAAGGGATACGGGACTAGACTGGAGTTCCTCAAGGAACAACAATTAGCAGGTAAGTCTAATTTCACCTTCCTTATTGTCCCTCCAGTCTAGTCCAGACCACTGGGGATGTAACAGAGCAGTAAACATTTTAACGGGAGGGACCTGCTAGACCAGCCTGAAGTACCGCCGATCCAAACCTAGCATCCCTTTCCGCTTGGATATCAATCCTATAATGCTTGACAAAAGAATTCAACGATGACCACGTCGCCGCCTTACAAATCTCCACTGCTGGCATCAAACTAGACTCCGCCCAGGAAGCCGCTTGTGCCCTCGTCGAATGAGCTCTTAATCCTACCGGCACTGCCTTGCCCTTCAGTACATATGCTGATGCAATGGCCTCCTTCAACCACCTTGCAAAGGAAGCCTTAGATGCCGGATCACCTTGCCTCGGCCCTCTAAACAAGACAAACAATCTGTCCGTCCTGCGGAGTATAGCCATTCTTTGCAAATATTTGCGCAATGCGCGACCAACTTCCAGGCGATGCAGTTGTCTTTGGGACTTGTCCTTGCTACTCTTCTCAAATACAGGCAACGAGACCACCTGATTCACACGAAATACCGACACCACCTTCGGCAAGAACGAAGGTACCGTTCTCAAAACCACCCTCTTCTCGTAAAAGGACAAAAAAGGCTCCCTACAGGACAAAGCTTGCAACTCCGAAATCCGACGTGCCAAAGCAATGGCCACCAAAAATACCACCTTAAGCGTAAGATCCTTCAGCGTTGCTTTAGCTAACGGCTCAAATGGCTCCCGAACCAACGCTTCCAGCACTAAATTGAGATCCCAAACCGGAACCTGTGTGCGACACGGTGGCCTCAAAAGAGACACTGCTCGTAAAAATCTCCTAACATCTGGATGTGACCCCAGCACCATCCCGTGTACCTTTCCTCTATAACATGAGAGCGCCGCCAACTGAACTCTAAGAGATGCCGCTTCCAGTCCTTTATCGATACCATCCTGCAAAAAAGGACAGAATCTGCGGAACGGAGGCCCTTAATGCCTTCAGACGCCTCTCCTCGCACCATGCTTCAAAAATTTGCCAAACGCGAATATACACCATAGAGGTAGACCTACGTCTGGACTTCATTAAAGTAGAAATTACCTTCGTCGAGTAGCTCTTGGTGGTTAACCTTGCCCTCTCAAGAGCCAAACCGTAAGCGAGAACCGATCCACCTGAGGCATACTTAATGGCCCCTGCACTAGCAGATCCCTTCTGACCGGGAGCTTCCACAGACGATCCACCAGAAGACGCATGAGGTCGGCATACCATGGCCTTCTGGGCCAATCCGGCGCAATTAAGATCACCTGACCCTTGTGCCGCTCTATCCACTGCAGAACTCGACCTATTAACACCCACGGGGGGAATACATAAAGAAGCTGATCCTCCGGCCACTTCTGCATCAGAGCGTCCAAACCTTCTGACATTCTTTCTCTCCTTTTGCTGTAAAATCTCTCTACCTTTGCTGACGCGAACGTCGCCATGAGGTCCATCACCGGCGACCCCCAACAATGTACCAGCAAGTCGAAAACCTCCTGATGGAGCACCCACTCTCCGGGATCCACCTTGACTCGGCTCAAAAAATCGACCGTCACATTGTCCACGCCGGCCACATGAGCTGCCGATAACGCCTCCAGATGCGACTCGGCTCAGCCTAGGAGCTCCTCCGACTCTTCTTCGAGCGCCGCACTGCTGGTGCCTCCTTGTCGGTTGATGTAGGCCACTGCCGTGGCATTGTCTGACAGAACTCGAATCGCTTTCCCCTGCAGCAGTTGCTGAAAGAACCTCAACACCCGAGTTACTGCCCTTAACTCTAATCTATTGATCGACCAACTCTTTTCCAGTTCTGTCCATTGCCCCTGGGCAAACTGCCTTTCGAAGAGTGCTCCCCAGCCGAACAGAGTGGCATCTGTTGTCAAAGGCCTCCAATCTGGAGCCTCCAGGGGCATTCCCTGCTCCAAACACTCCGAGGTTAGTCACCATTGAAGAGACCGCCTTGTTTCTAACGGGCAGATCA
The DNA here is from genome assembly GCA_033557465.1 of Ichthyophis bannanicus. Classification (NCBI taxonomy): domain Eukaryota; kingdom Metazoa; phylum Chordata; class Amphibia; order Gymnophiona; family Ichthyophiidae; genus Ichthyophis; species Ichthyophis bannanicus. The sequence continues at coordinate 138,706,902 of CM066031.1, read as the reverse complement.
GCCGTTGCGTCAACGGGTCAGACTGATGCGACCATCTTCTCAGCAGAGCCCTCTGCAATGGTATCATGTGGGCCCTGGCCCACAGTACTACCTCGAGAGTGGCCGCCATTGTTCCCAACAGTTGCAAATAATGCCATGCCGAGGGGGCTTTTCTTCCCAGGAAGGCCCGGACGAGCCGTCTTAGGCCTTGAGCCTGGGTCTGCGGCAGAAAAACTCTGCCGCCCTCTGTATCGAAGCGAGCTCCAAAGTACTCCAACTCCTGCGATGAAGTCAACCTGCTCTTTTTGACATTGACCACCCACCCCAGGCTCCGCAAAAATTGAAGCACTCTGCGGGTGGCCACTTTGCTTTCACTCTTCGACTTTGCTCGAATCAACCAATCGTCCAGGTAAGGGTGCACCAACACCCCTTCCTTGCACAATGCCGCCGCCACCACCACCATAATCTTGGTGAAGGTCTGTGGCACCATTGCCAACCCAAACGGCAACGCCTGGAACTGGAAATGACCCATGGGAACTGCAAATCTGAGAAACCGCTGATGCTCTAACCGAATTGGAATGTGTAGATATGCCTCTGACACGTCTAAGGACGTGAGGAATTCGCCTTGTTGTACTGCCACGATGACCGATCCTCAGCATTTCCATGTGAAAGTGCGATACTCTGAGACACTTGTTTACGCTTTGAGATCCAGGATTGGCCTCCAGGTTCCCTCCTTTTTTGGAACTACAAAATATATGGAGTATCGACCGGATCCGCACTAGTCCGCCAGTACCAGCACCACTGCTTTGAGTGCTAACAGCCTGTTCAACGTGTCCTGCACGGCCAGGCGTTTTAGGGTCGTCCTGCACGGCTACTGAACGAAGGCGTTCCTCAATGGCCATTGAAACTCCAAAACATATCCCTTCTGAATGATCTCCAGCACCCACTGATCTGATGAAATCTGGGCCCAGGCAGGATAGAAATCCCTTAGTCGACCCCCCACAGGTACCAAACCTGCCTGGACCCCCTCGCTTTATTGCGACTTCTTGAGGTTCGAGGATGAGGAGGGTCCAAAACCTCTACCTGCCCCTCTGAATCCTCGAAACCCCTGAGCTCTGTACTGAAAGCGTCCTCTCTGAAACGGACCGAACCTTGATGGACGAAAACGCCGAAACTCTTGCTGCTGACTTTTGGAAATTGGTTGCTGCCAGCCCTGCTTCTGCTTGTCCTCCGGCAACCTGCCGCCCTTAGACTCTCCTAGGTCCTTCACCAATTTCTCCAAATCCTCCCCAAAAAGGAGCTTACTTCAAAAAGGGTGCTTACTCAGCCTTGCCTTAGAGGCCCCATCTGCTGCCCAACTACGCAGCCACAGATATCTACGTGATGACACCACCTACGCCATACTCTTAGAAAGACCTCTGATAAGATCATATTGCAGATCTGCCAAATAAGCCGCCCCTGATTCCATCCGGGATGCTTCCTTGTCCACCTGCAGTCCCCTAGTTCTCTGGGACCATCGAAGGCAAGCCCTTGCCACCCATGCTCCACAAATGGAAGCCTGCAGGGAAAGAGCATTAACCTCGAAGACTTTCAACAACGTGTCAAACTTTCCATCCTGGACATCCTTAAACGCAACACTTCCTTCCACTGGTATCGTCGTCTTCTTAGTAACCGCAGAAACTGCTGCATCTACTTTAGGAGACTTAAAAAGAGCCTTATCCTGTTCTTGCAACGGATACAGGCGAGCCATCACTCTGGAGCCCTTCAGCCCTGCCTCCGGCATGTCCCATTCTTCCTGAATCATTTCCCTAAACACCCTATGCATTGGGAAAGCCTTAAATTGGGACTTCCTAACCGCCTGCAAAAGCGGATCTTCTAAGGTGGAATCCTCCGCTTGCCCCGCTGTCGGCATGTTCAACGCCTTCAGTGTCTCCGAGATAAGTGCTGACAACTCCTCTCACCTAAAGACTCTAACCACTCTTGCATGGTCTTCCTGTTCTGCTATCTCACCTTCTTCCATCTCACCTTGCTCCATCTCTGAATCCTCCAAATTCTCTAATTGATCCTCCGAGACCAAGGTCTGTTCTGCTCTCTCCGCCCTGTCTCTCACTACCCTAGCCTTTTTAAGTGGGGTGCTACCCGCTCCCATGTCCATAGGGGTCCCAGGGCACTTCAACCCCAGCTCACCCTGTGCCATAGGTCTAGTCGCCCCTCCGCTAGTCCCTCCCAGGGCCTGCTGGAGCAGCGTCATGAAATCCTGTGAAAATATAGCTGCCAATCCTCCCTGGAAAAGGGGTTGTGACGCAGGGACATCCGGAGCCGAAGACGGCCCCGGCTCTGGTTCCGGCGGCTGCGCGGCCGAAGTGAGGGGTTCCAGAGAGGCAGAAGACTCTGTCTTTTGAACCACCACTGACTGGTCTTCTGCCCCCTCCCCTGCTGCTGCCTCTTGTGCACAAGATCTGCACACCCACTTCTCCGAGACTGATCCTCTTATGGCCCCACATAGGTAACACTGAGACCTAGAAGGCATGCTGGCTTAGAGCAAACCACTCTCTAGGTTTAAATCTCCATTTTTTTTTCTCAAGGAAAGAGGTCCGGAGCGCCCCCAGGCTCTGTCCCACAAAACCAGCTGAAATGAGCTGCAAGTAACAGAAATATCTGTTCCGATCGCAGCAGCCTAGTTTCGCGCAGTTTCCCACTCGACCGCCACGCAGCCAAGGCCTACCTAGCAACAAGACGCCTGCCCGCTATATCGCCGATGCACTCGCTAACTCCCCGCGGCTCCCCAAGCGACTTTGACTACAAGCCTCACCTCAAGAAGAGCCGCTCCAAATCCATGCTCTCAGCCCCGCTTCGCCAGGTGACGCGCCGGGTGGCAAGCCGCTTCAGGTTCTGTTTCCCTCGCTGTCACCACTGCCACAGCTACAGGAGACCTCCGGGGCACACTGTGGTCCGGGCCGCTACTCAATTTTTTTTCAACTAAACTACCTATCCTACTCTACTGCCTTAACTATTCCTCTCGTGAGCCTGGACCACTAGGCTCACCCGTCCTCCAGCTGCTTGGAGACTGAACTAACTGGAGCAAGGAGGCGGACCCTGGACTATATATATATATATATATATATATATGCACGTCTCCAATCTGCAAGAGGAGGAGCATAAATCCCCAGTGATCTAGACTGGAGGGACGATAAGAAACAGAATACCTCAGCTCAGTTACACATGCAGAACATAGACCATCACCAAACAAGGAATCGCAATTTAGAAACAGGAAGACAATAATTAAACTGGGAACCCCAAAAGCCAAACTTGGAATGTACAACAACACTGTAGGAATAAAACTATAAATTAATTTCCTCTTGTACTAAATAAAGCACAGACGTTAATGATGCACATTTCCCAGAGATGACATATTCCAGTTAATAAATTCAAAATAAAGAGATATTTTTCTACCTTTTGTGCATTTTTTTTTCAGTTGCAATTGCTCCAGTCACTTTCTTCTCGTTTCTTTGTGTCTTCTGCTAACTCTCCATCGTCTGCTGTCCATTTGTCCTTTCTTCTCTCTTCTAGTTTTTTTCCATTCCTCTCTACATCTGCTTTCAGAGCCGTGAAGAGAGAGTTTCCCATCAGCGCTGGCGGGCTTAACAGAGCTGCGAAAGGGAAACTCTCTTCGCGGCTCTGAAAGCTGGTGCCGAGGGGAGTGATTCAGGGAGGGCTCTGCCGGGCAGGCAGGGGGGGCTCCACGGGATGCTTGATTCTGCTGCTGCCATGGCAGCAGCGGTAGCAGCAGCAGCCAGTTTTTTTAAAATTTTCCCTGGGCTGATGGGCAGAATGTTGTTTGCATGGGGCCCCCTGAAACGCAGGGCCCTGTGCAAACAACATTCTTGCTCAAGGGACGGGCCGGCCCTGCTCAGAAAAGCTCCTAAACACTGCCAAGTCTTCCCTAACCCCAAGTGAATGTAAATAGGGCACAATCTGTGGCGGCGGCTAGCATGAGTATAGCGCCTAGCTATCGCTACTGAAAGTTAACCCGCATGTACAGCCAGGGTGGACTGGTGACGGAGGAGCAGTTTTCCCGGTGCAGGGGGCATCAGAGTGAGTAAGCTCAGCATCCTCATCGGGGATGGATCTTACCCCTCCAGAGGTGTGATGCTCATTAAAGCTGGATACTAAGACCTCTCTGGAGCAGCGGTCTCTGGCTGGTAGTCCTGTTGGTATGCTGCCCAGGGAACAGGGGCCAGACCCAGGAACTGAGGAGCTCTTTTTCAGGTCCTGCTGGAACAACATTCTCTCAGTGCTTGCTAGGCGTTGGTGGACACGAGGCAGTTTGGTGAGTCCAGTGTGGAGAGGAGAGGTATGGCTGAGCTTTAAGGGGTTATTGGGGGGACTACTCTGGATGTTTTCTTTGCACCCCCAAGACAGATAGCCCTCAAATCGATTTGGTGTGCTATCAAACAACTGGCTGAAACTTTATTACCTCAAGTTAATATTATGAAGGTTGTTACCATGCCCCCTGCTGGCAGCTTGTGGAAGGGACACGTGGGACATTTTAATTATTTTGTAGAAGTAGGAAACCCTTTTGGACCAGAGGGATCATGGTCCTTGTAGTCCTTCTTCTTAAAGAAATGAGTTGTGTATGCCTTGTGTAGGGTCAAACAAAAGGTTTTTATTCCCCTTCAGCACTAAGGTTCGCTAAGAAACCAAAAAGTAGAATTTACCTTATTTTCAGGTTTATGCCAAAGTAAATACAGAGCAAGAAAACTGTTATGAGAGCTTCACAGTTCCTTGTAAAAATACAAAGGGTTTTCAACACTGTAGCAAAACAAACAAACAAGCTCTTCTTTAGCTCAACACAGGCAGAAGATATTGTTAAAGCATGTTCTGGTAATTACAGCTCTGGGAGAGACTCTAGGCTTTCAGCAATACACATCGAACAGTCCATTAGTTCTTCATGCATCAACGGCTCTGGTTCCCAAGCTCAATCTGCATGGGTTCCAGCTCAGCCGTGCTTTCTTCTATGTCTGAGCTTTCCCTGGCTGAAATAGTTAGCAGTTCAGAAGTTCTCTTCCCTAGTTTCCAGCCTGGCAGTTCTGGGTTTGGCAAACCAGTGGTATGGCTTGTTCCTATGCCTCTTTGCAGTGGCTTCCAAAACTTCTGCCAGCTTTCTTTCCTCTCAGTATTGCTATCTGAGTTATAAGTCTTTCTAGGACCTGGCTTCTTTGTGAGAAATAAAGTATCACTGTACCTTGGCTCCCTGAAGTCTGTGCCACTGGTATTCTCTCTACCAGGCACTCTCCTTCTGATACCGTCTTTTCTGAAGACTATTTCTCGGAGTTCTCTGGGCTGGGCTTGTCCTCCCTGGAGCTTAGCTCTGCCACATAAGGATTCCAAGCTCCTCTGCCTTGCAGTATAGGAGGTTCCTATATCAGGTCCTTTCTTCCCAGTATCCTTGGGTTCTTTTCCAGATCCTTTCTCAGAGCTTCTCTCTATGCGTAGGCCTTTCTCTAGGCATGGCTCTCTCTCTAGGCATGGCTCTCTCTTTAGGCGTGGCTCTCCCTCCAGCCATGGCTCTCCCTCTAGCCATGGCTCTCTCTGCTTCCTTCCTGCAGAGCCTGCTTATAAAGCCATTTTTCCCTTGAGTTTCCTGACCCTCTCCTCAGGTGCACTTGATTAGCTTCTGCTTCATCAGTACCTGGGTGTGTCAGCTCAGCATCTGCAGGCTCGTGCCTGCTCCCTCTAGCTGTACTGCTAGGTAATTGCACCCTTTGCAAGTCAGTTGCTTTATGAAAAACAGCGTTTTTTTCTAAGTTCATAGCTTCACTAGCTTCAGCTCTATCACAAGGTACAAATTCAGGTTATACGTCGGATTGTGACAAGAACAAGGAGGACATTTCTAAATTGAACGGGGACTTTAATGATTTGTCTGTTCATGTGGATAGTATCAAAGGCTGTGCTGAAGCTCCGGTGAAGGATGCTACATCTATGAAAGTAAAAATTGAACAACTGGAAAACGCATTTAGGATTTCTAACTTGCGGTTGATAAACATTCCAAAAACTCAATTAGTTACTCCTAAAGAGAAGTTTAAGGACTATTTGGAGGAAGTGCTGAGTCGCAATCATCCTTGGTAAAGGTTTACTAAATACCTCAAGACAAGAAATCTACAGGTCAAGTGGGGATGTCTCCTACGGTTGAAATGGAAATACTTAATATATCTGTTATCTTAGAAGGTTCAGATGCTGGTAGCATTGTTCTTGTACATGTCTTGTACAGTATGCACTACTGTCTGATACAGAATGTTTTATGAAAATGTTTTTTCGTAGGAGGAATGTTAGATATTGAGGATTACTGGTTAGAGCATTCCCTAACTTAGCAAGGGAAACCCACCACCATAGGAGAGAATTTCTCATCCTTCAGTCGAGGGTCTCTCAGCTGGGGGTATTGTTTGTTGAAGTATCAATCTAATTCTTATGTTTTCCTTTACTTCCCAGTTTATATCTTTCCTTAATGCCCACCCAGTTCCTGAAACTCATATAGAAGTGTTGGACTTACCTCAAGTATAATGGTTCACTTGTATTTTTATTTATTTTATTTCTTTTTTTTATACCGCGCTTTTTAGAATCAGTGCAGCTTACATGTATACTAACAGGTACTTTTTATTCCCTTGTCCCCGAAGGGCTCACAATCTAAGTATACCTGAGGCAATGGAGGGTTAAGTGGCTTGTTTCACTGGCCTGTATTCCTTCATGTTCTGTAATAAGTTTCTTTCTTTTGGTGACCACCTTTGATTGTGGGCTGGGGATGTGGCTAGGAAATGTTTAGGTTTTCTAAGTGGCAGACCTACATTTTTGGGGCCCTGAAGCTTGGACTGTTATGGGGGACCTTTCGCAACCAGCAATGAGGTGTGTGTAACCACTGTTAACTTCTTCAGTGGGGTTGTTCCATGAAAGATCACCACAAGTTTTAAAAAATTTAACCAGTACATCTCAGATTTTGATTAAAATTGCTGCACTGAATTATCTCATATGTCAAAGTCACTGGTGTGAATAAAAATTACCTATGCCTTATAGTTTTCGAGTTATGGGGGGATGAAAATTAGGGAAATGTTATATAATTTTAATAAAAGTTGTAATTTCTGTCAAATGTCAATAGTGTTTTAATTATAATTATTTTATATTAGATATATTTAGAATGAAAGAAAACTTAATTTGAATGTTTTTTTCATTTACGGCTAGCCTACATGATATTTTAATAACCTTTTAATTATTATTTTAACTATTATTTTGTATTGAATTGCACTATATTACTAATATTATTTTTTATGTATAAACTGTCTGTTGGACTTGCAGGTAAAAAACAAGTTGGTGCCATACAACTTACACCATCAAATGTAACTTCTTACAATCCATCTTCATCAAGTATAACAATAGTTTCCATTTTTCTCATTTTCTCCACCCCCCCCCCCCCCAGCCCCTCTACCTCCTCCCATATTCTCTGTCCCTCCCATTCTTAGCCTTTCTTATTTGGAGTTTCAGGGTGCAAAAGAGAGAAAAGGTCACTACCTAAGGGGGTCCCCGTCCTTCTCACCCCCCCCCCCCCGGTCGTGCAGGATTTAATGCTGACTACCATGAGAGTACAAATTAGGAGAGGAGAGGAGGCAAGGGGGGCCTCTCCCCACTCAGGTCCCCAGAAACACAAGTCCTCTGCAGCTTTGTCAACCATCCATCCAGGGAGTGTGGTTCTTTCGCTCCTCCCGGGTTAAATCGGTTCATATCTGTAGTTTCCCGATCTTCCTTCCCTCTCCTAACCCGCCCCCCCTCCTGCCCTCCCTCCCCCCTTGATGCTTTGTGGATCCTAACACTCACATCCATTCCACTCATCCACAATGATTTAATACCCTACTTCGTGCATGGGACTCCAGAGACTGAAGATATGGGTCCCAAACATTCATAAACATTGCCCACCTCTTTACATGGCCGTGCGCCTTCTCCTGTTCCTTAGCAAGAGGTCATATAAACTATTCTTCCAATGTCCATAGGACGGTCCCTCCTTTGACATGCATGCTTGCATAATCACTTTGCATGCTATCAGGCATGCCAATCACCACCATATATGATCCCCTTCAACTAAGCCCGCTGTTTGCGGCCAGACATCTAGGAGGGCTGAGACAGGTCCAGCTACCATCTGTGCGGCTAAGATTCCACGGATGCAACTCAGCACAACAGCCCAGAAATTCTTAATTACAACACAGTGCCATAACATATGGCCCAGGGTCGTCGAGGGCACAACATATCTAGGGCATGCATCGGTCGATGCCAACCCTGCCCTCCACGTGCGACGTGAGGCATAGTATAACTACTGCACTAGCTTGAATTGTATATCATGAAGAGTCACGGAGATGATCAGCTTTGAATATCCCCAGCAAGGTTAATACCTCCTCACCTGAAACCAGTTCTCACAGATCTCGCATCCAGGCCGCTGCCAGATCTCCCTCCTTAGCTTCTAGTGTTAAACCTACCAAGGCCTGGTGTAGATGTGTAATACAACCCCTATGGTCCGCGCCAATGAGCACCTCCTCCATGTGGGACCATACACTTGATGCTATAGATGCTCGCGGCAAGGTGTGAATGTAGCTCCGGACCTGCAGATAAGAAAAGATGTGGGTACCAGGTAGCCCAAAACGGTCCCTAAGTTCGGAAAAGGAAAGCGAGGCCCCCGACTCCTCCACCACATGCTCAACATTGGTGATACCCAGCCGCTCCCATCATTCAAAAACTGATCTCCCGATTCCCAGGGTGAATGTGCCATTTCCACATAGGGGCAGATAAAGAGAACTAGATTTCTCGCATTGTAGTGCGGGCCAAGTTGAAAATCACATTTCGTTGTATCTGAGGTAATCTAACTCAGTTATCACTGTGCAAAACGTATCGTAGATGATACAGAGCCACTATAGCCTGACCTCATTCTAATCGGAGTGTAGTCTGACAGATCCCAAATCCAGTCCCTCACATGCCACAGCGCACATGCCATATTATATCTCTGGATATCCGGAAACCCCATCCCCCCTTGAGCCCAAGATTGCTGCAAGACAGCAAGCTTCACCTGTGGTCGATGTCTACATCACAGTAAGATGTTGATCTGCCATTCCAGCTATCATAAGTCTTTCTTTTTAAGCACCAAAGGAAGTGTCTGCAGTGTGTAGAGCCACTTTGGGAAGATGACCATTTTGAAGAATGCTTTCCTGCCACCCACTGATAGAGGGAGGTCACGCCAGTGTTGGACTCACCTCCCAAGATCCTCCAGGAGATTGGCGACATTTCTACTGTAAAGATCAGTGAACTTTGATGAGAGGTAGATTCCTAAGTATTTAAATCACCATTCAGCCCATTTAAGAGGAAAGGTACTGTTCCATCGTTGTGAAAGGGAAGGATCCAACGGAAGCACATCAGACTTGTAAAGATTTAATTTAAGCCCCAACAACCTGCCTTATGTAAGTATAAAGGTTAACAATGCCAGTAAGCTCCTTTCCGGGCTTTCAAGATATACCAGCAGGTTGTCTGCAAAAGCTGCTACATTAAATTCATCTAATCCCCTCTGTATCCCCTACAAGTCAGTGGCCATATGGATGTGGCACAAAGTCAAAACAAATAATAAAGGCGAGAGGGGAAGCCCTGTCGTGTGCCCCACTTAAGAGGAAAATCTGCTGTCAGCTGTCCGTTTATCATCACCGCACCTCGGGTGTTGGAGTATAGCAGTCAGACCGCCACCCCAAAGAAGCCTCTGATACCAAACGCTTCTAAGATTTGATACATGAACCCATAGTTACCTGGTCAAAGGCCTTCTCAGCATCAAAACTAACCATCATGGATGATCAGGATTCCTGGACGCTAATGTACATGGAGGCATGAACTCTACGGACATCTGCCGTAACACTCCGACCCTGCACAAATCCCACCTGATTGTCATGTATCAACTCGGACAAATATACCGCCAGCCTGTCCACAAGAATTTTTGCCAATATCTTTATATCCACGTTTAACAATGAGATCAGTCGATATGATCCCGGTAAAAGGGGATCCTGCCCAGGCTTAGGTAAAACTGTGGTCAACACTTTGTTGGGTTTAAAGGGAAAACTGCCTCGGGTGATCAAGTTGGAGTAATAATCCATTAGGGGAAGTGCTATTTTTCCATCAGCACTTTATAAAATTCGCTACTGAATCCATCTGAGCCTGGGGCATGTCCTGTTCTTAAGTCTTTTATAGTCCATTGTACCTCCAGAGGTGTAAAGGGGCATTCATCTTGGCTACTTGATTCTCTGCCAACCCAGGAAGCTCATACTTCTCCAGGAACCACCTTCTCGCATATCCGGGTCGGCTTCTGCCTGATACAAAGAGCGATAAAAGTCGCAAAAGACTTTTTCCACCCCCGCAGCAGTCTGTTGCAGGTCAACTCTGGCATATCGCATAGCTCCCACAAATCGCAGTCCATCCTTTACTCTAATCAGAGATTATAGAGGTTTTCCAGCTCTATTACCAAATCTAAAGAGCCAATCATGATAAAAGAAAAGGGATTTCTTAGCTTTCTGATGAATGAGCGAATTTAACTCCGCCTGCACCGCATATACCATGTTTCATTGTTCAATTCTAGGGTGCACCGTGTAAACGGGGGCGCTGGGTGAGAATTTCCACAGTCTTGGCAAAGGCAAATATTAATATGACTTGCAAAGGATTGTGGGAAATGTAGTCCATTCATACCAGAATCAGCCGTTCACAAATAAATTAGTTGTGCTTGCTCGAGTGTAAAGCAAAGAAGATATATTTTATTTATGGGGTTATTTCTCCCAACACAGATTTGCTTGGTAGCACAGAAAGGATACTTGCTTTCAGTATTATACTTAGAAAAACAAAATCAGGAAAAACAACAACTGAGCTTCTTAAGCAATCAAATCAAATCATAAAGACCTTGATGGGAACAGAAAGGTCTTTTCTGTGGGCTCCTGCTAATATCTTTTTAGCAGTGCTTCAAAAACAAACAAAACCCACAAAGTAATGAAAAACTGTTCTTTTTCAAGGCTAACTTCTGGTATTTTCACACACACCAAGAAGTGTCTCTTCAGAGCTCACAGGCAATTAAGCAAGGCTCAATTGCTAACAATTAACCAGCTGCAAACCTCTTGGCTGGTTTACTTTCTAAACGTGGCTCAAATCCTGCTCAAAAGCTTTTCTGAGTAGATCAAAGAACAAGTTTATATTTCTTTGTGATGGTTGTTGTATTTTGTAAAAGCATATTACCACAGAAGTTTAGACAGAGAGCAATCCATGTATTCACACTGTTCATTTACAATATTTCCTTCTTCTTCAACTATCATAGAATCAATATCATGGATTGGCACAGAGGAATTTCCTAATGGAGCACTCTCAGGACAATACTTGTTTCCCTGCTGTCTTCCAAGTGAAAAGCTAGGGCATAGATCAGTGTTCATACCTGAGCTTCCATTGCTGTTAGGGTTCCTCTCCAAATATCCTGGCCAGTATGTAGTCCAGTTTTTATGTCCAGCCTTCCAATCAAGATCCCTGGACACTGGGTCTCTCTTCACATACCTTCTTGCACTGGTCTTAGGGCCCCTTCCAAATGCAGTCGTCTCCCTCACAGGTCCCGTCCGGGGATTCCTGGCTCTGCAACCCCACTCCTCTGGCTTCCTCCAGTCCAATGGATAATTATGCTTGCCTCTGGAATGCCTCCCAGTACACGTACTGCTATGGACTCCTTTAGACCTCCAAGATGCTTTTCTCTTCTTTCTTCCAAGTTGCTTCTTGCTCTCTCTGTCCGTGGGCTCTGGCTTCTGCTGCCTCTGCTCCTGCTGAAGATGGTGATGATCATGAAGATTCTGCTGATTCTGCTGTGTAGAATAGGCTTTACTTTTAACCTGTTTAGAGGGCTGCTCCACCCTAGCACAGCGCAGCTGTGCTGAATCAAGCCCTGCCCTTGGAGATGAGTGCTTGGGGATTACCTCATAGTTCTCCTGATTGAACACACATTTTCCCACTTCAGTTCTTCTAGTGGCTGTTGGAAACCTGGTGCATTCTGGGACTGGTAGTCTTTTATGGAAACATTCTGTTTTATTATTTCTACCAGCAAAGACAGGTTGCTTGTTCAGAGCCAATTCACCTCTATTATAGCTCCTTCCTGAACTATGATAAGCTTCCTTATCACAACCGCCAGCCATTGTCTTGTTTCTCGTAGTGCGCGTTCCAGTTGTATGTCCAGGTTGTTCAGTCATTTTTGTCTGGCTACCACATATCTAATTATTTTACCACGCAGTTCTGCCTTCCTGGCCTCCCAAAACAGGGATGGATCTTTTATGTGTTGGGCATTATTGAGGCCATAGTCCTCCAATTTCTTCTGAATAAAAGGCCCAAAGTGGAGGTCACCTTTCACTTCCATGCTCCTTTCTCCTCCCCCCAAGTCAGCAGCAATGTTATTATAGCATGGTCAGAGATGATGATCGGTCCTATGTCCGCCCGAGTTACCCATTCAAATAGTCCCGCTGAGATCAGAAAATAATCAATGCAGGACCACATACCACGTGCCCACAAGAGATATGTGAAATCCCGCTCACTTAGGTGAAGTACATGCCAGATGTCCAACAGGTCATACCCGTCACAGCTTCCCTGAACTCTACATGCTTACCCGAAAGTAGGGCAATCCTAATCTCTCAGGCGCCGGTTATACAAGACCCTCCTACTCACCCTAGGAGGTTTGCGCTGCCAGTTAAACTTGGACACCCTACTCTGCAGGGATTTTAAAAATGAGTTGGGAACCCACACCGGTAATGTTTGAAACAAGTTTATGTTTACGCAATTTCTTGGTATACCGCCCAGGCTAAAGGGCATCAGAGGGTTTACAATCACTACAAGCAGGTACTGGATACATGCGTAATGAAAATGGGGCAAAGAAACCATCTTAACATATCCAATACACCTTAACTAAGAAAGAAGCAGCTTCCTCCAATTATTAAAAAACAAAACAAAACATAGCATCCTCTTCCACAAACGTCCATAATTCAAATCAAAAAGGGTAAAGGAGTGGAGGAGTGGCCTAGTGGTTGGGGGCAAGGTACTTCAGGCCGGAAGGTCGGGGGTTCAAATCCCACTAGAGGACAGCAACCTTGGGCCGGAAGGACTGGGGTTTCTAGTCCCAAAGGTGCTCCTTGTGGTCTTGGGCAAGCCACTTAACCCTCCATTGCCCATGTTCCCTGTAAAATAGTTATCTCCAAGTTATAATGCCCTGTTCAATGTAATTTCAGTTTGTTCAATGTAAACCACACTGATGCAGAATAGCACGGTATATAAGAAATTATAAATAAATAAAATAAATAAATAAATAAATAAAAGGGTACCAATGTCAGTGCCCAACTTTAGGAAAACTAATTTTGCCAAGATGGGGCAATTCCTCAAGGAGTCGTTACTGGGATGGGAACAGCTGAGAGATGTAGAAAAGCAATGAGCAAAACTGAAAGGCAATCTTTTAAGAGAAACAATTCTTTGTGTTAGAAAGGTAAATAAATGTAAAAGGAAAAGGAGGCCATTATTGTTCTCAAAAGAAGTAGCTGAAAAGGTGAAGAAAAAGAGAGTGGCTTTCATAGAATACAAGAGATCACAGAGAGGAAGGCAAGCATCTATATGTGGAAAAACTTCAACAAGCTAGGAAAGTAGACAGGAAAGTAAAGATACAAATAGAAGAAAAATAGCCAATACAATAAAATGGGGGACAGTGATGTTGTAGTGTTTACAGAGTTCCCAGTGGAGGAGGCATGCTACTTTGTTGTGCCTTTCTGTATAGAAATTTTCCGCCATCAAAATTTCACAGCCTGCTATTAGCCCTCCTTCAGCTCTAGGAATGTACAATGTTGGCATACACTGATTCTAGTAAATTATTTCATGAGCATAGAGGAGTTTTCTTGTTCGCACATTCAGTTTTTCAAGACCTTTATGAGGCCAATCCACAATCCCGAAACTATAAGAGAGTACAGGAATTGCCAGCTGATTGATGGCTTGTATCTTATTTTGTGATGTTAAAGCACTTTTCAATAACAGTTTTAATTTCCTGTAATATTCTTTACTGATCTTCTCTCTCAATAGTTTCTGCTCAAGTGTCATTCCGTCCTCTATTCCGAGATACTTGTATAGGCCTTCCTGTTCAAGGTCCTTGATATCAAAGCCCTCAGCAAGGGAGATGTTTTTGGTTTTGCTCAATTTTCCTCTGAAAAAGTTTCTCTTAGCACATTTGTCAAAGAAAAAAAGTCATTCTGATGTTATCAGAAAAGCTTTTCACCACAAAAATCTGATCTGGTAATTGTTGGTCGCTGGAACTGTGGAGCTTCAGATCATCTATAAATAGCAGATGGGAAGTTGCTTTTGGGTTGGTACAATCTTTAGAGTTCAGGTTAAATCCATACCCCAAAGAGTTGATGAGAGCACGCATTGGATTAAGCGCCAAACAAAACAGAAGGGGCGATAGGGAATCTCCCTGAAATATTCATCGCTGGATCTTAATGTTAGGAATGATGTATTGATCATCTTCATATCTTAAAAAGAGTGTGGATTGCCACAGTTTCGTAGTGAATTTAATTTACTTTATCAAATCGGAATTTATTTATACATTTCAAGGCAATGTATTATCCGGGAGCGTGGGATGCTGACAAAAGCGTTCTTATAATCAATCCATGCTGTATGAGATTTCTGCCTTTCTTAGCACTTGCAATGACCATAATGGCTGTATTGAGCATTAACTCGTCCCCTTTTTTATTCCCGTGTGGATTCTCTGGTGAATTGTGAGCTGTCTTTTCAAAGTGAAGCTTTTAGTACACTCAGTGCATGTATATGGTTTTACTCCCGTATGAATTCTCTGATGGACTGTGAGATCTCTTTTAGAAATGAATCCTTTATTACATTCAGTACATGCATATGGTTTTAATCCTGCATGGATTCTCTGGTGCCTTTTGAGATTTCCATTCTGAGTAAAGCTTTTACCACACTCAGTACATGGATATGGTTTTACTCCAGTGTGGATTCTCTGGTGGACTGTGAGCTGTCTTTTCAAAGTGAAGCTTTTAGTACACTCGGTGCATGTATATGGTTTTACTCCCGTATGAATGCTCTGATGGACTGTGAGATCTCTTTTAGAAATGAATCCTTTATTACATTCAGTACATGTATATGGTTTTAATCCTGCATGGATTCTCTGGTGCATTTTGAGATTTCCATTCTGAGTAAAGCTTTTACCACACTCAGTACATGGATATGGTTTTATTCCAGTGTGGATTCTCTGGTGGATTGTGAGGTTTTGTTTCTCACGGAAGCTTTTACCACACTCACTGCATGTATATGGTTTTAATCCCGTGTGGATTCTCTGGTGTATTCTAAGTGATCCTTTCTGACTGAAGCTTATACCACACTCAGTACATGAATATGGTTTTACTCCCATGTGGATCCTCTGGTGGGTTGTGAGCGTTTGTTTCTCACGGAAGCTTTTACCACACTCAGTGCATGTATATGGTTTTACTCCTGTGTGGATTCTCTGATGGATTGTAAGTGGTCCTTTCTGACTGAAGCTTTTACAACACTCAGTACATGAATATGGTTTTACTCCCGTGTGGATCCTCTGATGGGTTGTGAGCGTTTGTTTCTCACAGAAGCTTTTACCACACTCAGTGCATGTATATGGTTTTACTCCCGTGTGGATTCTCTGGTGTTTTTTGAGATTTTTGTCGAGAGTGAAGCTTTTACTGCATTCAGTACATGTATAAGATTGTATTCTTGTGTGGATTCTCTGGTGGATTGTGAGTTGTTGTTGATCACTGAAGCTTTCAGTACATGTATATGGTGTTACTTGGGGCATATCCTCCAAATGGGTGTGGGTTCTATGGTGGATTTGGAGGCTTCTTTTTCGAATGTAACTTTTACCGCATTCAGTACATGTAACTTCTCTCTTCCATTTTTGGACTTTCTGATATTTTGTATTGTCTTTCTTCACACTGAAGTGTTTTTTAGATTTGGTGGAAGTGAATGGTCTCTCATCAGTTTGAGATTTTTTGTAGTCTGTGAATGTCTTCGTGTGATAGAAGACTTTCTTACATTCAGTATCAGTAATTGGTCTCTTCCTTGGGTGGAATTTCTCTTTTCTTATTAAATTTTTTTTACAAGTAAATTCAGATGTTCTGTCATTAGTGCAAATTTTCTGGTATTGTTTGGGGTTTCCTTTATTAATAAAGCTTTTTCCATTTTCAGTACTGATACACATTCTAATTTCTTTATTGATTTTCTGATTTTTCATTTGTTTTTTTTTCTTGCTGAAATCTTTCCTACGCTCAGAACATGCTAAAGGTCTCTCATTTGTGCAAGTTTTCTGTTGTCCCTGTAGTTCTCCCTTTTGACTGAAGATTTTCCCACAGTCTGTACATCTCATTGGTTTCTCTTCAGTATCAGATCTCTGCTGTGATTTCAGAGTTACATGATCGCTGAGGAATATTTCACATATCTCACATAAACATCTTTGTTCTCTCATCTGTTTATTCTGATCTTCCCCTGTTTGTATGATATTACTGGCCCTGTACTCACACAGAGTTGAGTCTCTTGTTGAATTTTTTTGTTTATTTTCTGAGATCCTTTGATTTATTCCCTTTTCTCTGCAGTCAGAAAATAAAGAAGTTTCCTCTTTGTCTCTTTCTGAAAACATCTTTTCCACATCAGGCTTCTCAGTGAGCTCCCAGAGGTGTGTCTTTGTATTACTGTTTCTAGGATCATCTTTTTCTAGATAAAAAAAAAATGGGCAATGGGCATTATTGCGGGAGAAGAACAGTTTATCAAGTTCAGTAATATAATACATCTTTGTAAATTAGCCACCCCCTATGCAGGGAATACAACGGGCCCGATATTCAGTGCCGGCGGCTAGCGCTACTAAAGCAGCCAGCCGCTAGCACTGAGGTTTAACCCCGGATAGTCAATGCCGGGGCCTTATCGGGGAAAATTCAGCAGCTGCCCGGTTAGCTTCTGTAGCTAAAGTAAGGCCACTACCCAGTTAGCAATGGGTGCTGTCCCGTAATGCCACAACACAATGGAAAGCATGTGAATGCCCCTGAATATCCCCTCTGCCAACATTTCCAAGCTGTTCCCTGCAAAGGAGCAAAAACAACATGTGATTACACACAAGTCGATATTTATAAGAATTAATATGCTGACATCTAAGTGCTTTTTCTATGCTTTCCGTCTAATGGAAATTATTACATAAAGGGAGTTGAGAATGTCTCTGTCTGATTCTCAGTCTTGGGGGCAAGATAAATCTGAAAACTTAACAGAATGGGATGAAACTTTGCATGCAGGAAAAAGTGGTATTAAGACACATCAGATTCAAAAATGGACCAAATCGGAGCAGGGGTTGCAGAGAAATAAGTGTCCCAAAAATCTAGCCCAGTGAACTTCTATGACAGAAGGAGTTTCAGTTTCTGTATCATAGAATCGTATCAGTGAAACACAGCAGCTAGGGGATTGCTCCTTTCAAACACCCTCTCCCCATTCTCCTAGGCTCCCAGCCCACCAGAATGCCCCAATACCAAAGCCTCCCCTATCTCAAACTGCACCACCAACATGCAACAGCCCCAAAAAAATACTCCTTCGTAACTGTCTTACTAAATCCCCAGATGTTGCCACCATGAAATGATATTCCACACAACTGCTTCATCACCCTGCTTACTGCTCCTTTAAAAATACACCTCCACAGTCCCCCGAAGTGCCCCACTATCAAGAACAATCTCCTATAACTGCCTCAATGTGCTGCAGTCTCTGCTCTAAAAAGTACACACCTGCAACCACCCCACTATCATGCAAACAGCCCCACTTACAAAAACCACCTCCCACAACTAGCTCACATCTCAAAAACTGCCCCACCAGAAAAACCTAACCCCTCCTGCAGCCGCCCCACCATCCTGTAAATAACCCCATCCACAAAAACTATCCCCTATAACTGCCCCAGCCCCCTGAAAACCACCCTACTCTGAAAAGCTACACTGCCTCACTGCCCTGCAAACTGCCCCACCCTAAAAACAACCTCCTGCAACAGGCTCACCGCTCCACCCACCGCACTGAGAAAAGCTAACCCCTCCTGCAGCAGACTGACCACTCTGTCAATTACTCCTACTGCCAAAAACTAACCCCCAGTAACTGTCACACCACGCTACAAAATACCCCACCCCAAAAACTATCATGCTGCAACTGCCCCATCCCCCTTTAAGCTACTTCCCACCTGCTAAAACTACCCCACAGTCTACCACCCCCCATAAAATACTCCATCCAAATGCCCACCAACTACTCTAACCCCAAAAAATACCCCACTGAATGCCCCACATCCTGCCAGTACCTCTACCCTCAGAAATGACCTCCCTGCAACTTCCCTAGTGCCCCACAAACTGCCTCTACCATCAAAAAATACCACAACTCATTTGGCCTTCCATCCTACAAACTGTCCCACCCTCAAAATATCCCACTCCAACTGCCCCATTTCTCGCAAACTATCCCACCTTTAATACTACCTCTCTGCAAGTGACCCCCCTCCCCAAATCACTCTCATACCAAAAAACTACACTACAAACTACCCTATCCCTGAAAAATAACTCTTGCATCTGCCCCAATGCCAGGCAAACTGCCTATATTGCCTCCATTATGTCTGTATCCTTTCAGAGGCTCCACAAAAAGGTAAAGGGGACATTTTACTCATTACATAATGTCCTTTCCTTGAGTCCTGCTAGACCAGTCCAGACAAGTGGGTTGTGTTCCCCTACCAGCAGATGTATGGAGACAGAGAGCCAATGAAATGCCCAGGCTTCAATGACAGCACTCCCATGCCTCTATCCACCTTAGCTACTAGTGGGCAACTCAGTATTCATATCAAAGCAAATGATAAGACATGGCAAACCTCACACAGCCACAACGAGGGCATCAATGTTTAACCAAACAGCACAGAAACTATGTACAGGAGAGTTTGAACAGAAGATTGTCAGTAGGTTATAAGCCTGCAGGGGCACCATCCAGATTATAGCGGACCAAAAGATACCACTGCAGCATAACAGACCAACACAATTCCAGGGGCAGGTCCTGGACTAGTCTAGCAGGACTCAAGGAAAGGGCATTATCTGGTAAGGAAATGACACCTTCCATATCATCCTGCTAGACCAGTCCAGACAAGTGGGACGTACCAAAGCTACTCTTCCACTGGGTGCAAAGACACAGCTCACATAACCTTTTAGCCAAAGGCCGTGTCTGCCTGAGCATGGACATCCAAGTGGTAATGCTTGACATAAGTGGAAAGTGATGCCCATTTTGCTGCCCAACAAACATCTGAAGAGTCTAATGAGCAATGCTTCTTCCCTGGGGATGCCTGTGCTCAAGTAGAATGCGCGTGTAACCCTCCAGAATCAGCTGGTTCTGTAATAGATACACCGAGGCAATGGATTCTTTGATCCAGTGCCACTGAAAAGGAGATATCACCTAGAGTAAAAAGGAAGGCACAGGCAGAATGGATAGTCTCCTCTGAAAAAGACAAATATGGATCCCAGCAAGACAGAGCCTACAGCTTGGAAATCCGCCTTGCCAAACAAATCACAACCAAGAAAAATAGTCTTGAGAATCAAATCCTTCAGAATAGCACACTTCAAAGGCTCAAAGGGCTCCAACATCAGGGCACTGTGAAGCAGACAGAGATCCTAGGAAGGAACAATTGACAAACACCAAATCCCTTGAAGGAAACAAAAAACATCCGGGTGTAAGGTGAAAGACTTTCCAGCCACCAGATCTGGGAAACAGGGCAAAGCTGCTACTTGGACTTTTAGGAAGCTAAGGGAAAAGCCCTTTTCCAGACCATTCTGCAGAAAGCCAACTAAGCCGGCACCTTGGCTACCTCTGGAACAAGCTTGCATGTGCCACACCAACACTCAAAGAAGCACCAGACCTGTATGTATGCCAAGCAGGTAGAATTCCTCCGGGCTTTCAGCAGAGTGAAAACCACTGCAGGAGAGAAACCCTTATGTGTCATCCGACTCCTTTCAAGAGCCAAGCCGTAAGCGAGAAGGGAACTGGGTTGTCCAGGACAATTGGCCCATGGCACAACAGGTCCCGAAATGGGGACAGATGAAGCGGAGGTTCCTGCGAAAGTCGCATCAGGCTTCTGAACTATGCTCTCCTCAGCCAATCCAGTGCCAGATGGTTCTCTATGCACCGAAACACATGCCCCAAAAGAGGCCATGAAGAAAATATAATAGAGGTATTGCTAAAACTGAACCAGGGCACCGATGCCCTCTGACATCGCTTCCATGTGGCAACAGAAGAAATGGTATCCTTGCATTTGACCAGATTGCCATCTAATTCATCTCGGGGTGACCCAAACAATGGAAAATCATCGGAAACACCTCCTGACTTAACTCCCACTCTCCGGGATCAAGGGTGTGATGACTGAGGAAGTCCGTCTCCACCCTGTCCATCCCGGCAGTGCTGAGCCGACAGTGCTAGGAGATTCTTTTCCGTCCAGGCAAAACTAGGTTTATCTCTAGGGCCATGCCGGCACTTCTCATGCTGCCTTGGTGATTAAAATATGCTACTGAACCAGGTATTCCTTACAGGGGCTATATATTTCAAGCAAAGGTAAGAGTTTGTGGCTTTTTAAATTACTAGCTCTCTGTCTGGGAGCTCTTAAAAGGGTTTTGGTACATTTTTAAAACAAAGTTACATTCTTTTTGGTGCTTTAGTTTAAAAGGGGAAATATTTTATCTAGTGGCGTAGGTTTAAAATTCTGCTTTAGTGTCTTTATTCAGCTATTTGAAGCTACTGACACCTCATCAGGTGTTAGTTCCCTCCCTCCGCCCCCCCCCCCAAAAAAAAACTCCCATCTACCCGTAGAGAGCAATCTTGCTTTATAGGGCACTCCCCAATTAACTACACACAGGGACTTGGAACAGTACATTTTGAAAACACTTAAAGAGATTTAACTGCTTTTTCTCTGAAAGGACAGTTGGGAAACTGGCTGGTAGATCTCTCTCTTTTGCTTTAACAGATACTTAAGCTCCACGAACTGAACAATGGCTGTTAAAAATCATATCATTAAAGCTGTTGCCCCCATTACAGCTTCTGCCTCTGTCCAGACAGAGGTCTCAATGCCAGATGCAGGACCGGTTCCATGTTCAGGATGCCTGCATGCTGAAGCTCTCAAGAAACAAGTGGAGGAACTCAGAGAGGAGGTGACGAGGCTAAGGATCATTCAAGACAGTGAGAAGTACATTGATGAGATGCTTCTTGCAACATCCAAGCTCTCCAGCAGAGGAGAAGATGGGAGCCTACAGAATGATGAAGTTTGGACACAAGTCACCAGGGCCTGCAGAATCACCAATCCAACTTCTACATCCCTTGAATTGAAGAACCATTATGCAACCCTGGAAGTGGAGGAGGTGAATGCATCCCTGGAAAGGGAAGAACCAGAGCTCAAGTGCCCTAAAGTTGCAGAATCAGTGACCACAAGGAAGCCAAGGGTAGTGGTGGTTGGTGACTCTCTTCTGAAGGGTACTGAGGCATCCATCTGCTGACCAGACTTGATATCCAGAGGTATGCTGCCTGTCAGGTGCCAAAACCGAGATGTTACGGAGAGTTTGCCGAGACTCATCAAGCCCACTGACTATTACCCAATGTTGCTAATCCATGTCGGCATAAATGATACTTCCAGATATGCCTCTGAGCATATCAAAAGTGACTTCATGGCTCTGGGACAGAGGGTGAAGCAAACAGGGTAGCAGGTGGTGTTCTCTTCAATCCTCCCTGTTGAGGGTAAAGGCCAAGGCAGAGAAGCTTGCACCCTGGAGGTGAATGCATGGCTGCATGGATGGTGTCATCGAGAGCATTTTGGTTTCCTGGACCATGGGATGCTGTTCCAAAGGTTGCAGAGCAGAGATGGCGCTCATCAGTCCAAGAAAGGTCGACTTGTCTTCAGTAGCAGACTGGCTAATCTACTGAAGAGGGCTTTAAACTAGATTCATTGGGGATGGGTGAAGAAAGCTCCCAGGTAAGTGAAACATTAAATACCTTTATAGAAAATGGGTAAAAGGGGCAACATATAGAAAGCGGTGTGTATAAATGCCCATAACATGGGAAATAAGATCCCAGATGTTGAAGCTTTAATGGGAGAGGCTGACTAGTATTTAGTGGCAGTTACAGAAATATGGCTCACAGAAAACCATGACTGGGATATAACTATACCAAGCTATACTTTATTCAGAAAGGACAGGGTAGGAAGAAGGGGAGGAGGAGTGGCACTATATGTAGGGTATCACAAGAGCACGAGCTAAAACTATATTGGCCCGCAAGTGCACATTAACTGTGCTTTTACGTAACGCGCGTTAAAGGCACTAGTGAAGGAGGGTAAATTGGAGCCACTTGAGTGGAACACGTGTTAGGACCGCACAACCACCAGGTGCACAATAGACAAAAACGTTACCATCGCGTGCAGAAAACAGCAGGATACCCCCCACACAGTGCCAGTGGTTGCTAGCAGTCCACCCCGGATTGCATCCCTCAGAGATGGAACCAAGAGCCCCTAAAAAGGACAATGACAGAGTCAAGCCTTGGTACTCACCCCGTGAGAGCCCCGGGTGTAGGATCCGTGCTGGCTCAGCTCTACTCCCCTGAAACTGCTTTACTGGCAGGTTTTATTTTTACAGCACTGTGTGGAAGGTGGCTGACAGGCAGACCCCTCTGAGAGCCTTCTGCAATCTTCGAGAGAGCGAGACTCCCTCGAGAGGGATGTCACAACCCACCCTGGAAATCCCCGAGAGCTGCGAATCTCGTGAGGGTCCTTGTCGTCAGTCTCACTCGCCTTCCCGATCCTCGGGGGCAAGATCCTCAAGGGCCTCTGACTCAAAACGGGCCTCGGCCTCTGGATGGGGTGACCAACCCAGATCGGATTCCTCCTCGGATCTCTTGGGTTAGGAGTCAGTTGGGGATACTTCCCCGGAGACCTGCGCCCACCGGGACCTCCCTTAAGACCCGTCTCTGCCCGTCCTTCAGCAGCGTTCGCCACCCAAAGACACCTCCTTCTTGGTGTTTGTGAGGGATATGGCGCAGGCCCTTAACCTGGCTACCCAGACCGAAGAGGAACCCTCGAGCTGAAGAGTTCAATATTCTGCAGTAAGAGTCCCCGCCTCGGGAGTCTCTCACTGTACCAGTTCCTCCCATTCTGTCCAGGTTTTTTCTCCGCATGTGGGAAACACCTGCCTCAGTTCCCATTGTGAGTAATCGCCTCGATGCAATGTACAGGGTCCAATGCGGCCTCGGGTTCAGGAAGACCCAGCTTCGCCACACCTCAATGGGGTGGAGTGAGCGATGCGTAAGTAAAAGAGCTCGAAGTCTTATTCCTCGGTTCTGCCGGGCAGGGAATCGAGAGCCCTTGATGCCCTGGGATGTAGGGCTTACCAAGGGTCCATGCTTGCATGCCGTATTCAAGCTTACCAATTGTATATGGGCATGTTCTTATGAGATCTCGCCAAAGAGCTCAGGGTGTTCTCTGCAGGCCTCGATGGCGAACTCCTCCTGAGGTTACAGACCCTTCTGAGTTCAGCCACGGAGTGCTCCAAGTACATCTCCCGCGCTGCATATGATGAATTTGAATCCTCAGCCCATGTGGCGGCTGCCAGCATCGGGGCTCGGCATCAGGCATGGCTCCAATCCTCGGACTTGGAGCAGTGAGTCCAGGAGAAGCTCCTGGATGTCCTCTGCCTCAGCGAGCAACTTTTTGGTAAGCCCATGGAGGACAAGGCCGCCGAGATAGAGACAGAATTCGTAACCCGGACCCGTCTCTCGCGCAAGACCTCCTCCCTTCCTCAGAACCATAGGCTAAGAAGCTGTTCTTCCCGAAGAAAGGCCTACCCTACTGGGGTTACCCACCCTACCCACCCACTCACACCCCCGCTCCAGCCACAGCGTCGCAGGGAAAGGCCCCCCACAACCACCGTAAGCTGAAAGGGCCCAAAGCACAAACACCAGAGCCACCTCAACCCACTCAGGGTTTTTGATGCCAGCAGCGTAGCCTTTCGCCCCCAGAAACTTCGCAGCCTGTGGGGGTACACCTGTCCCTCTTTGTCCTCAGTGGGTGTCTGTCACGTCTAACACCTGGATCCTCCGGTGGTCCGAGACAGGTTCCATCTCCACCTGGACAGGCTTCCCCCTCCCTTCTCCCCAGTGGAGCCTTCTCAACTCCCTGCACACCAGATATATCTGCAGCAGGAGCTGGACAACCTCCTCACCCAGCGGGCGGTCGAGAGGGTACCAAGGCTCCTTCGGGGACGGCGATTTTATTCCCAGTACTTCCTCGTCCCAAAAAAGACGGGAGGCCTATGGCCTATCCTCAACCTCAGAAAGTTAAACAAGTTCTTGGTGCGGGAGAAGTTCAAAATGCTATCGTTTGGCATCCTGATACCCTTCCTGCGGCAGGGCGATTGGCTATGCTCTTTGGATCTCAGGGACGCTTACGCCCACATCTTGATTCACCCCCAGCACAGACAATATCTGTGCTTCAGGGTGCAAGGGGAACATTACCAATACAGTCTGCTCCCTTTTGGACTCCCGTCCACCCCGCAGGTCTTCAAGAAGTGCCTCTCCACGGCCGCCGCCTCCCTCAGGCGGCAAGGGGTCCCTATCTTCCCTTATCCTGACGACTGGTTTGTCAAAGGGTCATCGGCTGGAGAAGCTCGATCAGCGGCATCCCGCACGATTCGCCTTCACAAAGGCCTGTGGTTCCTGGTCAACTACCCCAAGTCCCACCTCGAACTGGTACAGGCCTTGGAGTTCATTGGCGCGCACCTCGACACCCAGCGAGCGACCGCCTTCCTGCCAGCGGACCGGGCGGCCCACCTCCGAGCTCTGGCGGCAAAGATCCAGAGCTGCACTTGGGTTACGGCACATACTATGCTACACCTTTTGGGACACATGGTCTCTACCGTCCATGTCACCCCCCATGCCTGTATGCACATGTGGACGACCCAGTGGTGCCTCAGTGCTCAGTGGAGCCCAGCCTCTGGTCACCTCAGAGACCCCATTCGGGTCTCCCACAACCTTTGCAGGTCTCTGGACTGGTGAGAGGACCTCCGCAACCTCCTCCGGGGGCTGCCCTTCCAAACTCCATAGCACAAGCTCATCCTGACAATGGATGTTTATGTTTATGTTTATTTGAATTTGATATACCGCTCAGGCCGAAGCATTAGAGCGGTTTACAATAATATATCATTTGTGGAAATATGAAAGGAACGCCATTTGTAAGATAGGAAAGAGTAGAGGACAGAAACAGTCAAAAGGATAGGCAAAGAAAAGAAAGGGAACAGCAGGTTACCATAATATAAACGTATGACAATCCAGACCACATATTCAATGCTCATTTCAGGACAAACGCCATGGACCAACGCCTAAGGGCCACGCCAAAGGGCCCTCTGGCGAGGCCCTCAGGCGCGGGCCCGCCGATGGAATGGCGGTTTAAAAGCCGATGGAGTGGGCAGGCTCTGTGGAGGGAGGTGGAGCTCCCGCTCTCACCTCTGATGCTGGCTGCTGCTCTCCCCTCACAGAACACGCTGGTGGAATGGCAGTTTAAAAGCCAATGGAGTGGGCAGGCTCTGTGGAGGGGGGTGGAGCTCCCGCTCTCACCTCTGATGCTGGCTGCTGCTCTCCCCTCACAGAACACGCTGGTGGAATGGCAGTTTAAAAGCCAATGGAGTGGGCAGGCTCTGTGGAGGGAGGTGGAGCTCCCGCTCTCACCTCTGCTGCTGGCTGCTGCCCTCCCCTCACAGAACACGCTGGTGGAATGGCAGTTTAAAAGCCAATGGAGTGGGCAGGCTCTGTGGAGGGAGGTGGAGCTCCCGCTCTCACCTCTGATGCTGGCTGCTGCTCTCCCCTCACAGAACACGCTGGTGGAATGGCAGTTTAAAAGCCAATGGAGTGGGCAGGCTCTGTGGAGGGAGGTGGAGCTCCCACTCTCACCTCTGCTGCTGGCTGCTGCTCTTCCCTGATGGGGTGGGGAGCCCACTGTGGTGCGCTGTACACTCAAGGACACTGGTCACCCGAAGAGTCCCAACAGAAAATAAACTTGCTCGAGCTTCGGGCGGTCTGCTGGGCTCTGAAAGCCTTTGAGGACCATCCGAAAGGGAAGTCGGTACTCGTGCAGACCGACAACTGAGTAGCAATGTTTTACATCAACAAGGAGGGAGGCACAGGCTCCTGCCTCCTCTGCTGAGAGGCAGTCCTTCTTTGTTCCTTTGCCTTCCATTGGGGCATGACCCTACAGGCAGTCTACCTTCCGGGCCACGAGAATGTCCTCACGGACAGGCTCAGCAGGATCCTCCATCTTCATGAGTGGTGGCTGGACCCAGAGATGGCTGGCCTCTTGTTCCATCGGTGGGGGACCCCAACTGTGGACCTGTTCGCCAGCCCAATGAATGTGCAGCTTCCCCGCTTCTGCGGTCTGATTCTGCACCCGAGCAGGGAGGCCCCAGATGCGTTCCTCTTGAGTTGGACCTCCGGTCTTCTTTACCCATTACCTCCCACTCCTCTCATCACGAGGACCCTCCACAAGGTTCAGCTGATCAGGCATCAGTGATCCTCGTCGCTCCTTCATGGCCCCGGCAGCAGTGGTTCCTGCTCCTGCTGCTTCTCTCGTCCGAGGCCCCAGTTCCCCAGGGCTGTGCCCTGGGTCTGCTAACACAAGAGGAAAGTTAGGTGCTCAACCCGAACCTGGCCTCATTATCCCTCACAGCCTGGCAGCTGAACGGGTATCCTTAGCCCCGTTGGATCTTTCGGAGGAGGTCGAGGAGGTCCTCCTCGCGTCGATGAAGGACTCGACCAGAGTGGCATATGCCTTTAAGTGGTGGTGCTTCTCGATTGACCCATTTTCTTGTCTACCCAATGGGTCCTCCAGTACCTCCTTCACCTCTAGAAGTAAGGGATGAAGTCGAACTTGGTCAGGGTGTGCCTGAGTGCCATCTCAGCGAATCACCTCCCCGTCGAGGGTAAACCCCTCTCTGAGCAGCTCCTGGTCTCCCGCTTTATGCGGGGTCTCTTGCTTTCTCGACCTCCCATCTGGTCTCCCCCAGCGGAGTGGGACGTGAACATAGTGCTTATACAGCTTACATGTCCTCCTTTCAAGCCGATGGCAACATGCTCGCTTCGGCATCTATCCTGGAAGATGATCTTCCTAGAGGCTTTGACCTCGGCCTGGCGATCGAGTGAGCTTCAGGCCCTCATAGCTGATGCCCCTTACACCAGGTTCTGTAGGAACAGGGTGGTCCTCTGTACCCACCCCAAGTTCCTGCTGAAGGTGGTATCGAATTTCCATTTCAATCAGGAGGTATTCTTCTTCCCGACCTTCTTCCCGAGACCCCATGCTGACCTGGCATCAGCGGTCTTGCATACACTCAACTGCAAGAGGGCTCTTGCCTTCTATCTGCAGCATACCCAGGCTCATCACAAGTCTGGCCAGCTCTTCGTGTCCTACGATCCCAATCGCTTTGTGCAGGCAGTCACAAAATGCACGCTCTCCATCTGGGTGGCGGACTGCATCGCCTTCGCTCACGTGAAGGAGGGCGCCCTGCTGTATCAGAGGGTCACCGCCCACGGCGTCCGAGCCAAGGTGGCCTCGGTGTCTTTGCTGTGCTCAGTGCCTCTGGCAGACATCTGCCGGGCTGCGACCTGGGCTTCAGCAAATACCTTCGCTTACCATTACTTTCTGGAGAGGGAGTCCTGTCGGGACAGCGCCTTCGACCAGGCTGTACTGCGTAATCTGTTTAGGGCATAAGCAACTCCTGCCCTCCGACCCTTCTCGATGGCTACCAAGGGTTTTGCCCCAGGGACCCGAGGACTCTGGATCCTTCGGGCATCAGCTTCTGCCTATCACCTTGCGGAGGCGTTTTTTGGTTACAGGTTCGGTAACCTGTAGATGGGGAATCCCATAAGTGAGGACTGACTTCCTGATTGTTCCTGGAGAAAGTGTAGTTACTCACCTGTAACAGGTGTTCTCCCGTGACAGCCGGAATCAGTCCTCACTACCCTCCCACCTCCCCTGATGAGTTGCTGGATTTTTGTCCTTCCTTTGCCATCTGCTTGGTAGGGCTGAAGCTAAGGGACCTGACTGAGCAAGATGGCACCCTTGGGCGGGAAGAGGACCACGCATCCGTGGCAGCAATCCCAAAGGCTTTCTTTGAAAGCTGGGGAATTGCTCTGCGCGGGCTCCATCGGTGCTGACGTCACCCATAAGTGAGGACTGATTTCTGCTGTCCCTGGAGAACACCTGTTACAGGTGGGTAACTACGCTTTCCTGGAATCCTGCTAGACCAATCCACACAAGTGGGTTATGTCCCCCTGCCAGAAGATGTTGGAGACAGAGAAGTACCAAAGGCTTCAACAGATGAGCTGTACTGACAAGCGCTGTGCCAAGGGAGAGCGCTAATGCAGTGACTGGTGCCAGAGACAGGAACCACTATAATTAGGCTCAGAGAACCATGCTGTTGTTTGTAAGCAGGTTCCAACAGCCAAGGGTGGGCCGTGGACTGATCTAGCTGGATTCCAGGAAAGGAAATTAACTGTAAGTGAAATTTCACCTTCCAAATCATCCTGCTAGACCAGTCCACACAAGTGGGCAGTACCCAAGCTAGTCTACCACTGTGAGGTAAGAAACAGCCACCGCAAGCTCCAAAGTGGGCCGAATCGCAGGCTTGCAGATCAAGGCGGTAATGATGGGCAAATGTCGATAAGGAAGACCATGTCGCTGTCTGACAAATGTCTAGAGGGGCCATGTAAGACCGCTCCTCCCAGGAGATGGCTTGAGCCCGTGTGGAGTGAACCCGAAGACCCATTGGTACAGGCCGCCTGTGCAAGATATTTTATTTATTTATTTATTTAACAGTATTTCTAAACCGCCTTATCTTAATAATCAAGGTGGTATCACAGCAAACAATCTGGTAAAGTGAGTGTGTTATACATGCAGTGAGGTTGAAATTTAGTTGAGTGTGTGTTGTAATGTGTGCTAGATTGGTTTGAGCTATATACAAGGTGGGCTATATACAGTGGTGCTAAAAACATTTTCCATACATACATTGTTCCATACATACATACATTGTTCCATACATACATTGTTCCATACATACAAGATATAGGCCAATTCAATGGCTCATTTAATCCAGCGAACAATGGTGGCTTTGGAAGTCGCCATAACCTGATGGGGTCTTGCAAAGAGGACAAAGAACTAGTCGGTTCTATGGACCGACTTAGTAGCTGGAGATAACAGCAGAGAACTCGGCGGACATCCATGGCCCGCAGGCCTGCATACACGCCGACACACACATCCCTGGGAAAGGCCGGCAAGGAAATGGCTTGATTGAGATGAAAGGGCGAATTGACTTTAGGCAAAAAGGAAGTCACCATCCGCAACGAGACAGCCTCCTTGGACATGCTGAGATGAGGACTGTGACATGAAAGGCCTGAAACTCAGAGATCCTCCGGGCCAACGTAACGAATACCGAGAAGGCCATTTTGAAGGAGAGATCCCAGAGAGCCATGTCCTTGAGGGGCTCAAAAGGAGGATGCATAAGGCTCCGAAGTACTAGGGCAAGGTCCCAGGGGGGACCGCCGCCCGCAGAGGAGGTCGTAAGAAACGTACCCCGTTAAGAAATCGGCTGACGTCCGCATGGAAAGCTATGGAGTGTTCCACCATGGGTCCCCAGAAACAAGTGAGAGCCGCTACCTGTACGTGCAAGGAGTTGAGCCCCTATCAAAGCTGTCCTGTAAGAAGGCAAGGATGTCAGAATGGCAGAAAGCCATGGGGAGATCCAATGCTGAGCGCACCAAGACTCAAAAATGAGCCACACCTGGGCATACGCAAGAGAGATAGATGGACGCTGGGCTTTCAGAAGGGAAGAGACGACCCTCTCTGAATAGCCCTTTCGCTCTAAGCATGCCTCTCAAGAGCCAAGCCGAAAGCGAGTAAGGAGCCAGATTGTCCTTCAGCACGGGGCCTTGGTGCAGCAACACCCAGCAAATTCTGAATGGGAGAGGAAGTGCCGCCATGAGGTCGGCATACCATGGTCGGCAAGGCCGCTGGTCTAGATAATAGCCTCCTGATGCATCTGAAACAGCAAAACACTGCCAGTGTTGAGGCATCATTTCAGGGAGCTGAGATCTTCACTGGTCACATTAAAGATAAGTGACCTTAGTCTTATTGCGCTGTTTTAATGTGGTTGTTGTGGCAACTGATGTGCTAGAACTGTCTGTGGAGAGTCAATTACAGTGAGACTGTGAAGAGCAGCAATATTCCTGTACTGTTTTGCAACCGATGCCCAACATCCATTGTGTTATGTAAATAGTTTTGGATGAGCTGTATTTTGGATAGTATTTATTGTTTTGAGTTTGATAATCCGTTGGTAGGCATTGTACATTTGTGCTTCTCTGCCCCTGATTTCCAGCCTTGCTGCAAGAATAAGAGAAGGATCTGTCTCTGATCTATAAAGGGAAGAAACTCTGAAGAACACAGAGGCTGGTTTTACAGTCCCTCATTCTGGCCATTGCACTGTCATCTTAAGATAGAGAGCGGCTGAGACAGATCAGGATGGAGGAGATACCTCAAATTACTTTTACTAAATCAATGTCCGTGTCTGGTCAAAATGCAGATAACTTAGTCCTTACCTAGGGAGATCAGGATCTCATAGTTCTCCTTCATCACCTCCCTGTAAAGCTCTTTTTGCTCTTCATTTAAATATTCCCATTCCGCCTGGGAGAAAGAGACAGCTATATCCTCAAATTTAATTGGAACCTGAAATACGAACCAAAAACATATACACAATGCTTTCTTTATCAGCTCTATCAGGAGACCTCCCAGGGCAGGGGGAGAGCTTTCTAGGTGTATAGAAGTCACATTCACATAACACACAGTTCCGCAGCAGGGTTACATTTCAGGAGATCTCTCAGTCCTGGAGCACGGTTATATACTTCAGGAGACCTCCCAGCACTGGGGATTAGCAGGGCAGGGGGAGAGCTTTCTAGGTGTATAGAAGTCACATTCACATAACACACAGTTCTGGAGCAGGGTTACATTTCAGGAGATCTCTCAGTCCTGGAGCATGGTTATATACTTCAGGAGACCTCCCTGGGCTGGGGCTCAGCAGGTGTGAGGGGGTTTTCTGGATTTACATAATTCATTAATATAACACAGTCCTGGACCAGTGTTGTAGCAACTGTAAACCAGTGATACAGTACGATCGAAAGTCTCTCTGCACTGAACAGCAAAATGAAAGGAAAGGCAAACCTAATCCTGATGCCTCCAAGCAGCAGCATTTTCCCTCTGCAGTAGTTGCCGACCAAGTGCTACTTCCCCTGAGCACTTCCTACATCGCCAATCTCCCCTGCGTCTTCCTGTATGTCACCACGTGTCCCAGACAAAGTGGCAAACTCTCCTTACAAAACTGTAGCAGTTCAGCTGTGATTATGAACTTTCAGCCGCACATAGTCACAGCTGAGCTGCTCCGGTTTTGGCGGGAGAGTTTGCCACTTAGTCTTGGGACCCGCAGTGACTTACAAGAAGGTGCAAGGGAGATCGGCAATGTCGGAGGTGCTCAGAGGGAACAGCACTTGGTCGGCAACCACT
Organism: Ichthyophis bannanicus; assembly: GCA_033557465.1. Lineage (NCBI taxonomy): Eukaryota > Metazoa > Chordata > Amphibia > Gymnophiona > Ichthyophiidae > Ichthyophis > Ichthyophis bannanicus. Next base: position 138,675,218 of record CM066031.1, on the reverse strand, counting down.
GCAGAGGGAAAATACTGCAGCTTGGGGGCATTATCACACAATCGGGATAGGTTTGACTTTCCTTTCATTTTGCTGCTCGGTGCCGAACCCCAGGCCAGTCAGGTTTTCAGAGTACCCACAATGAATATGCATGAGATAGATCTGCATACAATGGAAGCAGTGCATACAGATCTATCTCATGCATATTCAGTGTGGGTACTCTGAAAACCTGACTGGCCTGGGGTTCCCTGAGGACCGACGTTGGGAACCTCTAGAACCTGAGACAGAAAATCTCCTTTTCTAGGGTTCCTGATCTTCCTTGCTCCCCTCAGGAGAGTCCTAAAATGCCTCTTCTCGGCCCTCGGTCTGATCTAGCCCTGACTCTGCAGTGTCCCAGGTTAGAAAGCTGTAGCAGTGTTTGCAAAGAGAGGGCAGGACATTGGGGGCAGTCTCCTACCTGAGTAGTAGCTCCCACAGGCATTTTCCTCTCTGCTTTTGTGGACTGCAGGATTAACAAATGAATTGGGAGCTTTTTCTCTGACTACAGGAGAGGATCTGAGGGTTTGCTTTTTGCAGAACTCAGGGAGTATTACAGAAGCAGAAGGAGGGGGAGAACTTAGATTTGAGGCTGGAGATTTATGGTTAATCTGCAAATTAAAGGAAGAAAGAAGAAAAGACTCTCAATGTCTCGCTAAGCTGAACTACGCAGCTCCTTTTCCTGCTGGGCAACGATTGATGACATCATAAAGGGGAGGGTGGAGCTTCACACTGAGGAAGGAGCCAGGGCTGGAGCTGGTGCTGTGGGAAGGGGCTAGAGAATGGCTGCAGGATTTTCTGCTCAGGGTGGGAGACTGGCAGGAGTGAGCAGCAGGGGAGACAGTGCCATGCAATGTCATCCAGCCTCTGATACATACATGCTGCATGGGGCAAACAGAAGAAGAAATGAGCCTGACAGTGCTCAATGCTATTCTTGGGCTCCAGAAAAGAAAGTCCAGCTCTTTATTCTCTGCAGCCCCATGAGAGTAACTAAGAATGAGAGACTCGTTACTGCCCAGGATGCAAAATTCTTTTGCCATGTTATGATTTGACACAGTGAGATCTGCTGTAACAGATCCAGATTTTCTGGATAATGCTGCATTATAGCTCCTTCCTGTTCTATTATATCTGATTATCCAGGAGGGACAGGGGGAGGTGAGGGGGAAGAATTAAGAAGCATATTATGTGTTATCCAGGACATGTTAATGTTCGAGGGTGAATTCCAAGGGGAGCGGGCTGGGGTGAAAAACAATGAACAAACAAACCTTTTTCAAAGAAGGGGAAGCTGTAAAACTAGAGGGCATACAATGAAGCTGCAAGGCAGTAAACTTAAAAGCAACATCAGGAAATACATTTCCACTGAAAGAGTGCTGGATGCATGGAATGCCCCCTTCTGGAGGCGGTGGGGTCAAATATAGTGACAGAATTCCAAATGGCATGGGACAGACATAGTGGATCCCTTTATAGCAAGAGAATGAAATCAAAGCAAACTTAAATCTCTTTTAATTGGGGGGGGGGGGGGGGAGAGGTGACCTGCACAGAGCCACCTTCCTGGGCAAACTAGATGACCATACTGGTCTTTATCTGCCGTCATATACTATGTTACTATGTACTGTATGTTGCTGTGTAAAATGAATATTTTTGTTGGAACAGTAAAGCATTAAAGTGAACACCTTCATGTGTTCTACTACTTTTTGTTATTTATATAGCACAATGAGAGTACGCAACAGTGTACATGTACAAGTAAGAGACAGTCCCTGCTCCTCAGAGCTTACAGATCAGACAGCAACAACAGGGGACGAGGGTAATTCAAGGAGGAATGATAAGATACAGATAGGTGATAAGCACGAGAATTAAGGTGCCACTCTATCCACAATGAGCCGCCTGACTAAAGACCAAACACAGTTTAGGACAACCATCCAGAGGGACACCATGAGTCGATACTGACTCGACGGCACTTAACAACAGCAGCATGGATAATTGTTTCTTCCTAAATATTTAGATTTCAAGCTCTGACAGGTAGGGCATTCCATGAAGAAGATACAAGCACAGAAAAGGTGTGCAGCCACACAGAGCTGTGTGTTAATCACAAACCTCTTGGCATCCAGATAGTGCCAAGGCGATCGGATGATATTCAGCAGCACTATCCATATGTCCCTGCTCCTCCCTAGAAGCCCTGTGTAAAATCAGGCTTTTAGGCAGTAGTTTTACGAGGGAGGCATCTACTTTCGTGCTGTTTATAATGCCAGTAGGCACCTGCTTGTCTCGAGAGCAGGTACAAATGCTCGCACTTACGTTCCACGTGTGCCTGTGTAGATCAAGAGATTTTTATAATCTGTGCGTATAAGTGCAAACTCCTCCATGCCACCCCCAAACTCCACCCTGTTCACTCCCACAGTACAAGTAGAACACTGTCTTGAATTATCCTTCTGTAAATTTAAAGCCGGTCTGAAGACCCACCTTTTCTGTACTGCTTACGACCTTCCCTTTCCCTCCTCCATCCCTACAGACCCCTCATAGGTTGTCTCGTTTTCCTCAGTTTGTCGGTCTGTCTATCTCTGACCCACTCTTCTGTTCTCTTTCCTTTCTCTACCTCTGTCCCTTTCCTATTGCACTAATGGAGTTCTGTTTCTTCTATCCTCTCTTTCTAGCAGCAATGTTATGCCTCTTATTTAAGCTTGTTGTAAACCGCGCTGGTGTCTTTGGCGTGTGCGGTATATCATTAAACAAATAAAGATAAAAAGATAAAGAACCCTGACGGATGAAAACGCCGAAACTCTTGCTGCTGACTTTTGGAAGTCGGTTGCGGCCAGCTCTGCTTCTGCTTGTCCTCCGGCAACCTGCCGCCCTTAGACTCTCCTAGGTCCTTCACCAGTTTCTCCAAATCCTCCCCAAAAAGGAGCTTACCTCAAAAAGAGAGCTTACTCAGCATTGCCTTAGAGGCCCCATCTGCTGCCCAACTATGCAGCCACAGATATCTACGCGCTGACACCACCGACACCATAGTCTTAGAAATACCTCTGATAAGATCATATTGCAGATCCGCCAAATAAGCCGCCCCTGATTCCATCCGGGACACTTCCTCGACCGCCTCGTCCACCTGCAGTCCCCTAGTTCTCTGGGACCATAGAAGGCAAGCCCTTGCCACCCATGCTCCACTAATGGAAGCCTGCAGGGAAAGAGCATTAACCTCGAAGACCTGCTTCAACAGCATGTCCAACTTTCTATCCTGGACATCCTTAAGCGCAGCACTTCCTTCCACCGGTATGGTCGTCTTCTTAGTAACCGCAGAAACTGCTGCATCTACTTTAGGAGACTTAAAAAGATTCTTATCCTGTTCTTGCAACAGATACAGGTGAGCCATCACTCTGGAGCCCTTCAGCCCTGCCTCCGGCATGTCCCATTCTTCCTGAATCATTTCCCTAAACACCCTATGCATTGGGAAAGCCTTTTGGGACTTCTTAACCACCTGCAAAAGGAGGTCTTCCAAGGTAGAATCTTCTGCTTGCCCCGCTGTCGGCATGTTCAACGCCTTCAGTGTCTCCGAGATAAGTGCTGACAACTCCTCTCACCTAAAGACTCTAACCACTGTCGCCTGGTCCTCCTGTTCTTCTATCTCACCCTCTTCCATCTCACCTTGCTCCATCTCTGAATCCTCCAAATTCTCTGATTGATCCTCCGAGACCAAGTTCTGTTCTGCTCTCTCCGCCCTGTCTCTAACTACCCTAGCCTTTTTAAGTGGGGCGCTACCCGCTCCCATGTCCATAAGGGTCCCAGGGCACTTCCACACCAGCTCACCCTGTGCTGTAGGTCTTGTCATCCCTCCGTTATCCCTCCCAGGGCCTGCTGGAGCAGCATCATGAAATCCTGTGAAAATATAGCCGCCAATCCTCCCTGGCAAAGGTTGTGACGCGGGGACATCCAGAGCCGAAGACGGCCCCGGCACTGGTTCCAGTGGCTGCGCAGCTGGAGTGAGGGGTTCCGGAGAGGCAGAAGACTCTGTCTTTTGAACCACCACTGACTGGTCCTCTGCCCCCTCCCCTGCTGCTGCCTCTTGTGCACAAGACCTGCACACCTCCTCCTCCGAGACTGATCCTCTTCTGGCCCCACATAGGTAACACTGAGGCCTAGAAGGCATGCTGGCTTAGAGCAAACCCCTCTCTAGGTTTAAATCTCCTTTTTTTTTTTCTCAAGGAAAGGGGTTTGGAGTGCCCCTGAGGCTCTGTCCCACAAAACCAGCTGAAATGAGCTGCAAGTAACAGAAATATCCATTCCGATCGCAGCAGCCTAGTTTTGCGCAGTTTCCTGTGCGGCCGCCACGCGGCTGAGGCCTACCTAGCCCCAAGACGCCTGCCCGCTATCTCGCCGATGCACTCGCTATCTCCCCGTGGCTCCCCAAGAGACTGACTACAAGCCTCACATCAAGAAGAGCCGCTCCAAACCCAGGCGCTCAGCCCCTCTTCACCAGGTGACGCGCCAGGTAGCAAGCTGCTTCAAGTTCTGTTTCCCTCGCTGTCACCACTGCCACAGCTGCAGGAGACCTCCGGGGCATACTGCGGCCCGGGCCACTACTCCATGGCTCCTCACCTGAACAGCAGGTTCGGGAGCCGGAGACCCCACCACGCAGTCCCGCACTCAACCCTGGAAGTACCCACCGGCTTCAAGGAAGGGGGACAAGCTTTGCAGCACTTAGCAATGCAATGGAGGGAATCTCAGCTCCGTTGCTCAGAGCCTTAAAGGGGCCTTACCTCCTTTATTTTAAGTTACATTTTTTTTTTCAACTAAACTACCTATCCTACTCTACTGCCTTAACTATTCCTCTCATGAGCCTGGACCACTAGGCTCACCCGTCCTCCAGCTTCTTGGAGACTGAACTAACTGGAGCAAGGAGACGGATCCTGGACTATATATATATATATATATATATATATATATATAGGCGTCTCCAAAAGATTGAAGTGTTCAGTCTCCAAGCTGCGAGAGGAGGAGCATAAAACCTCAGTGATCGGGACTAGACTGGAGGGACGATAAGGAACATAATACCTCATCTCAGTTACATATGCAGAACATAGACCATCACCAAACAAGGAATCACAATTTAGAAACAGGAAGACAATAATTAAACTGGGAACCCCAAAAGCCAAACTTGGAATGTACAACAACACTGTAGAAATAAAACTATAAATTAATTTCCTCTTGTACTAAATAAAGCGCAGACGTTAATGATGCACATTTCCCAGAGCTGACATATTCCAGTTAATAAATTCAAAATAAAGAGATATTTTTCTACCTTTTGTGCATTTTTTTTTCAGTTGTATTTAAGGTAGATGACATCAGACGCTGATATGAGCTGCTATTTGGATACTTGGAGAGACACTGGAAGTGTCCTAAAAATATAAAAGAATTTTGTTATGTGCGATATTTTTGTAGTTCTAGTTCCTGATGAAGCCTGGCAGTGAAACAAAAGCTTTTGTTGGACAATGAACGGCAATTATTGAGGCGGCTTGTCGGTGACTGCGGAAGCGCTGAAGTAGAGCTTACAACAGATAAGTAACAGATTGCTCTTTGAATGGAGTCAAGTGATACTATTTAGTTAAGAAGTTTTTTATTCTTTTTTAGCACATCGCTTATGGATGCTATGAGCTGTCATGATCGTATTTGAAATATATGAACATCGTAATTGACTTTAAAGGGCACTGAATGTCTTTACTGAGTGTAGCGGGCACTCCTTGCAGTACTATGTGGTATATATTTGTTTGAGGGGTGTATGATGTTTGTATTGTTGTTTATTAATGTAAGTTTATGTGAATCTCTGTAAAGGTTGTTGGTAGTGTGAAGTGGTTTTTTAAGATAGAGAATATTTCTTTGTCTATAATTAATAAATTATTGAAGCTAAGGACCTATGATGTAAGTGTCCGCCATTTCCCTATGGTGATGAATTTCGCCAAATGGAGGGTGAATGAAACCTGAGGTCCGGTGATGGCTTGTTGTTTGAAGATTTAAGTGATTTACTAAGATACTTGATTGAGAAGGTGGATTATAGCAATAGTGGGTTACTAAGGGGCTTTTTCTCGGTTGATGTGTTTAGATTTCCCTTAGGCGGTAGTTTTTTGTGTGTATTGCATAAAACTTACCCATTTGCTGAAATTGCCCCAAAAAGATTAGATCAGCAAATGAGGAAAAACACATGGTAAATGGGTAAATGCAATGGAACCCTTTGTCAATTGAGATGAATGCTTAAGGAGAGGTGAATTGAAAATGAAGGATGAGAGGTTGATAGTTGCAGCCCAGGACAGCAGATTATGGATGAGATGGTTCACAGCAAGCATTGAAAATACTGGCAAAACAGATGTGTCGATGTTGTGGGAAACTGCTCAAAATAGTGACTCATCTCATAGCTGGGTCTGAAGTACTGATGGCAGAAAATTTCTGTACAGAAAGGCACAATAAAGTAGCATGCCTTATTCATTGGAAACTCTGAAAACACTATATCACTGTGCCTGAAAAGCTCTCTGATCATGAGCCTAAAAGAATTACAGAGAATGAAGAGGTTATGATCACCTGTTGTTGAAACAGCCAGACTTAATACCCCAAGGGATTACTACAGGAAGAATATTTCTCCTTCCAAAGGGGGGCCCAAGTAATATTCCCAAAAATGACAGACCAATAACTTGATTACCTACCTTTCCTCTCTTATCTCTCCCTACACCCCTCCTTGAGAACTCCCTTCTATCTGTGCCCTTCTCTTCTACTGCCAAATCTAGACTTTCATCCTTCCATCTTGCTGCTCCGTATGCCTGGAACAAATTACCTGAGTTTATGCATCAGGCTTCCTCTCTGGCCCTTTTCAAATCCAGGCTGAAAACTCACCTCTTCAAGGCCGCTTTTGGATCCTGTTCCACTTTGTCTCCTATGTGTTTCCTTACCTTCCTCCCAGATATATCCTTATCCTCAGCTGTTGTGTTTTCTGTCTTGATTACACTCTGAGTTCTGAGCAAGGACTGTTTTTACATGTGTTGGTACAGCTGAACATTAGCAGTAAATTTGAGAGAGTGAGATCATAGTAACATAGTAAATGATAGCAGATAAAGACCAGTGTGGTCCATCTAGTCTGCCCAGCAATATGGCAGGAGTAGGTGCACCCCTTACCATGTCTTTTAGGGAGTAGGTGAACCCCTCCCCATATCTTTGTTTCTTTGTTTAGGGGTGAACCCACTGCTCCTCCTTCCCCCATTGCTCCATGTAGGACACCCCTATTTGTTTAGAAATTAGATGGTTCAGTTTATTTTGATATAGGACACCCTATTTGTTGAGAAATTAGATGGTTCCGTTTATTTTGATTTAATCTTGTTGCTGTAAAGTGATCCACTGTGTCTGTCCCAGGCCACTTTGAATTCCGTCACTGTGTTTGCCCCCACCACCTCCATTGCACATACCTTGGCTTAGAAGTGATTTTTATTTTATTTATGTGCTTTATATACCGATTTCTCACAAGATCAAAGCGGTTTATAAATAATCAACTTAGTTACATCAAAACTGCAGAACAAAATATGAATGTAACTTTTAGAAGGAACATTGTTAGTGGATTAACATATTTTGACAATCTAATTAAATACGCTTAGAACAACTCAAGCTGAACTATATATTGAACATTATCACTATGAACATATTTACAAAGTAGCAACTGGCAGAAGGTGATCAATTTGTAAAACTGATTTGGAAAAGAGTGAGGTTTATGTTGAGTAAACTTTTTCTGTGTCTGTCTGAGTGCCAAAATAAACTTTAAATAGGTGAGTCTTGAGTTGTTTCCTGAAAGTTGTGAGGTCTGCCAATGCTCTGAGGTTATTTGGTAGGGAGTTCCAAAGAATTGATGCAGAGAATGTAAAGCATAGTTACTCACCTGTAACAGGTGATCTCCGGGAACAGCAGGAATTTAGTCTTCACATATGGTAACATCGGTACTGATGGAGCCCGCATGAGAACGCTCCCCAGTGTCCAATAGGAAAGCTTTTGGGAGCGTCCCACTGCACCTGCGTAGCTGCCTTCCTGCCTTTCCCGCTCTCCCTCCTCAGTTGAGTTTGTAGCTGAGATAAAAGGAGAGAAGGAGAAGAAGAGAAAAAAGTACAATTCCTAGGGGAGGAGGGTGGGTTGTGAAGACTAAATTCCTGCTGTTCCCAGAGATCACCTGTTACAGGTGAATAACTATGCTATCTCCAGGAACAAGCAGGAATGTAATCTTCACATATGGGACTCCCTAGCTCAGAAATGCCAGAGAGATGACCTCAGAGTGAGCTGTGGATCATAGGCATGAGTAGTAGGTCATATATCCTCCAAGGATGTCTGGTATCGAAACGTGGGACAGAGGTTGGGAGTTCATCTAAGTCTGAAAGAGATGCTGGAGAACAGCTTGGCCAAGCAAGGCATTCCGGCAGGAGTCCTTGTCTAGGCAATAGTGAGCAGCAAAAGTGTGTACAGAAGACCAGGTTGCTGCTTTGCATATCTCATCAACCACTACACAGTGTAGATTTGCCATAGAGGCAGCCATGGCCCGAACATTATGTGCAGTGACATTACCTTCGAGAGAGAGACCTGCATTTTTGTAAGTAAAGGAGATGCAATCTGCTATCCATCTAGATAGAGTTTGTTTGGATACTGGCAATCCCAGGTGGCTCGAGTCAAAGGCGATGAAAAGTTGGGAAGCTTTTCTGTGCTCTCGAGTTCTCTGGAGATAAAAAACCAAAGCACGTTTGCAATCTAGAGTATGAAGGGTTGCTTCTGCCTTAGACGAATGAGGTCTAGGGAAAAAGACAGGAAGGTAAACCGACTGGTTTAAATGGAAGGGCAAGACCAACTTTGGCGTAAAGTGGGGATGAATCCTAAGGATTACTTTATCATGGTGGAATCATGTATAAGGAGGGTCAGCTTCACTAATGCATCTTGCTGAAGTGAGGGCAATTAGGAAGGTGACCTTCCAGGTGAGAAACTTCAGAGAAGTAGTGGCTAGAAGTTCAAAGGGTGGCTTGAGAAGCTGTCCTAGAATAACATTGAGATCCTATGCCACTGGGGGTGGCCTAATGGGAGGCTTAATTAATAGAAGACTCCTTATGAAGCGTGCTAGAAGCGGCTGAGAAGGGCATGTGAGAGGCCGCAATTGCACTTAGGTGTACACTTACCGAATTGGTTTTGAGTCTAGAAGAAGAGAGATGGAGAATATATTCAAGTAACGCATCTACTGCAGCTGAGAAGGGGTTAAAATCCCTTTCAGAACACCAGAGAGAGAATCTACACCACTTGAAGGCATAGAAGCACCCGATGGAAGGTTTCCTAGAAGCTAAAATGATAGCTTTTACCTGTTGAGAGAGGTTGATGTCCTGGAAGGCTATGCCTTCAGCAGCCATGCTGTAACATGTAGAGGCTGCAGATTGGGATGCAACAGTGTCCCGTCCTCCTGCGAGAGGAGATTTGGAGCAGACCCCAAATCTATTGGCTGAGCCTGAGACAGACGTAGAAGGAGAGGATACCACGGTTGTCATGGCCAACATGGGGCTATAAGGATCATGTAGGCCCTGTCTCTCTGGAGTTTGAAAAGAGTTTTGGGAATGAGGAGAATGGGAGGGAAGGCATATAGGAAGCCTTGACCCCAGTGAAGGTGAAAGGCATCTACCTGCTGGTTGTTCTGAGCAGGCATCCTGGAGTAGAAGCAGGGAAGTTTGGCATTCTGAGGACTTGCAAACAGGTCTGTGTCTGGGGTTCCCCAGATCGGAAATATGTGAGCAAATTTGTCTGCATGTAGAGGCCACTTTTGGGGTAGCAGAACTCGACCGAGTTTGTCCACTAAGAGATTCTATTTGCCTGGAAGATAGACCGCAAGTAGGTGAATTTGATGCTGTATGGTGAAAGACCACAGGTGCAGGGCTTCATTGCAAAGGGCCCAAGAGCCTGTTCTGCCCTGCTTGTTCAAGTAGAACATGGCTACTTGATTGTCCATCTGGACTAGAACTGTACAGAAGAGAAGATGGTCCTGGAACACCTTGAGAGCATTGTGGATGGCTATGAGTTCCAGCAGATTTATGTGGAGTTTCGACTCCTGATAAGACTAAAATCCCTGAGTGGAGAGATTGTCCAGATGAGCTCCTCAGCCCAAATTGGACACATCTGTCATCAGAGTACATTGATGTGGAGGCATCTGAAAAGGTGACCCTCCTAGCAGGTTTTCTGGGGATTGCCACCACTGGAGAGATGCGATTAGATGTGTAGAGACCATTATTTTGTCTCCCAGGCGACCCGGTGCCTGAGACCACTGGGAAGCCAGGGTCTATTAAGCTGTGCGCATATGTAGATGAGCATATGTAACAACATGTACTGTTGATGCCATATGACCCAGAAGTTGCTGTATTTCTCGAGCCGTGAGAAGGTTCTTGAGGCATACTTGGGATGCAAACTGAATGAGTCGAGCACTGTGGGCCTGGGACAGAAAAGCCCTTGACTTTTGAGTGTCTAGGAGAGCCCCTATCAACTCTAGAGTTTGAGAGGGAATGAGTCGGGACTTTGGAAGGTTTATTACAAATCCCAAGTGTTGCAGCACCTGCATGGTACACGAGAGGGAAAGATTGGCCTCTAGAGATGTGCTTGCTCAAATGAGCCAGTCGTCTAAGTAAAGGATGACAAATATCCCTAGAGTCCTTAGGAATGCAGCTATGACTGCCATGCACTTTGTAAAGATTCTTGGGGCAGAGGTGAGGCTGAACAGTAGGACTCTGTATTGATAATGTCTCCCTTGGAACAGAAAATGCAGGAACCTTCCGTGCTGTGCATGAATAAGAATGTGAGTATATGCATCCTTTAGATCTAGAGAACAGAGCCAATCCTGACTCTGGAGATAGGGGAGAAGAATACCTAGGGAGATCATCTTGAATTTCTCCCGAAGTCGATACTTATTCAGTTCTCTGAGGTCCAGAATGGGCCTGTATCTTCCTGTCTTCTTTGGAATGAGGAAGTATGGAGAATAGAAGCCCAGACCCTGCTGGGAGAGTGGCACCTCCTCTATTGCCCCCTGTGAGAGAAGGGAGGTGACCTCTTGCAACAACAGAGCGGTGAGAAGGGGTTGAGAACAACTCTCTTGGAGGAGTCTGGGGGAGGGGGTAAACTTCATAGATGAAGCTTGTACCCCTCCCGTATTATGGAGAGAGTCCACTGCTCTGATGTAACAAGATGCCACCTGTGGACAAAGTCTGTTGGGAATATGAATGTGATCTGGAATCTCCAGAGGCAGAACAGCTATTTTCTCCAGAAAGGAGTCAAAGACCCTGAGGAGGTTGGGTCTGCTGAGGTGGCTGTGACCTGGGAGTCTGAGCTTTCCTCTGTTGTTTTGGTGGCTGCTGCCCCTTCTGGGGAGCATGGATTGGACAGTGCACTGCAGGGTTGTAAGAAGGGTAGCACGTCTTTTTCTTATTGAAAAAAGTTTTCTTTGCTGCCTTTCTTAGCTAGGTTGGCAGTAGATCTAGAAAGTCTACTAAGAGTGGTGTTCTCAGATTCTAGCTGAGAAGCCTTGTCCTGCCAATCCTTGCCAAAAAGGTTTTCACCAGTGCAAGGTATATTACCCTGCTTATCCTGAACCCATTGTTCAAGATCAGATGCTTGGAGCCAAGCAATCCTGCGTACACCAATGCATATAGCTGAAGTTCTGCTGATGCATTCAAAACAGTTGAAAGTTGCCATGTTAACAAACTTTGAAACATTTTGGGCATGCTTTACAAGGATAAGATAATCAGCTCCCTTGTCATCAGGGCGATAACTTGGAGGCCTGAAAACATCGATGACCAAAAGTGTTGAGAGTTCTCGATTCCCTGCCTGGAGGGTTCGAGGAATGTGTCTTAGTACTTTATATTCACTGCATTGCCAATTCCACCACCATGGAATGGTGTGGTAATTGCATCTTTTGGAAGCCGGGACATTGCAGTACTCGGTACATTGTATCGAGTCATCAAGTATGTGGAGAGATGGTTAGGGGTGTCTCCCACATACGAAGCATAAGGTCGTGAAGTATTCGATGAATAGGGCGCATAGCAGCTTCCTTTGGGGCGCCAGGGTATTGAAGGATTTCTTCAGCTCTAGGTTCTGTCTCCGAAGTCACCATTATGGATAGACCCCGAGCAACATCGCGAATAAAGTCTTGGAAAGATAAGTCTTCCAGAGGGGACATGCGACGTTGTGGGGATGGAGATGGATCTTCCAGGAGAGGTCTCATTTCCTGGGTATCGGCCAATTCGTCGTCTGACAAATCAGAATCGGAAGATTCAAAGTATCGATGGGCAGAGTGTTCGTGCTCTGCATGTACTCAATACCACTCGAAACCGGCAGCTGAAGGTCGATGCAGGCTCCTTCGGTACTGTAGTCAGTACCGATGTCTGAGGAATCAACTGTAAAGGCTTTACCAGTATGGAGACTGCCAGTAAGGTCGCTAAGCTCCGCTCGATGGCCAGGATACGTTGATCCATGGAGGTTGCCGATGCTTGGGTATCGGTACCAGCGTTGTGGGCCACAATCCTTGAGCATGGCACCTGGAGCTCACCGGAGGTGGAGGCCTCGGGAACATCCTGTGACCCTACTAAGGCTTTGGAGGCAAGGGTTGTTTGGCCAGTGTGTTCCCCTCCAGGGCAACGTCCAAGGCATCTCAATGATTAGAAGGAGATCTACCCTTGGAGGGCTGGCCAGTCTTCAATGAAGACTTAGGTTTCAATACCTGAGATCCATGAGAGGAAGATGAAGCTCTCAATGATGTTGATGCTACAGACATTGCATCGGAGGCAAAGAGGGTGCCCAGTTTTGCAGCTCGGTTCTGTAGGCCTCTCTTTGTCATCTTCCTACAGAGAGGACATTCTGACGGTTGGTGATCCGATCCTAAGCATTTTAGACACCAGTCATGGGTGTCCGTGGCCAAAATTTTACTGCCACATTCTGAACACTTTTTAAAACCACTAGCTGGTTTTTCCATTTTGTTTGTGATCAAAAGGAAAGGCCTAAACCTAAGATGGCATTGATGCGCCTGAACATTCTTTTCCCCTCACTGAAGACTTTTTTTTTTAAAGAAAGCAAGCACCGACAGGGTTGGTACTAGGGTCAACAGGAAGGCAGGTTCGATTACAAAAAATAAGAAAAAAAAACCCCATTTTCTGCAGTGATAGGAATTTCTTCTTGTCAGTTCCACGGAAAACGAAGAACTGAGGAGGGAGATAGGGAAATACGGGAAGGTAAGAACATAAGATATGCCATACTGGGTCAGACCAAGGTCCATCAAGCCCAGTATTCTGTTTCCAACAGTGGCCAATCTAGGTCATATGTACCTAGCAGTTTCCCCAAGAGACACAAGTTCCACAATGCTTGTACTGGGTCAAGCATTGATATCTTCGGTCACTTCTTAATAATGGTTTATGGACCTTTCCTCCAGGAACTTGTCCAAACCTTTTTTAAACCCAGCTACACTAACAGCCTTTACTACATCCTCCAGTAACAAATTCCAGAGTTTGATTACACGTTGAGTGAAAAAATATTTTCTTTTATTAGTCTTAAATAGTTTACCCTGTAGCTTCATTGCATGTCCCCTAGTCTTTCTATATTCTGATAACGTAAACAATCGATCTATGTTTACCCGTTCTACTCCGTTCATTAATTTATAGACTTCTATCATATCTCCCCTCAGTCATCTCTTTTCCAGGTTAAAGAGCCCTAACCTTTTTAGCCTTTCTTCATAGGAGTATCCTTCCATCCTCTTTACCATTTTGGTGGCTCTTCTCTGAACCTTTTCTAAAATTGCTATATCCTTTTTAAGATACGGCGACCAGAATTGCACACAATATTCAAGGTGCAGTCTCACCATGGAACGATATAGAGGCATTATAATATCTTTTGTTTTATTTTCCATTCCTTTCCTTATCATACCTAGCATTCTATTTGCTCTCTTGGCCGCCGCTGCACACTGGGCGGAGGGTTTTAACATGGTATCCACAATGACGCCTACATCTTTTTCCTGGGTGGTGGTTCCTAATGTGGAACCTTGCATCATGTAACCATAGTTTGGGTTGTTCTTCCCTAGGTGCATGACCTTGCACTTGTCCACATTAAATTTCATCTGCCATTTTGATGCCCAGTCTTCCAATTTATCAAGATCCTCTTGCAATTTTTCACAATCCTCTTGGGTTTTAACAACTTTAAATAGTTTTGTGTCATCTGCAAATTTGATAACCTCACTCGTTATTCCACTTTCCAGGTCATTTATGAATATGTCAAAAAGCAGTAGACCCAGCACAGATCCCTGGGGTACACCACTATTCACCTTTCTCCATTGGGAAAATTGGCCATTTAGCCCTACCCTCTGCTTTCTATCTTTTAACCAGTTCCTGATCCACAATAGTACACTGCCTCCTATCCCATGACTCTTTAGTTTTGCCAAAAGTCTCTGATGAGGGACCTTGTCAAAGGCTTTCTGAAAGTCCAGATACACAATATCAACCGACTCACCTTTGTCCACCTGTTTATTCACTCCTTCAAAAAAACATAACAGATTAGTAAGACAAGATCTTCCATGTCTAAAGCCATGTTGGCTGTCTCCCATTAGGTTGTGACTATCTACATGCTGAGTGGGATGCAAGCACAGTGGGATGCTCCCAAAAGCTTTCCTATTGGACGCTGGGGAGCATTCCTGTGCAGGCTCTATCGGTACCAACGTTACCATATGTGAAGACTACATTCCTGCTTGTTCCTGGAGATAGGCTCTATCACTCGTTGATCTATTTGTGTTCCAAATGTCAACGTGTTCTGTGTGCAAGCTGTCATGACTGTCACGGCAAGTGCAAAACTCACCTATTTGGAGAAATTGGCCCTGGAATAAAACAGAAATGAAAGCCATTTCTTGTTTCCTTGAATATGAGGTCTAATAGTGATATTAGGGTATGTTTTGATATACAGTATTTTTCCCTTAATTATGATTGTGGACAAAGTGTATAATTACATATTTGTTTTACCTTTGTTGATTTCCTTTTCTCTTGTTGGGAATAAATATGTATGTAAACTTATAAAGAATAAATTAAAAAGAAATTGACTGTTTAGAGCAGTGTTTTTCAACCTTTTTTGTGCAAAGGCACACTTTTTTCATGAAAAAAATCACGAGGCACACCACCATTAGAAAATGTTAAAAAAATTTACCTCTGTGCCTATATTGACTATATATAAAATAATTCTCTTGAATAGGAATCAAACACTCACACCAACCCCCCTCCCCTGCTGGTTCACACCAACCCCCCTCCCCTGCTGGTTCACTCACACCACCCCCCCCCCTCCACTGCTGGTTCACTCACCCACCCCCCTGTCACTTACTCACCCCTCCTGCTGGGTCATTCACTCACTTACCCCCCCTCCCCTGCTGGTTCACTCACCCCATCGCCCCCCCCGCCCGTGCTGGTTCACTCACACACCCCCCCCTCCACTGCTGGTTCACTCACACTCCCCCCCCCCTTGCTGGTTCACTCACACTTCCCCCCCCCTTGCTGGTTCACTCACACACACACACACCCCCCCCCTCTGCCCACGCCGCTGCTTCTGCTTTGTACAGAGCAGCGGCTGCACTACACTTACATTGAAAAGTAAAGAGAAACTGTGTCAGGAGCCCTCCGGTCATCGCAGAGCCCGAGGAAGTGATGTCATGGGGGCGGGCTCCTCACAGGCTGTCTTTCCTTTTCAAATTAACTTTATTGCAGCTAAAGTTAATTTAAAAAGGAAAGACAGCCTGTGAGGAGCCCGCCCCCATGACATCACTTCCTCGGGCTCTGCATGATCGGAGGGCTCCTGACACAGTTTCTCTTTACTTTTCAGTGTAAGTGTAGTGCAGCCGCTGCTCTGTACAAAGCAGAACCAGCGGCTGCACTGCTATAGGGAATCGCGTTCGTGCCGCGGACTTCGGCACAAAAGCCGGATTTTTGCTCTGGCCGCTCCCGATCTTGCGGCCAGAGCAAAAAACCGGCTTTTCAATGGCCGGTTTTACAACTGTGCCGGCAGCCGGCCTGGCCATGGAAAAACCGGCCAGGCCGGCTGAAAACTGGCCGGTTGGCAACCCTAATTTGTGAGCCGAGGCCACATGTTACGGATGAAATTGGAATTTTTCCCACGGCACACCAGACAATATCTCACGGCACACTAGTGTGCCGCGGCACAGTGGTTGAAAAACGCTGGTTTAGAGAACTCAAAGCAGTTCTACAATGAACTGTGAAAGAGCATTAATATGGTAAAAATACCAACCAAAGCTGAAACAGAAAGCTTCTGGAGAAAATTATATGAGGACCCCATAGAACAAAGTCAAGAAGCAGAGGAGTTACCCTGCATACAGGAACATTTGGAAAATCAAACATCAAACCTATGTAATGGCCTGTAGTAACAACAAAAGAGCTGGAAAAAGGTTAAAATGAACCCCTAACTGGAAGAACCCTGGCCAAGATGGATTGACCAACCTTTGACTTAAACCTGGCAAACTGCAAAAACCAACTGATCAAGCAGCCAGACAACACAACAATGGTGATAACAACAGGAAGAGCATTTCTCCTTGCAAAGGGGGACTTAAGTAACATTCCCAAAACTTACAGACCAATAACTTGTCTACCTACAATCTACAAGTTGTTCACTGCAATAGATGCAGAAATATATGCTCATATCGAGTCCAATAACATAATGGGAATAGAGCAAAAGGGCATTAAGAGAGCAGCATATGGAACGAAAACCAGTTAAAGCATAAAAATCCCTAGAAGCCAGACCACAATGCTCCTGAAGTGCTTGCAAGGTTCTAAACAAACCCTCAGTGAATAGTAGCTCCACTTTTCAAAGATCTGCCCCATCCCAGTTCCCAAACACACACTCCCCTCCCCCACCCCTCAGCTTAAAACCTGGTTTGTGGCAAACATGAGAAAGAAATTAAAATTTCTTACCCTCCAATAATTTATGCCTGCAGCTCTCCATACATCTGACAAAAGGGATCTTAAGTGACCACATGACCCCTGAGGTTTCATACATCCACGCAAGCAAAGAAAGAGGGACCCTCCCAAGAGTATCTTGCTCTATCATCACCCACTGTTTAGAATGCTCCTGATACCACAAATATACAGCCCTCAACTGGGCAGCCCTGTAAAATAATCTTGCGAGTAGGGCAACCCCAAACCTCTCCTCAGGCCCAAGCGGGACAAGACCCTCCTACAAACCCTAGGAGGTCTGTGCTGCCAGATAAACCCGGACACTCTACTCTGCAGGGACTTAAAAAATGAATCAGGAATCCACACCAATAACATTTGAAATAAGAAAATGGGGCAAAGAAATCATATTAATACAGTACATGCAATACACCCTAACCAAGAAAGACGTAGCTTCTCCCACTTATTAAAACCCCATACTATCTCCTTCTACAAAAGCTCATAATTCAAATCAAAAAGGTTACCAAAGTCAGCACTCAATTGAACTCCCCCAGGTATCTAATATTCCCCTTAGCCCATTTATAAGGAAACCTCTCTCACAATCGAGCCTCTAACTCTGTATCAGAAACCACTCGCAAGGTTTCTGGTAGTTAACTTTAACTATCAGACAACCGACCAGATTCCCCTATCTCCTAGTTCAAGATGGTAAGAGAGACCTGTGGACAACCCACCATCAAAAAATATATCATCAGCAAACAAAGAAATCCTGTGCTCCCGTCCCCCAGTCTGGACTCCGCAAAGGAGAACATTAGCCACCAATGCCCTAAAGGAGAACATTAGCCACCAATGCCCTAAAGGAGAACATTAGTCGCCAATGCCCTAATTATCCCAAGAGAAACCATAAAATGCACACAATCAACTAATAACAGAGCATTCGCGTTCTATGCCCCCAGATGCTGGAACAACCTACCCCCCCAGCATCAGATTGGTCAGCGACCTCAGGCAATTCAGAAAAGCCCTCAAGCACCATTTATTCCTGGAGCACTTCTCACAACCAAACGACTCACCTACTCTCTGCTCACAACCCAACCACCTAATATGAATTACAAAAAAGATTAAGTCACATAACATGTAATACATACCAGCCAGTTTTGTAATCCGGCAGTTTTACTGCCTCTGTTGTACATTATTGTAAATAATACCAAGCTATTTAAATGTACATAGTTACCCCAGTTCAACTCCTTGTTACTTCCCTTGTTTTATGTAAACTCAGGTCAGATATGTTACTGTCCTAGAGTGAAATTGTTAACTGTAAACCGCACTGATAATAAAGAGCGCGGTACAGAAGAGCTGTTAAATAAATAAAGATCCGCACTCTCCCTAATGTGTGTTGCTAAAGGCTCTATTACCAATGCAAATGCAAGTGGGGCAATAGGCATCCCTGATGAGTACCCCTCCCAAGCATAAAAAAGTTTGAGTACCCTCCATTTATCTGTACACAAGCTTTAGGATTTGCGTATAATGCCCCAATCCATGCACAAAAATGCAATCCAAATCCCATCTTCTCCAAGGTTTTAAACATAAAATTCCAGTCCACAAGATCAAATACCTATTCAGCATCGACCAGTTCCATGATGTTCAACTCCCAGCGCACATTATCCAGCGCTTGCTGGTCAGGAATAAATCTTGATTAATCTTCACGGACAAACCATACAATAATCAAATTCAGCCTATCAGCAAGTATTTTAACTATAATTTTAGTGTCCAAATTCAGTAGAGAGATTGGATGATAGGAGCCACAACCCCCCAGATCTTTTCCTTCTTTAGGGATAACAGTAATCCCGGCCCATCTTATAGTTTCCAGCAAGGAAGAGCTATCCAGCACAGCATTAAACAATCGGGTAATAGGTGTCACCAAAATCTCTCCAAACTACTTATAAAATCATGTTGCAAGCCATCCAAACCCAGAGACCTATCTGCTTTCAAATGCTTTATAAGAGAATACACTTCATCTTTCCCTGTCATCCTATCAAGAGCTGTCTACTGCACCTTGGTTAACAGCTCGAATCACACTGGCATAAGGCACTCAACCACTGGGAAGAAGGAGCCACTAAGCTGCCAGATATCCACCATGACAGAACGCTCCTACACACCAGGAAACAAAAGTCATTAGATGCCCATCTGCTCAAGGCACACTCAAAAGAGTAAGAAGACTGCTCCAACAAATCCTCATTAATGTGTCCACTCCTGGCAAAGTAGGACTCCATAGAATGGTGCTGCAGTTGCTTGCCACTATACAAAACTCACTGCTATCTGGGGATCTCCCCCGTCTTCTCATTACCTCATGGTGGAGATCTCTCCACTCCCGAATGCCTGCTTCTAACAAAGCGTGCATAGCTGTTTCCAGGACCGCACTTGACTAATATGGCCTTTAAGAGTAAACAGAAATCCAAAAGGAAAGGGTCTATCAGAACCGTATCCCCTCCTTCCACAAAAGGGTCCTCACGTCCTGCATCTTCCTCTCTCACTAAAGACCTCTCCACTTTCAGAAAACATCTGAAAACACACCTATTCTCAGAGCATTTCTTTTTTTTAAACTTCTTTATTTATATTTTCAAACAAATACAACAAAACCAAAAATACAATTAAAATGATACTTCTTTTTAACATAAAAGCAAAAAAAGGCTTGAACAGCCTTCCCCAACCTTAACCCACCCAATACCATGTGATCATCAAAGGCTATATACAGTATAAGAAAAGAAAAACAAGAGGCCTATAAGGGCTATGGCACATCAAGTAACCTTCCACTAGATTGGAAACAAAATGGTTTCACTAGTGACCCCTTAGTTTACATCACAACGTGCTTTGGAGATGTAGTTATACAGGGGTTTCCATTTGAGAAAAGTGGAAGGCATAAGGGTTACATAACGTGGCATTTGTTCATATTTGCAGCATAAACACAGGCGATTCCACCATTCATGCCAACTAAGCTCTGCAGTATGTTTCCAGTTAGAAATAACGTGATGCAGGGCCACTCCCATCATGAAATCAAATAAAAAATGACAATCCCCCTGTAACAACGAGATGCCAATTGCTGACCGAAAAATGACCACAGACCAGGAGAGAGTGGCTCTGAATCCCAACACCTCTTGGATGCGGTTCCAAATCGAAACCCAATAAGACTGAATGTTAGGGCAGTCATATACCACATGTCTTAAAGTGCCCAAATTCGTTGAACACCAATGGCCTGTGGGGTGTGGTTTTGGATGACCAACTTATAGTAGTAAGAAGCCACCCCAGAGGCCGTATGGGTTGAACCTATGATTTTCAGCAACCCCCACTCTTCAGGCAAAGACTTAATTTCAATAGGGGATTTCTCTATGCAATGCCTCAGCTGGATCCACTGGAAGTATAGGGATGTAGGCAGATCAAACTCACGTTGTAGGGAAGCAAAAGGTTTCCACTTGCCATCCGATATCAGTTGGCCAATAGCCCAAATGCCCCTACTGAACTATTGTTGCCATGCAAATGAACTTTGATGAATTTTTAAAAAAGGACTGTGCCAGATGGGGATTAGTTTCGCTAGGCATTCCTCCTTAGGAATAGCCTTCGCTAATTGTTGAAAAGCCCTTTGAGTGTCAACTATTACCCTATGAAAATTCAACCTCTTAAAAGGCACCATGCCAGGGAGGAGCTTTAGGGGGAATGGAGCACTTAATCTCATTTCTAACACATAGTTCACTTTAGGAGTGATAGTCATTTTTATAGCTTCAAGACGACCCCACCAAGAGAGATAGACCCCTGACCATTTTGCTGTTATATTACGAACCGTAGAGAGGATCTCCCCTTCATTGTACTGTAAAGTTTCACTAAGTGGGTAACAATAGTGACCTCCCAAATATTTCACAATCCTAGGCTCCCACACAAAAGGAATATCCTCCAAATCCGCCCTACATACTCTAGAGTTTAAGGGGAACGCAACAGGTTTTGACCAATTAATTTTATAGCCTGACAATCCTGAGTACTTATTTATAAACTCTAGAATAGCCGGTATAGAGCTTGGTGTGGTGAATAGCAGTAGATCATCAGCGTACGCAGATAATTAAATTTCCATGTCAGCTATGAATATACCTTGAACCGCGGGGCTTTATCTTAATAATAGGGCCAAAGGCTCCAAGGCCAGATTGAAAAGGATGGGGAAAGAGGGCAACCCTGACGGGTACCACACCCTAAAAGAAAGTCTCTAGACCGAGTCGCATTCACAGAGATTTTAGCACTTGTTCTCGCATACATAAGTTTGACTAATTTACAGAAACTCTCACCAAACCCAGACCATTTAAGAACAACAAACAAAAAAGGCCACTCCAGCCAATCAAACGCTTTCTCTGCGTCTAATGATAATCCCACAAGTGGGCATTCTGTTTCATCCGCGCCTTCCAGTACGTGACAAAGCACTCTAGCATTGTCGGCTTTGAAGCGTCCCTTTGTGAAATCACATTGGTCTGGATGAATCAAAGAAGGGATCAATTTGGAGAGATGACCAGCTAAGATGGCCGGAAAAATTTTATAATCTGCATTTAGCAGCGAAATTGGGCGGTAATTACTAACCAACTGAGGATCTCTCCCAGGCTTTTCAAGCACAACAATGTTTGCAGAGGCGAACGCTCCAGTCTGGGCCCCATTTTCCGAAAGAAGTCTATAGTATTGTTGAAGATCTGGGCCAAGAGTTTTGGAAATGGTTTTATAAAATTCAAACGGAAGACCGTCAGATCCAGTAGCCTTGGCCACTTGTCAATAGCCTGGATGATTTCCATGACTGTAAACTGTTTATCTAGTCCCGCAGCTATTTCTTGATCTAGCACTGGCCTCTGTATATTGCAGTAAGCTGTCAAACTCCTTCTCAGAGAAATCTATCTCTGGGGAGTATAATTGGGCATAAAATTTACAAAAGGTCTCTGCAATGTCAGAGTTCTTGACAATCAATTGTTGCACCTGAGGATCTCTCAGACCAATAATGCGAGAAGCTTCCTTGCAACCCTTTAACAAATTAGCTAGTAATCCTCCAGCTCTGTTACCTTCCAAACAGTACCGCCCTTTCTGCCCTTGAATATTCTGTGAAGCATTAGTAGTCAAAATCGAGTTATATCTAAATCTAAGGCACTGTAACCTTATCAGAATGTTAGGATCAGTTTTCTGGCCTAAGATGTGTTCTCCCGCTTTAATCTGCTGGTCTAATGCACCAAGTTCTGCTTTAAGCTGCTTGGCCTGCCGTATGGCAAAACTGGTAATGGTGGCCCACATATTAGCTTTGAAGCCTTCTCACCACGCCCATCCCAAGGTATCCTGAGGTAAATTAAATTGAAAATACTCCTCTATAGCCAACAGGATGGTCTCACAGAACTCCTGGCTGGCAAGAAGGGTTCTATCAAAGTTCCAGTGTGAGTGAGATTGGCAGCTCGTTGAGTCAAATAGGGTGAATGAAATTGCAGAGTGATCAGAGATATGAGCCACATGGAAATTGGACTCACTTATTCTAGAACAGAGTCCTTTGGAAACTAGGAAAAGGTCTATGCGTGATACCGAATTATGAGGGGGAGAGAAAAAAGTATGTTCTTTGTCTGTAGGGTGCTGCAACTGCCATATGTCTATCGGGCCCAATTCTTGCATTAGAGACAAAAGAACAGGGTGAGCCTTGGGAACCTTAATGGTTCTCACTGGACTTCTATCTACCGAGGGATCTAGTATGAGGTTGAAGTCTCCCCCCACAACAGTCGGATATCTGGATACCTCCTGCGCCAAGGCCGCAATGGAGCAAAAGAAGGTAGGGTAATCTATATTAGAAGCATAGATATTAATTAAGGCCAGTTCAGTGGATCCAATTTTAATGACGGCCATTGCCCGCCGCCCTTCAATATCAGATCTGGTTTGTAAAACCATGGGGGAAAGAGATTTCCTCACTAGAATAGCTACTCCGTTTTTTTATAGTTGGCAGCTGAAAAAGCCACTAGTGAAAGGGGTTTTATATCTAGTTTTAACGACCTATACATCACCTATACCAGGAACAAAGACAGTATCCCCAAATCCAGAACGCCAGAACATTACGGCAGGGCTGCCCCCGTCAAAGCAATTATGGTAAAAAAAGACCCCATGTAAGTGGATAAGGGCCATCCCACTCCTCCAAGCCCCGTTACCCTCCCAACCTCCACAGACATCACAAACAACATAAAACACAAAAGAAGAGAGAGAGAAACAGAAAGAGGGACATTTTGATCAGGGTAATACCCTGGAATTTCTCCAAGAGAGACAGAATAAATGTCCCAGTGTATGACAATTCTGCATGACTGAATGTCACCTCTGCATGAATTCAGTCACAACTACATGATCTCAGACCAGTCAAACGCCCATGATAGAAAGCACTGAAGAACTTCAGCAGGCCACAAAGTCCAAGGCAAATTTCACCGCATCAACACTGACTCCTTGTCCTTCAAGAACGCATGTAACTCCCCTGGATCATCAAAAGTCTTATTCTGGTTATGCAGTGTGGCTCTCATACTGGCAGGGTAGAACAGCCCAAATCGGGCTTGCAGCTGCAACAAGCGTGGACGTAGCACCAAAAAGCTCTTTCTCCAATCTACCGTCGCCTTCGCAAAGTCAGGGAAGAATAGGAGTTTGTGCCCCTGATATTCCAAGGTAGAGAGTGCTCTGGCTGCTTCCACTATTTGCGAGACTTGCTGAAAACGAAGAACGAAGATGATTGGGAGTGGGCACTTGTGCGCTCGATATCAAATGGCATGGCGAATTTCAGTTTCAACACACCTGGAATCATTGACTACAAAAAGGCCACCATGTCAGGATGCTCAGCTCCCTCGGGAACTACCAGTATTCTTACGTTGTTCCTTCGAGCGCAGTTGTTACCGTCTTCCAACTCTCTTTGCAGTGAGTGTATCAACTTTGCCTGCCTCTCGATGGCCTTGAGCTGCTCCCCATGTGTTGCCACTACGTTATCCACCTTCTCCAAGCGCACCGTGATTGACTCCAAAGAAATTTTCAAGGCGCTGATATCTTCCTGCATTGTGCACAGTGAGTCTCCACTGGATTTGACCAAGTCTTTAACAGCACGAATCTCAGCCAAAAGTCCCTGCAAGGCCTCAGGATAATCTCGGATGACTGCCATCTTGTTTATTTATTTATTTAACAGGTTTTATATACCGCCTTATCGTCAAATTCAAGGCGGCTTACATGGAACAAATGAAACAAACATAGCAATAAGCTTTTACATAGAACAGGGAGTAGAAACTTGGAGGAGTATATGGGGTATTAGATACCAGGACCGTACCGAGCCCTTTGCGAGTGTTGCGACCACACAGGGCACAAAGACACAAGGGGCGCATTTTGGCTCTCTACCATTGCCTGCCGCCGCCACTTTAGCGGTGGCAGGCAGCGGCAGAGAGCTGAAATGCGCCCCTTAAGTCTTCTCACTGGCACACTAAGCAGGTCTGGTCTCTCCGGGAGGGTCCAGACCTGTTTAGTGTGCCAGCAAGTTGCAGATCGGGTGCGCGCTTCTTCTCTCTCTCCTCCATAAAGTGGCTAGATGGAGGTGCAGGGGAGGTGGGACGCGCCTGATGTGCAACTCGCACAGGGCGCTTTTCACCGTTGGTACGGCCCTGTTAGATACATTTAACAATGGCTATGTACAGAAACATTGTTGCAATTGATGTGATATAGTTACATTAATCAGTTGTCCATTGCAATGTCTGTAAGGTCTGAATGTGGCATTAGTTTTATTTAAGTAGGACCATAGTATTCACAGAATAGATGGGTCTTGATGGATTTTCTGAAATCAAGTAGGTCTTTGCTCATATTGGGGAAGGTAGCTGATTCCAAAGTTGGGGAGCCTACAGAGAGAAGGCTCTGGTGCAAGTAAATTGCTTTGATGTTTTGCAGTTTTTTGGGGGTTTCAATAAAGTTAGTGTCTGTACTTCTTCTTGTTTATTCTTGGATCAGTGGTTGAAGCATTGGTGGGGATAGATTATTTAATATTTTTAAGATGATTACTATGCACTTGTATTTAGCACATGTAGTAACAGGAAGCCAGTGCAGTTGTTTAAGAGTTGGAGTTATATGATTGTATCTTACAGTTCCTGTAATGATTCTCACTGCAGTGTTTTGCACTAGTTGCAGAGGGAGAATTGTTTTCTTAGGAAGTCCATGATATATTATACTACAGTAATCAATTATATATATTTTTTATTTAAT
The DNA here is from genome assembly GCA_033557465.1 of Ichthyophis bannanicus. Classification (NCBI taxonomy): domain Eukaryota; kingdom Metazoa; phylum Chordata; class Amphibia; order Gymnophiona; family Ichthyophiidae; genus Ichthyophis; species Ichthyophis bannanicus. Next base: position 138,649,998 of record CM066031.1, on the reverse strand, counting down.
ATTTCTTATATACCACCTTTCATGATATCAAGGCAGTTTATATTGAACAAACTGAAATTGCATTGAACAGGGCATTATAACTTGGAGATAATTATTTTACAGGGAACATGGGCAATGGTGGGTTAAATGGCTTGCCCAAGATCACAAGGAGCACCTGTGGGACTAGAAACCCCAGTCCTTCCAGCCCAAGAGTGCTGTCCTCTAGTGGGATTTGAACCCCCAACCTTCTGGCCTGAGGTATCTTGCCCCAACCACTAGGCCACTCCTCCCTGTAGGAGTTAGCATGGTCTGACATACAGTTCTGAAGTCATAATCTGATAGTAGCGGTTTCAGGTGAGAGAGGTTCCGTTTTGGTTCTATTTGCGCTGGCGTTTTGAGATATTTGGTAATCCAGACACATCGGCTTGGGGCCAGACATATCCACGATCGAGTGATATCAAAGTAGGTAGGAACTATTTAGTTAAAGACTGCAGAAGTCAGGATTCTTGACCATTGACCTCCGGAGCACAGCTCTTACACATGCATCTTGTCCAAAACCAGGCTCCACCCCCATTCTCAGAGCATTTCAGCCCCACCACTTAACCCCTCTCCCACCACTAGAAACACCCCAAGCAAACTCATTCTATATAGCCTGCATGTTTCATTGTTACATTGTACTACTTTTGTTTCATGTAAATTTCCTTGACCGTTTGAAAGGTGCTATATAAATACAGCTAAATAAATAAATAAAATAAGAGGTCTTCAAACACATTAAGCGAATGAGAGCCCCATACAAGTTTATTTATTTATTTATTTATTTAACACTTATTTATATACCGCATCTTCCAGCGATCAGTTGCGGTGTACAATTAACAACAATTAACAATGCAGAGCTTGTTTTACATAGAACAATTATAACTTTTTACATAGAACATCTTAACTTGTGCAACAAAGGGTTTAAAGATTAAGCAGAATGATTCAGTAAATCAACTAACACAGTTTGTGTTACAATTTAAACAGAAGTACTGTCTCTAAAACAGTTGTAACTATATACAAGTGGGGTATCAATGCATAGGAATGGAATGATTATTCATTTAAGTTTGTACATATTGATTATAGTAGGGAGTATAATCTTGATTTTGAGCAGGTTCATGTTTATCCTTTATCTAAGTTGAGTGGAGGGTTTTCTATGGTATTATAGTGTTTAGTGAATAGATAGGTTTTCAATTTTTTTCTGAATTCTATTATCTCTGTTAGTGATCGTAAGTCCTCTGGTAAAGAGTTCCAGACTGTTGGGGCTATGTGGGAAAAGGCTCTATTATTTGTTAATTTGTGAGTTCGTATATATTCTTTTGGCATCTTAAGTTTATTTGATTGTCCTTTTCTATGAGTGGGCTTAGGTGGTTCTTTGCTTATTAGGTTACAGAGTGACTTCGGGGCCATGTCATTTAGGGCTTTGAATGTAGTTATTATTGTTTTGTATGTTATCCTGCTTTGTATTGGTAACCAGTGAAGGGATGCCAAGTACCTCCAAGGATTTAGCCTTGCAAGCTACCAGCTCCTTTATGCCAAAATCAACCTAATTTTGTTATCCACCAGAGTCGGGTCCCCAGCAAAGATTGTTTCTTTCACCTCTGGGCATACCATCTCCATGCAATCCTGGTATACAGGAGCTCCCAGAGTCATTGATTGTTGCGCCGAGATCCTCCATCTAATCCTCAAGGTCAACATGAGCTTGCTGCAGCTCCTCAATCTGTTTCTGCAATGCCACTGGCACTACTTCTTGCTCATCTTGGCGCCCCTCTACTTCCTCTATTCATCAGCCCAAGTCCTAAATGTCAGTCTTCAAGTCAGTTTTCTGTTCAGCAATGTCTGCCTGCACTACCCAATGCTTTCTCTGAGCTCCTGAAACTATGCAAGCAATTCATAGCTCTGAGGAAACAAGTGGAGGAACTCAGAGAGGAGGTGGCGAGGCTGAGGAGCATTCAAGACAGTGAGAAGTACATTGATGAGATGCTTCTTGCAGCAACCAGGCTCTCCAGCACAGGAGAAGATGGGTGCCAACAGAATGTCGATGGTTGGACAAAAGTCACCAGAGCCTGCAAAATCACCAATCCAACTTCTCCAGCCCTTGAATTGAAGAACCATTATGCAGCCCTGGAAGTGGAGGAGGTGAAAGCATCCCTGGAAAGGGAAGAACCAGAGTTCAAGTACCCCATAGTTGCGGAATCAGTGACCAGAAGGAAACGAAGGGTAGTGGTGGTTGGAGACTCTCTTCTGAGGGGTACTGAGGCGTCCATCTGCCGACCAGACTTGATGTCCAGAGAGGTATGCTGTCTGCCTGGTGCCAAGATCCAAAATGTTACGGAGAGTTTGCCGAGACTCATCAAGCCCACTGACTATTACCCAATGTTGCTAATCCATGTTGGAACAAATGATACTGCCAGGTATACCTCAGAATGTATCAAAAGTGACTTCATGGCTCTGGGACAGAGGGTGAAGCAGGTAGGTGCACAGGTGGTGTTCTCTTCAATCCTCCCTGTTGAGGGTAAAGGCCAAGGCAGAGAGGCTCGCATCCTGGAGATTAATGCATGGCTGCGTGGATGGTGTCTTCAAGAGCGTTTTGGTTTCCTAGACCATGGGATGCTGTTCCAAGGGTTGCAGAGCAGAGATGGCATCCATCTGTCCAAGAAAGGTCAACACATCTTTGGTAGTAGACTGGCTAATCTACTGAAGAGGGCTTTAAACTAGATTCGTTGGGGATGGGTGAAGAAAGCCCCCAGGTAAGTGAAAGCCCCCAGGTAAGTGATACATTAAATACCTTTATGGAAATGGGTAACAGGGGTAACATATGGAAAGCAGTGTGTATTAATGCCCGTAGCATGGGAAATAAGATCTCTGAAGTTGAAGCTTTGGTGGGAGTGGCTGACTTGGATTTAGTGGCAGTTACAGAAACATGGTTCACAGAAAACCATGACTGGGATGTAACTATACCTGGCTATACTTTATTCAGAAAGGACAGGGTCGGAAGAAGGGGAGGAGGAGTGGCACTATATGTAAAAACTACTATTAAAGCTTTGGAATTGCAGAGCTTAAAAGGGAGAGAGGAGGCATTGTGGGTTAAACTAGAAAGAGGGAAAGAGAAATCTATTTGCATTGGTGTGCTATACAGACCTCCCTCACAAGAGGAAGAGGTGGACAGAGAGTTAATTGAAGACATACGCAGCATTGCTAGGAAAGGGGAAGTGCTACTGCTAGGAGATTTCAATATGCCAGATGTTGTTTGGCAAATTCCTGCTGCAGTATCAACTAGGAGTAAGGAGATCCTGGATTCTCTACAGGGAGAACTATTCAGGCAATTGGTAACAGACCCCACACGTGAAGGGGCCATACTGGACTTGGTGCTTACCAATGGAGAAAGTGTTTCTGATGTTGTAGTGGGAGATCATTTTGCATCCAGTGATCACCAGATGGTGTGGTTCAGTATTAGGACTAGGGCTGTTAGAATCCATTCCCAGGTGAAGATCTTAGACTTTAGGAAGACTAACTTTGCAAAGATGGGCCAATACCTCAGGGAGTCGTTAGTGGGATGGGAACAGCTGGAGGATGTAGAAAAACAGTGGGCAAAACTGAAAGGGGGTATTTTAAAGGCAACCAACCTTTTTGTTAAAAAGGTAAATAAAGGCAAAAGGAACAGGAGACTGCTATGGTTTTCGAAGGAAGTAGCTGAAAAAGTGAAGAAAAAGAGGGAGGCCTTCATGAAATACAAGAGATCACAGAGAGAGGAAGACAGGCATCTGTATTTGGAAAAACTTAGAGAAGCTAGCAAAGTAGTCAAGAAGGCAAAGATTCAAAAGGAGGAGGGAATAGCCAATGCAATAAAATGGGGGGATAAGACATTTTTCAGATATATTAGTGAGAAGAGGAAGGGCAAAAGTGGTATTGTCAGACTCAAGGGTGCAGGGGGGGAATATGTAGAAGCTGATAAGGATAAAGCAGAATTGCTTAACAAATATTTTTGTTCTGTGTTCACAGATGAAGAACCAGGAGCAGGACCTCAGAAAACACCCACAAATAAGAACAGAAGCGAGGGACATCTTGAACAATTTTCAGAAGACTGTGTTCGTGAGAAACTAGCTCAACTTAAAGTAGACAAAGCGATGGGACCGGATGGGATACACCCTAGAATACTGAGGGAACTTGGGACGTTCTAGCAACTCCACTGACTGACCTTTTCAATGCCTCGTTGGAGTCGGGAGTGGTGCCAAAGGACTGGAGAGAGGCTCATGTGGTGTCTTTACACAAAAGCAGTAGTAAGGTTGTGGTTGAAAACTACAGGCCGGTTAGTTTAACTTCAGTGGTGAGTAAATTAATGGAAACGCTGTTGAAAGAGAAAATAGTGATGTTTCTGGAGTCCAGCGGATTACAGGATCCGAGGCAGCATGGATTCACCAGAGGCAGGTCTTGTCAGACAAATCTGATTGATTTCTTTGACTGGGTGACCAGGGAGTTGGACCGCGGGAGAGCTCTAGATGTGGTGTATTTAGATTTCAGTAAAGCCTTTGACACTGTTCCTCACAGGCGACTTATAAACAAACTGAGCACCCTAGGGATAGACCCTAAAGTTACTGCTTGGGTTAGAAATTGGTTGGGTGGGAGGCGACAAAGAGTACAAGTAAATGGAGCTCACTCTGAGGAGAAGGATGTTACCAGTGGTGTGCCCCAGGGATCTGTCCTTGGTCCGATTCTTTTTAACATCTTTATTAGTGATATAGCGGAAGGGCTGTCGGGTAAGGTTTGCCTCTTTGCGGATGATACCAAAATCTGCAATAGAGTAGACACCCAGGAAGGTGTATATAACATGAGGAGGGATCTAGCTAAGCTTGAAGAATGGTCTAGAATTTGGCAACTGGGATTTAATGTTAAAAAATGTAAGGTCATGCATTTGGGCTGCAGCAATCCAAGGGAGCAATACAGTATAGGAGGTGAAGTACTTTTGTCCACTAAAGAAGAGCGGGACCTAGGCGTAGTTGTGTCCGATGATCTTAAAGTAGCTAAACAGGTAGAAAAGGCGACGGCAAAAGCTAGAAGGATGCTTGGGTGCATACGGAGAGGAATGGCTAGCAGAAAAAAGGAGGTGATAATGCCTCTGTATAAGTCTTTGGTGCGACCTCATTTGGAGTATGGTGTGCAATTCTGGAGACCGCACCTTCAAAAGGATGTGAACAGGATGGAGTCGGTGCAGAGGGTTGCTACTAAGATGATTAGTGGTCTTCATTATAAAGCATATGAGGACAGACTTAAGGATCTTAATATGTACACCTTAGAGGAAAGGCGGGATAGAGGTGATATGATTGAGATGTTTAAATACCTCCGTGGCATAAATGTTCAGGGAGAGAGCCTCTTTCAATTGAAAGCAAGTTCTGCAACGAGGGGACATGGGATGAGGGTGAAGGGAGATAGATTCAGGAGTGATATGCGGAAATATTTCTTTACGGAAAGAGTAGTGGATCCATGGAATAGTCTCCCAGTGGAGGTGGTAGAGATGAGGACAGTAACTGAATTCAAAAAAGCATGGGACCAACACAGAGGATCTCTAAAGGTAAAAAGTGGACTGTTGTAGTTGTTGTTATGGAAGGACAGACTAGATGGGCCTTGTGGTCTTTTTCTGTCATCATGTTTCTATGTTTAATTCATCATGGGAGGCCCATTCACCAGCCACATCTTGCAAGTTGTGCTCTGTCTCACCCCCTCCAGTGTTCTTAGTCACTGATCTCAGCAAAGCATGCTCTTCCACACAGCTCAGCATGATCCAATCTAGAGCTAGCATAAGAAAATTTTTGAAAGTCAGGGGATTTTTTTCTTAACAGACATCTCATGATATCTTCATGGAGGCTGCTGCATACTCAGTCACAGTGGGGTAAGTAAATGCTCTGAACAAATACTGTCAGTGACCCTGCAGAGCTTGCAGAGATTACATCACTCCATCTCCATGAAAAGCTTTTCTGATGCCATTAGGATCACTTTTCGCCTTGACAGATGTGCTAAGGCAACTTTTTTTTAGAGGAAAATTGAGCAAAATGCAAAACAGCTTCCTAGCAGAGGGCTGTGACTTCAAGGAACTTGTACAGGAAGGTTCATATAAATATCTCGGAGTAGAGGAAGGAAAGACACTCAAACAGAAATTACTGAGAGAAAAGATCAGTAAAGAATACCATAGAAGATTAAAATCAATTTGAAAAGTGCTTTAACATCATAGAATAAGATACAAATCATCAATCAGCTAGCAGTTCCTGTAGTCTCATACAGCTTTGGGATTGTAGACTAACCTCTTAAACATCTTAAAAAGCTGGATGTGCAAACAAGAAAACTCCTCCATGCACGTGAGGTAACTGATAAGAAGCAGTGTATACCAAGAATATATATCCCTAGAGCTAAATGAAGGCCAGGATCCATAGAGATTGATTACACTTAAGGTGCTACCATCATAGGCCTCCAGACCTACCTAATAGCATTATTGGATCCAAATAACCAAAAAGTGCTGAAATATGAAATTAAATGTCAAAAACCTGTCTCCATCATAAAACTTGGACAAGCTTTCTGACAACTAGAAGGAATGAGTGAGAATCCACAAGCACACACAGGGAAAGAGGCAACAGACTTTCCATAACAAGAGAAAAACTCTTCAAAGAATTTGATTAGCAAATGAGGAAAAATAAATGGCAAATGTACAAATACAATGGGAATACAAAGCATTACTCTAGAAGCCCTTTGTCAATCAAGAACAGACATATGAATGGTTAAGGAGAAGTGAACTGAAACCGAAGGATAAGAAGTTACAGCCCAGGACAGCAACTTACGGGTGAGATGGTTTACAGTGAGCATTGAAAAAACTGACAAATGACCTATGTCAGTTCTGTAAGAAAGAGCTGGAATCTGTGACTCACCTCATAACTGACTATGAAGTTCTTTTGTGGAAACGTTCTATACAGAAAGGCACAATAAAGTAGCACACCTCATCCAGTGGTGTGCCCTAGGGTTCTGTTCTTGGTCTGATTCTGTTTAATTTACACACCCTTCAAGATTGATCAACCTGACTTCTCCCAATTATTAAGATGCTTTGAAACAGTGGCAGACTGGCTCCTCTCTCAAAATCTACGAATTAACCATAGCAAAACAGATATTCTCTTTGTCACGAGAAACCAGAAGTTCACGCCACCTTCCTCACTACAAGTCAACAACACAGAACTTAAGGCAAAACCCACAATTTGCTACCTGGGTATCACCCTTGACCAGAGGCTAGACATGTCAGCACATATCAAACACACTACAAAAGCGATTTATCACAAAATCAGATCACTACGCCATCTCCGACCACTACTGGACTTCCCTGATTACCGATCAATCTTCCAAGCTCTAGTTATTCCTCACCTCGACTTTGCTAACATCATCCTTCAGGGACTTCCACAGTCGATTCTAAGCCCACTCCGACTTGCCATGAACTCTGCTGCGAGGGTTCTGGTAGGTCTATCAAGGTCAGACCATATAACACCAGTCCTGAAGAACCTACACTGGCTACCTCTGCAGGCCAGAATCCACTACAAGACTTTAGTCTTGACATTCAAAGCCCTCAAGACCCAGCCACTCACGCTCATCAGTAAACTTCTCCGCAGCACTCCAGCCAATCGATTAAGGAGATCTACATTGATGAATACCCTTGAAGTCCCTAAGTTAGTGACAAAATGTACAAAGGCAACAGCCAGTAGAGCCTTCTCAATGTTTGCACCTACGGCCTGGAACGCCCTCCCAGCAGAAATCCGAGCTATTTCTAATCTACCGTTATTCTGAAAAGCCCTCAAACACCATTTGTTCCTGCTACACTACCCAGATAATAACTCTGGAAAGCACACAGCCATCACCTTACCTAGCCCGCCCCATTGACCAGCCTCCCTTAGAGAATGGTTAATCTCCTTTCCCCTCCCTCTCTCCCTTACCCAGGAACTTATGCATCTGCTTACGATCCTTATATGTCATGTAAGAATGTCCATAATTTGTATATAGTTTTCCCGGCTCATCCAAGTTTACTACCCCTGTTCAATGTAAACTCAATGTGACCTGATGCATTGTTGTATGTTTTGTTCATCTGTAAACCGCACTGATTATAATAGCGCGGTATATAAGAGATATAAATAAATAAATAATAAATAAATAAATAAAACATCTTTGTTAGTGATATAGCGGAAGGGCTGTCAGGTAAGGTTTGCCACTTTGCGGATGATACCAAAATCTGCAATAGAGTAGACACCCAGGAAGGTGTAGGGATCTAGCTCAGCTTGAAGAATGGTCTAGAATTTGGCAGCTGGGATTTAATATTAAAAAGTGCAAGGTCATGCATTTGGGCTGCAGCAATCCAAGAGAGCAATATAGTATAGGGGGTGAAGTACTTTTGTCCTCTAAAGAAGAACGGGACCTAGATGTGGTTGTGTCAAATGATCTTAAAGTAGCTAAACAGGTAGAAAAGGCAACAGCAAAAGCTAGAAGGATGCTTGGGTGCATACGGAGAGGAATGGCTAGCAGAAAAAAGGAGGTGAGAGTGCCTCTGTATAAGTCTTTGGTGCGACCTCATTTGGAGTATTCTGTGCAATTCTGGAGACTGCACCTTCAAAAAGATATAAACAGGATGGCGTCAGTATAGAGGGTGGCTACCAAAATGGTTAGTGGTCTTCATTATAAAGCATATGAGGACAGACTTAAGGATCTTAATATGTACGCCTTAGAGGAAAGGCGGGATAGAGGTGATATGATTGAGATGTTTAAATACCTCCATGGCATAAATGCACAGGGGGAGAGCCTCTTTCGACTGAAAGCAAGTTCTGCTACGAGGGGACATGGGATGAGGGTGAAAGGGGATAGATTTAGGAGTGATATGCAGAGATATTTCTTTATGGAAAGAGTGGTGGATCCGTGGAATAGTCTCCCAATGGAGGTGGTAGAGATGAGGATGGTATCTGATTTCAAAAAAGCATGGGACAAACACAGAGGATCTCTAAAGGAAAAAAGGGGACTGTTGTAGTTGTTGATATGGAAGGACAGACTAGATAGGCCATGTGGTCTTTTTCTGTCATCATTTTTCTATGTTTCTATAAACACTACAACACCACTGTGCTGGAAAAGTACTGGGATCATGATCTTAAAAGAATTACAGAGAATGAAGAGGTTATGATGACTTGGGATACTCCCATTCTGCATGCGAGGAAGCCAGATATAGTGGTAAACGAAAAGAATACCAGATGGCATTCATTATAGAGGTGTCATTTCCAAGCAACTATTCTGTGAATTATGTTGAGAGGGAGAAGATCTTCAAATACCAAGAAATGCAGTCAGAGACCAAGAAAATGTGGCAGAAAGATATCAAGTTATTTTCCATCATGCTGGGTACCACAGGCAACGGGTTGCTTAAAGCAGCAGGAGTGAATTGGTGACAGCCCACTTTATACTCCCTGGAACTCTACAGGCAACCATGACCTCAAATGAGGATTCTGTGACCCCATTTAGGGTTGCGACCCACCATTTTTTAATCACTACCTTAGCAAGGCCTGGCAATCTACTTCCCATTACACCTTGCTAAGAAAACACAGGCTGCTGAGTCACCAGGAGTCAGCATTAGCTCGATAGCATACATTGCATTTTACCTTATTATATCATGGATTAAATATAAAAAGGCATTTGATATTTCCTTTCACTGTTCCTATTTTGTCTCACTGAATCAACTGAGTGCTCTTACTACTGCAGGAGACACAAAAGATGAAATAACATTTACACCTCATTTATGTAACTGATTTGAAGTTTTACAGTTCCTATGATTCTCACTTAGCAAAACAGATTCAAATGGTGTGGAGCTTCTAAAGTAATAGCAGGATGACATTTTGCCCACACAGTTGGGCTAGGGAGACTTTCTTGAAAGGGAAACTAAGTAAAACTGCAAACATCACTCTGACTGTAGGATAAAGGAACTTGAGCCAAAGGGTGTATATAAATATCTAGGAATAGATGAAAGTGCAACAAGTCAGTATAAATCACTGAGAGAAAAGATCAGCAAAGATTACTACAGTAGTCTGCAAAAGTCTTGTCTTGCAATCCTACTCCTGACTTTCAAAATCATCAACAACCAGTCATCAGACTACCTCCAATCACTCCTAAATTTCTCCATCCAAGCAAGACAAAAAGACAGTAAATAATCAATATGCTAAATATACCACATGAGAAAGAGAGCATTTTGAATCATATGTTCCAACGGTCTGGAACTCTCTACCAGGAACTCTCCAAGCTACCAATGATCTCTTCATGTTCAGAAGACTTCTTAAAACCTATTTATTCAATGACCACTTTGTCTTCATCACATAATCCTTTCTCCCCCCACCTCCCTTTTCTCCTCTTCCCCTACCCCCTCCCCTTGGCAGAACAAATAACTTGTTCACACACACAGCCTGTAGAGATAAGTTCCAGGGCGCGGGCAGGGTCCCGGGGCCCGTTGGTAACCGGGTGCATGGCCCGGCGCGGGACCCTGCTCGTCCACGGGATCGCGCGTCGACGTCAGGACGCCGGGGGGCATTGTTCAAATTGATTGGCTCCTCTGCGAGAGTGACGAGCGGAGCCAATCAGGTGGGTGCTTGTGCATGTGCTCCGGGGCTCGTGGCTTGCCCAGAGCACATGTTAGCGGGCGCTCACCAGGAAGAGAAATAGCTTCGGCGGCGTCGCGGTCCTGCGAAGGCCCTGAATCTTTTCCGGTTGGAGGGCAGTGCGATTGATGAGACCTGCAATCTGCGGGTTCCAGGATCTCCGGGCACGTGAGAAAACGGAGGGCAAGCATTTAACGGGAAGGGTGCAGTTCCAGGTGCGGTTGGATTGCGAGCTGGGAAGGGGGGGGGGCAGTGTAGCTGCGGGCTGCCCAAATTTGAATCGGGAGCAAAGGGGGGTTTTTTGTCTTTCGGGGGGGGGGGGGGCAGCGTGGTGGAAATGGGTCCGAAGAGGCCTGCGGTGGGTAGGGTAGCTGGGAGGTCGGCTGCAGCAAGGAGGTCCGGGGAAAAAAGGGGTTGGCAGCAGGGGGAGACTGCAGCAGCGGGGCAGGGGAGATGGGCATGCCTCCGAGGTAGCGCAGGGCAGGGGGACGGATGCTGCTACGGCTCCTAGGGTAGGGAGGGGGGCTGGAAGGGGGCGCCTGACTAGGCCCCGGAGAGCGCGAGTACCGGGGGGGGGTAGGCAGAGCTGGCGCAATGCTGCCTGAGCCTGCCCTTGTCGGGGGGGGGGGGGAGCTAGGTGGCGGTCCAGAGGTGAGCAGCCCGGGGGAAGGAGGTTCTGCTAGTGGGATCCCCCAAGGTAGGGGAGCATGGGGTAGCTTGGCGCCGTGGGAATGGAGCGGCATGGGGGCCAGCCCAGCGTGCGGTGGGGGCAGGGGAGGGGACTGTCGCCCGGGGCCATGGGCCATCTCGATCAGCATACTGCTTGGGATAGGTGGCTAGCAGGTGGCCAAGGTTCCTCGGGTAGGGATTGGGTGGGGGCATGGCAGCCGTCGTGGCCCTCGGTTTTCTCCCCTTTGTGTCCCCCTTTTTTATCTCCACAGGTAACCTTTCCGGCAGTGCCTCGGGGTGTGCCGCTTACCGGTGAGTTGGCGCGCGGGTTGGATAGGGAAGCTGGCAGCGGATTGACGGGAGTGGGCTCGACTGCGATGGAGCGGGAGCAGGATGCACGTGATCAGCAGCGGGCGATGGACCCTCGTGACGGAGTTTTGGTGGCTCCCGATGGCGCAGCGCCCGGCGGAGCGGCGGGTGAGTCATCGGGGCGGGGAGTTGAGGGGAGTGGGGGGTTGCGGGGGGAGCATTCCGGGAAGGCGCGCAAGAAGAGGAAGCACGCTTGTCGGCGGAGGCATAGCTCCGACTCATCGTCATCTTCTTCGCCGGAAGGTTCGGATTCTTCGTCGGGTGGAGCACGGAAGGCAACTGTCTCGGGTGACGGAGGGGTCGCCGGGCTGGGAGGTGCTGGTTCCGCATCATTAGCGACAGTGGCGGAGCTGTGGGAGGGCGTTCCTAAGAAGTTGCGGCGTAAGATTCTAAAACGCAAGTACATTGACATTTTCCATTTGCTCGAAGGCCGCAAACGCTCCGGGGATAGTAAGAAGAAGCGTAGGGAGGATGAGAAGGCAGGGCGGGTGCGTGCGGTATCGCGCAACGTAGTCAACTGGGTCCGATCATTCTTGCGGTTGGCAAGTGTTTGGGGTCATCAGTTTCCTGAGCAGTACGGCAGCTTGTTGTCCTATGCTGATTCTATCTTGGGAGCGTCTCAAGCGCATGAAGGATGGTCGTGGCTTAATTATGACGAGAAGTTTCAGGATAAGATGGAAGAAAACAAGTTCTTAACTTGGGGGGACACAAGACATTAATCTGTGGTTGACGCAGATGTCTGTCAAGGCGGGTACTGGTGGAGCTGGTGGAGCTAAGTTAGGGCCAGGTTCTTCCGGTGGGGCAAGTCGTTCCTTTCGTGGAGCACCCCCAGCGGGACTGTCAAAGCCGGTCCTTGGGGCCGGGGCTGACCTTTGTTGGAGATATAACCGGACCACCTGTCCATTCCCGGATTGTAAGTTCCGGCATGCATGCTCGGTTTGCGGAGGTGCCCATCCCGTGTCAAAATGCCTTAAAAAAGGTGTGGCCCCTACGCCACTTCCGGGAGCCAAGTGAGGATTCGCATCGCGATTTAGCGCCTTCCCCAATTAGGGTACAGGTGCTTAGTAGCTGGCTTCTGCGGTATCCGAAGAAAAAAGATAGTTTGACGTTGCACTTAGGTTTTAAGTTTGGTTTCATTATTCCCCTTCGAGGCGAGGTGGTCACGGGGGCAGTTAGGAATGCTGCGAGTATTCAGCGCTGGGCGGCGGTAGCGCGGGACAAGTTGACAGCGGAATTGCGTACAGGGAGGATTGCGGGGCCTTTCCGTAACCCACCGTTTCAGAATTTCGTTGTGTCTCCTTTAGGAGTGATCCCCAAAAAAGAGCCGGGAAAATTCAGATTGATACACAACTTATCGTCACCGATCGGAACTTCCGTTAATGACTTGATACCACGCGAGTTCTGCACGGTGCGGTATGCTTCGTTTGATAAGGCGGTGGAGTTGGTATCCAAGGCTGGTTGCGGGGCGCTGTTGGCGAAAGTTGACATTGAATCGGCCTTCCGATTATTGCCAGTTCATCCGTCGGCTTTTAGGTTGTTGGGTTTTCGGTTCGAAGATGCATTTTACTATGACAAGTGTCTGCCGATGGGTTGTGCGATATCTTGTGCCTACTTCGAGATGTTTAGTTCCTTCCTGCATTGGATGGTGGTACAGAGAGTAGGCGGTTCGGAGGTGGTGCATTATCTTGATGATTTCCTCTTTGTCGGTAGGGCGGGGTCCGACGGCTGCAAAAGACTGTTGGAGGGTTTCGAAAGAATGGCGGAGGAGTTGGGGGTACCGCTGGCGGAGGGCAAGATGGTGGGGCCTACCACACAGCTTACCTTTTTAGGTGTGGAACTCGATTCCTTGAATATGGTGGCGTGGTTGCTGTATGAGAAGGTGGTAAAGCTCAGGGTCTTAGTGGCCAATTTGCTGGTCTCGCAAAAAGTGACATTGAAAGAGCTGCAGGCGCTATTGGGGTCCCTTAACTTTGCCTGTAAAGTCATTCCTATGGGGCGTGTGTTCAGCCGGCGCCTGGCGGCGGCGGCGGCCAGAGCAAAACGGCCGCATCATCGCATTCGGGTATCTCAGGTTATGAGGGAGGATCTACGTGTCTGGGATGCCTTTTTGGACGGTTTTAATGGGACGTCAGTGCTGCGCGAGGCGGAGGTCTCCAGTCGTGACATACATCTTTACACTGATGCTGCGGGAGGAGTTGGACTGGGAATCTATTTCGGGGGTGCTTGGTGTGCTGCAAGATGGCCGCAGTCCTGGGCGGATGGAGGTTTGTTGAGCAATATTACTTTCTTGGAGCTCTTTCCGATATTGGTCGTGTTGGAATTGTGGCCAGATCGGTTGGTTAACCGCAAGGTGGTGTGGTGGTGCGACAATGAGGCTGTGGTACATGTCGTCAATCGTTATTCGCCCCGGTGTTGTAGGGTGGCTTCGCTTATGCGGCGGGTGGTACTTGCTTGCATGCAGTTGAATATCGATTTGAAAGCACGACATATTCCAGGGCAAGTTAACGAAATTGCTGATGCTCTCTCCCGTTTGCAGATGGAGCGTTTTCGGAAGTTGGTGCCGGAGGCGGACGAGGAGGGTCATGTGGTCCCCTCGAGATTGTGGAGCGTTGGCCTGCAGAGATGAGGCAACTTTTGAAGAGCTCGGTGGCGACTAACACCTGGGAAGCCTATCAGCGAGGTTGCGCACGGGTTCAGCAGTTCTTATGTGAGAGGGGCTGGAAAGGGGGGAGGGTCCCTTCTATGTTGCTCGGGCAGTACGTGGTGTGGGCCAAACAAAATGGGGTTACGCGGTCGGCGGTGCGTGGACATATGGCAGGTTTCGAATTTTTTGCTAGGGCGGTAGGGTGGGATTCCGGAGGCAGAGGTTTACTAGCGCGGAGGCTTCCGCAAGGTTGGGAGCGGTCGCAGCCAGCTCCGCGGGATCGCCGACGACCGATTACGCACGAGTTGCTGGTGAGGGTGTGCCAGGAGCTGGTGCATGTGGCGAGTGCTCCCTACGAGGCAGTGCTATTCCGGGCGGTGTTTTGTCTGGCCTTTTTCGGGGCATTGCGGGTCAGTGAGTTGGCGGAGGCTTCGGGAAGATGTGATAGCGGAAATAGTCTGCGGCGGCGAGAGCGAGAAAATGCGGATTCTATTGGCTAAGTCAAAAACGGATCAAAAAGGAAAAGGGTTATGGGTGGTCCTTCGAGCGACGGGCGGGATTACCTGCCCACTGTCTGCTATGCGGGAGTACTTGGCCATTCGCCCTGGGGGTATGAGCGGATTGTTTGTGCACAGGGATGCCTCCCCGCTTACTTGTTTCCAAGTCACGGCCGTATTGCATTTAGTTTTGCAGCGGATGGGTGAGGACCCTCATCAGTTTTCATCGCATTCTTTTTGAATCGGGGCAGCCACTAGTGCGGCAGCGGCGGCTTGTCCAGCGCGGCGATACAGAGCATTGGCAGGTGGCGCTCAAGGGTTTTCGAGGGCTATGTCCGATTATGAATCATGGGGTGAGGGGGGGATGGGGGTTCACTAATGCTGTGCTTTCTGTTGCAGATGGGGGTGTGAGTCTGCTGGGATGTTGGCTGCTGGGGCACTCCTTCGTCTATTGGGCTGGCCAGCGGGCAGCACAACGCCGGGGTGGAGCGAATTTGCGTCTTGATCCGGCAGTGGTGACGGTGTCATGGCTGGGCGAGCGGGGTCTGCGGTGGTCGCAACTGCTGCCTTTGCTTCGTCACCACCAGCGCATCAGGGGCCAGCCAGCGATCCTGTTGGTGCACCTGGGGGGGAATGAACTCTCTGCTTGGACTTGCAAGCAGCTGATTAGGGCTGCCAAAAAAGACTTTTCAGTTCTGCTCAGGATGTTTGAAGGGGTAGTCTTAATGTGGTCTGACATCATCCTGAGGCCTGCGTGCTGGGGGCAGCGGCGCTGGTCTCGTGGGTTGATCAAGATCAACAGGCAGATCGGGAGATGGATCTGTGAACAAGGCGGATATCAGGTGCAACATCCCTGGGTGGAGGTGGCCTGCTCCGGCTTGTACAGAGACGATGGGGTGCACTTATCTCCAGTGGGTACAGATTTGCTATTGAATGATTGGCAGGAGGCACTGGAGAAGGTGGTGCAGGAGAGGCCACGCTGGTCGCAGCTTGGGGCTATTGGGGGCGGCACAGGTAGATATTATCCCCCTGTGCCGGTGGCGGGATCCCGGAGGTCCGGGGTCCGGAGCCTTTGGCGACTTGGGGAGGGGGCGGGGTGCCCTCGACCCGGGCAACCCCTGGAAGACTTTTGCTAGTAACATGGCAAAGTCGGATAGGGGGGGCCGAACTTGGCCGTTGGTGGGGTCCACGGCTTGAGCGGAGGTGTGGCCGCTTTGCTAGTGGCATGGCTGGCGGTCCATCAATCTGCGGGGTTGGTTGGCTCCATATATATGTATATTGACATATATCTGTTAATGTTTATGGGTTGTTAAATAAAGCTGCGACCAGTTTTTTCCCACCAAGAATTGTGTTTGTGGAGTTATTACGAGGCGGTGGGGAGGGAGTAGGATAAATGACATAGCGGTGGGGGGGGGGGCATGGAAGAGGGGAAGCCGGGTCCGGCTATCCGGTTAGTTCCAGGGCGCGGGCAGGGTCCCGGGGCCCGTTGGTAACCGGGTGCACGGCCCGGCGCGGGACCCTGCTCGTCCACGGGATCGCGCGTCGACGTCAGGATGCCGGGGGGCATTGTTCAAATTGATTGGCTCCGCTGCAAGAGTGACGAGCGGAGCCAATCAGGTGGGTGCTTGTGCATGTGCTCCGGGGCTCGTGGCTTGCCCAGAGCACATGTTAGCGGGCGCTCACCGGGAAGCCCTCCCACCCACCCACTTGGCGGGCTGGATGGGAGGCAATGGGGTGTCGCAGCTGGGGGAGGGGGGGGGGTTTAGGGCGGGCAGGATCCCGGAGGTCCGGGGTCTGGAGCCTTTGGCGACTTGGGGAGGGGGCGGGGTGCCCTCGACCCGGGCAACCCCTGGAAGACTTTTGCTAGTAACATGGCAAAGTCGGATAGGGGGGGCCGAACTTGGCCGTTGGTGGGGTCCACGGCTTGAGCGGTGTGGCCGCTTTGCTAGTGGCATGGCTGGCGGTCCATCAATCTGCGGGGTTGGTTGGCTCCATATATATGTATATTGACATATATCTGTTAATGTTTATGGGTTGTTAAATAAAGCTGCGACCAGTTTTTTCCCACCAAGAATTGTGTTTGTGGAGTTATTACGAGGCGGTGTGGAGGGAGTAGGATAAATGACATAGCGGTGGGGGGGGGGGGGGGCATGGAAGAGGGGAAGCCGGGTCCGGCTACCCGGTTACTACATATCTCATTGTAGTAAGTTCCTCTGTTCTGTGTAATAAGTTACTATTGTAATTGTTCAAATTGTAATGTATATAAGTTCTCTTTGTTCTCTGTACAAGCTGTTGTTGTAATGTACACTGTTTTGTCCCAGTGAAAAGTGGTATAAAAATCCAGCCAAATAAATAAATAGGCTGTATGATCAAGCTATTCTCAGCTTTATTTTGACAATCTTTCCAAATTCTATGGCAGAATCCTGACTTATCGTATACTGTTTTATTGCATATTTAATTCAGGAGCCATTTATGTATGCAAAATTACTTGTCTATAAACTTTTTTGTATGACTGTCATGA
This sequence comes from Ichthyophis bannanicus, assembly GCA_033557465.1. NCBI lineage: Eukaryota > Metazoa > Chordata > Amphibia > Gymnophiona > Ichthyophiidae > Ichthyophis > Ichthyophis bannanicus. The sequence goes on along the minus strand of CM066031.1, from coordinate 138,632,640 downwards.
GGAAACGATATCCCAGTATGATCAACCGGATTCTGTGTCAAAGCTGGATCAGAATGAACCAATAGAATACTGCACTTCCTCAGCCAAAAGGAAGTTATATTTGATAGCCAATCAGTTCATGGTATTTTGGCAGCACATAGGATTTGAATTTAATGTGGATCAACTGGTGTGTATCGCATCTGATGTTCAACATCCTGACATGGTGAAGAGATCTCATTTTCTATCAATGGAGGACTGGGTCCAGGTGGTGGTTTTGCATGAGGAGGGTATTCCAGCGCGCAGATTGCAGCAAAGGTCAGCTGTAATCAGACATGGTTGTCTGCATTCTGCAGAAACATAAAGAGATGGTAAATACGCAGGAACGACATCGTAGTAGTCAGCCTAGAAAGTCAACCGAGAGGGCTTGATAACAACATCTTTTGCCATTCGCAAGCTAACCTCTCCTGAGCTTCTGCGAGAATGGAAGGAGAAGTGTTTATTTATTTATTTATTTATTTACATTCTCTTATATACCGTGCTATTCTGCATCAGTGTTTGTTTTTATATACCGCGCTATTACAGATCAGTGCGGTTTACATGAAACATATGAGTGTGTGTTAAATCAACACTTACAGATAACATAGTGGTTGGATTATATGGCTTAAATGGTTTACAATCTAACATGGTTTCTACCATGGTATACATCTGGGGTGAAACCAGGAACATATACCTAGGAATATATTTACTTTACGGGAGTTTACATCTGAGGTATAACTGAGAACATGTTTATATTACAGAAGTTACATTTGGGAACATATTTACATTACAGAGTTACATCTGGGAACATATTTACATTATGGGGTTACATCTGAGAACATGTTTACATTACAGGGGTTATAGCTAGGAATATATATACATTACTGGAGCATGTTCACAATTATTACCAGGGACATATGTATCTTACTGGAGCATGTTCACATTGATGGACTGTTTCCGTTTGTGTGGCTAGTCTAGGGTGGTTGGTTGTACGTTAGTTGGAAGAGATGAGTCTTCAATGCCTTCCTAAAAGTTGTCAGATATGGAATAATGCGTATCATTGGGGGTAGGGCATTCCATTGGGTTGGCGCATATAGAGAAAAGGCGCGGTTCTTGGTTGACTGGGTACAGGTCCTTACTGTTGCTGGAGTCATGAGAGCGTTTACCATACATGTTCTCCTGGTTCTGGTCTCCAGCGTTCTTTGAATCAGTTCTGAGAGCGAGGTTGCCAACATTGAAGCAGGGTCTTAAAAGTGAGTAGCATTGCTTTGTAGGTCAGGCGGTTCGCTATGGGGAGCCAATGAAGATGAATTAGAATGGGAGTGATGTGGTCGTGTCTGGATGCAGTTAGGATTGTGTGGGCAGCTGTGTCAATGGCGAGTTGTAGTGGCTGGAGGGTGTGCTTCGGCATACCGTGAAGGATGATTTTGGAGTAATCTAGGTCAGAGAGGATGAGAGCTTGAGCAACTGAGCGGAAGTCAGAGGTCTCAAGGAGAAGTCATAAATGCTGGAGGTTTCTTAGTTTATAGTAAACTGTCTTGGAGATATTTTGAGTGTGGGTCTCCCATGACAGGTGTTGGTCGATTGTTACTCCCAGATATCGGACCTCTTGCTTGGTTATGAGGTCAAAGTCTTTCATTTTAAGGGAGGGTGGTGGGGTAAAAGTGGGGTCTTTGGATATTAATAAGACCTCAGTCTTACTGGTGTTGACCTTCAGGTTGTGTGTCATGAGCCAATCTGAGACTGCATTGAAACATTCAACATGGATGATTAGTCTGGCTTGTCGATGGTGAATGGAGTGTATAGTAACACACTGTTGGCGTAGATGTGGTAGAGTATGTTGAATGATTGGATGATGGCACAGATTGCTGTATGTAGATGTTGAAGAGTGGGGATGAGAGGGACGATCCTTGGGGGATCCCTTGTGTTTGTTGGAAAGACCTGGATGCCTGGTTGTCTATTCGGACTTGCTGTTGTCAGTCAGATAGGTAGGATTTGAACCAGTCTAAGGCTAAGCTTCTTATGCCTTTTGATAGAGTTGGTTGAGCAAAAGGTTGTGGTTGACAGTGTCGAATGCTGAGGCAATGTCCATAAATATGAGGATGAAGCCTTGTTTTTTCTTGTCGAGCCCTGTGTGGAGTCTGTCGAGAAGAGTCGTGAGAAGGGTTTCCACACCATGCTGTTGCCGAAATCCATGTTGCTGCTGGTCTAGGGGTGAGTAGGAGTCGATGAGGTCCTGGGTTTGTTGGTACATGATCTTTTCTATGATTTTGGTTAGGAAGGGGAGGCTATAGATGGGTCTGTAGAATTTGATATCTGCTGGGTTCTGTTGCAGTTTGCACTTTCACTGTGAGGAAATGATGCTTGGAGTACAGGTTGAGGGACTACAAGGCATGGAGGAAGCCACTACTAACAGTGGTATAGAGGAAGAGACGCATTGAGTGGGCATCCAAGTACTCAAAATGGAACAAGTCTGACTGGGAGAAAGTTCTGTTCTGTGATAAAAGCACATTCTGCATTCTGGATTACCAGGGAAAAATGTTTTTGTCCGGAGGTTATGGCATGAAGAGTACAAACCAGAGTGCTTGAATATCTCCATGAAGCACCCAACCAAGGTCATGATCTGGAGAAGCATGGCAGCCAGTGGTGTTGGAAGACTCCATATCATTGCCAGAATGGTGAATGCAGTGAAATACATAGGAATTCTACAGAGGTGCATGCTGCCATCGACTGAGCAACTGTTTCCTGACAGATATTTCTTCCAGGATGACAATGCACCTTGGCACCAAGTGAAAAGTGTTGTTGCCTGGAAGAAAATAAACAAGAGACCATTGACTGCTACTACTACTACTACTAGTACTACTGCCACTGATACAGGTCATTTGTAGCGCTGCACAGACACATGTAAAAGACAGTCCCTGCTCATCAGAGTTTACAATCTAGTCAAGACAGACAACACAGTAGCTGTAGACATGGGATATAGCTAGGGGGAATGGTAAGGAAGCACAAAGGAGATCAGGTGAGTCAAGATCCGAAAGCTGTAGTGAAGAGGTGAGCTTTTAGCTTGGATTTGAAAAGGGTCAGATAAAGCACCTGACGTACAGACTCAGGTTGTTTGTTCCAGGCAAACGGAGCAGCAAGGTGAAAGAAGCAATGTCTGGAATTAGCAATAGAAGAGTAGGGCACAGATAGAAGTGATTTGCCAGAAGAGCAGAGTTCCTGAGGAGGGTGTAGGGAGAGATAAGAGAGGAAAGGTAGTGAAGAGCTACAGAGTGAATGCACTTATAGGTCAGCAGGAAAAGTATGAACTGGATGTGGAAATGGATAGGGAACCAATGAAGTGACTTGAGAAGAGGAGTATTATGAGCATGATGAGGATGGCAGAAGATTAGCCGCATAGCAGAATATTGAACAGATTGAAATGGAGAGAGATGATTCAGAGGGAGACCAGCAAGGAGTAGACTACAATAGTCTAGATGGGAGGTGACTAAGGAGTGGATAAGTGTCTCAGCAGTGTGCTTAGAAAGGAATGGGTGAATTTTGTTGATGCTGCAGAGAAAGAAATGGCAGGTTTTAGCTATCAGTTGGATGTGTGTGGAACAGGAGAGAGAGGAGTCAAAGATGACCTCCAAGGTTTGCGATCTGAGGAGACAGGAAGGAGAGGAGCATTATCTAAAGACTGAGAAAGAAGGAAGGGAAGAGGAGGCTTTAGGGAGAAAAATAAGAAGCTCAGTTTTGGCCATGTTCAATTTCAAATAGTGGTGAGACATCCAAGCAGCAATGTCAGAAAGGCAGGCAGAGATCCTGGCTTAGATTGCCGGAGAGATTTCAGGTATAGAGAGGCAGATCTTGGAGTCATCAGCATAAAGATTGTACTGAAAGCTATGGGACGAGATGAGTGCACCAAGGGACTGAGTATAGAGAGAGAAAGGAGTGGACCCAAAACAGATCCTTGGGGTACGCCAACTGAGAGTGGTATAGCAATAGAGGCTTATCCACCAGAACAAACACTAAAAGAGCAATGGGAGAGATAAGATGAGAACCAGGATAGCACAGAGCCCTTAAAACCAAGTGAGGACAAGGTATCTTGGAGAAGATTGTGGAGATCAACAGTGCCAAAGACAGCAGAAAGGTCAAGAAGGATGAGGATTGAGTAAAGGCCCTTGGATTTTGCCAGGAATATATCACTGGAGACTTTGGCAAGAGCCATTTCGGTAGAATGCAAAGGATGAAAGTCAGATTGTAGAGGATCCAGAAGGTCTTGAGAGGAGGAAAAGTCGAGACAATGGCAGTGAACTGCACAGTCAAGTAGTTTAGAAATGAAGGGGAGGAGGGAGATGGATTGATAGTGAGAGGGACATGTAGTGGGGGTTTCTTGAAGAGAGGATTGACCACAGCACGCTTGAAGGCTGCAGGGAAAGTTGCAGTGGAGAGCAATAGGTTGAGAATATAAGAGATGGAAGAGACTACAGTTGAGGAGATGAAGCTAAGGTGATGGGTGGGATTAGGATCAGAGGAGCAGGTAGTGAGTTTGGATGAGGAAAGAAGGTAAGTGGTTGCCTCCTCAGAGATCATAGAAAAGGAAGAAAGGGTAGCAGCGGTAACATAATAACATAGTATATGACAGCAGATAAAGACCAGTATGGTCCATCTAGTCTGCCCAGCAAGGCGGCAAGAGTAAGTGCACCTGCTGCTCCGTGCAAATCACCCCTCCCCATGTCTTTGTTTAGAGGTCTACCCACCGTTCCATGTAGGTCACCTCTATTTACTGAGATATAAGAGATAGTTATGTTTATTTAGATTTTTTTCTCTTATATCTCAGTAAATAGGGGTGACCTATATGGAGCGATGGGTACATAGCTAAATAAAGGCAATAGCATGAAGGTTTTTAAAGAGGTTGGAGGATACAGGGCGAGGTTGAGGCGGGAGGGGGGGGGGAGTGATGAAGAGTGAATCTTAGCAGGTGATGGTCCAATAAGGGAAGAAATAAGGTACAGAGATTTGAGGGTAAGAAATTAGAGAAGAATACAAGGTCAAGGCAGTGGCCTTGCTGGTGAGTAGGGGCAGTAGGGCAAAGCTGGAGGTTGAATGATGAGATAAGAGCTTTAAAACATAAGTATCAGAGGGTTATCAATATGAATGTTAAAATCCCCAAGAATAAGGGAGGGAGAAGATGAATCCAGAAAGAAGGAAAGCCATGAGTAGAAGCCTAACACCACCACCATGGCCAGTGGGGCGAGGCATGTGGGAAAATTGATAGCCACCGTGACAGAGAGCAATGACTGAAGCTGAGTCCTCTGAGAGGAGCCAGGTCTCAGTTAGAGCACAAAGATGGAGAGCATTAGGGATAAAGTGATCATGAGTAAAGGCAAGTTTTGTTTGAGATGGAGTGTGCGTTCCACAAGGCACGTGAGAAAACAAGAGAGGAGGGAGAAAGGAGAGGGATAGGAATAAGATTTGAGCTATTGGATGAGGATCTGTTCTGAGAATATGACAAAGGTCTAGGGGGGGGGGCAGGGGTGAGGTTGATGTCTCCAGAAGATAGAAGGAGAAGAAGAGTGTGGGGCAAAGAGGAGACAGCATGGCGGTAATGAGGGTAAGGTTGTTTCAGAGAGAGAAGATGTCTGAATGAGAGGGAGAAACTGGTGAAGCTCAAGAGCTGCTGACAGGATAGATGACAAGATGGTGGGGGAAGTGAGGATGGTAAAGGGGAGATAAGGGGGAGGGGATTGAAGTTGTTGGCAGGAGGGGAAATAATTAGGGAGTATGAGCAATAGGAAGAGAAAGCGTTGAGGAGTCATAAAGAGAGAGATGGGGAGGAACACAGAAGTCAGAAGAAATAAAAGGATAGGTGGTAAACATTGCAGAGGATAAGGGGCATCTGTGAGTGATGGTGTTAATGAGCACAGAGCAGCTATAAGAGACGGGATGGGTGGGCTGTGGGATAATAAGGAAGAGGGGAAAGAGAGAGACACACAGCTGAAAACAGTGAAGGAGAGCTGAAGAAGATCACAAGCAAAAACACTGAAAAATAAGGTGCTCCAACAATGCCAAGATAAATAAATAAATAATATATACAGGCAGACAGATCTTACAAGCAAGTGGTTAAAAAGTCAGACCTTAGCCAGAGGCTAGCAGCACAGTCTGTAATAGACTAGTACATTGCACAGCAAGAAGGCAAACAGCTGAGCACAGGTGGGGAAGAGGGTTCACAATGCTTCAATGGTGGTGATGGTGGTGGTTGGGGGGGGGGGTTATACTTTTAGCGCACGGTAATAGGGGGCAGGCAGGAAGGGGGAGATTTTAAACTCAGAGAAGGCTGCAGAGGATGAAAGAAATGAGTGGATAAGGCAGTTGAAATTAATACTTGATCTCCATCTCAATCACCTGATCTCAACCCAACTGAGAATCTTTGGTACAAAGTATCAACTGAGATTGCCAGGAAGCAGCCATGGACCAAGTGAGAGTTGATTGAGCCAATGACTGCAGCCTAGAATCGCATCATAATGTGAGACTACCTCATCAAACGGCTCCACTCCATGCCGGACATATGTTGTCTGATGAGAAACAGCAAGGGTTGACCCATCAAGTACTAATGGCCACCAACAACTGGGCTACTTAATGAAATTAAAAAGAAAACATGCACACTGCCAACGTACACGGAACAGAAAAAACAGCAGCATTTTGGGCACACATTGCATCTTTGTACACAGGTTCACAACCAAACAAACATGGGCATTAAATAAACATAAAATAACTCTCAAATGGCAAATTTGTCAGATTTGTACAAAAGACAAAAAGGAAGAAATTGGCATGCAGAAGGGGTTGTAAATTGTAACGCATTTTGTCCCTGTGATCCAAACAACTTAAAACTGCCAATTCGGCACTACCTAGGCAAGACTTTTACGCACCACTATGCAGGAGACTGAAACTAATACTGAAAAGTGTTACAATGTGAGGGAAGAGCAAGTCTTTACGTGGGACGTTGAAATCACTTGCCAACAACACAATCACAAAGCATGTTATCCTTATTCACTTTTACAGTATTACTAATGAAGCTGGTCCCCAAAGATCATGTGCAGAGATGGATGTGGGGACTATGGTTATGGGGAGGCGAGACATCTTTTCCAGCAGTTCTTGGCCAAACACCAAATCAATCAAGTCCATCAGCCTCCATAATCACCTGACCTCACAGCTTGTGAGGTTCCCCCCCCCCCCCAAACTGAAATTACCACTGAAAGGAAGGAGAGTCAACAATTTGGAGACCATTAAGCAAAATTCAAGACAGCATCTTCACAGCATAACGAAAGAGGCATTTCAAAATTGTTTTCAGCAGTGGCAGGAAGTGTGTTTTATCAGAAGGGGACTACTTTGAAGGAGACTGAGTGCGATAGCTGTCAGTGTTATACTTCTTGTATTATTGTACAAGTCTCAATACCTTTTGTTTGCACCTGTGTTTTATCAGAAGGGGCATCCTGAGAGGAAGGGAAAGAATCCGGTACAAGTTCCTAGGTCTTGGATGATCACCCAACACTTCAGTGTCTATTGGTCTTTGCTTTCATGCACTCATCTACCCCAAATGATGCCACAGTCCACTTCAGTGTTTCTGATGTTGTAGTGGGAGATCATTTTGCATCCAGTGATCACCAGATGGTGTGGTTCAGCATTCGGACTAGGGCTGTTAGAATCCATTCCAAGGTGAAGATCTTAGACTTTAGGAAGACTAACTTTGCGAAGATGGGCCAATACCTCAGGGAGTCGTTAGTGGGATGGGAACAGTTGGGGGATGTAGAAAAACAGTGGGCAAAACTGAAAGGGGGTATTTTAAAGGCAACCAACCTTTTTGTTAAAATGGTAAATAAAGGCAAAAGGAACAGGAGACCGCTATGGTTTTTGAAGGAAGTAGCTGAAAAAGTGAAGAAAAAGAGGGAGGCCTTCATGAAATACAAGAGATCACAGAGAGAGGAAGACAGGCATCTGTATTTGGAAAAACTTAGAGAAGCTAGCAAAGTAGTCAAGAAGGCAAAGATTCAAAAGGAGGAGGAAATAGCCAATGCAATAAAATGGGGGGATAAGACATTTTTCAGATATATTAGTGAGAAGAGGAAGGGCAAAAGTGGTATTGTCAGACTCAAGGGTGCAGGGGGGGAATATGTAGAAGCTGATAAGGATAAAGCGGAATTGCTTAACAGATATTTTTGTTCTGTGTTCACAGATGAAGAACCAGGAGCAGGACCTCAGAAAACACCCACAAATAAGAACAGAAGCGAGGGACATCTTGAACAATTTTCAGAAGACTGTGTTCATGAGAAACTAGCTCAACTTAAAGTAGACAAAGCGATGGGACCGGATGGGATACACCCTAGAATACTGAGGGAACTTGGGGACGTTCTAGCAACTCCACTGACTGACCTTTTCAATGCCTCGTTGGAGTCGGGAGTGGTGCCAAAGGACTGGAGAGAGGCTCATGTGGTGCCTTTACACAAAAGCGGAAGTAAGGATGTGGTTGAAAACTACAGGCCGGTTAGTTTAACTTCGGTGGAAACGCTGCTGAAAGAGAAAATAGTGAGGTTTCTGGAGTCCGGCGGATTACAGGATCCGAGGCAGCATGGATTCACCAGAGGCAGGTCTTGTCAGACAAATCTGATTGATTTCTTTGACTGGGTGACCAGGGAGTTGGACTGAGGGAGAGCTCTAGATGTGGTGTATTTAGATTTCAGTAAAGCCTTCGACACTGTTCCTCACAGGCGACTTATAAACAAACTGAGCACCCTAGGGATGGACCCTAAAGTTACTGCTTGGGTTAGAAATTGGTTGGGTGGGAGGCGACAAAGAGTACAAGTAAATGGAGCTCACTCTGAGGAGAAGGATGTTACCAGTGGTGTGCCCCAGGGATCTGTCCTTGGTCCGATTCTTTTTAACATCTTTGTTAGTGATATAGCGGAAGGGCTGTCGGGTAAGGTTTGCCTCTTTGCGGATGATACCAAAATCTGCAATAGAGTAGACACCCAGGAAGGGGTAGATAACACAGGTACACTAAAAAAATTTTTTTTTAAACTGCCTCTAATGTTTCGATTGATTTTTACGTTTTTTGGTGCGCTGAATCCAAATCTGGTAACCAATTTGCTCCATCACGTACAGATTTTTTGCTACATTGGGTTAGCAGTTTGAGGTGAACGTTTCAGATTGAGTGCGATCGAGATAAAAGTTTCTTGGATGAATTCTTTATACTAATTGTTTAGTAGTTATTCAAATAAGAATAAAGAAAATTGTAACAAGGCAGCACATAAGAATAGAGTAATGTCAACAAAACACACTGTGATGGTAGCAAAATTGTCTGCACTTAAAACAGCCACATACATGTGCACAAACATTGAGCATATAAGAGTGAGGTTAGACACAAAGCAAAGCAAAGAAATGTGCAAAAAATGTGGTACAGGTATGTATGTAAGAATAGAAAACGCAAACCGCACCATTGCAATACATGAAGACAAACACCCGATGGTGTGAAAATAAAATTCTAATAAATGAGATCCGACACTGTGGTAATAACTAGCAAATTTTTATTTCAAAGTTTAGTAAAAACACGATATTTGTCAACACAGTTTAGATTTTAAAGTCATTCTTGGGTCAATCAATCTCCTGGTGGGCCCGTTTCTTCTTCCCCCGAATGCTTCTCTTGGTGCGCTGCTTGGCGTATTTTTCATCTGGGGTTTCCCGCAGCAGCAACCAGCATAAATCAGCCATCATAGTGGTGTTCCATCTTCCTTGGTACCTTCTCTCTGCGTCCTTGATGTCCTGGTGAAACCTTTCACCTTGTTCTTCACTGTACGCCCCCATGTTTTCGGGAAAGTAGTTCACATGGGAGTGCAAGAAATGGACTTTCAGGCTCATGTTACAGCCTTGTTCTTTGAAGGCATTGAGCATCCTGGCAACAATAGTTCTCATCCCGCCTGTTCCCCAAGAATTTGAGAACAACATCCTTGAAGGAATCCCAGGCTTCTTTTTCCTTCTCAGACATCGTTTCAGCGAATGCTCCATCTGAAATGAGTTTCCTTATATCAGGGCCAACAAACACTCCTTCCTTTAGCTTTGCTTCAGAAAGTCAGGGGAACTTTGAGCAAAGGTACCGAAAGCACTCACCATCTTTTGGAAGGGACTTGATGAATTGCTTAATGAGACCCAACTTAATGTGGAGAGGTGGTAATAGAATTTTATCACGAGGTACCAAGCTCTCATGAAGAACATTTTTCTCACCGGGTCTCAAATACTCCCGAATTGGCCAGTCTTTTTTCCCCCAGTGTAGGTCGCGGGCCCGGCTATCCCATAAGCAAAGGAAGCAGGGATATTTGGTGAAACCGGATTGCTGCCCTAATAGCATGGATAGAATTTTAAAGTCTCCACAAATCATCCACTTATGCTCATCATAACAAATCTTCTGAAGAATCAGGGCCAAATTCTCGTATTTTTCTTGGAGAATAACAGAGTGAGCAATAGGAACTGAAGCAAATGTGTTGCCATTATGAAGAAGAACACCTTTTATGCTGTCTTTTGACGAATCAATGAACAGCCGCCATTCAGCAGGATCATACTTGAGTTTAAACTTTTCCATCACTCCGTATATATCGTTGCAAAATACCAAATCTTCCTCTTTGCTGAAATACTTCAAAAATTGTGTCTCGGGGTTGCGATACCAATAAAAAGTTGTTCCTGGTGACAATAGATTTTTCTGTTTAAGCCGAGAACCTAGCAGTTGGGCAGCATCTTTTGGGAGTCCTAAATCATTCAATTCAGCTTGAGAGAAAAGTTCAGGTTTCGGATCTGGTTCAGTTTCAAACTCGGAAGTACTGGACTCATCGGGAAAGGCCATCTGATGAGTCTCATCATGATCAGAACCGTCCACACAAATATGATCCAAATATTTTGGTGGTTCAGGCACAGGTACTTCGTTGCTATGAGGCATAGGCCTAATTGCTGAGGGAAGGTTGGGGTAACTTATTACGTTCTTATTTTTTAAGTTGTATCCCTTCACAATGCAAGAGCAAAAATAGCAGTCACTGCTGTGGTCTCTTTGTTCACGCCACATCATAGGTATTCCGAAATGAAATGCTTGTTTTTTACCTTTCATCCATAAGCGTAGATCTTCCTCACATGTCTTGCACACTTTGTGAGGAGCCCACGGTTTGTCTTGATCGCCTAACTTCAAACCGAAATAGGCGAAATATACTTTTTTAATAAATGCAGAAATGTTCCTCTGCCGTTTTTTCACGGTATATTCCCCACAAATAAAACAAAAACTGTCCGGAGAGTTGACGCAACCTCTGGCTCTGTGAGCCATCACAAATACACAGCACTGCAAACTACAACTGTAGTGAACCACTTCGGAATAAAGCTGGATTACGACTGAGCAAACAAAAGGTAATAATGAACTTGCAAGAAACTGAAATTTGACAGGAACGTTCATGTCGCAACCACCGTGTTTGAGCGAGCGAACGAGGCGAGGCGAACAGGAAAGAACATGCGCCAGCGCGAGTACTGGATTTAGCCCCCCGCCTCCCAATTGTCCTGTTAATGTATAAAATGAATACAAAACACTCTAAAATATCATGAGGGAGTGTTTCTAGTTAGTTAACCATTACAACCTCTATTTTGGGCCAAGAAAATAAACTGCAGTCGGCTAAAAAGAAATTATGTGAACATTCCTTATATGGGTAAGAAATCTAATTTTGCAAGAAAACGTGACGTGATGGAACATTTTGGCTATTTTTCCTGGATTCAGCACCCCAAAATCTATAGGAATCAGTTGCAAAACTGGAGGCAGTTTTTTGGTAGTGTACCTGTGTAACATGAGGAGGGATCTAGCTAAGCTTGAAGAATGGTCTAGAATTTGGCAGCTGGGATTTAATGTTAAAAAATGTAAGGTCATGCATTTGGGCTGCAGCAATCCAAGGGAGCAATACAGCATAGGAGGTGAAGTACTTTTGTCCACTAAAGAAGAGCGGGACCTAGGCGTGGTTGTGTCTGATGATCTTAAAGTAGCTAAACAGGTAGAAAAGATGACGGCAAAAGCTAGAAGGATGCTTGGGTGCATACGGAGAGGAATGGCTAGCAGAAAAAAGGAGGTGATAATGCCTCTGTATAAGTCTTTGGTGCGACCTCATTTGGAGTATGGTGTGCAATTCTGGAGACCGCACCTTCAAAAGGATGTGAACAGGATGGAGTCGGTGCAGAGGGTTGCTACTAAAATGGTTAATGGGCTTCATTATAAAGCATATGAGGACAGACTTAAGGATCTTAATATGTACACCTTAGAGGAAAGGCGGGATAGAGGTGATATGATTGAGATGTTTAAATACCTCCGTGGCATAAATGTTCAGGGAGAGCCTCTTTCAATTGAAAGCAAGTTCTGCTACGAGGGGACATGGGATGAGGGTGAAGGGAGATAGATTCAGGAGTGATATGCGGAAATATTTCTTTACGGAAAGAGTAGTGGATCCGTGGAATAGTCTCCCAGTGGAGGTGGTAGAGATGAGGACAGTAACTGAATTCAAAAAAGCATGGGACCAACACAGAGGATCTCTAAAGGTAAAAAGTGGACTGTTGTAGTTGTTGTTGTGGAAGGACAGACTAGATGGGCCTTGTGGTCTTTTTCTGTCATCATGTTTCTATGTTTCTATTTGATAGCACATTTATCTCTCTAGGGGAAAGACACTCAATTTTATGATTATCAAAGTGCAAAAGATTATATTTGGGGGGGGAGGGGGCAGGGGCACATTCAGCAGTGGCAGCCAACCCCAGTAAAGTGATTGGCGGCTGCTGCTCTATGTTCACCCTCAAGCGCAAAGAGTGAAGAACCCCAAATATGTTGACTTATGAATTATGCAGGTTTTACCTGTTATAAGTCACTTTGGGCAGTTCTTTTTGGAAGGGAAATGCATGGTGTTATTGGGAATAGATATAAGAAATGCTGAGGATAGTATCTGTCTTTGTGAGCTCTGGTACTTTGTGCCTTAGAGCTCCATAGGCTTGTCTGACTTTAGCATCAGGCTGAGAATCTCTCTCAAGCAAGGAAGAACTTTCTCCTGCCTCTCACGCTCTGCCTTGAATATGCCCCTATATTTATTTTATTTATTTAGACATTTTTATTGACTGCTTTTCTTAGAATGAAAGTGGTTTATAGATAACTTAAACTTGCAAAGTTTACAAAGAACAGATATTCAATTTTAGGAACATGCATACTGAGTTGTAACTGGAGTGAGGGAGACCTTTCAATAGGATGGGGGATGGAACTGAAAGAACATAATAACCTTGTTTGGGTTTGTATGAGTGTTATTCTATGTGTTGTTTCACTTCTAAATTGCTCAGTGAATAGGTGGGTTTTGAGTCTCCTGCGAAAATCAGTTATTTCTGTGGTAGATCTTAAGTCTTGTGGGGAGTGTGTTCCAGGGTGTAGGTGCATATGAGGTGCAATCAAAAGGTATTGAGACTTGTACAATAACACAAGAAGTATAACACTAACAGTTATTGCACTCAGTCTCCTTCAAAGTAGTCCCCTTCTGATAAAACATGCCTCCTGCCATTGCTGGAAACAATTTTGAAATGCCTCTTTCGTTATGTTGTGAAGCTGCTGTTTTTTTAAATTTGCTTATTGGTCTCCAAATTGTCAAATCTCCTTCCTTTAGTGGTAATTTCAGTTTTGGAAACAGCATAGTTACTCAACTGTAACAGGTGTTCTCCAGGGACAGTAGGAATCAGTCCTCACTTACAGGTGATGTCAGCATCAACAGAGCCTGTGTGGAGCAATTCCCCAGCTTTCAAAGAAAGCCTTTGGGATTGCTGCCACGCATGCATGGTCCTTTTCCCACCTAAGGATGCCATCTTGCTCAGTCAGGTCCCTTAGCTCGAGTCTTACCAAGCAGATGGCAAGGGAAGGACAAAAAAACAGCAACTCATCAGGGGAGGTGGGAGGGTAGTGAGGACTGATTCCTGCTCTCCCTGGAGAACACCTGTTACAGGTGAGTAACTATGCTTTCTCCAGGAACAAGCAGGAAGTCAGTCCTCACTTATGGGACTCCCTAACTACAGGCTATCGAACCTGTAACCAAAAAACACTTCCATGAGGCTGTGAACAGAAGTCAAAGCCTGAAGGAGCCTGAGTCCTTGGGTCCTCGGGGCGAAGCCCTCAGTAGCCGTGAAGAAGGGTCGGAGGGCAAGAGTTGCTTATAACCCAACAGGTTACGGAGTACAGCCTGGCCGAAGGCACTGTCCTGGTGGGACTCCATCTCCAGGCAGTAGTGGGCAGCGAAGGTATTCGTGGAAGACTAGGTCGCCGCCCGGCAGATGTCCATCAGGGGCACGGAACGCAGCGAGGTCACCGAGTCCGCTTTGGCCCGGACCCGTGTGCGGTGACTCAACAATCTAGCGGGGCGCCCGCCTTCGCATGGGCAAAAGCGATGCAGTCCGCCATCCAAACCGAGAGGGTGTGCTTGGTGACTGCCTGCCCCGGTCTATTGGGATCATAGGTCACAAAAAGCCGGCCAGATGTGCGATAAGTCTGGGTATGCTACAAGTAAAAGGCGAGGGCCCATCTGCAGTCGAGGGTGTGGAGAACCATTGATGCCTGGTCGGTGTGGGGACTCGGAAAGACAGTCGGCAGGACTATCTCCTGGTTGAGATGGAAGTCCAAAATGACTTTAGGCAGGAATTTAGGGTGTGTACAGAGGACCACCCTGTTTCGATAAAACCTGGTGTAAGGGGCGTCAGCCATGAGAGCCTGGAGCTCACTGACTCGGAAGGCCAAGGTCAGCACCACCAGGAAGGCCACCTTCCAGGACAGGTGCTGGAGTGTACCTGTCACCATTGGCTCGAAGGGTGCATGGGTGAGCTGCATGAGCACTACGTTCAGGTCCCATTCTGCTGGGAGAGGGCGGAAGGGCGACTTGGAAAGCAGAAGTCCCTGCATGAAGTGGGAGACTAATGGTTGCCCCGAGAGGGGCTTTCCCTCGATGGGGAGGTGATTCACCGAGATGGCACTCAAGTGTACCCTGACAGAGTTCGACTCGAGAGATGGAGGAGGTGCTGGAGGATCCATCGAACAGGGCACGAGAAGGGGTTGAGCTGGTGCTCCGAGCATCAGACAGAGAAGCGTCTCCACTTGAAGGCATAGGCTCGTCTAGTGGAGTCCTTCCTCGAGGTGAGGAGAATTTCCTTGACCTCCTCCGGAAGGGCCAGAAAGGCTAGGGAGACCTGTTCAGTTGCCAGGCCATGAGGGATAGGGAGGCTAGGTTCGGGTGCTGCACCCGTTCCTCTTCCTATGTCAGCAGACCCGGGGCAGAGCCCAGGGGAACAGGAGGCTCCGATGACAGCCAGAGCAGGAGCGGGAACCAAGGTTGCTGAGGCCACGAGGGGGCCACGAGAATCAATGATGCCCAGTTCCGCTGAGCCTTTAAAAGGGTCCTCGCAATGAGGGGGAAGGGAGGGAATACATAGAGCAGGCTGGATGACCAGTCCAGAAGAAATGCACTGGGGCTCTCCCTGCTCAGGTGAACTCATGATTCATCACCAGTAATCTTTTTGATGAAATCTGAGTCATTTTCAATGCATTCCTACAACTCCCTAGCTGCAGTCAATCTTCCTTTTGGTCAGGGGACAGGAGTATCAGCACCAGGCCACAAAAGGGGGGGAGCTGCACGTTCTGGAGACTGGTGAAGAGGTCTATTGCTGGCGTCCCCCAGCAGAGAAATAGTCTGCTACTCTGGGATCCAGCTGCCATTCGTGGGGGCGAAGGATTCTGCTGAGTCTGTCCGCCAGGCCATTCTCCTGATCCAGAAGATAGGTCGCCTTGAGGGACATCCTCCGCTGGACAGCAAAAGAGCAGGTGAGGACTGCTTCCCGGAAGAGGGGCGTGATTCCGTGTCTCCCTCCTTGTTGATGTAGAACATTGCCACACGGTTGTTGGTCTGCACGAGAACCGACCTCCCGCTGAGGTGTTCCTCAAAGGCCATCAGGGCCCACTGAATTGCCTGTAGTTCGAGCAAGTTTATTTGCTGTTGAGACTCCTTGGGTGACCATTGCCACTGCGTGTATAGTGGCCCACAGTGGGCTCCCCACCCTAACAGGGAAGTGTCTGTCATCAGCACCGCATCGTGCTGCGGGGCCTGGAAGGGCACCAGATCATGGACAAGCGGAGGTTGGGAAGGACCCTGATAGGTCTTGTGGCCCAGGGCATCAAGGGCTCGTGCTTCTCAGCCAGGTGGTATCGACGAGTGTGACTTTGGGCTCTTTTGCTTCCTCATGGCCGATTCCACCACCATCAAGGTGTGTGGAAGATGGGTCTTCTGGAAGCCTGGCCCATGTTGTACCTTGTCCCCATTGTGCTTGCTCATGATGGGGACAGAGGCGGGGGCCTCAAACATGCGTAGCAGCAGCCAAGATAGAATAGGAGGTACAGGCACAGTGAGGGATTCACTCGTACTGAACAATGTCGAGTTCTTCAGCATGAGGGTCCTCCTTGGCCTGGGTGGCCAGGTTAAGGACCCATGCCATGTCCCGAATGAACACCAGGAAGGAGGTGTCCTCGGGTGGCGAGCGCTGCTGGAATGCAGGCAGTGAGGGGTCCAATGGAAGATCCCGGTGAGTATAGGTTTCTGGGGAGGTGTCCCCATTGGACTCCTACTCCAAGAAATCAATCGAGGAGTCTGAGCCGGGTAGATCACCCTGTCCGATGGCTGGTGCCCACTTGGAGCCAGATGCCCTGGACAATCTCGCCTCCGAGGAATGGGAGGGCAAGCGAGACTGATGTCGAGGACCCTCACGAGGCCTGCGGCTCTCAGGGATTTCCTGGACGGATTTCAGTGTCCCATGCGAGGGGCCCATGGTCTCTGGGCACCTGCTAGGAAGCAATGAACGCAAAAATGCTGCATTCCAGCACCAGCATGCGGGACTCCCAAGTGGGCGTGAGGCCCTGTGATGCCGATTCCAGGGTCACCGGGTCAGGCGTCAAGGAAGAGAGGGGACAGCCCTCACCGGGACAGCCCTCAGGAGAATGGGCACCTTTGCCGGAGGCCTCCGCTTCCATGCAGACTACCTTGCGGGGCCACTCCCTGTCCGACTCTTGGGAACGCCGAAGGGGCTATGTGACCGAGCACAGGAGCGCTCGCACTTATCGGGAGCCCCTGACAATGACTTTGAGGCCTTCTTCTTTTTGCACTGCTCCACCTCAGGGGATCTCTGGTTGGAGTGCTGCAGAGAACGCGGAGCCGCAGGGGGGATCCCACCGAGGGAGAGACGACCAAGGGTGCCACCGGGGATTCCGAGGCGGCCTTTCGGAAAATGTCTTCGGACTTCTGCTTACGGCTAAGTAGGGCCTTAGAGGACATTTTCTTGCAGAACAAACAGAGCTCTGGATCATGGTCGGCTCCGAGGCACCGCAGACAACAGTCGTGAGTGTCCATAAGCGACATGTTCCCAGAGCATCTATCACATTTTTTGAAGCCGGTGGCCATAGGGGCAAAAATGGTCCCTGCGAGGTCGAAGACGCATGCAGCCAGTGGTTAGAGAAAGATAAAAGGGCACGAAGCCCGTAACAAAAAAATGAGTAGAAAAGACTATCCCCGATAGCTCTAAAAAAGTAGAGCAGGGGAAGGACGGGTAGAGGAACAGTGCAACCGGAAAATAGAGAAGCTTGTAGGCCAAAAAAACAAAACTTTTTCCGAGAAACGATGACTTGCGTCTGATGGGCTCTGTGGAAAAAGGGAGACTGAGCAAGATGGCACCCTTGGCCGGGAAGAGGACCATGCATGCTTGGCAGCAATCCCAAAGGCTTTCTTTGAAAGCTGGGGAATTGCTCCGTGCGGGCTCTGTCAGTGCCGATGTCACCCATAAGTGAGGACTGACTTCCTGATTGTTCCTGGAGAAAAGAAAAATTCACAAGGTGTGAGGTCAGGTGATTATGGAAGCAGATGAATTTGCATGATTTGGTGATTGTCCAAGAGCTGCTGGAAAAGATGTGATGCATGAGCTGGGGTGTTATTGTGATGAAGCAATCATTCCCTATTCCTGTGCAACTCTGGCCTCTTAGGATGAACTGCATCTTTCAAACGAGTCAGAATTTGGACATAGTTCTCCTTATTGATGGTTTGGTCTATTGGAGCATACTCATGATGAACAATACCCTGGTAATTTAAGAAACAAAACAAAACTGTGAGCATGACCTTGGCATTGATCCTCACCTGATAGACTTTCTTGGATCTGGAAGAGTCTGGAGTCTTCCATTGTGATGATTGAGCCGTGGAGTCTGGTTCAGAAAGGGGCACATCTGGGCTGTCTGGATGGCCCCAATCAGGATAGGCCCATTAGGACATGTGAGTAACATGTGAGCAAAACATTCCCACGGCATACAGAATCAGGCCTGAGGGCAGCCTGGCATGCTCCCACATGCTCCCCTGTCATCCGTAATGCCGAACCTCTTCTTCCCCATCACCCAAACCATGACTGGCCAGCTGGGGCCTGGATTGGGCAGTCGGGACCTATCTGCACCCAGCCCTGGCCCCAGAGGGGGTGTTCTGGCCCCAATTGCCCGGTTTGTTCTGCTTCAAGGTGGAATAAGCAGCACATTTCCTCTGACCCCACAGGACGTACAGGGCCATGACCGGAATTGGCCCCGTACGTCCTACCGCCTTGGCCTGCCCCGCACCCTCCCGACCCCTACCAGCTCTCCCTGTACTGCTGCTCTAACCATGCGGGGAGAGCCTGAGGGGAAATAGAGGCAGGATGGCTTGTGGGGCTGCATGCAGCCCCCCAAGTCGCCTTTCTGAATTGGGCCCTTAGTTTCCAGATCATAACCATAAACTCATGATTCATCACCAGTAATCTTTTTGATGAAATCCTGAGTCATTTTCAATGCATTCCTACAACTCCCTAGCTGCAGTCAATCTTCCTTTTGGTCAGGGGACAGGAGTATCAGCATGAATTTTGCAGACACATCTCATCCCCAAATCAACAATAAGAATGGACTGTATCGACCCAAAACTGATGTTCATGTCCTCAGCAAGCTCCCTGATAGTCAATCGACATGAATGCATTATTTCAACTTTGTCTTCATTCCTTTTCATGATGGCCTCCCAGAACGTTCGTCACTGTCAACCCTCTGGCAGCCATCTTGGAAATGTTTGCACTAGTCATAAACTCGAGCACGACTCATGCATTATCGTCATAGGTCTTTCTGCACAAATCTCTAAGTTTCTGGCAGAAGTTAATGCAAATTCACTGTTCAATTTTTTCTTTATCATAAATCTGATCAACTGCTTCTACACGATACTAAACATCATGTAACTAAAAAAAGTAAAAGTGTCCTGCAGCCATGCTATACTCTGCACATGCACAGCAAATAACGGGGTCACTGCATGCTTAATAGCATTGTGGTACAATGTATTATTATATAACTATACAACAAGTCTCAATACCTTTTGATCATACCTCATAGAATGAGAAAGCTTGGTTGCAGACAATTTGACTGCTTCTTGCATTTTGAGTTGGAGTAGTAAGTGTGTTTTGTGCATTCACTCTTCTGGCTCAGTTGTTTGGTGTTAGGTATATGGAGGCATTCAGGGAATAGGTGGGTTATCTTGAAAATGGGGAGCAGAGCTTAATAATTTGCTTGGGTTATTACTAGAGAGCCAGTGTACTTTTTTAAGTATGGCTGTTATGTGGTCAGATCCTGCAGCACTGTATAGGATGTGGGCGGCTGTGACAGTGCTATTCTCCAAAGTCTGTGTTACTGTAACTTCCCAAGGCCATTTCTAAAGACTGTGACAGAGTCCACAAAGGGGATCATTTCCTATAGGATCTTCTGTGCCACAATATACATGCAAGTATGCATGCCTGCAAGATTGTATGTACTTATATGTGTGTTGTGTGTAGACATTCCCCAGTATGAAGTTTCAGGGGAGCTGGGGTGAGATTGCATTATGTAAGCATATTTATACAACACATGGGTACACATGCAGAGTACCCCTCCCATTTACACTAGATTCAGGACAGGTATAAGTGTGTGTGTGTGCATTTGTGCACTATCAAGGCTAGTTGCCCTTATAAAATAGCCTTAAAATATGTGCTTTCTTTGACTTTATATATAGGTCCTGTTATAAAATCTGGCTCAAGGCATTTATTTATTTTATTTTATTTATTTAACAGGTTTTATATACCGCTTCATCATTTCAATCAAAGCAGTTTACACTGAAACTTAAACTTGGTAATGCACATTAAACAGGGACATTGAGAACCCTCCATTGCCTCAGAAAAATCCAAATGAAGTGACTTGCCCAAGGCCACAAGACATTGACTTGACGTTTACAGATTATGAGAACAAACAACATTGTCTGAGCAATGTTTTCATCCTACCCTGTGAAATCTGCAGGCGGTAGGAAAGAGATCAGCAATGGCTCACAATGTGTCTTTTAGAGAGGGAGGGAAAGGATAGCAGGAGGTGGCCTAGTGGTTGGGGCAAGTTTCTTTGGGCCAGGGTTTCAAATCCCACTGGAGGACAGCAACCTCAGGCCAGAGGGACTTGGGCAAGCCACTTAACCCTCTGTTGCCTCAGGTACAAAAATGTAGATTGTGAGCCCTTCAGGGACAACAGAAATATAAAACATACCTGACCACCACTTTGACCTGGAGAAAAGCAGCATATGTGCATGCATACATAAAAAAATAATAAAAGGAAAGACATACATCTGAGAAGCTCCCACTGCCCCACCCAGAACAGAAGCAGCCAATCATATTTAAGGGAATCGTAAGCATCACACCCTATCAATTCATAGCAGTTTGGTAAATGGTAAAGCTCTATCTATGTGACAGAAGTAGGTGCAATTCAGTGTGTTGAATTTATACATGTTCCACTTGTGCTATTTATCATTCCTATAGGGTTACTAGACGTATGCAATGCTGTAGACATACCCATGACAGACGGTTTCTGTTACATCTATTCAAGAAAGACAATTTATAGTAAATGAAAATGTTTACCAAAACAGTTACAAGTCTGCTAAATTTTAACACTGTGGTCAAAGATCAAATCATACATCTCACTCAGGACTCTCTCCTTGCTGCAGTTTTTAGGGGGCATTACCTGCAACCAGAAGCTTTCCCCACTGCTGTGCCAAGCTGCCCCCTCCCATCAGCGGCACTGTTACTCCTGTGGTATTGTGAGCCAGTGCACTTGCAAGACGAAAGCTAACCCAAAGAGCCCTAGCTGGTAATCCCTCCTACCCCATTTCCTGCTTTTCTTACATGGACTGTTTTTACAGCACAGTTTCCACATTTCACAGATTTTCCCAATTAGATAGAGGGTCAATCTTAAACTAAATTCCAGCACCTTTCAGACTTCAAATCTTATCCCTATTTCACACCAAACACCTATTTATCTGGCTTATCTTTCTTCAGTTGGCTACAGGGAGGAAGGACTGTCTCTTGTGTATCTGTTGCACAAGGCATACACTCTGTAGCACTACATAACTGCTTAGTAGCACTAGTAGTAGTTTACAGTGCTCCAGGCTAAGGGTAACATCAAGGCCAGGAAACCCCCAGCAGCATGCCTTCCCTTGACAGAGGCTCCAGCGACACATCTTCAGAGCCCTGCGGAGTAGAAGCTGCCACTGCTCGATGAACAAAAGTGTCTATAGGAGCAGTCACTGGAGTAAGGGCAGCTTCTGCCGGGAGTAGCTGCACTTTCCCTTACACTTCCCCATCAAACATTTCAGGGAATTTAGAAGAAAAAGAACCAGTCCTGGATGAGCAGCCTGAAACGACGACTCTTCTGCTATCTTGGGTCCTTGCATATTTGAATGTTAATCCCTTTTCCCTTCCATTCTCAGCCACTTTGTGAAACCACATCAATCTGTTTTTCTTATTATTGTTACCTAATTCCTAACATAACGATTTGTTACCTGTACTATAGGTCCTGTTTCTCTGCTACACAAAGAACTCCTCCTTCCAGCACTTTGGCAAGTGTGAGTCACATGGTGCAAGATATACTGCGTTGGTCCTGTGAGATTTGAGACCCAGAGACCAGCACGGGAGTTCCTGCACCACACGGATCACACTCACTTAAAGGAGTTGGAAAATACAGTTTTAGGAAGACCACCTCCATACTGTAGTACCATCCAGATCGGGTCTGGCATGGAGCAGATTTCAGGTCCTCTTCAGGCTACCTCAGACTTGTCTCATGCTGATGCTGGTGCTCAGGGCTGCCACAGATCTATATTAGATGGGCAGTCAGGATAGAAGGAGACAGGCGTGGTACAGGGACATAGAGATTAAGGGAACCCACTGACCATGTGTTCAGCCAATGATCATGAGCCTGCTGGAAGAGAAATGAAGAGAAGGTGGCAGACTCTGTCTGGGCAGCTATTGCCAAATGATCCTGGCTGGCTCTTGCTATACTTTTTGGGAGCAAAGCTGACCAGGCTACTCAAGTTCACATACTGGGTGGTTCCGGGAGGCTCTTCTGGCTCTGACACAGTGCAGCTACCTTTAATTCGGGTGATCATCTTGACCAGGCATCACTTCTAGTTCCTGCTTGTACACTGATGATATCAGATGAGCTTCCTGTCCTCTTACACTTTAGGGTTTCCATCATTCGACTTTGCTCTCTTCAAACTCTTCATTGTTTGGAAACAAACAAATCAATCTCTGTGGTGAGAGAGACACTTTCTCCTGCCAGGTTTCTGCTGTCATAATACCCCATTATGACATCAGCACCTTTCACTCTCCTATAGGTTATATGGAGATTAATTGTAAGCTGCATCATAAAGTGTATCCAGAGGGGATTTTGCACATGAACACTGATGTCAGTACTGGGAAAAATGATAGAAACTATTATAAAGAACAAAATTACTGAACATGTAGATAGTCATGGCTTAATGGGAGACAGCCAACATGGCTTTAGCCAAGTAATGTCTTGTTTTACTAATCTGTTATGGTTTTTTGAAGGTGTGAATAAACAGGTAGACAAAGGTGAGTCGGTTGACATAGTGTATCTGGATTTTCAGAAAGCTTTTGACAAGGTCCCTCATGAGTAAGGAAAGGAGGCAGTTTACTATTGTGGATCAGGAACTGGTTAAAAGATAGAAAGCAGAGGGTAGGGCTAAATGGCCAATTTTCTCAATTGAGAAAGATGAAAAGTGGAGTGCCCCGCTACTTTTTAACATATTCGTAAATGAGGATTGTGAAAAATTGCAAGAGGACCTTGATAAATTGGAAGACTGGGCATCCAAATGGCAGATGAAATTGAATGTGGACAAGTGCAAAGTTATACACCGAGGAAAGAACAACCTAAACTATGGTTACACGATGCAAGGTTCCACATTAGGAAC
Organism: Ichthyophis bannanicus; assembly: GCA_033557465.1. Lineage (NCBI taxonomy): Eukaryota > Metazoa > Chordata > Amphibia > Gymnophiona > Ichthyophiidae > Ichthyophis > Ichthyophis bannanicus. The sequence goes on along the minus strand of CM066031.1, from coordinate 138,609,256 downwards.
CACCACCCAGGAAAAAAGATTTAAGCATCATCATGGATAACATGTTGAAACCCTCCGCCCAGTGTGCAGCGGCAGCCAAGAGAGCAATTAGGATGCTAGGTACCATAAGGAAAGGAATGGAGAATAAGCAAAGGATATTATAACGCCTCTGTATCATTCCATGTGCTAGACTGGTTCACCTTCTTCTATACCACACATTTATAGACGCCTTCCTGGCCAAGTTCTGTTACATTACAGTCTTCTGTCACAGAGGCAGTTTCAATTTTTCTTCATTTTCCTTTTAAGGAAAAGGCATATCTGTCCAGACCAAAAGTGCTTGTGATGCTTATCTGAGAAACTGTTCCCGACTCGGAGTTATTCCATCAGAAGATGATTACAGGAACTCTACAGCTTCAAACTGTAGATGTGGTTTTCTTTTACTCTATATTTCTTTTTCTACATCAACCCTCAGACTTTTTACATATTTCATTTCTTTCATTTTCCCAATCAGAGATTTCATACATGTGTAGCTTTTTGCAGATTTTCCTTTGATAATATTCCTCTTGCTTCTAGGTTCTGTTGTGTTCTCTTAGTTATTATTATTACTGTAATTAGAATATTTATAAACCACACATCACTGTTCGTATCTGTATTGTTTAGAATGAAACATTCACAACTGAAACACAACCAACAGAAATTAAAATCATGATGCAATCATAAAAATAGTAAAATTCTTAGCCTAATGAAATACAGCGTCTTTATAAATCTGCCCAAATCACAATGATAAAATCACTGAAACAATACAGTTTTCACAACCTTATGGAATGAAAGAAAATCTTTTTTTAAAAGAATGCTCTTTTTCTGGTCATAGATGGAAATTTTAGCAAATTTTCAATATTATTTTGTAAGATGTGGAATATTTGAATGCTACTCAAACCGCATGTAAAGCTCATTATGAATGGATAAATGCACAGCTTTAAAAAGCATAAAAATACCTTTATGAAAACATCTTGAAGTGGCAGGTAAGCCATGTAAGGATATTAATACAGGAGTTATATGATTACATTTTTAGATTCCAGACATATGCTGAGCGGCCAACCTTTGAAGCATCTGTAAATCATTAAGATTATTGTATTACTATTTATCAAGGGCTACCAATAAAATAATGTAAATGAGTCAAGACAATAAACTGAACAATACAAAACAAATCATTTTCTACATACGAACAAATTGGTCGTATTAAATCTAGGTTTAAAAAAAAAGCAACTTTAATCAGTTCAGTTGTTTGGACCTTAAAAGAAAAATGTTTATAAGCCAATATGATACCTAAATAAAAATTTCTTCATGCAAAGGCACCATGAACAGGTCAAGTTTTATCTGAGTCGGACGTGAACTAGCTTTAGCAGAGCACACCATGGATGAAGATAATGCCACCCATTGAGGTGATGTGATCTGTACCTGTGCCGACTGCAGCTTTCACGGTTACTGCATGCTGGTGACGCTGGTAGTAACTGTGCATTGCAGATACATCCACATAATTATTGCTAATGATGACTGTAGTACTTATTTATTTATTTAGAAGGATTTGGTATACCACCTTATCTTTAAATCAAAGCGATTTGGCACATCAAACAATCAATAATAATGTGTGGTCTGAGGCATGCAGTGGGAGAACTGAGAAGAGTGGTGTGAGGTGCAGTGTGTTAGATTTATCGGTGAGCTATTTACATAATGAGCAATATACATATATACAATAATGGGGCCGTTTGATAGGTGCGCTAGAATCGTGATCCTGTATTGTCTTGGAAATAGTAAATAGGGGCCATTTATGTGAGGTCCTTGAAATGTTCTGTAAATAGAACAGTCTTAAGAAGTTTTCTGAAGTCCTTGAGGTTCTTGGTTGATCTTAGGTGGTCTGGGAGGGAGTTCCATATAGCGGGCGCATCGTGCCAGAGAGAACCACCTCCTGAAGTTTATAAGATGTCATATGTACAGGTCATTTATCAAGGTATGATTGGAACATAACATATGCCATATCAAGGGGCCATCAAGCCCAGTATCTTGTTTCCAACAGTGGCCAATCCAGGTCACAGGTACCTGACAGGTTCCCAGAAGCTACACAGATTCCATGCTGCATGTCCAGTACGTAAGTAGTGGATTTCTCCAGTCCTCTTTAATAGTGGTTTATGGACTTTTCTTCCCAGAACTTCCTTTAAATCCAGCTACACTAACAGCTTTTACGACATCCTCTAGTAATGAATTCCAGAGTGTGATTCCTTTTAATCAAGCCTGTGGTACCCAATACTGTACAATGGCAAGTATTTCTATATTTGTCTGCCATATTTTCTTAGTACTTGAAGATCTTTTCTTTCTCCACTCACTGCCCAGAGCAATCACTTGACAATGAAACTTTTATTATCAATTCTGCTCTTCTGTTTTTCTTTTTCAGCATGATGTGCAATGTGGGTCATTTGGTGCCTTTTCAGAGGCAACAAAAGAGTGAAACTTACTAACTCAGTACATGTAAAAAGTTTCCTTTGAGGTAATTTCACCAAATGGGTTAGTTTTGCACATATCATGATAGTAGTGAACCTCATTTCGAAGCCTGGGTATGTAGAACGTGATCTTAGTCTCTCAAAAGCACAGAAGAATCGCCTGATACTGAAACCTTTCTTATCAATGCTCTTATCAAATCACCAGTAGTACCTGAAGACTGGAGAGTGGTCATGAAACTACAGCCGGTGAGCCTGATGTCAGTACTGAGCAAAATGGTAGAAACCATTATAAGGAACGAAATTACTGAATATGTTTAATGGCAGAAAGCCAACATGAATTTGGCCAAGGAAAGTCTTGTCTCACTAATCTCTTTTATTTTTTTTTTAAGATGTAAATAAACAGGTAGATAAAGGTGAGCCGGTTGATATAAAGGGTAATTTTAAAAGGTCTAGTCATGATTTGGACATCTCCAGGCACGAACAGGGATTAAGAAAGTGCTAGTTTTCCCCGTAAAACATCCAGAGAGTATAGAGAAGAGGGAGTTAAGTGGCTTGTCTTAGATCACAATGGCCCACACTGGGATTTGAGCCCTGGTCACCTTGCTCTAAAAGCTACTATGCTAACCACTATGCTATTAGACATCTTAGCTCTGAAAGGCTGTCCTGGGAACATGTATATAGATGTTTCATAAATATCAGGCACATCCACATTTCCAAAATCATGCCTGAACTTGAACGTGCCTGCTTGTTTTTTCAGATGCTCTGACTTGGACGTCCCATTCAGAAATGTGCCTCATAGAATATCTGGATTTTTAGAAAGCCTTTGACAAGGTCCCTCATTTAAGGACTCTTGAGGAAATTAAAAAGTCATGGGATAGAAGGCTGTGTACTATTGTGCATTACAAACTGGTTAAAAGATAGAAAACAGAGGGGCAAAATGGTCAGTTTTCTCAACAGAGAAAGGTGAATAGTGGAGTACCCCAGAGATCTGTGCTGGGTTTGCTGCTTTTTAACATATTCATAAATGATGTGATAATGGGAATAACGAGTGAGGTGATCAAATTTGCAGATGACACAAAATTATTCAAAGTTGTTAAAACTGAAGAGGATTGTAAAAAATTGCAAGAGGACCTGAAAAATTGGGAGAATGTGTGCCCAAATGGCAGATGAAATTTTATGTGGACAAGTGCAAAGTTATGCATTTAGGGAAGAATAACACAAACTACAGTTACATGATGAAAGGTTCCACATTACGAATCAGCATGCAGGAAAAGTATCTGGGCATCATTGTTGATAAGATGTTGAAGCCCAAAGACCCGGCTGGCTACTGGGCACAATGGAACAGAGGAGGCAGGCAAGGGTTCATATTGGTGGGGCAGAGGGGCGGGGGGCGGCGGTCCTGAGCCGGCTATTTTAGGGGCTGGCATGCGATGGACCACCCTCTTGTCCCTCTATGCGGGACGGCCAATTAGTAAAGGTACAGAGATGAGCCACCAAAATGGTCAAAGAGGTGGAAGGATATCCCTATGAGGAAAGGCTTAAAAAGTTAGGGTTCTTCAACTTGGAAAAGAGAGAGCTGATGAGGGTTATGATAGAGGTTTATAAAATAATGAATGGAGTGGAACAGGCAAATGTAAGTCACTTGTTTATGCCTTTAAAGAGTAGAAATACAAGGGGATACATAATAAAGCTACAATGTAGCCATTTAAGACTAATCTGAGAAAATATTTTCTCACTCAACGTGTAATCAAACTTAGGAATTTGTTAACAGAGGATGCTTTAAAAGCTGTTACTGTAGCTGGGTTTAAAAGAGGTTTGGACAAGTTCCTGGAGAAAAAGTCCATAAACTATTATTAAAGAGGGCTGGAGAAATCCACTGCTTACCCCTGGGACAAGCAGCATAGAATATATATACCATCAGGGAACCTGACAGATACTTGTGAACAAGATTGTCCACTTTCGGAAACTGGACGCTTGGTCTGACCCAGTATGGCATATCTTATATTCAAAATTTTCTCCTTCACCACAATGTCTGGTCTTCTTGCATCCAGCACTTTATTGGCTAGAATGGGAATGTTCCATGTGATCATAACATCTCAATTTTCCTTAATTCTCTTAGGGTCATGATCCTACTGCTGTTAAGGTCTAGCGATGTTGTAATGTTTGCAGTTTCCAGTAAACAAGGTGTACCACCTTATTGTGCCTTTCTGTACAGGAATTTTCTCTAGAATAACACTATTTGTGCATTTGCCACGTGTTCTTCCTTGTTTGATGATCTAATTCTTTGAAGAATTTTTTTCTCTTCTTTAACAAATTCTACTATTTCCTTCCCCGTTTGTGCTTTTGGATTCTCACTCATTACTTCTAGTTGTAGGAACGCTTGTCCAAGTTTGATGATGGAGACATATTATGGATGTTTACTTTCATATTTCTGCACTTTTTGCATATTTGGCACCAAAGATGCTGTTAGATAAGCCCTGAGGCCTGTGATAGCAGCTCTGCATATGTAATCAATCTCTATGAGGCCTAGCCCTTTTTCAGCTCTAGAGATGCAATCCCAAAACTCTATGATGACAGAAATTGTCAGCTGATTGATAGCTTGTATCTTATTCCGTGATGCTAAAGCACTTTTCCATAATGATTTTGATCTCCTAATTATTGATCTTTTCTCTCAATAATTTCTGATTAATTGTCATTCCCTTATCTAATCCAAGATATTTAGATACGCCTTCCTGTTCAAGTTCCTTGATGTCAAGCCCTCAGCCAGGAGATATTTATCATTTTGCTTGATTTTCCTCTAAAGAAAGTTGCTTTAGCATATTTGTCAAGGCCAAAAGTCATCCTGATGTCAAAGAAAAGCTTTTCACTACATAGAGGTACTCTATTAATTGTTGGTCACTGAACTGTAGAGCTTCAGATCATCAAGTCCAGAAGAGAGCAAATACATTCACAGCAGCAATGAACACAAGCACAAGTGAGATGAAAGCAGCAAAAACTTAATTTAGTTGTACTCGACATGGCCGGGTTCGGCTTTGGCCTTCGTCAGGGTTTAAATCTCAGGGGTAAATCTTATGAAATAAAAATAGTTAATAGTAAAGCTAACATAAAAGAACTACATAAAAAGTATGGTACATGTCACATAAATGAATTCAAAGGCAACCCCAAAGTATGTGTAAAAAATAAAATATAAATAATGATGTGTTAAAAACTCTACAATGTAAGAGGACAAAAATCAATTAAAGGCAAGTACATAGCAATATATTCATAGATTTATTCATGTCTATATAAAAGAGAGTGACCAAACATACAAAGACATGCCTAAAAACTAACCTGATAAGATCACACACAAAGATAAACTAAAAATGTCATGTGGACAAAGCAAAATACGGGTAATAAACTAATAAACCAATCTCAAAACGTGTTAGAAATGGAGAAGAGAGGAGGGGAAAGGGGAAGGGGGTGGGGAAGCCAAGGATACTTAATATCATGGACCAATTGATAAAAACAGTAACATGAGCAACGGAGTATGACAGAGGGTATGGAGGGGGATAACTGGTTCCATGCATGTGGGGGAAAGGTACAAATGCAAAGGACAGTAGTAGAATCACCATAGGAGAGTGGGGGAGGCCGAGGGCTGTGATGGTTGTGGTAATGGTTTGTTCATTTATTTAACAATTTTTCTATACTGCTTTTCTTGTATTCAAAGCGGTTTACATTGAACAATGAACAAGAAACATTACATAGAATAAGGTCATTAGTCATTAAATTTGGAGAACAGGGGTATTAACAATATTATTTACATGATTTTTTGTTATAGGTTGTGGGAATGTATGGATGAGTGATTGAGATAGGTTGTAATTACTGATTGGTGTGGATGGGTTCGGATTTTATTGTAGTGGCTACGTTTCGCATGGTGGTTCTGTTTCTGGTCCATAGTATTCTTTTTTTTTTTGTTTGCTAAATTAGCATGATTTTTTAAAACTTCTTTATTTATATTTTCCAACAAAATACAAAATAAAAGAACCAAATTACAGTAAATCAAAATGCATAATTCTTCTCTGTAACAAGAAACAAAAAGAAAAAGTTATTCACAGCCCATCCCACCCTGTCCCTCCCATCATCATGCGATCATCAGGGGCTATTAAAAAAACCCAAAACAAAACAGCTGAAAGAAGGGCTATAGAAGAGCAAACATTCCACTATATAAGAAATGAGAAGATTTGTCTAATAACCCCTTATTATATCTCATATCGTGCTTTAGAAATGTAATTCTTTAGGGGTTTCCACTTAAGAAAAGTGGAGGGTGTAAAGGATCTACCACATCGTGGCATTTGCTCATATTTGCAGCATAAGCACAAGTGATTCCACCATTCGTGCCACTAAGCTCTGCTGTATGTTTCCAGTTAGAAATAACAAGATGTAGGGCCACTTCCAACATGAAGTCAAATAAAAACTGACAATCCCTCTGTAATGACGAGATGTCACTCGCTGATCTAAAAATGACCACAGACCAGGAGAGAGTGGCCCAGAATCCCAGTACCGCTTGAATACGATTCCATATTGAAACCCAATAAGACTGAATGTTAGGGCAAACATACACCACATGTCTCAAAGTGCCGACATCTCCCCGACAAGACCAACACTCATTCCCAGCTGCCTTATCCCATTTAGCAACCTTTACCGGAGTAAAGTACACTCTATGCGCAAAGAAGTACAAAGCTTGTGAGACAGAGGCAGACTGGGAAACCCTGTTTATCTTATTCCAGAATTTTGTCCAAGCTTCCGGAGAAAGAACTTCCCCAGTGTCATGTGCCCCTTATTCATTGAACACCAATGGCCTGAGAACTGTTGTTCTGAACCACCAATTTATAATATTGAGAAGCCATCCCAGAGGTCATATATACTGAGCTTATCTTACTTATCAACCCCCACTCATCAGACAACGATGTAATATCCAACTGGGATTTCTCTATACAATGCCTCAGCTGAATCCACTGAAAGTATAGGGATTGAGGCAAATCAAATTCACTTTGCAAAGAGGAAAAAGGTTTCTACTTGCCATCCATTATCAGTTGGCCAACGCTCCAAATGCCCCTGCTAAGCCCTTTTTGCCATGCGAATGAACATTGATTTATTTTAAAATAAGAACTATGCCAGATGGGTATTAATTTCGATAGGGACTCCTCCTTAGGAATTGCATTTGCTAACTGCTGAAAAGCCTTCTGAGTGTCCGATATAACCCTATGAGACTTAAACCTTCCAATAGAGACCATGCCAGGAAGAAGATTTAAGGGGAAAGGAGTACTTAATCTCTCTTCTAGTTCAAGCCATACTGGGCGTATACCTACGGCCACCTGCACCCATCGTGAACCTTGTTTTAGCAAAAAAGCACAGTGATAGGCCTGAAAGTCAGGGAAATTCACCCCCTCCTCTTTTTTAGATTTGAGTTCCCTGAGAGCAATTCTAGGCGGTTTATTTTTCCATAGAAATTGAACCAGAATCCTTTCAATTTGACGATAAAGTTTACTTGTAAGAAAGACAGGTAGCATTTCTAAAATATAATTCACTTTAGGAATGAGGGTAGCAATAGTGAACTCCCAAATACTTTACCTTCTTAGGCTCCCATATAAAAGGGAAATCCTCCATATCCGTCCTACATACTCTTGAGTCCAAGGGGAAGGTGACAGACTTTGACCAATTAATTTTATAGGCAGACAATCCTGAATATTTATCTATCAATTCTAAAATGACCGGTATGGAGCTAGGTGTAGTGAAAAGCAGCAAATCATTCGCATATGCAGTTTAATTTCCATGCCAGCAATAGAATCGCCCTTGACTATGAGACTTTGCCTTATTAGTAACGCCAAAGGTTCCAAGGCCAGATTGAAGAGAATGGGAGAAAGAGGACAACCCTGACGGGTACCCCGTCCCAGAAGAAATTCTCTAGATTGTGTCGCATTCACAGAAATTTTCGCACTCGGTCTCGCATACATAAGTTTAATTAGATTGCAGAAACCCTCACCAAATCCAAACCACTTCAGAACAGCAAACAGGAAAGGCCACTCCAACCGATCAAATGGTTTCTCTGCGTCTAGTGAGACTCCCACAAGAGGGTTCTCTGTTTCCTCCGTGCCTTCCAAACGTGACAAAGCACTCTGGCATTATCAGCTGTAGGGCATCCCTCAGTGAAGCCACATTGGTCCTGGTGAATCAAAGAAGGGATCAATTTGGAGAGACGACCAGCTAAGATGGTCGCAAAGATTTAATAATCTGCGTTAAACAACGAAATTGGCCGATAGTTACTAACTGAGGGTCCCTCCCAGGTTTTTCTAGAACCACAATGTTTGCAGAGGCAAACGCTCCAGTCTGTGCTGGATTGTCCAGAAGAGGTCTATAATATTGTTGAAGGTATGGCCCTAAAGTTTTGGAAAAGGTTTTATAGAATTCAGCCGGCAGGCCATCTGGTCCGGTAGCCTTGCCAAGTTGCGTAGACTCAATAGCCTGAATAATTTCCACGACTGTAATCTGCTTATCCAGTCCCGCAGCAGTTTCTTGATCTAACACCGGCCTTTGAATATTATTTAGCAAACTATCAAACTCCTTCATAGAGAAATCTATCTCTGGGGAGTATAACTGAGCGTAAAATTGGCAAAAGGTTTCTGCAATGTCGGGGTCCTTGACAATCAAATGTTGCACCTGAGGATCCCTTAAAGCTGTAACTTGCGAAGCTTCCTTATGACCCTTTAACGAGTTAGCTAGCAGCCATCCAGCTCTATTACCTTCCAAGTAATATTGAACTTTCTGCCCTTGAATATTTTGTGAAGCCTCAGTGGTCAAAATCGAATTATATCTAAATCTAAGGCACCGCAATCTTATTGAGATGTTAGAATCAATTTTCTGTCATAAAATATGTTCTCCCGCTTTAATCTGCTTGTCTAATGCACCAAGTTCTGCTTTACGCTGCTTGGCCTGCTTTATAGCAAAATTAGCAATGGTGGCTCGCATACTAGCCTTAAAGTCTTCCCACCATGCCCACCCCAAGGAGTCTTGAGGTAGATTGAACTGAAAATACTCCTCTATAGCCACCAGGATGGTCTCGCGAAATTCCTGACTGGCTAGAAGAGTCCTATCAAATTGCCAGCGTGAGTGAGACTGGTAGCTCGTTGAGTCAAATAGGGTAAATGAGATTGCGGAGTGATCAGAGATGTGGGCCGCATGAATAGTAGACTCACTAATTCTAAAACACAGTCCCTTGGAGACTAGGAAAAAGTCTATTCATGATAAGGAGTTATGAGGAGGAGAAAAGAAAGTGAATTCTTTATCTGTAGGGGGCTGCAACCGCCATATGTCTATCAGGCCCAATTCCTGCATTAGAGATACAAGAACTGGGTGAGCCTTGGGAACCCTAATGGTTCTCACTGGACTCCTATCTACCAATGGGTCTAGCATGAGGTCGAAGTCTCCCCCCACAATAGTCGGATATCTGGACACCTCCTGCGCCAAGGCCGCAATGGAGCAAAAAAAATTAGGGCAATCAATGTTAGGAGCATAAATATTAATTAAGACCAGTTCAATGGATCCAATTTTAATGACAGCCATTGTCCATGTCCATCAGTATAAGACCTAGTTTGAACAACTATGGGGGATAGAGCTTTCCTCACTAAAATGGCTACCCCATTTTTCTTATGATGGGCAACTGAAAAAGCCACTAGAGAATAGGGTTTTATATCTAGTTTTAACGACTCCTTTACATTCAAGTGTGTCTCCTGCAACAGTAAGATGTCAGCACTTTCTTTCCAACCGTACAGAAGAATCTTTTTCCTCTTAATGGGATTATTAATGCCCTTAACATTCAGTGAAACTATCTTAAAGAAAGACATACTGACAATATAACTCAGATTGACAGTCAAATGTTGCAAAAACATACCAAATTGTAGCATTTAGTTTTACATTGTAGAACAACATCTTAAGCGCCCTCAAGAGTGTTAGCTGCACTTATAGCCCAAAGAAGAAAACCCAACAAAAAGATACACAATTTAGCCCTGGCCCCTACACATAATCACTCACAATAAGAACACATAATTCTGAAAAACATATCACCAAAACCACCAAACCGAGGGAGGCTATATAACACACAAAACGTAGCGGGTGAGTCCACCAGGACAAGACAGACACGGAGGGCAAAATGACTAGTACATTCACACTTCTTTACCACTTAAAATATCGCGCTTTGCCCACCTCCCACAGTAAGAGTAAAGACAATGTACTCAAAACCCAAAAACACCAGAGCTGTATGGCAGGGCAACCCTCGTCGAATCAGTTTATGGCCTAAAAGACCCAGCCTAGCGAATAAGGGCCATCCCACTCCTCCAAGCCCCAAAACTCTCTCAACCACCATTGACATCACAAACAACATAAAACATAAAAGAAGAAAGAGAGAAAGAACAGGAAAGACATCTTAACAGGGTAGCACCCTGGAGCTCCTTCAAAAGAGACAGAATGGATGTCCCAGTATATAGCAATACTGCATGATTAAATGCCGCTTCTGCATGGATAAGTCGCCTTTACACGACCTCAGATCAGTCAAACGCCCATGATAGCAAGCACCGTAGAACTGCAGTGAATAAAAGCTGCAAAGTGACTTTCACTGCATCACCGTCGACTCCTTATCTTCCAGAAATGCATATAACTCCCTAGGATCATCCAACGTCTTGGTCTGGTTATGCAGCGTGACTGTCATGTGGGTAGGACAGAGCAGCCCAAAACGGGCCTGCAGCTGTAACAAGCGTGGCTGCAGTGCCAGAAAACTCTTTCTCCGATCCACCGTCGCCTTCGTGAAGTCCGGGAAGAACAGGAGTTTATGTCCCTGATATTCCAAAGTTGAAAGTGCTCTGGCTGCTCCCATTATTTGCGATACTTGCTAAAAACGTAAAACTTTCAAGATGATTGGGCATCAATGCTTGCCTGTGGCCACAGACTGAGTAGGCACTCTATGGGCGTGCTCGATCTCGAATTGCATGGCAAGCTGCAACTTTTAATACACCCGGATTCATGGCCTGCAAAAAGGATATCATATCAGGGCCCTCTGCTCCCTCAGGAACTTCTAGTATTCTTATGTTATTCCTCCGAGAGCGATTATTACCGTCTTCCACCTCTCTTTGTAATGAACGTATCAGCTTGGCCTGCTTCTCAACGGCCTTGAGCCTTTCCTCATGTGATGCCACCACATTCTCTACCTTCTCCAAACGAGCCGTAATTGACGCCAAAGAAGTTTGCAAAGCATTGATATCTTCCTGCATTGCACATAGCGATTCTCCATTAGATTTGACCAAGTCTTTGACTGCCCGAATCTCAGCCAGGAGCTCCTGCAAGGTCTCAGGACAATCTCAGATGACCGGCATCTTGTGAGGAGAGAGAGGTTCCATTTTGGTTCTCTTTGCACTGGCGTTTTGAGATACTTGGTAATCCAGCCGCATGTGTTTGGGGCCTGACATATCCGTGATCGAATGGTATCAAAGTAGGTAGGAACTATTTGATTAAAAATTGCAGAAGTCAGGATTCTTGCCTATTGCCCTCCGGAACACAGCTCTTACACGTCCATCTTGACCAGAGACCAGGCTCTGCCCCCCTGGTCCATAGTATTCTGAGAAAAGGTGTGTTTTTAAGGCTTTACGAAAATCCCATAAGTCGGTGGTGTTTCTTATTTTTTTCAGGGAATGCGTTCCAGAGGGTAGGAGCATATATTGAGAAGGCTCTGTGACAGGTTGTCTGTTTTACTTTGGTTCCATTCTTAGGTATTATTAATAGGTTTTTATAGTTTTCCTTTTTATTCTGTTTTCAGGGTCTTTGCTGATAAGCGTTTGAAGTATTGGTAGTGATAGTTGATGTAAGATTTTGAAAATAGTGAGTATGGCTTTGTATTTGGTTCTGGTGGTTATGGGGAGCCAGTGGAATTGTTTCAGTGTTGGGGTTATGTGGCTGGTTCTTGTTGTTCCTGTTATGATGCGGGCTGTGGTGTTTTGGAGTAGTTGCAGAGGACAGATGGATTGGGTTGGTAGACCTTGGTAGATGATGTTACAGTAGTCCAGAGTGGGCATTATTAAGGCTTGGCAAACTGTGCGGAAGTTGTTGGAGTCCAGAAGTGGTTTGAGCTTTTGTAGTGTTCTAATTTTATGATAGGCTGTCTTTGTTATCTTGTTTATGTGAGCTTGGAAGCCTTGAGCATTGGTAGTCCTGTGCGTTGGTGAATGTGTATTCGTTAGCTCCAAGTTGCAGCTTGTACAGGATTTGCTTGCTGCTGAGCAGTTGGATTGTTTGTCTATGATAGAGACCTAGGTGGTTGAGGGTAGGGGTTTGGTGGAAGATTTTTTTGGAGCAATCTGGTTATGTAGGGATACAAAAGGGCTGTCAGAGTTGGAGGAGGGTGGGATAATGGCTTTGATGCATGAGCGAGTGTGGGTGCAGCGTGAATATATGTCTTTCCCTCAGGGAGTAGAAGGGGTCTTTCTATCAGTGGAGAAGGAGGGTGGTGGTGGGATTTTGTTGGTATACTGTCCGTCAAGGGTAGCCTGCAAGGTGTGGGAATCGCTGGTGGAGGGAATTTTGGTTAAGGTCATGGGGAGGCGGGATTTGTTGGTTTTGGGGGATTTTAATGAGCATGTGGATGTTAGTGGAGTTGAGAAGACAGCTTTTCTGCTGTCCTTGCTCGCTTCAGGTGGGATACAGCAGATGGTGATGGGTCCGACTCATCAGGGAGGGCACAAGCTAGATTTAGTGTTTGCCACTTCCTCTATGAATCATCAGAATCAAATTAGAGGGCTTCACCTAATCCCTGTCCCTTAGTCAGACAATTATCTTGTGTGTTTCCACTGTTCTTGGAAGGGGAGGGTGTGGAGGGCAGGGGATGCCGTTGGAGATTGGAGGGAGGTGCAGAAGGAGGTTGATTTAGAGTGTTGGGGAAGTTGACTTGTGAGCATCGGAAATGTTGGTTGAAGAGTCTGGTGGACACGCAATTGGAAGACTAGCACCATTCGATTGTGGGTGCCTTAGATGATGTAGCACCTCTGTGGGGAGTTCGGTGGAGGGATAAGCGTCTTCAGCCATGGTACACTCCAGAATTGCATAAGATGAAATGGGAATCACAGCAGCTAGAATGCCGCTGGCGGCAGTCCCATCTAGGAGAGGATAGAAGGATATGGTGATGAGCCACCAATTGATACCAGTGGGCCACTGTGGCCATGAAAAAGGAGTTTTCTACCCTGCAAAGTGGATGTGCAGGTAATCAACCTCAAATTGTCTTCAGGGTGGTATCCGGATTATTTGGGGGGGGGGGGGGTGTCCGCATCCCTCAGGAGGTGATATGGTGGTGGATTTGGACTGTGTGGCAGGATACGTCTTAAGTAAGGCACGTATATTAGAGAGTACTATTGGTCCTTGCACCTTCACTGGGGAAGGTGCTGGAGATGGGTGAAGTGGTCTGGGTTTGGACGCCTTTCATCCTATGGCTTGTGAACACCTAGAGCGGTTGCTGCAGGGATTGCATGAGACCCACCTTGGGGCTTGACCCAGCCCTATTTGATATTTTAAGAATGTGCCTTCACCTATGTTGTGGCTACATGATTTGATTAACACATCCTTGGTGCAGGGATCCCTGCTCACTCATTTAAAAGAGGTAGTGGTCATTCCACATACCCAAAAAGGTTGTAGGGTGGGGGGGGGGAGGGACCTGCATGATTGCAGCAATTATCAGCCAATCTCCAACTTACCTATGATGGCTAAACTGAGTGAGATGGAAGTGGTGGCGGAGGTGGGGGGATTCCTGGGAGAAAATTCCTTGCTTGAGTCTGGCCAGGATGGTTTTGCCCAGGTTGTGGAGCAGAGACCCTTATGAAGGCGCTCCTCAATCAAGTCTATGATTGGTTTGACCAAGAGTGTCAGTGTTACTGATTTTGCTGGACCTTTCAGCAGCGTTTTACTTAGTGGAACGACCACTGCTGCTAGAGTGTTGTGGTCGAATGGGCACTAGAAATACAGTCCTTGAGTGTCTCGATTCTTTTATGCGTAATCATTGTTTTTGGGTGTGTGGCCCTGCTGGGATATCTGATTTGTACTCATGTGAATGGGGGGGGGGGTCCTACAGGGCTCCCCCATTCACTGTTGTTCAATATTTATTTGTAGCCATTAGGAGCAATGGTGCATGCCTTTAGACTGCTCTTTTATGCATATGCCAATGATATTCAAATTGTATCCCTGTAGCAGGGTGACCAAGAAGGTGCTTTGGTGAACCTTAATGCAAGTTTGACACAGGCGAGCATTTGTATGGCTAGTGCTTAATGGAGTAAAACAGTTTATTTGTAATTTGGAGTGGTAGAACTTGCTTACTTGCATATTCCACCAATAGTAGGTAATATTATCATACCGTGGTAGAAGGAGTTGCAATTGTTGGGGGGTGGTGTAGGAAAGGGCGGATGTAGGTGTTAAACAGGTTGCATGGGCCACCTGATTAAAGCTGCAATTGGTGTGTCAATTACGTCCATTCTTGGAACTATCCGCTTTGCGGTTGGTTATGCAAGCATTTATGCAGAGTACATTAGACTACTGAAACATTCTTTATATGGGGTTGCCCAAACGGTCCCTTCACAGACTGCAAATTGTGTAGAATGCAGCCACGTGGGTTCTGTTGTGGGCAAGACACAGGGATAGTGCCGGTCCTCTTTTGAGGTAGTTGCACTGGCTTCCTGTCAGAGAACAATATTTGTTCAAGTTTAAGGTCACTGTCCATTAGGTACTGCATGATGGCCACCTAGCATACCTACAGGGACTCTGGAGTTGGTATGAGCCTGTGAGAGCACTGCAGTAATCGGCTTCTGTATGTCCCCAGTCTGGAGGAAGTGTGGTCTGTGCACGGAAGGTCTCAAGTTTTCAGAGTGGCAGGGGTTGAGTTGTAGAACACACCTCCTCTGGAATTACGCTCTTTGGTTAGCTTAATGGACTTAAGTAAATTGCTAAAACCAGTTCTGTTCACCAGGGACAGTTGATGGGCTGGCGGTGGGGAGTGTTTGAGGCACTGTAGTTTATTGTAGTTTACTCTGTTTGTACACCTCACTGATTGACTTCGGTCAGAATGGGTTGAAGCATGTGTGAATAAATAAATAATAAAATGAACCCATAAAAAATAAAGAATAAAATACTGATAATACTGGGTTAATAAAAGTAAAGTTAATTATATACAATATATTAAACCTTAATTGAGAAACAAACATAACTATAAGCAAAAGATAAAAGAGTAATTAATATTTAAAGCATACCACAACCTTTCCTCTGAATACCTACAATCACTTATACAGGAAAACATCAAACGACAGACCACAGACAGCCAGTACACAGTTCACCCTAACCATCCCACCATCTAAGAAAAGCTCTCACTCTGTATTCTCCTACTACGCCTCAAGTCTATAGAACGCACTACCAGACTCCATCTGGGCCATGCATGACATCTAGGAATTCTGTAGAAAGTTAAAAACATACTTATTCATCGAGCACTTTGGTGGAAAATCACCCAGCACAAATAACCAGAACCTCATGCACAGACAACCTTCCCAGACAATTCAAACTTTATCACTCATCTTTAGCCCCCACCACCACTGCCGATGCCTTAGTTACTTGCTCAACCCATTGGTTGTAGATGGCTATACTGGTTTACTACTTGTTATTCCTCTCCATATTATGTCTCCTCAGTATTTACTATTCTGTTACTTATGTTTTCTAACTCATTCCATATAACTTGATTGTGTTCAATTGTTAACATGCTTTGACAACTTGATAAAGCAGTACATAAAAACAGCTAAATAAATAAGTAAGTAAAAAGTAGTTATGATTAAAAGAAGGGGGAGAGGGGAAGGGAAAAGGAGGGGGAAGGGAAAGCAGGGGAGAGAGCGCAGGATATATTGGTAAACATAAGTTATATGAAAAGGCAATATAAATAGTAAATAATAATTTTAAAGGCTAAATGGCAGGTTGTGATGCCTAACAATGGAGATTTTATGATACAATGTGTAGTTGCAAGCATACAGTAAGAGTGGACACATCTTCACCTAGGAAACACTTGAAGAGACTAATACTGATGGGGGTTGAAGGGGAAACCGAAGCCCACTAAATCACTGATTCAATGCAGTGGTCCTATGAGGGAAACAATTAAAAGCAAATAAATCCAATACTCTGAGAAAGAGAAGGGTGTGTTCACATATGTGCGGTCTACTTTTTTACCTTTTGAGTGGTTTTAGTTTCATTTTACCCCTTATTCTTAGAGACTCACCCTTTTATAGTGGTTTTAGTTTTGTTTTATTCTTGTTGTCTTACTTTTTCATTCACAGTCTGATTATTTCTTCAGTGCACCTTTATTGCTCAACTATAAGAAATCTCTTGCCCTGATAGCCCCCTTTCCAGCCCCTCATCAGCCCCCCTTCCACTATTCTCATCATCAGAGTTCAGGATGACTTTATTTATTTATTTGCTTTTTATATTTATTTGTACCCATCATTATGCTTTCCTTCTGGTTCCTAATATTTAGTTTGATGTCACTCCAGCCCCTCTTTTGGCTTTGTCCACGATGTTCTTTTCTGCCCCATATGAGTTGTTTACGTTTCCATAGCAGCCTAACTTGGAAGGACAAGTACATTTAAAATGGCCACTGTCTCACCTTGAGCTTTTCAATTTTCCTGATCATTGTAGACTATTAACTTGGTAGTGTCCTGTACTTTCTCCCCACCTTCCCTTTCTCCCCCCTTTCTTTTCCCACTCTTTCCCTTTCCCTTCCCCTCTTCTCCCCTACCTCCCTGCTTTCGCCTCCTCTCACCCCTTCTTTTAATCATAACTACTTTTTACTTGTTTATCTTTTGCTTATAGCCATGTTTATGTTTCTCAATTAAGGTTTAATATATTGTATATAATTAACTTTACTTTTATTAATCCTGTTTTATTAGTGTTTTATTCATTATTTTTTATGGGTGCATTTTATTATAACTTTTACCATTGCTCATGTTACTGTTTTTATGAATTGGTCCATTATATTAAGTATCCTCTGTTCTTCCTCATCTTCTCCCCTCCTCCTCCTTCTCTAGTTCTAACACATGTTTTGAGATTGGTTTATTAGTTCATTACCTGTATTTTGCTTTGTCCACATGACATTTTTATTTCACCTTTGTGTGTGATCCTCTTGGGTTAGTTTTTAGGCATCTCCTTGTACATTTAGTCACTCTCTTATATAGACATGAATACATATAATCATATGTATTTGTTTTTTACATTCATTTTTGTCCTCTTACATCATAGTTTTTAACACACCATTATTTATATTTTGTTACATAAACTTCGGAGTTACCTTTTGTTTATTTATGTGACATGTACTGTACTTTTAATGAAGTTCTTTAATGTTAGCTTTATTATTAACTGTTTTATTTCACAAAATTTATCCCTGAGGTCTAACCCCTGATGAAGGCCAGAGCCACAACCCAGCCATGTCGGGTATGATTAATAAAGGTTTTTCCTGCTTTCATCTCGCTTGTGCTTGAGCTTCAGATAATTTACAAATAGTAAATGGGATGCTACCTCTGGGTTGTTACCTTCTTTAGGATTCAGGCTAAATCCCTATGCCAAAGTCTTGATGAGACTACTCATTGGATTAAGTGCCATACAAACTAGAAGTGGAGACAGGGAATCTCCCTGAAATATTCCTCACTGGATCTTAATGTTAGGAATGATGTACTCACCAACTTTATACGTCAAAAAGAATGTGGTTTGCCACATTGTTATGTTGAACTTAATGTACTCTATCAAACCAGGATTAACTTTTTACAGTTCAAGGCAATTTGTTTCTTTCATGGGCAATTTATTCAAATGGGTGAGTTTTGCGCATTCCATGACAGTCATGAACCTCATTTCTAAGCTGGGGTATGTGGAGTATGATATCAGTTTCTCAAATTTACTACTAATGCTCGAGATAGTACTTGTATCGTGCCAAAGAAAGCCTCCTTCTGGAGTTCATAAGATGTTACGCACGTGGGTAATTTATCAAGGTGTGCTTGGAAGTTTGTTTCCACTGTGGACCATTTGATGGTTTCTAAGACCTGATGGCCGAGTGAAACGCTTATTGCACTCCATGCATATAAAAGGTTTCTGTCCACTGTGGATCATTTGATGGTTTTTAAGATGGGTTGACCGACTGAAACTCTTATTGCACTCCATACATGTAAAAGGTTTCTGTCCACTGTGGATCATTTGATGGTTTTTAAGATGTGATGACCGACTGAAACTCTTATTGCACTCCATACATGTAAAAGGTTTCTGTCCACTATGGATCATTTGATGGTTTTTAAGATCTGATGACAGACTGAAACTCCTCTTGCACTCTGCACATGTAAAAGGTTTCTGTCTACTGTGGATCATTTGATGTTTTTTAAGATGTGATGACCGACTGAAACTCTTATTGCACTCCGTACATATAAAAGGTTTCTGTCCACTGTGGATCATTTGATGCTTTTTAAGATCCGATGACCGACTGAAACTCTTATTGCACTCCGTACATGTAAAAGGTTTCTGTCCACTGTGGATCATTTGATGGTTTTTAAGACCTGATGACTGAGTGAAACTCTTATTACACTCAGTACATGTAAAAGGACTATTATGGGGCAGTTTCTTTCTACTGTGGATCATTTGATGGTTCTTAAGAACTGATGACCGATTGAAACTCTTATTGCATTCTGTGCATGTAAAAGGTCTCTGTCCACTATGGATCATTTGATGGTTTTTAAGATGTGATGACCGATTGAAACTCTTCTTGCACTCCGTACATGTAAAAGGTTTCTGTCCACTGTGGATCATTTGATGGTGTCTAAGATGTGATAACTGAGTGAAAATCTTATTGCACTCAGTACATGTAAACTGTTTCTGTCCACTGTGGGTCATTTGATGGCTTTTAAGATGTGATGACCGAGTGAAACTCTTCTTGCATTCAGTACATGTAAATGGTTTCAGTCCACTATGGATCATTTGATGGCTTTTAAGATGTGATGACCGAGTGAAACTCTTCTTGCATTCAGTACATGTAAAAGGTTTCTGTCCACTGTGAATCTTTTGATGGTTTTCAAGTTGTGATGACCGAGTGAAACTCTTCTTACATTCAGTACATGTAAAAGGTTTCCTTTCACTGTGCGTCATTTGATGTCTTCTAAGATGTGATGAACGAGTGAAACTCTTATTGCATTCCGTGCATGTAAAAGGTTTCTGTCCACTATGGATCATTTGATGGTTTTTAAGATGCGATGACCGATTGAAACTCTTCTTGCACTCAGTGCATGTAAAAGGTTTCTGTCCACTGTGGATCATTTGATGGTTTCTAAGATGTGATAACTGAGTGAAACTCTTCTTGCATTCAGTACATGTAAACTGTTTCTGTCTATTGTGGGTCATTTGATGGCTTTTAAGATGTGATGACCGAGTGAAACTCTTCTTGCATTCAGTACATGTAAAAGGTTTCCTTTCACTGTGGGTCATTTGATGTCTTCTAAGATGTGATGAACGAGTGAAACTCTTCTTGCATTCAGTACATGTAAAAGGTTTCTTTCCACTGTGGATCATTTGGTGGGTTTTAAGATGTGATGACCGAGTGAAACTCTTCTTGCACTCAGTACATATAAAAGGTTTCTTTCCACTGTGGATTATTTGGTGGATTTTCAGTTGTGACAGATAAACGAAGCTTTTATTACACTCAAAACATAAAAAACATTTCTTCAAAGTATGGCTCCTTTGGAGAACTGTTGGCTCTACTAAACTAGTGAAGCTTTTCTCACATTCCAAATGTGAGAATTTTCTCTCTCCAATGTTTATTTTTTGGGTCCTTCTTAAGAATTGCCTGAAGCTGTGCTGTTTCACAAATTTATTACTTTTGACAGATATTTTTCCAGCCTGTGTTCTTTGTTTTTTTATTAATAGTTTGTTATGACCGAAGCCACTGCTATACTCAATACAGGGAAGCAGATTCATTTCAGTGACTCCATCCAGTGAGTCTTCTGCAGAGTCTCTCTGCTCTTTCTCTGATTCCTGCTGATGATTCCTTGTGTTTATCCTCTCAGTCCTGTGAGAAATATTTTCTGAGACGTTTTCTGATTGTCTTGAGATTAGTTCCATTTCTACAGGAGGTTCTTCTTGATTCTCCTCCTCCTTTAGTTCCCGTATGGCCTCATTATCTGCAGTATACAAATAGAAGATATTAATTATACATCAGTGACTATAGAATGCTACTAATGATCCAGGAAATGAATTTTCTGGGATCATACAATAACATCACAGGATCTGTGATTGTTAGAAAATTCCATGGGTTAGCATAAGTGACCTCATACTATTCATGTGATGAGCCATTAGCAGAAATTTCAGGAGAAAAACCTGCAGCTCAGAGGCCCTGCGTATCTCAGGAAAACTGTGCATACCTGCAGGGCTGGTAGAATGCTATTAGGCACCCTAGGTGAAACCTCAGTCTTGCGCCTGGTTGCAATAAGCGTTTAGATCCCTAGTGTGCCCCCCACCCCCTCTCCAAGATGTGATGAAATTAGACTTACCTGCTAATTGTAGTTCCTGGAGTGGAGACAGTCTAGTCCCGGACCTCTGTGTTGCCCATCTCATACAGCAGCTTGGAGACTGAGAAAACTCCTCCTTTTCTGATGTCACTGGTATATCCAGCCGGGAGCCTCCTCCTGAAGCCAGTTGCCTATTGACAAAGCAGACTCAACCGGAGCAACAAGTAAGAATGTATTGTAAAATTAACTCCTAAACATGCAAACTAGGGAGAGAACCCCTCCCAACAGAATTTAAACTTTAAGCGTGCAGAGGGCAGTCCTTTCCCGCTGTGAGAAAGAAAGGGTCCCCCAACCTAACCGCAATCTTCTGAGTGAACCAGACATCCGTTAATTTCGCAACTCCCAGAAACAGCACTTACCTGTCAACTCCCTGTACTCCACCCCTCTACTTGCTGCAGCAACAGATCGGGTAGGGACACGGGACTAGACTGTCTCCACTCCAGGAACTACAATTAGCAGGTAAGTCTAATTTCATCTTCCTGATCGTGTAGCCAGTCTAGTCCCGGACCTCTGGGTAGTACCAGAGCAGTAACAGAAGTTAAACACGGGAGGGACCTGGTAGGCCAGCTTGGAGTACTGCGGCACCGAAGGAGGAGTCCTCCTCGGAAAACACATTTAAACGGTAGTGCTGAATGAAGGAGTTTAAGGACGACTATGTCGCCGCCTTACAGATGTCCAACGGAGACACCAGACGAACCTCAGCCCAAGAGGTTGCCTGTGACCTGGTGGAGTGGGCTTTCAGTCCCTGCGGAACCGGTTTGCCCTTCAGGACGTATGCGGACGCAATGGCTTCCCTAATCCACCGCGCAATGGAGGCCTTCGACGCTGCTTCGCCCTTCCGTGGCCCCGCAAAGAGCACAAAGAGCCTATCCGATTTACGGAAAACGGCCGTCCGCCGAAGATACTTCTTCAACGCCCGACGGACGTCCAAAAGATGCAGCTTTCTAGACGTCGGGCTAGACGAGACCTCTCGGAAGACTGGTAAGGAGATCTCCTGGTTTAGATGAAACGCCGAAACGACCTTCAGAAGAAAGGCCGGGACCGGTCTCAAGACCACTCTTGATGCCCCAAAAACCAAGTAGGGTTCTCTGCAGCATAGGGTCTGCAGTTCCGACACTCTCCTTGCAGAACAAATGGCTACCAGAAAAACCACCTTCAAGGTGAGGTCTTTAACGGACGCCCTGGAGAGCGGTTCAAACGGCTCGCGCTCCAACGCTTCGAGCACGAATGGCAAATGCCATTTAGGGATTACCTGTCTTATAGGTGGACGGAGAAGCGACACTGCTCGCAAGAAGCGCTTGATGTCCATATGACTTCCGAGCGATTGACCTCTGATCTTGCCTCTGTAACATGCCAGGGCTGCCACTTGTACCCGAAGGGAACCAGCGGCTAAGCCCTTGTCGAAGCCATCCTGCAGGAACTGAAGCGTCTGAGGAATGGTGGAAGTTAACGGATCACACCCATGGGCCACGCACCAGTCCTCAAAAACTCTCCAAATGCGGACATAGGCCAGCGAGGTGGACCTCCTGCGAGCCTTCAGCAAGGTGGCAATTACCGGGCTGGAATACACGCAGGACCTCAACCGAGCCCTTTCAAGAGCCAGGCCGTAAGCGAGAATCGATCCACGTGGGGCATGAGAAGAGGACCCTGAGACAGCAGATCTGCTCGAGGAGGGAGGCGCCAGGGCTTTGCCACTAACAGCCTCATCAGATCTCCGTACCAGGGGCGGCGCGGCCAGTCCGGCGCTATGAGGATCACCTGCCCCTTGAATCTCTCTATTCTTTGGACCACTCTGCCAATCAGTGCCCACAGAGGAAATACATACAGTAGCTGCCCCACTGGCCAGCTTTGAGTGAGTGCATCCAAGCCCTCTGACATTCTTTCTTTGCGCCTGCTGTAAAACCGGAGACCTTTGCTGACCAGAACATCGCCATGAGATCCATGACCGGCGTGCCCCAGCGACGCACGATCATTTCGAACACCTCCGGGTGCAGGATCCATTCCCCCGGATCTACGCGTACCCTGCTGAGAAAGTCGGCTTCCACGTTGTCCACTCCCGCAACATGAGCCTCCGACAGGTCGAGAAGATTCTCTTTGGCCCAAACGCACAGCGCTTCGGCCTCGGACTCTAGCGCGACGCTGCTTGTCCCCTCCTGCTTGTTGACATAGGACACCGCTGTCACGTTGTCGGAGAAGACTCGTACTGCCCGCTTCTTGAGGAAGGTACAAAATTCCTGCAGAGCTAGGGTCACCACCCGTAGCTCCAGGCGATTGATTGACCATGCCTGTTCCTGAGGAGACCACTCTCCTTGTGCAAATCTCCCCTGACAATGTGTCCCCCAGCCCGCCAGGCTGGCGTCTGTCGTCAAGGGCACCCATTCCGGGGCATCCAACTCCTTCCCAGAACAGAGGGAGGTGGGCCGCAGCCACCAACTCAGGGCCTGATGCGTCTCCGCCGAGCAGGGTAGCCTCCGAGACAGGGGATCGTGCTGGGGCGACCAACGCCTTAGGAGCGCTCTTTGTAAGGGCCTCATGTGCGCTCTTGCCCAGTGCACCGTCTCTATGGTAGCTGCCATGGTGCCCAAAAGTTGGAGATAGTGCCAGGCCGACGGCGTCTTGTAGAGTAAAAACCTTCGAAGAAGAATTTGCAACGCACGAGCCCGCTGATCCGTTAGGAACACCCTGCCCTGGACCGTATCAAACCGCGCTCCCAGGTATTCCAGATTCTGAGAAGGAACCATGTGACTTTTGGCTAGGTTGACTACCCAACCAAGGCTCTCCAAGAAGGCCACCACTCTGGCCGTCGCTCTCATGCTCTCTGCGTGCGACTTTGCCCGAATCAGCCAGTCGTCGAGGTAAGAGTGAACGAGAATATCTTCCTTGCGCAACGCGGCCGCCACCACTACCATGACCTTGGTGAAGACCCGCGGAGCAGTGGCTAGGCCGAAGGGCAGGGCTCGAAACTGAAAGTGCCCGAAGGGAACTGCGAATCTGAGGAACCTGTGGTGGTCCGCCTGAATGGGAATGTGCAGATATGCTTCTGATAAATCGAGGGATGTAAGGAATTCCCCTTTTTGCACCGCTACAATCACCGACCGTCTCCATATGAAAGTGTGATGTCTCCGGGTGTCTCCATATGAAAGTGAGACACCCGGAGACATTGGTTCACTCCTTTGAGATCCAGGATTGGTCGAAAACCTCTGGGTTTTTTCGGCACCATGAAGTAAATGGAATATCAACCTGAGCCGCACTGGTCTGACGGCACCGGCACAATTGCCTTAAGAGCTAGGAGCGTCCGCACTGTCTCCCGCAGGGCTCGAAGTTTGGAGGCGGATCTGCCGGGGGACAGTACGAAGGCATCTCGGACCGGATGTAGAAGCTCTAGCGCATAACCTTCTCTGATGACTTCTAGCACCCACTGATCTGAGGTGATTTCGACCCAGCAGAATAAAAGCTCTGCAGCCGCCCCCCCCCCCCACGGGAGGTAGGGGTGCCTGGGTCCACCTGATCTCATTGCGATTTTCTGATGGGAATGGACGAAGAGGAGGAAGGCCCAAAACCTCTTCCTGCCCCCCGAAACCCCTGATTTCTATTGGGGAACCGACCTCTCTGGCCCGAGGAGAATCTTTGATACCAATAGTGACGAAAATCCCGGGGCTGGTCCCTGCCACCCGGGGTAGAACGCACAGGCTTGGGCTTGTCCTCCGGCAACCTACCACCTTTGGATTCCCCTAAGTCCTTAACCAACTTCTCTAGCTCTTCCCCAAACAAGAGGCGCCCCTTAAAGGGAAGTTTACTGAGCCGAGCTTTAGAGGAGGCATCTGCTGCCCAATTCCTCAACCACAGGTACCGCCTGGCCGCTACCGCCGATGCCATGCTCTTCACTAGCCCCCGCATGAGATCATAGTGTATATCCGCCAAGTAGGCCATCCCCGACTCTAAACGGGATGTGTGCCCCGACATGTCCGACTCCGTGCCTGGCACCTGTTGCGCCCACCGGAGACAGGCTCTGGCCATCCAGGCTCCGCAGATGGCTGCCCGGAGTGAAAGGGCGTTCACATCAAAGACTTGCCGTAACAAGACATCCAACTTCCTGTCTTGACTGTCTTTAAGGGCCGCACTGCCCTTTACGGGAATGGTCGTCTTTTTAGTCACCGCCGAAACGACTGCGTCCACTTTAGGCGACACAAGAAGTTCTTTATCCTGGTCTCCTAGGGGATACAGGCGACTCATGATTCTGGCTCCTTTTAGCGGAGCCTTCCGGAACGGCCCACTCTTCTTGAATCAGTTCATGAAACACCCTGTGTACCGGAAACACTCTTTGGCTCTTCCAAAACACCTGTAATAGAGGATCTTCCAGGGCTTCATCCATCGCTGAGCCAGGCACTGGCATGTTAAGCGCCTTGAGGGGCTCCTCAATGAGCGCTGACAGTTCCTCTCTGCGGAAGACCCGGACTACCCTAGCCTGGTCTTCCCTTTCCGTCAGCTCTCCTTCTTCCAACTCATCCTCCAACAGAAGGCCTTTCTCATCTGATAATGGTCCTTCTGATACAACCGAGTGCTCGCTGAGCTCCCCTTCAAGCCGGGACCTCTTAACTCCACCAGTAGCCTCCTCCTCTGCTAAAGGTGCCGCCGTTCTCTTTAGAGGAGGAATGCATGCCGTCCTACCGGAAATGGAGTCCCAACCCACCACTTGGTGGAGCAGACTCACAAACTCCTTTGAAAAGATGGTAGCTAAATTCGTCGGTAGGGGGCCCTGGAGGGCAAGCTCTTCCGGGACAGAGGAGGGCCCTGGCAGCGGGGTGTCCTTATTGTTTATTGTTTATTATTGTTTATTTACATTTGATATACCGCCCCCCATTACATCGGGGCGGTTTACAGTACAAATTCAATTCGAAACAGAAAAAGAAAAGGAAGTTACAATAATCGGAGAGGTACAGGAGACAGGAAAGAACAGTAATAGGGAGAGAAGAGGGGGGTCAGAGGAAATTTATAGAGAAACGTTAAAAGCTAAGGAGAAAAGATGGGTTTTGAGAAGGGAGCAAAATTTGGGGTAGGATTCTTCTAATCGGAGGGAAGTGGGAAGGGAGTTCCAGAGGGAGGGGCCCAAATAGAAGAAGGCTGATTTCCGGGTAGATTGTAAGTGAGCTTTGGAGGGAGCTGGGAGGTGAAGACGGTTGATATGGATGGAACGGAGGCTGTGGGTGGGAGTATGGAAAGTAAGTAAATCGGAAAGGTACTGGGGTCGGGAAAGATAGATGGCGCGGTGCACTAATGTAAGGGTCTTGAAAGAAATCCGGAATGCGAGTGGTAGCCAGTGGAGATGTTGCAGCAGTGGGGTAATATGATCGCGAGGGGAGGCGTGTAATATCATCCGGGCGTCTGTGTTTTGTATTAGCTGTAATCGGTGTCGTTGATATTGGGGGATACCAGCATAGATGATGTTGCAAAAGTCCAATCTAGTGATGACCAGGGAAAGTAGGAGGGTAGTAAGGGCTTGAGGGGATAAGAATGGTCGAATGGCCCGAATTTGTCGGAGGCAGAGGAAAGAGCGCCGGGAGATGTGGGAGTTGTGATCATGGAAGGTAAGGTTGCTATCGAGAATGACACCAAGGTAGCGGAGTTTGGGGACTAAAGAGATACGGGTGCCTGAAAAAGAGGGAGTGAGCGACGGAACAGGGGAGCTGTGGGGGAACCAGATTGCAGCGGTCTTAGCAATATTGAGTACTAGATAGTTGGAGGTGAGCCATGAGGAAATTGAGGACAGACAGATTTCTAATGGAGTGATGTCTGGGTGGGACGATGAAGTGTGGTGCAAGAGAAAGATATCGTCGGCATAGTAATAGCCCGAAATCCCAAGTTGTTGAATGAGTACAGCCAAGGGGGCCAAGAAGACACTGAACAGTAAAGGGGCTAGAATGGACCCTTGTAGGACACCACAAGTGAGGGGAAGAGGGTCTGTAGTAGAACGAGTGGATGTGACTGCAAAAGACCTGGAGAATAAGAAGGAGTGAAACCAGTGATAAACAGCACCACGAATGCCTGCATCCCGCAAACGAGAAAGAAGAAGAGAGTGGTCTACTAGATCGAAAGCGGCCGAAAGATCAAGGGATACCGCCACCGTGATGTTGCCTTGGTCGTGGGAGGTGTGGACTTCATTCATGACTGCTGCGATAGTAGTCTCGACACTGTATCCGGGACGAAAATCGGATTGTCGGGGGAGGAGAAAGTGGGTGGAGTCTAGATGGTTTGAGAGTTGTGAAAAGACCACCTTCTCCAAAAGTTTAGAAGCGAAGGGGAGGTTGGACACTGGACGATAGTTTGCGGGTACGGAAGGATCAAGTGAGGGACACTTCAGAAGGGGGTGGACTACAGCGTGTTTCCAAGGAAGAGGAAAGGTACCACATAACAGGCTGGAGTTAATGATGGTCAAGAGAGGTTGAAGCAGCTCAGCGGAAGGCTTTGAAAACCATGAGGAGGGAATGGGGTCCAGAGGGCGGGTAGTTTTGTGAGTAGTAGATAGTAGCTGGATGAGTTCCGGAGATGTGATAGGGTAAAATTTGGCCCAAGTATGGGATAACAGCGGGGACGGTGGGGGTGAGACAGGAGGAGGGGAGGTCAGGGTTTGGGGACAAAGGGGAAGGGAAGAACGAAGATCATGGACCTTGGAGGAAAAAAAAGAAGCCAAGGTGGCAGGGCTAGGAGCTTGCGTGGATGACCGGGAGTTTTGAGAAGAGGGGGAATGTAGTTGGGAGAGTGTGTTCAATGTGGCAAAAAGATACCGCAACTTATTGGGGGCTGAGGCAATGGAGGTGGAGTAGAAGGAACATTTGGCCTGATTGATACAGGACCGATACTGGGCATGACTTAGATAAATCCTGGGGGTGCTCGGCCGAAGAACCAGCTCCAGCTCCGGTCTCAGTCCCTGGTGCCTCCATTTTATCCCCCTGGGACCGAAGGGCGGAGGCGTCCTTAGCGCAGGTCTTGCAGATGCCCGAGTCTGTGCTCTTCTTGGCCCCACAGACCAAGCGAAGAGGCTTAGAGGGCATGACTAACCCCTAGAGGGCCGCAGCCGCGCCCAGAACCCCCGAGGGCTGGCCAACGGCTGACCGCGAAACGTCCGACCCCTGCAGCTCTCCTGTGAAATTAATTTCTAAGTATTAAAAGTAAAGGAGCCAAAGAAATCGCAGGAGACTAAAAGAAACGAAAAGAAAACAAGAAGAAAGCAAAACCCGCAGCACTTAGGGAGGGGAGAGAGGATTTCGTGCTTCAAGTATAGCCCCCCCCCCCGCCGGGAAACTTTCCGCTGACACAGCCCAAGAGCGCGCTGCTACCACGCGGTGGAGGCTCGGGGCCCTTTTGGTGCCAAAACATGCTACCGCATCTAAGACTGGGCCCCCTGCTTACCTTTGTGTACCGTGAGCCAAAACCCTGCAGGACGCCAAAGGTGGCGGCACCAGCACCGTCCTACAGTCCGTTTAGGACGGTTCCCTCCTTCAACGCCCGCTAACGCGGCTTCTCCGAGACACAGGGACCGGACGCACAGCGTGCTGACAGGCAAACCTCTGCAAATGACGCTGGCGACGGTGTGTTCAGTCCCGGCTCAAACTGTTCAACAACAGCGAACCGGTTCTGGTTCCCTTCGTTGCTGAGCTCTCTACTGAGATATAAAGGCCTTCAGGCAGAGCGAAAGGAGACGAAGGAGAGGCAAGGGGTGAGGACGACCTACTGCAGGCTTAAAGGTACAGTCCCCTCCCACTCATCAACCAGTTTACAGCCAATGCAAACTCAGACTAACAGCCCTTAAGTGATTTTTTTTTTTTTGTACAAGGTCCTAATTGTTTCTCCGGTGATCCCGGGCCTCAGGGCTCACCAACCATCTAGCTGCTTGGAGACTGAGGTAACTGGCTTCAGGAGGAGGCTCCCGGCTGGATATACCAGTGACATCAGAAAAGGAGGAGTTTTCTCAGTCTCCAAGCTGCTGTATGAGATGGGCAACCCAGAGGTCCGGGACTAGACTGGCTACACGATCAGGAATGATTATTAAACTCAAGTATATCATCTCAACACCACCCCTCCCAGAACAATCCTATGAAAATGAATATTTGGCCATCACATTTTTATATATTAAACTTTGTTTTGTAAATATATGCATAATGTGGGAGATTTAAAAAAAACACTTATAAGGATAAATAGACTCTCTGCATATTGTCAATTTTTCCTGCAGGTAAAAGCACTTACTAATAACTCTAACTCTGGGTGGCTGTTAGGGCCCATTGCTTTGCTTTGACTGTAGCTGCCCCTACCCACCCCCAAGATGCTGCTGCTCTAGGCAGCCACCTAGTTTGCTCAGTGCAGCGTCTCATTTTGCCTTTTCTAGCATGCAGAGTCGTTCTAGTGTTGTCTCCAGCATTTGGAGTTGGGTTGAGTAAATTTACTGAGCATTGAGAGGTGTTTCCGACATATCATTCACCATACTGCCAAATTTTATGTTCCACCTAAAGACCACACATTTTAAAAACATATCGGTCAATTTTCAACTGGAGTCATATGTTCACCAGTGGCTGTCTGTGTTTTTTCAGATGCTATGTGGATCCTGTTAGAAGCTCTATTTGTGTTCTGGAAGTCTGAAATGGTGAGATTTTATTTACCCAATAATCTCCTTTCCTGGAGTCTTGCTAGAGCAGTCCAGACAAGTGGGTTGTGTTCTTATATTAAGAGCTAGGGCATAGTTCAGTATTCATACCCAAGCATATGGTCAAAACCCCTGAAGACACTCAGAGCCAGATTCCCTTACAGGCACGTCCAGGCTGCATGACCACAGGGACGTCCTCCATGAGGCTCAACCTGCCTGCTGCCTCGGAACCCCCCATTTCCCTGCCGCCTAACCCTGACAGGGGCAGCCAGGACCCAGACTGGGTGGCGGGGACTCCCCCTGCTCACTGCCGTCACCGCTGGAGGGCTGGCAGTTGATCCGGGGGGGGGGGGGGGGAGTGGCCAGAACATATATCGGGAGCAGCGGCCATCGTGGAGGGAATGAGCGGGAGCTCCTCCTCCTCTCCCCTGCATGCCACACCAACGGCTTGAAATTTGCCGCTTCAGAGGCACCCCGCCAGAATCGGGAGCAGCGGCCATCGTGGAGGGAGTGAGCGGGAGCTCCTCCTCCTCTCCCCTGCCTGCCACACCAACGGCTTGAAATCTGCCGCTTCAGAGGCGCCCCGCCAGAATCGGGAGCAGTGGCCATCGTGGAGGGAGTAAGCGGGAGCTCCTCCTCCTCTCCCCTGCCTGCCACACCAACGGCTTGAAATCTGCCGCTTCAGAGGCGCCCCGCCAGAATCTGGAGCAGCGGCCATCGTGGAAGGAGTGAGCGGGAGCTCCTCCTCCTCTCCCCTGCCTGCCACACCAACGGCTTGAAATCTGCCACTTCAGAGGCGCCCCGCCAGAATCGGGAGCAGTGGCCATCGTGGAGGGAGTGAGCGGGAGCTCCTCCTCCTCTCCCCTGCCTGCCACACCAACGGCTTGAAATCTGCCGCTTCAGAGGCGCACCCGCGCCTTGCGGGCCCGCACCTTAAGGCCTCGCCAGAGGGCCCTTTGGCGTGGCCCTTAGGCGTTGGTCCGTGGCGTCCGTTGCTGTGGGTGGCATTGATGACATGATGTGGACTAGAGTGATGTGCTGCTATTTTGTGGTAACTGGCTGTTCCATGTTCCTCTTCTTTTCCTTTCTGTTTGACTGTCTCTGTCCTCTTCTCTGTCCTATCATATAAATGGCGTTCTTTTCCTTTTTCCTCAAATGATATAGTATTGTAAACCGCTCTAATGCCTCTGGCCTGAGCGGTATATCAAATTCAAATAAACAATAAACCAGGGGTCTCAAACTCAAATTGCTTTGAGGGCCAAATGAGGACTTGTAAAGTAACCCGGGGGCCGCATAAGACGCGGGGCCTCATTTGCATAAATATTTGCATAATGTTACCATACACTAACTTTTAGTAAACATGCCTCTTTAATGAGTATGGATAAAGAAAGACTAAAAGATTTAGAAACAAGAAGACAATAATTAAACTGGGAACCCCAAAAGCCAAACTTGGAATGTACAACAACACTGTAGAAATAAAACTATAAATTAATTTCCTCTTGTACTAAACAAAGCGCAAACATTAATGATGCACATTTCCCAGAGCTGACATATTCCAGTTAATAAATTCAAAATAAAGAGATATTTTTCTACCTTTTGTGCATTTTTTTCAGTTGCAATTGTTCCAGCCACTTTCTTCTGGTTTCTTCATGTCTTCTGCTAACTCTCCATCGTCTGCTGTCCATTTGCCCTTTCTTCTCTCCTAGTTTTTTTTCCATTCTCTCTCTACATCTGCTTTAACATACTAATCTTTCTCCTTTTTCTCTTTCCTCATTCCTATTTCATCCACTCAAATTTTACCCCTCCATCCTCAATCCCCACTTACTCTCCCAATACCTGGCCAATTGTAGATTTGTCTTCTCTCCCAGACAAAATATTTTTCCCCTCTCCATTTCACTTTCCCAGCTCCATCCCATTCTAATCCTCCCCCAACATCAGCTCCCTTCTAGTTCCAGCCCCACCCAGCATCCGCTCCCTTCTAGTCCCCCCATTAGTCCATTTCCAGTCCTATCCTAGCCTCACCATCAGCCCATTTCCAATCCTAGCCCCCCATCAGCCCATTTCCAATCCTAGCTCCCTCCCCTCACAGCCCATTTCCATTCCAAGCCCCCCTCCCCATCAGCCATTTGCAGTTCAAGCCCCCCTTCCACTCAGCCCATTTCCAGTCCTAGCAACCCCCCCCCAGCCCATTACCAGTCCTAGACCCCCCATAGCCCATTACCAGTCCTAACCTCCCCATAGCGCACTTCCAGTTTTACCCCCCATCACCCCATTTTCAGTCTTACCCCCCCCATAGCCCATTACCAGTCATAACCCCCCTGCCAATAGCCCACTTCCAGCCCTAACCCCCATTACCCCATTTCAGTCAGCCCTTCCATAGCTCATTACCAGTCCTAACTCCCCCCATCAGCCCACCTCCAGACCTTACTAACCCCCCCCTGCCCATTTCAAGACCAAGCCCCCACCAACGCCCATTACCAGTCATAAACCCCCAAGCCCATAGCCCATCTCCAGTCATACCCCCCCCCCCTGCCAAAAGCCCATCTCCAGTCATACCCCCCCCGCCAATAGCCCATTTCCAGTCCTACACCCCCCCCTGCCATTAGCCCATTTCCAGTCCTACACCCCCCCCGCCAATAGCCCATTTCCAGTCATACCCCCCCCCCGCCAATAGCCCATTTACAGTCATACCCCCCCCGCCAATAGCCCATTTCCAGTCATACCCCCCCCCTGCCAATAGCCCATTTCCAGTCCTACACCCCCCCCCCATAGCCCATTTCCAGTCCTACACCCCCCCGTGCAATAGCCCATTTACATTCCTACACCCCCCCCCTGCCAATAGCCCATTTCCAGTCCTACACCCCCCCCCCATAGCCCATTTCCAGTCATACCCCCCCCCTGCCAATAGCCCATTTCCAGTCATACCTCCCCCCCCCCGCCAATAGCCCATTTCCAGTCCTACACCCCCCCTGCCAATAGCCCATTTCCAGTCCTACACCCCCCCGCCAATAGCCCATTTCCAGTCATACCCCCCACCGCCAATAGCCCTTTTCCAGTCATAACCCCCCCCCCTGCAAATAGCCCATTTCCAGTCCTACACCCCCCCCCTGCCAATAGCCCATTTCCAGTCCTACACCCCCCCCATAGCCCATTTCCAGTCATACCCCCCCATAGCCCATTTCCAGTCATACCCCCCCCTGCCAATAGCCCATTTCCAGTCATACCTCCCCCCCCCGGCCAATAGCCCTTTTCCAGTCATACCCCCCCCCAATACCCCATTTCCCATCCTACACCCCCCCCCCCCGGTAAATTAAAAAAAACCTGGCTTCTGCTGCTCAAGCAGCAAAATCAGCTGTCCTGCGGCCCCTTCCCCTGTGCCCGGAGATCCGAGTCTGCTCTAACAGCGGCGTGCTTTTCAAGCCGCGTGGAGAGTATTCCCCTCTCGCGCGGCTTGAAACCGCGCGAGAGGGGAATACTCTCTTCGCGGCTTGAAAAGCACGCCGCTGATAGAGCAGACTCGGATCTCCGGGCACAGGGGAAGGGGCCGCAGGACAGCTGATTTTGCTGCGTGAGCAGCAGAAGACAGGATTTTATAAAAATTTGACAATTGATTCTGCCGCTGCCACGGCGGCAACGGCAGAAGCCAGGGTTTTGGGGGTTTTTTGTTTTCCTCCGTCGCGGGCTGCACAAAGTTGTCTCGCGGGCCGCATGCGGCCCGCGGGCCGCGTGTTTGAGACCCCTGCAATAAACAATCACCTCCAAGGTGCTATAAGATGGCCATCTCCCTAGTGATCCCAGGATGTACAGGGTCATCACCGGAATCAGCCTTGTACGTCCAGGGATCAGCCCTACCAATGCACCACCTACTCTCTGCCCCATGCCGTCCCTGTCCCACGCAGCACGTACAGAGACTCTGTACATGCAGCGAGGCCAGGGGGCAGCATCAACTGAGGGTTGATAGCGGGGCTGGACATCCCATCAGGACGTCCAGCCCCCCTATTTGTCTTCCTGAACTGGGGCTTCAGTTTCATTAAGGAACTGGAGTAAGATACATTTATTTATTTATTTAACATTCATTTATATACCGCATCTTCCAGAGATCAGTTGCGGTTCACAATAAACAACAATTAACAAAGCAAGGTTTGTTTTACATGGAACGTCTTATAATAAACAAACAATGTATTAACTAAACAGCATATGTAAATATAGAACAGAGTAATTAACTAAACAGAATGTATTAAACGTCTTATAATAAACAAAGTATTAACTAAACAGCATATGTAAAGATAGAACATAGTAATAACTAAACAGAATGTATTATCTAAACAGCGTAAGGCAATACAGAACAGAATAAAACTATATACATTTGGAAGTATTAGTACATTGGATCATCATATAATTTCAACTATGTATGTTATCCGTTTGAGTGAAAGGGTTTTTATTTGATACAGTCAGGTACCTGTTTAGCCTTTATCTAAATCGAGTGAAGCCCCGCTATCAACCCTCAGTTGATACATAGAGAAATATATATAAATGTACAGAACAGTCAATGGACAGAATCTCTTCAAGAAGAATACAGAAGGCAAGAAGTCATACAAGGCCTATGGAACTTTTGTCAGACAGAACTCCCTTCAAAAAGGTCATGGAAGATAGAATCTCATTCAAGAAGGATTTAGAAGCCCGTAAGTCATACAAGGACATACAGAACTGTTGTTAGATCAAGCTCCTTTCAAAAAGGTCATGGAAATTTATGTTATTCAAGGCCAAAGGCCTAGAAGCAGACAGAAATCTTTCAAGATGGTCACTAGCCATGCAAGGCCTATCTCAGAAACAGCATAGGTCACACAGGGCCTAAGGACTAAAAGCAGCAGAGTCTTTCAAGATGGTCATAAGCCACATAAGGCAAATTGCAGAAACAGCCAAATACCTGAATGGGTCCTGGACTAATCTAGCAGGACTCTAGGAAAGGAGATTATTGGACAAGTAAAACATCATCTTCCAAATCATCCTGCTAGATCAGTCCAGACAAGTGGGATGCACCCAAGCTGCCAATCCATTGGGTGGGAAAAACAACAAAGCTGCTTTAGCAATTTTACTTTTCACTATTGAAGGCCATGTCCGTTCTTGAAGGTATGCCTCCCTCAGGACCAGTGACATTTATTTATTTAAGAACATAAGATATGCCATACTGGGTCAGACCAAGGTCCATCAAGCCCAGTATCCTGTTTCCAACAGTGGCCAATCTAGGTCATACGTACCTAGCAGTTTCCCCAAAAGACACAGGTTTATTCAATCAGTTTTCTATACTGCCTTATCCTTCAATCAAAGTGGTTGTACTGAGGCAACTGAAGTTTGGGTGGCTTGCCCAAGGCCACAAGGAGTGCCTATGGGACTGGAAGCCCCAGTCCCTCTGGCCTGGGATTACTGTCCCCAGGTGGGATTTGAACTCCCAGCCCTCTGGCCTGAGGTGCCATGCCCTAACCACTAGGCCACTCCTCCTCCCCGATAACTTCCTCACACCAAACTGCCTAGATGACAGCCTCAGTATCTCCATTCAGGCGCATGACACTTGTAGAGAGGCACTGATGTCACTTCAACTGAGAATCAGCCAGAAGGATCCATCCTTCTTTGGCACAATGAAGCAGATGGAAAAACAGCCTTTGCTCATTTATTCAGAAGGGACGGGTACTCCAGCTTGGAAATGTACCAGCCTTTGTAGGAAGGCTTATCCAGTGACCTTCTTTATTTCAGAACCACATTGAAAAACCAAGAAGGTATCCAAAATGGGCTCACTTCTCTCTAGGGTGCAATCATGCTTAATAATGTCCAGAACCCAGAGATCAAAGAGGCTAATCCGGTTGTTCACTGGCTGCAATCTGGCATGGGCCCCGTATCCCATCATTGAGACAAACAAATGGCCGGTCACTGAAGAAGAAGAATCATGGAATTCTTCAAAAGGACCGTCACTGGACTCAAGAACTGGGATACGTAGAATATGGAGGGCACAGAGGATGGACAACAGACAAGACAACAAAGTCATTGCCAGGACCTCTTAGTTGAATGAAATTCGGACTCTTCAAAGTCCTACATCTGTTTCTCTAAGTTGTTTCCAAACAAGAGCATCCCTTTATAGGTGAGCTTGGATAACTGGGAATTCAGAAGTCCTTTCTGCAACTCAAAGTGTAATCAAGGCCAACTCTGTGCTACTATCATAGAAACATAAAAGCAGAAAAAGACCATATGGCCTTCCATATCAACTACTATAGTCCCTTTTTTTTCCTCTAGAGATCTTTTGTGTTTCTCTCATGCGGTCTTGAATTCAGATACCGTCCTCGTCTCTACTACCTCCACTGGGAGACTATTCCATGTATCTACCACTCTTTCCGTAAATAAATATTTCTGCGTATTACTCCTGAATCTATCTCCTTTCACCCTCATCCTATGCCCCATTGTTGCTGAGCTTCCTTTCAATCAAAAGAGGCTCTCCTCTTGCGCATTTAAACATCTCTATCATGTCTTCTCTATCCTGCCTTTCCTCTAACATATACATATTAAGATCTTTAAGCCTGTCCCCATTTATTTTATAATGAAGACCACTGACCATTTTAGTAGCCACCCTCTGCACTGACTCTATCCTATTTATATCCTTTTGATGGTGTGATCACCAGATTTGCACAAAATACTCCAAATGAGGTCACATTAGAGGAGGGGTTCTCAACCCTGTCCTCGGGACCCACCTAGCCAGTCGGGTTTTCAGGATAACCACAATGAATATGTATGAGAGAGATTTGCATACACTGCCTCCATTATATGCAAATGTCTCCCATGCATATTCATTGTGGTTATCCTGAAAACCAGACTGGCTAGGTGGGTCCCGAGGACAAGGTTGAGAATTAGAGAGACATAGTGTCTCTCTATCGCCTCATTTTTTCTGCTGGCCATTCCTCTCCTTATGCACCCAAGCATCCTTCTGGCTTTCAGCATCACCTATTCTACCCATTTAGCCACTTTAAGATCTTCAGAAATAATCATACACAGGTCCCACTCTTCTTTCATTGACAGAAGTACTTCACCCCCTATACTTTACTTGCTCCCTTGGGTTTTTGGAGCATTAAATCTCAGCTGACAAATTCTTGTCCATTGTTCAAGCTTAGCTAGATCCCTCCTCATATTATCTACTTCTTCCTGGGTGTCTACTCTATTGTAGGTTTTGGTATCATCCACAAAGAGGCAAACCTTACCTGATGGTCCTTCCGCAATATCACTAACAAAAATGTTAAAAAGAATCAGACCAAGGATAGATCCCTGCATCACACCACTAGTAACATCCTTCTCCTCAGAGAGAGTTCCGTTTACCTATACACTTTGTCGTCTCCCATTCAACCAATTTCTAACCCAGTCCATTGCTTTAGGGTCCATCTTTAAGGTGCTCAATTTATTTATAAGTCACCTGTGCAGAATGGTGTCAAAGGCTTTACTGAAATCTAAGTACAGCACATCTAGGGCTCTCCCTCAGTTCAACTCCCTAGTCACCTAGTCTAAGAAATCAATCAGATTTGCCTGACAAGCCCTGCCACTAGTAAACCTATGCTGCCTCAGATTCTGCAGTCCATTGGACTCCAGAAACCTCGCTATCCTCTGTTGTAGCAGCATTTCCATTAATTTACTCACCATAGGGGTCAGACTAAGTGGCCTGTAGTTCTCAGCCTTATTCTTACTTCTGCTTTTGTGTAAAGGGACCATACAGGTCTTTCTCCAGTCCTCTGGGACCACTCTGAACTCTAAAGAAGCACTGAAAAGGTCAGTGCGTGGAGCCACTAGAACGCTCCCATGTTCCTTTAATAGTCTTGGATATATTCCATCCATCCCCATTACTTTGTCTACTTTTAGTCTAGTTAGCTCCTCATGAACACAGTTTTCTGAAAATTGTTCAAGATCCCCTTCACTTCTGTTCCTATTTCTGGGTGTTTTCTGAGGTCCTGCTCCTGGCCCTTCATCTGTGAACACAGAACATAAATATTTGTTAAGTAATTCTGCTTTATCCTCATCAGTTTCTACATATTCTTCCCCTTCACCCTTGAGTCTGACAATGCCACTTTTGCCCTTCCTCCTCTCACTAACATATCTAAAAAATGGCTTCTCTCCCAATTTTATTGCATTGGCTATTTATTTATTTATTTAGCTGTATTTATATCCCGCTTTTCACCGGGTCAAAGCGGTCAATTGGGGGATACATTTAACATGAGGGGATATGAGACACATACGCTAATACTTACAGGGAACATGGGCAATGGAGGGTTAAGTGGCTTGCCCAAGACCACAAGGAGTGCCTATAGGACTAGAAATCCCAGTCCCTCCGGCCTGAGATTGCTGTCCCCAGGTGGGATTTGAACCCCCGGCCCTCCGGCCTGAAGTACCTTGTCCTAACCACTAGACCACTCCTCCCATGTTTCTTCTTATTTTTGTGTCTTTACTTTCCTGACTACTTTCCTAGCTTCTCTAAGTTTTTCCAAATATTGATGCTTGTCTTCCTCTCTCTGTGATCTCTTCAATTTTATGAAGGCCACCCTCTTTTTCTTCACCTTTCCAGCTGTTTCTTTTGAGAACCACAGTGGCCTACTTTTCCTTTTACATTTATTTACCTTTCTAACAAAAGTGCTTGTTGCCCCTAAAATATCCCCTTTTAGTTTTGCCCATTGCTTTTCTACATCCTCCAGCTATTGCTATCTCACTAAATATTCCATGAGGTATTGCCCCATCTTGGCAGTTATTTTTTTTAAAGTCTAAGACCTTCACTTTTGAATGGACTTTATAAGCCCTAATCCTAATACTGAACCACACCATCTGGCGATGACTGGATATGAGATGATCTCCCACTAATACCACCAGGGAGTGGAGGAGTAGCCTACTTGTTAGAGCACTGGCTTGAGAACCAAGCAATCAGGCTTCAATTCCCATTAGCACTCCTTGTGGCCTTCGGCAAGTCACTTAACCCTCCATTGCTCAGAAAAAACCCAAGTTATCAATGTCCCTGTTTAATGTACATTGCCAAGTTTAAGTTACAATGTAACAAAGTATACACCCTGTAAATAATTTTAACAACTTACTGTTCTGTTTTATATAAAAAGTTATATGTAAAAACTATTCTGTTTTATGTAAAAAGTCAAAAGGTTATATGTAAAAAGTTAAAAAGTTCTTGTTCTATGTAATGTTATACGAATGTATACAATTGTTCCATGTAAACCGCCCCTGATCTCTGGAAGGGGCGGTATAGAAGAAATAGATAAATAAATAAAATAAATAAATGTAAACAGCTTTGATTGAAATGATAAAGTGGTATAAAAAACTGTTAAATAAATAAAATCAGAAACACATTCCCCATTGGTAAGCACCAAGTCTAGTATGGCCTCTTCACACGTGGCTTCTGTTACCAGTTGCTGGAATAGTTCTTATAGAGACTCTAGGATCTCCTTAACTTTAGATGACACCACACCAGGTATGTGCCAATCAACATCTTGCATATGAAAATCACCTATCAGTAGCACTTCTCCTATTATAGCAATACTGCATATATTTCTATTAAATCTCCATCCATCTCTTCTCCTTCTGAAGGAGATCTGTAGATCACACCAGTGCAAACAGATTTCCCTTTTCATCTTTGTAGTTTCATCCAGTGCCTCCTTGCTCCCTTTTAAGCCCTGTAAGTCTACAGCTTTAACATTATCTTTTTTTAAACAGTGCCACTCCTCCGCCCTTTCTTTCTGAATAAAGTATAACTCAATATAATTACATCCAAGTCATAGTTGTTTGTGAACCATGTCTCCATAACTGCCATGAAATCCAAGTCAGCTTCTTCTATTAAAGCCTCAACATCTGGGATCTTATTTCCCATATGACGGGCATTTATGCACACCGTTTTCCAGTTGTCTCCCCATTTCCAGAGAGGTATTTAATATTTTACTTACTTGAGGGCTTTCATTTACCTGGGGGCTTTCTTCGCCCAACCCCAACGATTCAAAGCCCTCTTCAATAGATTAGCCAGTCTGCTGCAGAAGACACTTTGACTCTTCTTGGCTAGATAGATGCCATCTCTGCGCTGCAGCCCTTGAAAAATCATCCCACGGTCCAGAAAATCAAAACGCTCTCAATGACACCACACACACAGTCATGCATTTATCTCCAGGATACGAGCTTCTCAGCCTTGACCTTTGCCCTCAACAGGGAGGACTGAAGAGAACATCACCTACACACCTATCTGCTTCACCCTATGTCCCAGAGTCATGAAGTCATTTTGATATGCTCAGAGGGATACCTAGCAATATCATTTGTGCCGACATGGATGAGCAATATGGGATAATAATCACTAGACTTGATGAGTTTCAGTACCTCTCAGAAAAGAGTGACCAACCGCTACCACCCTTTGCTTCCTTGTGGTCACTGATTCCACAACTTGGGGTGCTTGAGCTCTGTTTTTTTCCCTTTCCTGGGATGTTTTCACCTCTTCCACTTCCAGGGCTGCATACTGGTTCTTCAATTTGAGTCCTGGAGGAATTGGATTGTCAATTCTGCAGGCTCTGGTCTCTCTTCATTATGTAGCATCCCATTTTTAACTCTGTCAGAGAGCTTAGATACTTCAAGAAGCATCTCACTGATATACTTCTCATTGTCTCAAATGCTTCTCAGTCTCGCCACCTCTTCTCTGAGCTCCTCCACTTTTTTCATGAGGGCTTCAGCACATGGAACTGGTCCCTGACTGGCATCTGAACAGAGGTAGAAGCTGTAATGAGGGCAACAGCTTTGGCAATACGATTTTTCCCAGCCATCATCAACTGGTGGAGCTTTGGTACCTGTTGAAGTAAATGAGAGAAATCTACCAATCCCTAACTTTTCCTCAGCTGTTCTTTAAGAGCAAAAGCACCTAACTTCTTTTATGTGTGTTCTATGTCCCTGTGTGTAGCCCTGCTTGCTTGCTAAATAGTTATTACTTTACACTAGTAAATTTCGATATTATTTATTTATTTAACAAGGTA
The DNA here is from genome assembly GCA_033557465.1 of Ichthyophis bannanicus. Taxonomy (NCBI): domain Eukaryota; kingdom Metazoa; phylum Chordata; class Amphibia; order Gymnophiona; family Ichthyophiidae; genus Ichthyophis; species Ichthyophis bannanicus. The sequence goes on along the minus strand of CM066031.1, from coordinate 138,568,488 downwards.
TATAACCATGTTCTCTTCAGTCAAAGCAATTTTATTTATTTAATTATTTAAACTGTTTTCTATACCGCCTTATCTTGTAATCAAAGCGGTTTACAAGAAACTTGAACTCAAATTGGATACATTAAACTTGGAGTAATAAAAGGTAGTAACTATTTACACGTTGTTTAACATATTTACAATAGTTCTGCTGTCTATGTCAGAGTTGGTTATCGTGTCTTTGGGGTGTTAAGAGTCCTTTGTTGGGTTTGGTGTGGTTGTTATGCTATGTGATGTGTCCATAGTGTTCTGTGAACAGAAGAGTCTTGATTTTTTTCCGGAAGTCTTTGATGTCTTTGGTGGAACGGACATCTTGAGGCAGGGTGTTCCATAGTTTTGGTGCGGCTAGTAATAGTGCTCTTTTGGATGCTGATTGCTTACTTTTCCTGAAGTCTGGTGGCACATTGATCATGTAGCTGTTATTGGTTCTTCTGAGGTGGGCGCTTTCATCTCTTCTAAATAGGGTTTCCAGTGTGTCGGCTGAGGAGTGGTAGATGATTTTGAAGATGGTTAGTATTGTTTAAAACTTGTCACGTGCTTGGATTGGTACCCAGTATAGTTGATATAGTATTGGTGTGATGTGATCTGTTTTATTGGTTTCACTGATGATTTGTGCTGTTGTGTTCTGCACCATTTGCAATGGGTGAATGGTTTGTTTTGGTAGGCCTTGGTAGAGCGAGTTGCATAATCCAATATTTGTGTGATCAAATAGTCCGGAAGTGATCATGGTGTAGGAGTGGCTTAATCCTTCTTATGATATTTAATTTGTGGCATGCCTTCACTGCTGTCTTGTTTATATGAGATTGGAGGTTTATATTTTTGTCTAATGTGATGCCTAAGTAGTGCCCTTCCTCTTTTACAGGTATGGTTTGGTTGAGCAATTGGATTTGTTGTGGAAGGTTGAAGGTGGTGCTGCTGCTGATGTACAGCGCTTCTGTTTTCCTGTAATTCAGTGTGAGGTGGTTGCTGGTGAGCCAGGTGGCTACATCTTCTAGGCATTGAGTTATGGTTGAGGTGTTTGGTGCTTCCAGGTTAATTGGAGTGTAGACCATGATGTTGTCAGCATACAGATGGAATAGTACGTTATGTTTCTTGATGATGTCGCAGACGGGTTGCATGTATAAGTTGAACAGTACTGATGAGAGTGCTGATCCTTGTGGGATATTCTGCGTAGTGGGGAAGGGTGTGGATTATTTTGTTCCACATTTTACCTGTTGTAGTCTGTCCTTTAGGTACGAGGTAAACCATTTCAGAGTAGTGTTGCAGATGCCAGTTTCCTGGAGACGTTGAATTAGGATGGGGTGTGAGACTGAGTCAAAGGCGGATGAGATGTCCATGAAAATGAGGAGAAATCCATTTTTTGGACTGTCTATTCCTTTCAGGATGTCGTTAAAGAGTGATGTCAGGAGTGTCTCTACATTGTGGCATGACTTAAAGCCATGTTGCTGTGGGTACAGTGGTGCATTGCAGTCTATATGTTCCTGTAGCTGTGTTTGTACAGCCTTCTCTATGATTTTTGCAAGAAATGGTAGGCTGGATATTGGGCAGTCAGCTGCGGGGTCTGATTTGCAGAGTGAGGTGTTCTTCAAGATAGGTCGAATGGTTGCTTGCTTGAGGGAGGTTGGCATGTGTCCTTGTTGCAGGGAAATAATTTGACTATTTTTTGTATATAAGGACTGAGTTGTTCTTTAGTGGTTTTTATCCATTGCACAGGCCAAGGGTCGTTTGGAGAAGTGTTGGTGTTGAGGGCGACAATTATTTGCTCAATCTGACTTTGAGGAGGTTTGGTAAATTCTTCCCATGTTTTAGCGGAGGTTTGTATTTTATTGCCGCTGCATTCTGTGGTTGTTATGCATGGGTGTTTGTTGAGTTTGTTTTATTTTTTGGCTAAGTGGTTCTTGAGGGTGGATCTCGATGGTCTCCTGGAATGTGTTGTCACTGGTGAGAGCTCGTACGATGTTGAAAAGCTCTCTTGGCTTGTTTACAGATCGCATGATTAGGTTTGTTGTTTACAGTTGTTGATCAAAGAGTTGTAATTGTTCTGCTTCGTGTGGTATAGTCATTGCATGTCAGGGTCTTTGGTTTTCCTCCATTTCCTTTCAATTTTCCTCAGTTCTCTTGTTGCATCTCTAATTGCGCTGTAGTACCAAGGGAGGGATAGTTTGGTGCATGTGTGTGTGTAGTTTCTGTGAAGTGCAACTGCTGCAGCAGATACTGTAATGTGCTGGTCCAATTTTCAATGATTTTTATCAAGGTCATCTGTATTTTGTATTTTCAAGAAGGTTTCTTAACAAATGATTTAAATCTTCTTTTGGTTTCTGATTTTTCTTGTGTATGCGTTGGTTGGTTGATCTGCATTGTGATGGTTATTATGTGATGGTCTGACCATGGTATTGTTAGAATTGTTGGATGGGAAACTGTGCTAGATGTTTGTAGTGCTTTGGGGATGAATATGAGGTCTGGGGTTGTTCCATGTCTGTGGATGGGTTCTTTGATCAATTGTTGATATTGTAGTGCTTCCATACCCTTGAATTTACATGAAACATTAATGGCAGGGGAAATGCTTCACATAAAACTGGGTTTAATATAGATTAAGTTGTTCCCTTTGTAAAATTACCTAAACAAAGCTCCTTGAAGAATGGAAAATTGTTTACTGTTAGTAGATATTCAAATGTCGAACTATTTACTTCCTAGATTTGATTTTATTTATTTGTTTGGTTTTATATACCGCGCTATTTTAAATCAGCGCGGTTTACAGCACAACAACTCAATACATAGAACAGGTTTACATAGCTTAACAAGCAATAAAAATCTTGCTTTATTGCTTAATAATCCTGCTTTATTGCTTACTAAGCAATAAAAATCTGTTATCTTTTGTTAACAAGCTAAGGTGAAATTAGGCCTTACCTGCTAATTGGCTTTCTTTGAGGAACTCCAATCCAGTCCCACACCTCAGGTTAGTCAACCCTCACCAACAGCTTGGAAACTGAGCATGTCACAATTTAATGACATCAGGATACTTAGGCAGCCGGCACCTCCCACCAGTCCCAGTAACCTATTGACAAAGCAGACTCACCGGAGCAACAAATAAGAATTTAATATCAGAACTTTAACAACTATAACAGGAAAAAAACATAAGGGCAAAAACACCCTCCCCCTCCGTGGCTCCCACCCTATACATGGCAGCCCACCCCACCAAAGGCACTCCCTAGAGGATAGGACAGGCTTCTTATGACACACAACCTGCGTGCCTTCTCCTTTTGCACTGCGGTGCTGCTTAGACCATGCTAGGCTTTTACTAAGATGAGATTCTCCAGGCCCAGGGTCATGAGCACCGCTTTTGAAATGCAGATGGGAGGGTTTCGGGACTGGACGGGAGTTCCTCAAGGAAAGCCAATTAGCATGTATGGCCTAATTTCACCTTCCTTATCATCCCTCCAGTCCAGTCCCGCACCTCAGGGATGTAACAGAGCTACTTAACTGCGGGAGGGACCTACGAGCACAGCCTGGAGCACTGCTGATCCGAACTTCGCATTCCCCGCCGCTTGCACGTCCAACCTGCAATGCTTCGCAAATGTATGCAGGGGCGACCAGATGGCAGCCCGAGAAATATCCCCTGGTGGGACTAAACTCCCCTCTATCCAGGAGATCGCCTGTGCCCCGGTAGAATGAGCCTGCAGGCCCTGCGGGACTACTTTTCCCCGCAACAAATAGGCTGATGCAATTGCATCCTTAATCCATCTGGAAATTTATTTATTTAGACAATTTTGTATAACACCTTATCCTTCAATCAAAGTGGTCACAGCACAATTGGGGGATACATTTAACATGAGGGGATATGAGACACATACACAGGGAACATGGGCAATGGAGGGTTAAGTAGAAATGTAGAATTTCGCCATTGCCTCCCCCTTACGCAGCCCCCCAAACAGAACGAAAAGCTGATCCAACCTTTGAAAGGAAACCGTTCTCTTGAGATACCTTCTTAAGGCTTGTCTGACATCCAGAAGACATAACTGCAGATCCGCCAAGCCTTCAGCCAGATCTGACAACACCGGGAGGGTGACCAGCTGATTCAGATGAAATGGTGACCACTTTTGGCAAGAAAGAGAGCACTGTCCATAGGACCACCTTCTCCCTGGAAAAGGATAGAAAAGGCTCCCTGCATGACAAGGCCTAGAGTTCCGAGATCCTCCGGGCGGAACAGATTGCCACCAAAAATACCGTCCTCAAAGTTAAGTCCTTCAGGGAACATGCCCCCAATGGCTCGAAGGGCTCCCGCATCAGAGCTGAAAGCACCAAACTGAGATTCCAAGAAGGCACCAGCACCTTCCTGGGCAGGCAGAGCTGCTTAACTGCTTTCAGGAAATGAGTTACCTCCGGGTGAATTCCCAAGGAAACCCCTTGGATCCTGCCTCAATAACACGCTAGTGCGGCCACTTGCACCCTCAAAGAGCAACATGCGAGCCCCTTCTCAAACCCCGCCTGGAAGAATACCAACATCTCTGGAACAGACGCAGCCAACAGCCTACACCTCCTATCTGCGCACCAGTCCTCAAAAACTCTCCACACTCGAATGTAAGACAAAGATGTAGACCTCTTCCTAGCCTTAAGAAGGGTGGATATCATCTGAGTGGAATAACCTCGCTTCCTTAACCTAGCTCTCTCAAGAGCCATGCCGTAAGCGAAAACTGATCCACCTGAGGTATTAAGATTGGACCCTGAACCAGCAGATCTGATCTGCTCGGAAGCCTCCATGGCTTGGCCACCAACAGCCAAACAGAGTCTGCGTACCACAGGTGTCTGGGCCAATCCAGGGTGATCAGGACAATCAGCCTGCAGTGTGCCTCCACTCTCTGAATCACGCACCCTATGAGCACCCATGGCGGGAAGACATAGAGAAGCTCCTGTCTGGGCCAACGCTGCACGAATGCGCCCAGTCCTTCTGACATTCTCTCTCTCTCTGCTGCCTGAAGAACCTGCTCGTTTTGGCCAATGCAAATGTCGCCATCAAATCCATGACTGGCGCCCTCCAACGGCGCACTATCTACTTGAAGACTTTCTGGTTCAGTTGCCACCCTCCTGGATCCAAGCACACTTGACTGAGATAGTCTGCTGTGTCATTCTCTTTCCTGGCCATGTGTGCCGCTGAGATCTCCTGCAGATGGGCCTCCGCCCAACTGAGCAACATCTCCGCCTTGCTCTCCAACCTAGCACTGCCTGTGCCCCCTTGCCAAATAATGTACGCTATTGTGGTGGCATTGTTGTAGAACACCAATACTGCCTTCCCGCGCAGCAAGGAGAACGGCTGTCATCTCCAGACAATTGATGGGCCACATCCCCTCTTCTGCTGTCCACTGACCTTGAGTGACATGCCCCTTGCAATGGGCTCCCCAGCCTGAAAGTCTGGTATCCGTTGTTAGGGGAACCCAGAGCGGACAATGGGACACCTGCCGCCAAATTCTCTTCGCGGATCCACCATTTGAGCACTGTCCGAACCTGCCCTAGACAGATCAATGGGCGCGATAGAGAATGTTGCTGATGTGACCAGTGGCACGGAAGTGCTCTCTGCAACAGTCTCATGTGGGCCCGCACCCAGGGGACCAGTTCTATCGTTGCCGCCATAGTCCCTAACAGCTGAAGATTGTGCCACACAGTTGGCTCCTTCATGCGAAGGAACTGCCGGAGCTGCAGCCTTAGCACCTGTATCCTCTTTTATGGTAGAAATATTCTGCCGCAGCTGGTGCTGAAGTACGCCCAGAGATACTCGAGATTCTGCGAAGCAGTCAAGTGATTCTTTGCGAGGTGGATGACCCAGCTGAGACTCTGCAAGAAGTTGACTACCCGAGCCGTGGCCCACGTGCTCTCCCGCTTGGATTTTGCTCGAATGAGCCAATCATCGAGGTACGGATGCACCAGTATGCTTTCTTGTCCTAATGCTGCCACCACCATGACCATTATCTTGGTGAATGCGAGGCCAAACGGCAAGGCCTGAAATTGAAAATGCCCCATGGGCATCGCAAAGCGGAGAAACTGGTGATGGTCTGGGTGGATGGGGACATGGAGTTATGCTTCTGAAAGGTCCAGAGAGGTAAGGAACTCCCCCTCTCTCACAGCCATAATCACTGACCTGAGGGTCACCATATGAAACTTGGCACTCACAGGCACCTGTTCACCAGCTTGAGGTCGAGAATGGGTTGACTCTTCTTTCTTGGGGACTATGAAATAAATGAAGTATTGACCTGTGCCGCATTGCTCCGTGGGCATCGGTACTACCGTTTTCAACCTCAGGAGTCTTTTGAGTGTTTCCTGCACCTCCTGCGCCTTTCATGTGCGCCTTGCAGGGGGGAGCGAATGAAGGCCAGCATGAGCAGTCTGGCGAACTCTAGCACATAGCCATCCCGCACCACATGTAGGACCCACTGGTCCGATGTAACTCGGGCCCAGGCAGGGTAGAAGTCCTGCAATCAAACTCCCACAGGCTGTACTCCCACCTGGGCCCCCCTCGCTTCATTGTGGTTTCTTTTGGGCTGAGGAGGCCACGGAGGCTGAGAAGAAACCTCTACCTGCTCCACGAAACCCCCAAAATGACAATCCCCTGGAGGCAAACCGCCTTCTTTGGGAAGGCACAAAGCACACCATCTGAAAACGTTTAAATTCCTGGGATTGCCCTCTGCCCGAACCAGCGCTATGGCCCTGTTTTGGCTTGTCCTCGGGAAGGCGCCCCTCTTTGGACTCCCCCAAGTCATTTACCAACTTCTTTAGCTCCTCTCCAAACAACTGCTTGCCTTTGAATGGCAGTTCACTCAAGAGGGCCGTTGAGGAAGCATCCGCTGACCAGTTGTGGAGCAAGAGGCAGCAACGTGCCGCCACCAGTGAGGCCATACTGCTAGAGAGTCTTCTAACCAGATCATAAAAGGTGTCTGCCAAGTAGGCCGCTCCAGACTCAATTCTCGCTGCGGCCCCTTGTTCCTGGGACCCCTCTGCCGACTCAGGGATGCTTTGTGTCCAACGCAAACATGCACGCGCCACCAAGGTCCCACAAGTCGATGCCTGTAGGGACAGCACACTCACATCAAAGGCCTGCCTCAGCAGGGAATCTAGTTTTCTATCCTGGATGTCCTTAAGTGCTGTACTGCCCTCTATGGGAATCATGGTCTTCTTAGTTACTGCTGACACAGCAGCGCCAACCTTTGGAGCCCAGAACATCACTTTTTCCTTTTCCGACAACAGATACAAGCGGGTCATGGCTCGAGAACCTCCGAGCCCTGCCTCCAGAAGATCCAATTCCTCCAGGATCATCTACTTAACGACCCTGTGCAGGGGGAACACCGTCTGAGGTTTGTGCACAGCCTGCAGAATCAGGTCCTCAGGGCCTCCTCTTCGGTCACTTTTTTCGCAGGCATGTTGAGTGCCTTGAGGGACTCGTTAATGAGGGCTGCCAGTTCTTTCTTCTGAACTCACTTTGACAATGCATGACAACTCCTCCTGCGGGATCTCCCCCTCTACTAGCTCCTCCAGCTCCAAACCAGTCCCTGGCTCCCCATTTGAGGAAAGGGAACTGGTATCGTCAGTCGTCTCACACTTGAGGCACCTCTTAGGTGGGAGCGGCACCAGGTCCGGCCCAGAACCCTGCTTATCTTCCTGAGCACTTCGTTTCCTAGTGCCGCTCACCTGGATTTCCCCCTGCTGCTTTAAGCAAAATGCCTTATGGATTAGGAGCATAAATTCGGGGGAGAAATCTCCCAGGACCCCCTTCCCCTGCGCCTGGGAGGAAGAGGGACCCAGAGAGGCCAAGCCTTGATGAAATGGCAGCAGCACTCTCTTTCTGCTGCTTGGGATCCTGAGACTGCGGGACAGCCTCTTCAGAGGTCCCCGCTGCCTGCTGCACGTTCTGCTCTGCCGTGTGCGCCTCTGCTGTGCACCCCTAGCAAACCCCCTCAGTGGAGAGAGAGCTCCTACGTGCTCCACAGGTAACACACTGGGGTTTTGTAGGCATGACCCCCTTGGTCTAAGAGGTCCCCGCCGGAGCAACTTAACCACTGCTCTCCAATTCTGATAATCCTTTTTTTTTCTTTCAAAAACACGTTGAAAAACTCCCAACTGCACAGGAAAGTACTACCAACAACCAAAACCCCAAAGAAAATCAAAGAAACCAAAAAGAAACTGAAGGCAACTAAAGAAAACCAAACGAAAACGGAAAGAAAATAAATGCTGCCAGCCTTCCTGCGAAAACAAAATGGCGCATCTTACCGCTCCCGCTGTGCACAGGCCTCTGCCATGAGATCAAACCGACCTTTGCAGGTTTTCTTGCACCAACTCACTGGGTCCGCGCCGGTACACACACTATGCGCTGGTGCCGGTTCCCCCAGTGCCCAGCCTTTGCAGTGACAACTGCTGTTCCTCTCTTGGTGCTCAGCCGAACTGCGGTTTCAGCACCGAGAAGGGGGAGAAAATGAAAACGACGTGCCTGATCCTGGTCCGTCACCTGTCCCCCTCCTGCTCTACAGTTCCTCACCCGCTGCATGGGTTCAAGAGCTGCAACTGCCTCCCTTGAAGGAACTCTGGTGGCACTGCAGCATTCACCCCCATCCAAGGATCTTCTGCTGTCTTTTTTTAACGAACAGACAGACCAAAGTCACAGCCCCCGCCTCCCCCTGCAGGGTACCGGGCCGGTGTAGAGTGGGTGGAGGAGGGAGGAGTCTCCCAGAACAGTAGACCACAGAAACTTAAAAATTAAATTAAATCAAATCAAATCAAATGAAAACTCAAAGCAAAGAACTCTCTAGTTGTCTCTACAATGAGTCCAGATTAGGGATCACCTGCTCCAGCTGCTTGGAGACTCAGCTTACTGGGGCTGGTGGGAGGTGCCAGCTGCCTAAGTATCCTGATGTCATTAAATTGTGACATGCTCAGTCTCCAAGCTGCTGGTGGAGGTTGATTACCTTGAGGTGCGGGACTGGACTGGAGGGACGATAAGGAATGGGGGAATTATCCTATAAAGAAAGAATTCTTACATGAGGTGGGAGGAAGCTGGGGTGGGAAAGGGGAACCAAACACCTGATGAGGTTAGTGACTTCAAAAAGCTTGCTTACCTCTTAGAAATTGAAGGCTTCAGGAGGAAAGAAAAAACTCTAACAGCAGAAAAATAGCTTTGCCCACAAACACAAAAAAATGCCCCTTTTGCAATAGAGAATAAAAAGACCCCATTGAAATCTCCTTGGGCACAAGAGGGATCAGGCCATTCCTCGTATCTGATCAGAAAGGCGCTCTACACTCAAAGTTCTGCAGGGTCATCTTCCAGGGGAGCTTGTATCCACTGAGGTAGGGCATGGATCCACCTGCATATCTAGCAGGCACATGCAACAGCAAGGTCTAACATATAGCAACTGCGGGAAGCACTGTAATGGAAGAAATTCGGCACACCTGTCAAGACTGATCCTGGCTTCAGACACTGTTGGGTCACTCCCCACAGCAGAAATAAAGAAGCTGAGGCTGTACGTACCCCGAGGAGCCCAAGCAGAAGCGACAGCTGGACTCCATGCTGCCCCTAGTTGTCCTGAGTGGCCAGGGGAATGGAGGGGACAAAGCTGAAGCATTTAAAGGCTGTGTGAAGACAAGGGCCTCGATCCACTAAATTCTGACTGCTCAACTAGTCTACAATCCTAACTGGGAGCAAATCCTTTTTAACCCCCTCCACAGAGGAAGTGTCAATGGGGTATCCAAGGAACCCCCTGGAGACATCCACCATTGTGCTCTACCGGGGAGAACCTTTAAAAAAAGCTGCTCAGGAGCTAATATGATCTGAAATCAAAGCGCATCAGGAAACAGCATCCACCATCTGCTGGGAGACAGAAATATTGAAGTTTGCCCCTTCCATCTCTGACATTGATCTTTTCCTTTCAGTTTTCTTTTATTTTTTCTCTATCAAGTCAAATTTAATTTCTTCTTCTTACCATCCAGTTCTTCATCTCCCCCACCTTTTACCGTGTCTTCCTGCCATTTCTCAACCTTTAACACAGCCCTCTCACCCCCATCTCTCTATCCTTCCCCAGTCACTTATTCCCCAGTCTTTAACTCTCTCCTTTCATTTCTTGTCTTCTGCCCAGCATCTCTCCCCTTCTCTCCTGCCCTGTCTTGTTTCTTCCCTTCTCTCACAATCTAGCATCTCCCCCTTTTCTCATTCTAACCCCTCCATGTCCAGCATTCTCCCTCTCCCTCTCATCCCTCATCCAGCATCTGCCCTCTGCCCCCCTTCGCATCCAGCATCTCCCGTCCAACCATTAACCCCCCCCCTTTGTATGCAGCATCTCCCTTCCAGTCATTAACACCCCATTGGTATGCACCATCTCCCTTGAATCAATTAACATCCGTCCCCCTTTGGTATCTCCCTTCCAGCCATTAACACCCCCTTTGGTATCCAGCATCTCCCTTCCAGTCATTAGCCCCCCTTTGCCTTGCCCTGTCACCGCCGCGGTTGCTCTTTCTATGTCTGCAGTAACAGCAGCAGGCATCAAATGTTAACCATTAAAAAAAAAGGCAGGGGTCTTCACAACTCCATGCTTGGAAGGCCTGCACATGCAGAATGCTGTCAAAGGCTTTACTGAAACCATATCTATGGCTCTCTCTCAGTCCAAATCTATGGTTGCCCAGTCAAAGAAATACATTAGATTTGTCTGACAAGGCCTGCCTCCAGTAAAACCATGCTGCCTCAGATCCTGCAATCCAGTGGATTCCAGAAACCTCATATCCTTCTGTTTTAGCAGCATTTCCATTAATTTACTCACCAAACTAACTGGCCTGTATTTCCCAATCTCATCCTTTCTTTCGCTTTTGTGTAAAGGGACCACATGTGATTTTCTCCAGTCTTTTGGGACCACTCCCGACTCTAAAGAAGCATTGAAAAGGTCAGACAGTGGAATCATTAGAACGTCCCCAAGTTTCTTCAATACTATGGATATTTCCCATCTGGCTTATATCCCTGGGTTCTATTGAATGGTATCACCTACCTGTGAGGATTTATATTCTTCATATGTGAGAACACAGGGTACTGATAAGAAAATTAGCATTATTCCTATTACTCAGCACAGTATTTATTATTACTCACCTGGGTATGAGTCAGTAGCTGCTCTTTCTCTCGACTCCTGGAGATCCCAGACATTCGGCTCTTCCTCTTGTTTAATCCTCGATAATATATCAAGATTGATCCTTTCATAGCCTGTTTTCAGGAATAAACATGAAAAATTAGTTATATTTCCCTAATAGTCACTGAAAAATACAAAGCTGTAGCTCTCAGGGAGCAGAAAATGATAGGGAAGCAGAGAGAGAATCTACTACTGCCATCCATCATAAATCAGCGGGATCCGAGGGGTTATTATACCTCATTTCGAGTACTTTGGTAGTGGAACAAATCATACATTTTTATAATCAATAACATAAGAAATGGGAATCATTTTATAAGGGCTGAAATTAGTGAGAAATGTGTACTGTGCTTTTCAATTGCATCAATTAGATGCGAACTCCTCCTTATGAAACCTCTCCTCAAACAGTGGATAAACATAGATACATGCAAGCCATACACAAGGAACTTTACCCATACTGAGAGGGCACAATTATATAAAAGCCCATTTCCACAGGGCAAGCACTGCTTTATCCAAGGAAATGACTTGAAAAATTACGCTCCCTATCTCCCCTCACCTCAAGTGCCCACTTGGAGGGTAAGCTGTCTGGGGCAGGGACAGACTGTACCTCAAATATATAAACTGCCTCAGAAAAATCCAAGTTACCAATGTCCCTGTTTAATGTACATTACCAAGTTTAAGTTACAATGTAAACCACTTTGAGTAAATGATAAAGTGGTATAAAAAAACAGTTAAATAAATCTGTAAGTCCTCTTGAGCTAAAACTGGAAGAAGGAAACTTGTAGGTCACATAGGATAGTCTTTTGATCCCTCAGACCTGGACCTCATCCTGCCATTTTGAGAGAGACGATAGGAATGAGACAAATCCTGAGCATACTGCAAGAATGTACAAAAAGCCCACCTCATATTCCCGTGTCTGCTAGAAATACAGATAATTCAGTCCTTACCTAGGGACATCAGGGTCTCATAATTCTCCTTCATCACCTCCCTGTAGAGCTCCTTCTGTCCTTCATCTAAATACTCCCACTCCTCTTGGGAGAAAGAGACAGTGATGTCCTCAAACGTCACCCGCACCTGAAACACAAACCAGAAACACACGCAGGGACAAGTGAAGGTGCTCAGAATGCATTAGATTTCAGCTGGTTTTATTCTTCTGTCATTTTATCATGGAAGAGGTGGATGCCAGGATCCCTGTCCCCTCAAATGAACTCTCAGAATTGTCCAACGTTCCCTCTAAGCAGTGCAGGAATCCTCCACCCATAGTTTGGTGGCTGACATGGTGCTTCAAAATTGCATTATCCATTGTAGGGGGAGGGGGCAGGCAGTAGGCAGGATCTATGGGACTCCTGGAGAACTGCCTTTTGTGACTGAATATGTGATATTGATGCACCTTCTCCACCACCAGGAATGTGGGTGCAGGACTCATGCAGCTTAGTGGATGCCTTCAACTTGCGTGGCCCTAGAGTCCACTTTCCCCTCGGACTCCCGGGTTTGCTAATCTAACTAAAGAAGATTCTCAAATACGGGAGATAGAGAATATCAAATGTCAGTGCTTGAATAAATCAGTGTATAATAAAACCAGGGCCTGAGCTTTCAAGTCCAACTGCAGGAGGCAAAGTAAATGTCTCCCTCCCACGCTAGACCGATCTAAATTTAGTGCAAGGTTCAGAAATTCAACTGACAATTTCTGGTGCATCTGACAGTTCCAAATTTCACCCTGTAGAAAAATTACAGGGAACATTTAGAGGAAACGTTTGTAGGGCGTAAGGCTCAGCACCTGTTTCCCCCCTTACAGTCCTCATTAGTTAATGGTGTGACCGTGTGGTGACAGGGAGGTAGATGCTTAGACTATACCAGTGTTCTAAGGGAAAGTGAGCGCATAATCCCACTTATGACATAGATGTACATGCATTGGAATGTGTGCGTGTAATAAAGAGCTAGATGAGAAAGTAGAAGCCTTTTTACATTTGTGATGGGACTAAGCAGGATGCTTCCTTTCTCTAATTTTATTCAATTTACAAATTAAACAAATAGCCCCTTCAGTAAATATTTGATTATAAGTTTTAAGGAAATACACATAAAATGTCATCATTTACTGACAATGTCTTACTAATTTTGAGCAATTTTGCAAAGCCAGCAGCAATGGTAAGGAAGATATCTGATGAATAAAGTGATGTCCACTGATAAATAAATGAGAATTTTTTCTTCTAGATTTCAAATATGTGCATATCCTGATTTATACTGGAAGAGCACCAGGCTGATGGTGGGAGTTTAGGTTCCTCCTTATAGCTCAGCCCAACACTCTGAAAGTGCAACAGATTTGAACTGTGAATCCTATAATAGCACAAGAAGTTAAGGTAGAGATGCTTGCCCTCTTAATTATTTGAGTTAAGATTTAATGTGAAGAAGTGCAGTGTCATGCACTTGGGAAGCAGAAATCCAAGGGAAATGTACACGATAGGGGGCAAAAGGTTGGTGTGCACGGACCAGTAGAAGGACCTTGGTGTGATTATTTCTGAGGATCTCAAGGTGACAAAACAGTGCGACAAGGCAGTGGCAAAAGCCAGGAGGATGTTGGGTTGCATACAAAGAGGAATTACCAGCAGAAAGGAAGAGGTACTAATGCCACTGTACAAGTCACTGGTGAAGCCTCACTGTGTTCAGTTTTGGAGACCATATCTCACAAAGGATGTAAAAAGACTGGAAATGGTTCAGAAGAAGGCAACCAAAATTATTTGGAGCCCGCATCAGAAGCCTTATGAGAAGAAACTTGAAGACCTAAATTGTCACAAGGTGGACCCAATACAGCCTGAGAAAATGCAGATCAGTAGCGATGATCAGGGAAGAGATGACAGTGTAAACAGAAAACTGTCAGATGGTTGCTACAGACAACCAAGGCACACGTGGGTAAGGGCTAGGAAGACACACCCAGATAGCAAGCAAAGGGAGTTTGCATTGCCTGATAGGAATCAGCTGGGTGGAGGTGGAGCCCAAAGACACGGTGATAAAACACGCTCACAAATAGTTAGAGAGGGAGAGGAGGTGAGCCAACGAGGGTCACAGCAAGAGAGACAGCGGCAAGCGCAGCAGAAGCCGTGGAAAGAATGGGACTGGAATGAAAGAGAGAGAGAAAGAGAGTCTGAACTACTGGATCAGCAGGAGAGCCCATACGAAGGTCTGAGTGAGTCCCGAGACCTGTGTGAAACATTTGGAAGGCAGAAGCCAGATACTGTGTGCATGCGTGGAGAGCATGAGAGACGTAGGAAGTCTTACATACAAGGTAACAGAGCAAGAAGTACTAATAGTGGCTGTTTCCTACCTGAGTGGGTAAAACCCCGAAGCAATAGGAAAAGCCAGTCACAAACAAGCTTTAAAGAAACAGAGAATAACTTTTTCCCTTGTACTAGAAACCCCAAGAGAAGAGAAGCTCTCTTACCTGAAAAAGCTGGTGATTCTACTAGCAACTTTAAACTCCCCACGTTGGATAAGCTTCCGTCTAGAGCAGTGCAATCTAGGGCAGCTGTGTTGCAAAGGCTAGACCCGAGCACGCTCAGAGCATGCCGTAATTATTCTAGTAACAGAGCCAGGGAAGTTGTTGAATATCCTTGTGGTTACCAGCAGGGGCCGAGCTCCTATGAACCTCATTCAAAACCCTACGGTAGTTCCCAGAGAAGCATTGATTCAGAGGGACAGAACAACTTCCTGCTTGACGAGGCAAGCCAGCCTTATCCTTATGAGACAGCTGATCTCAGAAACGTGAGTTCAAATGAACCTGAATTAATGGAATATGAGAATGCAGACATACCAGCAGTTCCTGAGCCAATGGAATGTTCACTGTCTGTAATTGATCCTGAGTTTTCTTTAAGGTAAATGCTTGAAGATAACCAGTGCTTAAGAGTCACAAGCTGTGTGCTAACAAAATGTGTCTCTCAGAAAAACCATTATAAGTGAGCTGTGCTGTGGCAGCAAAAAGAAAAGGCTGTTAGGAACAGTGAGGATGTTTAATTCTTTTCTTTTTGTTTGCATTTAAAAGCTGAAGTAAGCTAGTTTAGTTCTACCTTTAATTTCTGTTACATGCCCGAAGTGGTCTATTGTTTTGTTTGCCAAAGAGAAAGAAAAACCTCGTGGATGGGGAATAAAGCCCTGAGTTTGAAACTCAAGTGTGTTGTGTGCTTTATATAGAGAAGGTACAACTACCACCCTCAGAGGGTCAGGCAAGGCTGCCTGCGGTACGTACGGAGCCAGGAGGAGGAATCATCTGGCAATACCTGACCCCACCGATAGGGCCCCTGGGGGTGCGACAAAATATATATTATTATAATATAAATATATATTATTATATATTAATATTAATATTATTATATATTATTAAATATTATATTATTATAATATAAATGTTATTTATGACATGTCTCTATACCCACTCAAGATCTCTAGTCTGATGTAATTGCTTTTATTTAATTATTCATATGCTATTCCCCAGTTAATCCTTGTTTTATTCCCCTGTTACCTGTAACTTGGACAAGTTCTCTAAATCTGAGTGTATTTTGTTTAATGTAAACCGCACTGATGTCAAATAGCACGGTATATAAGAGCTGTTAAATAAATAAATAAATAAATAAAAATATACACTCTGGAGGAGAGGAGGGACAGGGGAGATATGATTCAGACCTTTAAATACTTAAAGAGTATTAATGAACAAACAAACCTCTTCCAAAGACGGGGAAGCTGTAAAACTAGAGGGCATAACATAAAGTTGCAAGGGGGTAAATTGAAAGGCAATGTCAGGAAATACTTTTTCACTGAAAGGGTGGTGGATGCTTGGAGTGCCCTCCTGATGGAAGTAGTGGGGGCAAATACTGTGAAAGAATTCAAAATGGCATGGGACAGACACAGTGGATCCCTCTATAGCAACAGGATAAAATCAAAATAAACTTAACTATCTCATTTCTCAACAAACAGGGGTGCCCTACAAGGAGTGGTGGGTTCACCCCTAAACAAAGACATGGGGATGGGTGACCTGCACGGAGCGGCAGGTGCACCTACAATTGCCACCTTTCTGGGCAGATTAGATGGACCATATTGGTCTATCTCCAGGAACAAGCAGGAATGAGTCTTCACATATGGGTATCGTCGGTACCGACGGAGTCTGCGTGGGAATGCTCCCCCGCGTCCAATTAGAATGCTTTTGGGAGCATCCCACAGCGCCTGCGTGCTGCCTTCCCGCCTTTCCCAACTGCCTCTCTCCAGTTTTCCGTTTTCCGCGGAGCCGGCAGGACGTATTCCTGTCACCGCAGAAAATTCTTCTTTTTATTCTTAGTTTTTTTGTGGTCGCGTCTGCCTTCCCTCGACGCTACCGGTACCGCCGGTGTTTTTCTTTCTTTTTCCTGAAGAATTTCTTCTTTTCTTAGAAATTTTTTCCTGTTTAGTGCCTGATGGTTTCTAGGCCACTAGGCCTCTACCCTTCCATTAAGGAAAAGCCAGCCACCATCCTTAAGAAATGCTCAAAGTGTGGCGGTACAGATATTTTTTCAGACACTCATACTTGGTGTCTAAAATGTTTACGTCCTGACCATTGCCCTCTGGAGTGTCTCTAATGTTGGAGCTCAAACAGAAGTCTTCAGAATCAAGCACAACTCGATACCCGGTTCACATCGCTCTCGATGTTACCAGCTAGAATATCTTCTTCTTCACAGGATCAGGTAACCAAACAAAAGTCTGTAAAGACTAGCCAGTCCTCGAGTGGTAGATCTCCTTCTCAGCACCGAGATGGCTTCGGCCTTGCCCTCGAGGACATCTTGGCAATAAAGCCCCGGCGGGAGTCTGCGGGCTCCAAAGCCTTAACGGGGCTCTGGGTTGTTCCCGGGGTTCTTACCTCGATGAACATACCTGGGCCATGCTCGGTGGTTGTGGCCGCTTCGAGCGGTACCGACACCCCGGCATCGGTTATGGTGATGGACGAAACACTCCTCACCAATGAACGTAGTCTAGCACGCTCGGCTACTTCGGTACCGCTAGAGTTGCTGCAGACCATTCCTCGAGTATCGGTATCGCCTTCGGTATCGGTACCGGTATCGACATTGGCATCGGTGTCGGTACCGTTCATGCTTGCTTCGACAGAATCGCTTCCCTCGATGCCGAGCCTGGAATCGATCTCTAGCATGGAGGATTCGGTACCGACTCGTCTCGGTACCGACCTCGGGCGGTACCAAAGACATCACCTTAAAGAAAATCCGATGCTTCATCCTTTTCAGTCTTCTGATCCCGATGACTGTGATAAATCCTTCGGTACCAAGGCTGATTTTTCTACAAGTCTAGCCTTTACCCCTCATTTTACAGAGTCCTCCATGGGGGAGATTTCTTTTCAAGCTTTTCTGCTTGATATGGCAAAGTTACTTGCCATTTCTATACCTGGTAAAGAATCCCTACCGGGGAATTCAGAGACACTGCAATTCCCCTGGATTCCAAAGGAGGTGATCATGCTTCCTTTGCATCAGATCTTACAAGATCTACTGTTGAGAATGTGGGAAACTCCTTTAACGGTATCCCCACATTCTAAGACACTTGACACTATGTACAAGGTGCCACCTTCTCCAGGTTTTCAAAAGACTCAACTTCCTCATCATTCTATTGTTGTAGAATCAGCAATGAGGCGTATTAAGAGTGCAAAGAAGCACTCTTCTTATCCGCCAGGTCGTGAGTCTAGGACTTTAGATGCCATTCGACGTCGATGCTTCCAGGCATCCATGCTTTCAGCAAGAATTATCTCATATATTTTCTATATGGGATTATCTCTTGAAGAGGTCACAAAGAACTTAAAGTTTTTGAACCCTTTTCTTCCAGAGCATAAAAGAGCAGACTATTCCTTATTAGTCAATCATACTCAAAATATCTCTAGGTTCCTTAATCGTGCTTCCCTGGACTGTTTTGAGTCTATTAGCAGAACTTCTGCTTTAGCCAAAGGAGCACGACTCATAGCCTGGCTCCAAGCTTCAGACTTGGACAGATGGGTTTAGGAAAGGCTGGGAAATACTCCTTGTACTGGTGAAAATCTCTTCAACAAGGAGGCTTTATTTCAAGCTAATCAGTTCAGCACTGATGCTGTTACTTTCAGAGGATTGTCAAAACTTTCCTCTATCCCAGCTAATAAAAAATCTCATAAAAAAGCTTTATTCCCCCAAGGGAAAAAAGTTTCATCCATCTTCTACCCATTCTGCAGATGTTTCCAAAGATGGGCAACACCACACCAGGCTAAGAAAATCAAAACCTCAACAGGCTCAGCAAACCCAGCAATCCCAGGGTTTCTGATATTTTATTTCTTTTTCTGTGTGAGGTTTAGAACTTGAACCTACTTCTTTTCAACAGAAGCATTCAAAATTCATCTCATCTATGCTGAGATATCAGTCATACATTGACTCAATCCTCGACTCTGGGCATGAATCTCTTGCTTCAAGAGAAATCTATCCTTCTAGCTCTAAGAGCTATTAAGGACTATCATACCCCAGAGATAACAGGTTTCTCCTTTTTAAAACAAAAGGAGAACTAACAACTAACAACAGGGTGAACTATACCCTTCACCTTGTCAGTTTCCTGTACGAGGATATCTCATACTTTTAACTGCAAGGGGACCCTATCTCTTCAAAGACTTACTAAATTGTAAGTCTTCTCAACTCTATATTAATTTCTATCCCTCTTAGCTCAGACATTCAGTCTCTAAGAGTACTACTAATCAACTGGAGGGCTTATTTTCTCTAAGCCATAGGATTTTCTTCAATAACTACTCCAGTAAGTAGTTTCCATACAGAGTTTTCTCCCTTTTTCCGGTTCATCTCCTTCTCACATATCTTTTAAGGCAGATTTTTGGAAAGAAATTGGGTATCACTACTCCAAATTATGTCTGTCGGTCCTCTCCAGTCTATAGGACCTAACTTTTATGCTGCCTTAATAACAGATAATTCCAAAAGAGATCCAGAACTCATTTGGACTATTTATTGTTGCAGGCATCAGGCCTGTCTACTATTCTTAGCCACCTTCAGTTCTTTTTGGCTCCAACAGAATAGATTAGGTTGCACACTGGCAATTCAACAGCCAGATCTAAGCAACCTACAACATGCTCTCTGCAATTCTACAACAAAGCTCTGCAACTGTGGGCCTTTGCCAGAGAGCCTCAGAGCTACTAATAGGTAGCTGCCAGATAGTTAAGAAGGGCTTTCAGCTGGTAACTCTGCCAGTCATGTTCCTACATGACTGGTTTTTTCCTACTCTACCATATTCCTTAAAATTTCCTTTTAAGAAAAGGTAACCAGGGTTTAGACAACATGAAAGCGTAGAAAATTGCACAATTCCCTGGTTGTTCCACATCTCACTGGAACTTCCACAACAGGGATGCATGTTTTTTCACTGCAGTTGGTCCTTATTCACTATTTTTCCTTCTAATTTTCTATACTTCATGGTAGCTTATGTTGAACAGGAGAACGCATGATACTCATATTACCCTCATAAGAGGCAAACATGGTATCCTCTTATATTGGGTCTTTTTCTCCAGCTACCATTTGAAATTATAGAAGGATCCAGACTTGCTGTCTTAAGACTAAGGATCTCCTCTGGGTCTTTTTCTCCAGCTACCATTTGAAATTATAGAAGGATCCAGACTTGCTGTCTTAAGACTAAGGATCTCCTCTGCACTCATTCACGTACGTCACGAGACCTGGTTATTCAGGGGCTAGATCTTTTCAAGAAGTCTAATCTTATCCCTGTAAGTGAAGAACGTATTACCAGTTTCCACGAAACTTTCTCTATAGTTCTTCCATATTTAACCAGACAGAGATTCTCCATCAATATTCTCAAGTAGGTCTTAATCCTTCTTGTTGTTGCGTCAATCTCTATACAACATCTGACTTTGAAAGATTTGTTTACTGTCCATATTAATGCTGCCCCAGCATACCATAAAACTCAATGGACAACCAATTTCTATGGTAATTTACGAAATACCTTCCTTTACTGTTACCTTTTAGGTTACGTCACATCTGAAGCTCT
The DNA here is from genome assembly GCA_033557465.1 of Ichthyophis bannanicus. Classification (NCBI taxonomy): domain Eukaryota; kingdom Metazoa; phylum Chordata; class Amphibia; order Gymnophiona; family Ichthyophiidae; genus Ichthyophis; species Ichthyophis bannanicus. Next base: position 138,548,275 of record CM066031.1, on the reverse strand, counting down.
ACATGTAAAGTCATCATCATAAGTGACATCACTTACAAAAAAGACTTTTACTGATCTTTAAGAAATTGGAGGCTCAACGCCTAGTACAAATATCTTTCTCTTTCATTGGAATAAAGGGGGTTTTAAAGACCTATCCCCTTTTTTCTGCAAAGGGTATTTCTGCCTTTTCATCCAAACCAGTCAGATTATCTCCACTCTTTCCTAGGACAGTATTCTGCTCCAAGGACAAGAAGTTCAATTTTTTGGACTTTACAGAAGCTTTAGTTATTCCTCAAAAGTCCAATCTCATTGAACTCCCCCAGTACTTTCTTCTGGGGTTAGTTCTGGCCATGAGGACTTCTCATCTCTTCCTGTATTGCAAAATTTATTTTTTCCCTCTACTTCACATTGGGGGAATTTCTTTGAGGATAATGATCTGGCTCTCAACCACAGACCCTTATTACCCTCAACAAGTATTTTTGCAATATTTTTGAGTGAGATCCACATTAGAAAATTAGGACTCAACATTTTTCTAATATTTCTGATTTACACAAGGACTCCCCTCTGGATACCTTGTTTAGTTAAGCTGTTTCACAGCACCTCTTTTTTCTTTTCTAGTTCAACTCCTACCCTCCATCCCTTGGATGCCTGAGGTTTTGAGGGATAAGCATGGCCCATCTTTAGATTGCAACATGCTGGGGCCTCCTCCAGGAATCTTAGCTTGGGAGTCCCCATATGTGAAGACTCATTCCTGCTTGTTCCTGGAGATAGCACAGTTACTTACCTGTAACAGGTGATCTCTGGGAACAGCAAGAATAAGTCTTCACAACCCACCCACCTCCCCTAGGAGTTGTATCTCTCTATCTATCTCTTTTCCTTTCCCTCGCTCTCTCTCTCTTTGTCTCAGCTCTAAAACAACTGGAGAGAGGCAGTTGGGAAAGGCGGGAAGGCAGCACGCAGGCGCTGTGGGATGCTCCCAAAAGCGTTCTAATTGGATGCTGGGGAGTGTTACCGCGCATGCTCCGTCGGTACCGACGATACCCATTTGTGAAGACTTATTCCTGCTGTTCCCAGAGATCACCTGTTACAAGTAAGCAACCGTGCTTTATCTGCCGTCATTTACTTTGTTACTATGATATTTTAATAAATTCACCAGTAGATATTTCTCTAGACTTGATACTCAGCTACATTCAAAATAGTTCAGCTCACACCTTTCCTGTTGTGGCTTTTTGGAAACAAAATGTTTAAACTTTCTTTTTCATTTACAGAAAGATAAAACCTTTTACATGATTAATGTTGTGATCTATAATTCAAAATCGATCTCCCTTTAATTTTAAATTCAAGATCTTATTTTCTTGGGATTCACTCAAAACAAAGTGCAGAAAGGAAAAAAGAGAGGCAGAGAGGAAGGAGAATCTAGAGATATGACATGAATCAGAATGTGAGGGCATAATAAAACCAGAAGAGATGCTTCTGTGAGAGGGGAGGGGAACAAGGAAAAAGATCCTCAGGGGCTTTTATGGACTGAGCAGTGTCAGGCTCATTTCTTGTTGATGTTTGCCCCATGCAGCCTGTGTGTATCAGAGGCTGGATGACATTGCCTGGAATTGCCTCTCCTGCCACTGTCCTACCTGCTGAGCAGAAAGCCCTGCAGCCATTCTTCTGCCCTTCTTCACAGCACCAGCTCCAGCCCTGGCTCTCTGCAGGGACCCTTGGGGGCAGTTTTGGGTTTTACTGGGTCAGTGTCCACTCTCAGCTTCTCTCTGGAATTGCAGAATATCAGCACTGTAGTATACAGTACAGCAGCTCTGCCCCTTCCAGGAGGAAGTGATGTCAGAAAGGGGTGGTCCTGCAGCAGTAGGCATGATGCTGGGAAATGTAGTCCTATCATGCCCTTAGGTTAACAAAAGACTGGGAAAGGTGACACATATGCAGTCCTGTAATATTTTAAATAAATGATCAGTTTTACTGTAGAGAGAGAGAGAGAGAGAGAGACACCTTTCCCAGGGCTGAGAGAGAAAATCAAAGAATGAACATGAAAAGCTCTGTATAATCCTGGGGATAAAGTCACCTGACCATCTTTTCCAAGTTCAAATACGGGATACTCAATCAAGCTGGGGGGTTCAAAGTTAAGGAAAATAAAAAATATGTTTATAATTACAATTTTAATTTTAACCCAAAATTTTAATCAGTAGACTAGGTTTATAACTTTATTTACAAATGTGTCAATCAGGCCTAATCGTTGCAGTTCTCTACAGAGTAAATTTTCTTCAAAATAACAACATTTCCACTAAGATAATTAAAAACATCTGGGCAGCTCAACTTAAAATTTTACTTTACAGTCATTAGACAGTCTCTATATGCAGTTGGATTTTTTTTTCTGTTGACCACATTTTGTTCATGATTGAAAAGCACCTTTCAGTTGGAGCATAGGAACATTTAAAAAAATTATGTATCCTAGTTACTGCTCCCACCTCCCCATGTTCCCTATTGGCTGGCTATGTCTGCTGCAGCCTATTGGCTGGCTTTGTCTGACTGATGGTTGCCTGGGCAATGGGGAGGAAGTAGAGCCAGATTTGTCAGATGCGCTGAGGACTCAGGAGTTTAGGATTGCCAACCATCTAAATTATTTTAGGATTCTACAACTTTGTAAAGTAGCTGCCTTAGAATGATGTCTAAATTATCTGGGCATATTTTAGAATTAAAAAGTAGTTCCAGCCAATGGAAAGGCTGCACTAGTTACAGGAAGGGTGGGCTGATTTTCTGCACAGGGTCTGGGAGAAAGTCAGTGGAATAAGTAGGTTTCTTGGAAGGGGATGAGTGGGGTTGCTGAGAAAGGGTAGAAATGTAAGAGGAATGGGGTAAAGCGTGAGGAGGCTATTGCAGGCTGAGAAAAATAACTGGTAGCAAAAGCAAGAACTGGGGGCTTTGAAGTAGAGGAGCGCAGAAGCAGCACTGCACCAGTAGACAGTCATGACAGAATCTGTCTGTCTGAAAAGTGCTAGTGCTAGTGTGTACCTGATTTGGGGGGGGGGGGGGGGAGATGTGTGTGTGACTGAAGTACAACAGAGTGCATGCATTTGTATATGTTTCTGTGTCTCTAATGGAAATAGTCTTATATAAATGGAATTTTCCTTTGAAAATTTCAGCTGGAGTAAAAAAGTCCATTGCTACAAATGTGGAGGAGTGGGACATGTGTTTTAAAATAGGGGACATTTAGGCATCCCATAGGATTCCAGGGGCAAATCCTTAAAATATGAGACTGTCCCATATAATACGGGATGGTTGGTCACTTTAGAGAGGAGACACAGCAACAAAATATGTTGTAACCTGCCACCATGCAAGAAATGTGAACTGACCCAGAACATATATGGACCAGCACCAGAACCTGGGCATTGTCCTATTATTGCTATTTTATAAATTTCCACAGTCAAAAGATCACCTAATATACAGAAACACTCAAAATTTTTATGTCGAACCAACCGCCAGGAGAGGACCCTTCTTACTCTTGAATGGCTGTTATGTCCATTTTATTCATTTTTGGTTCTAAAATATGAAATTCAAAAGGGAAACATAGACTTATCTGGTGAAAAATCCCATACACAATAGCGCTGCTTCAAACTGTCAGATTTGGGGATCTCCCTCGTAACAGGACATGCATGTTTCGAACCTCCTCACGGCTCTGCTTCAAGTGCAGCGGGATGTCTGCTGTAGCTCCAACCATAGGATTACGCATGAAAGCCAAAGGGATCACCAACAGTCACAAGTTACTTTTGAGTGTCTGCTATATTTTCTATTGGCTGGCCAATGAATGACCTCAATAATAGAACCGCTAATCAGAAAAGAGGGAATTCCCCACGACATCAGGGAAACCCTCCTCCTATTGGCCCAAAATTAGAAAAGACTCATCCAATCATTCTCTACGTTCAGCCCATGAGGGCTCATTGTATTTAAATTATAAATCCAACACTGCTCTAGCCATTGTAATCTATATATGCATTCGCCACCCCAAGGGTCACTAGTGGCATAATCAATGACCCTACATCATAAATCCTCAAAATTATGACCCGGCATCATACAATGATCCACCACAGGAGCAGATCATGTTGATGTCCGAATGCAGGAGGCATGCCCACCCAGCCATAATTTTAAAGAGCGAGTGGTGTGACCAATGTATAATACGTTGCAGGGACAACGTAAAAGATAGACTATGTAACTGGATGGGCAGGAGCTGTGCCACAAAAACCTATAAATACACCCAGTAGTTGGATCTTCCCAAATGTCACCCTTTAAAATGGTATGGCAATATGAACATGTACCACACATAAAATGTCCCGGGGCAGTAACTAGTAATCTTTCAGATCTATCAGCAGGTAATGCAGATTTGACCAAATGGTCCATGGAGGAGAGAGGTCACGTGACAGGAGAGCATCACCCTGGTGTGGCAGGAAGTGATCCTGTAACTAGGACCTGTCCTCCAGGTGATGTAAACCCTCTCGCACCGAAGAAGTTTCTCCAGGGTCATGTGCCCATGAGGGAAGGGTTAGGACAGCCGTTAAGGTTGGTGATTCAATCATTAGGCATGTAAATAGCTGGGTGGCTGGTGGACGTGAGGATCGCCTGGTAACATGCCTGCCTGGTGCGAAGGTAGCAGACCTCACGCACCACCTAGATAAGGTCTTAGATAATGCTGGGGAGGAGTCTGCTGTCTTGGTACATGTTGGTACCAATGACATAGGAAAATGTGGTAGGGAAGTTCTGGAGGCTAAATTTAGGCAGGAAGTTGAAATCCAGAACTTCCAGGGTAGCTTTCTCCGAAATGCTTTCTGTTCCACGCACAGGACTTAAAAGGCAGGCAGAGCTCTGGAGTTTCAATGCGTGGATGAGACGATGGTGCAAGGATGAGGGTTTTGGATTTGTTAGGAACTGCGGAACATTCTGGGGTAAGGAGGGGCTCTTCCAAAGGGATGGGCTTCACCTTAACTGGGATGGAACCAGGCTGCTGGCATTGACCTTTAAAAAGGAGATAGAGCAGCTTTTAAACTAGATAACAGGGGAAAGCCGACAATCGCCCAAGAGCGCATGGTTCGGAAGAATGTATCCTTGAATGATACTACCAAAAGCAGAGAGGTACCAAAAAAGAGTAAAGTAGCCCAAATGCCCTTGAGTATGGCACAGACAGAGCTTAAAGATTCCAAATTACCCATGCCTACCAATAGCCAGATTAATATGAATAAAATACAGTCTCTAAAATGCTTGTATGCAAATGCTAGAAGATGGGAGAGTTAGAATATATAGCACTAAATGAGAGGTTAGATATGATTGGAATCTCAGAGACATGGTGGAAGGAGGAGAACCAGTGGGACTCTGTGATACCTGGGTACAAACTATATCGTAATGATAGAGCTGATCAAATTGGTGGAGGGGTTGCGCTCTATTTTAGAGAGGGCATTGAGTCAGAAAGGATTAAAGTTTTTCAGGAAACAAAATTTGCTGTAGAATCTCTATGGATTCAAATTCCATGTAAGAAGGGGAAGGCAAAGGCAGTGGGGGTGTACTATCGACTGCCTGGCCAGACTGAACAAATGGATGATGACATGCTCAAAGAAATCAAGGAAGCTAACAAAAGTTACAGCACAATAATAATAAAGGGTGATTTCAATTACCTCGGGTATCGACTGGGTCAGTGTCATGGCAGGACATTCTAGGGAGATAAAGTTCCTGGATGAAATAAATGACTGCTTCTTGGAGATGCTGGTTCATGAACCGACCAGAGGGGAAACCATATTGGACCTAATCCTTAGTGGAACACCAGATCTCGTGCAAGGATGTTGGGGCCACTTGGCAATAGTGATCATAGTATGATCGCATTTGATTTAATTAGTGGAGGAGGGATGGTAAGGAAATCCACAGTACTACCTTTTAACTTTAGAAAGGGAGACTATGATAAAATGAGGAAAATAGTTAAGAAAAAACTAAAAGGAGCAGTTGCAAAGGTTAAAGACTTACATCAAGCTTGGGTGTTGTTGAAAAATATTATCTTGGAAGCCCAGAAAAACTGTATTCCACGCTTTAAGAAAAATGGAAGGAAGTCCAAAAAACTGCCAGCATGGTTTATAGGTGAGGTCAGAGAGGCTGTTGTTGCCAAAAAAGCATCTTTCAGGAAATGGAAAAAAGAGCCAAATGACGAAAACTGGAAACAGCACAAGCACTGGCAAGTTAAATGCAAGGCATTCATAAGGCAGGCAAAGAGAGAATTCGAGAAGAAACATGCTGCAAAGCAAAAACGCGTTATAAAAACTTTTTCAAGTACATTCGTAGCAAAAAACCTGTGAGAGAATCAGTTGGACCATTAGATGATAGAGGGGTAAAAGGGGCAGTAAGAGGGGACAAGTCTATAGTGGAGAGACTGAATGAATTCTTTGCTTTAGTCTTTACTGCGGAAGATGTAGGGATGTCACCCATGACTGAAGTGGTATTTAAGGGTGATACTGCAGAAGAATTGAAAGAAATATTGCTACACCGGGAAGATGTATTACAACTGTTTGATAAACTGAAGAGTAGCAAATCACCTGGACCGGATGGTATACATCCAAGGGTGTTGAAAGAATTGAAATATGACATTGCAGACCTGCTATAAGTAATCTGTGAACTATCATTAAAATCATCTGTAATACCTGAAGATTGGAGGATCGCCAATGTAGCGCCAATTTTTAAAAAGGGTTCAGGGGTGATCCGGGAAACTACAGACCGGTGAGCCTGACGTCAGTATCAGGAAAAATGGTAGAAACCATCATAAAGAACAAAATTTCTCATCATGTACATAGTCATGGCCTAATGGGAGACAGCCAACATGGCTTTAGACAAGGAAGATCTTGTCTTACTAATCTGTTATATTTTTTTGAAGGTGTGAATAAACAGGTAGACAAAGGTGAGTCAGTTGATATAGTGTATCTGGACTTTCAGAAAGCTTTTGACAAGGTCCCTCATCAGAGACTTTTCGCAAAACTAAAAAGTCATGGGATAGGAAGCAGTGTACTATTGTGGATCAGGAACTGGTTAAAAGATAGAAAGCAGAGTGTAGGGCTAAATGGCCAATTTTCCCAATGGAAAAATATGAATAGTGGAGTACCCCAGGGATCTGTGTGGGTCTGCTGCTTTTTGACATATTCATAAATGACCTGTATGAGTGAGGTTATCAAATTTGCAGATGACACAAAATGATTTAAAGTTGTTAAAACCCAAGAGGATTGTGGAAAATTGCAAGAGGATCTTGATAAATTGGAAGACTGGGCCTCCAAATGGGAGATGAAATTTAATGTGGACAAATACAAAGTTATGCAGCTAGGAAAGAACAACCCAAACTATGTTTACACGGTGCAAGGTTCCACATTAGGAACCACCACCCAGGAAAAAGATTTAGGCGTCATCGTGGATAACATGTTAAAACCCTCCGCCCAGCGTGCAGCGGCGGCCAAGAGAGCAAATAGAATGCTAGGTATCATAAGAAAAGGAATGGAGAATAAAACAAAGGCTATTATAATGCCTCTGTATCGTTCCATGGTGCGACTGCTCTTTGAATATTGTGTGCAAGTCTGGTCGCCGTATCTTAAAAAGGATATAGCGTTATTAGAAAAAGTACAGAAAAGAGCCACCAAAATGGTAAAGGGGATGGAAGGCTACTCCTATGAAGAGAGGCTAAAAAGGTTAGGGCTCTTCAACTTGGAAAAGAGACAGCTGAGGGGAGATATGATAGAGGTCTATACATTAATGAATGGAGTGGAACAGGTAAACGTAAACGTAGATCGATTGTTTACGTCATCAGAATATAAAAATACTAGGGGACATGCAATGAAGCTACAGGGTAAACTATTTAAGACAAATAAGAGAAAATATTTTTTCAATCAACGTGTAATCAAACTCTGGAATTTGTTACCGGAGGATGTAGTAAAGGCTGTTAGTGTAGTTGGGTTTAAAAAAGGTTTGGACAAGTTCCTGGAGGAAAGGTCCATAAACCATTATTAAAAAGGGACCCAGGATATCAATGCTTGACCCAATAGAAGCATTGTGGAACCTGTGTCTTTTGGAAAAACCTCTAGGTACGTATGACTTAGATTGGCCACTTTTGGAAACTGGATACTGGACTTGATGGACCTTGGTCTGACCCAGTATGGCATATCTTATGTTCTTATATGGTTAAGGGGTGATGTGAATGGTATGAGGGAAAGGTAATTAAACTGGGAACCCCAAAAGCCAAACTTGGAATGAACAACACTGGAGAAATAAAACTATAAATTAATTTCCTCTTGTACTAAACAACACGCAAAGACATTAACAATGCGCATTTCCCAGAGCTGACATATTCCTGCTAATAATTTCAAAATAAAAAAGTTTTTTTTTCTTTTTACCTTTTGTTATTTGGGCATTTTATTTTTCAGTTGCAATTGCTTCAGTCACTTTTTTCTGGTTTCTTTTGTCTTCTGCTAACTCTCCATTGTCTGCTGCCAATTTGTCCTTTCTTCTCTCTTCTAGTTTTTTTTTTCCATTCTCTCTCTACATCTGCTTTAAGATAGTGATCATTCCCCTTTGGTCTTTCCTCCATTTCTTTCTTTATTTCTTTTTCATCCACTCAAATTTCACCCGTCCATCCTCAATTCTCACTCTCACAATACCTGGCCAATCATAGATTTTTCTTTGCTCCCACACAAAATATCTTTTCCCCTCTCCATCTTCACTCCCCCAGCCCCATCCCCTTCTAGTCCTCCCCCAACATCAGCTCCCTTCTAGTTCCAGCCCTACCCAGCATCTGCTCTCTTCTAGTCCCATTCTGCAATCCCCCTGCATCAGCCCATACCCAGTCCTAGCTCCCTCCATCAGCCCATTTCCAATCCTACCCCCCATCAACCATTTCCAATCCTAGCCCCCCCAGTCAGCCATTTCCAGTCCTATCCTAGCCTCCATCAGCCCATTTGAGTCCAAGCCCTCCCAGTCAGCCATTTCAAGTCCTATCCTAGCCCCATCAGCCCATTTGAGTCCAAGCCCCCCTATCAGCCCATTTCCAATCCTAGCTCCCCCATCAGCCCATTTCTAGTCCACGTCCCACTCCATTAGCCCATTTCTAATCCTAGCCCCCCCCCATCAGTCCATTTCCAGTCCTAACCCCCATCACTCCATTTTCAGTCCTATCCTAGCCCCTCCATCAGTCCAGTTGCAGTCCTATCCTAGCCACCCCCCATCAGCCCTTTCTAGTCCTATCCTAGTCCCATTAGCCATTTCCAGTCCTAGCCTCCCCTCCAATCATCCCATTTCTAGTCCTAGCCCCCATCAGCCCTTTCCAGTCCTATCCTAGCCTCCTAATCAGCCCATTTCCAGTCTCAGCCCCCCCCCCCCCATCAACCATTTTCAATCCTAGCCTTCCCCCTCCCTGAAGATCCCCCTGCCTGTCTTCTTTGGCTTTAGAGGGAGCTGGGCAAGCCCCAACTCACCTCTCTATAGATGCTGAAGTAAAGAGCGCCATTTTTCTTCACTTTGGCAGCTATCTTCCAATGTAGGCTGCTGGCGCACTGAGTGCCGGGAAACAGAAATGTCCTTTGACCTCCGGTGTACCAGCGGCCTACATTAGAACACAGCTGCCGAAATGAAGTAAAACGGCATTCTTCACTTCGGCGGCTGTAAAGAGGTGAGCCGGGGCCTGCCAGGAGCCGAACAGTAAGTGCGGATGTTGTTGGCGCGGGGTCCCCTGAAGCGTGGGGCCCTCTGAGAACAACATTCTTATGCAATGGACGGGCCGACCCTGGGTGGTAGTCTGGATCTTCGAGAATTGCACCCAGGGCACCGATTACTACTGACACAACTCTTGCCTTTTCCTCCATAGTTACCCAATTTAGATTTTTTTTATTAGGAGCCTGTCCCTTTACAGAAGCGATCCCCCTTATATCCTTCTCTTCTTCTGCTACTGCTATTACTCATTCGTATAGTGCTTTTAAGCATATGCATTGCTGAACACATACACGTAAGAGACAGTCCCTGCTCCACAGAGCTTATAGTCTATTCAAGAGAGACCAACAGAACAACAAAGGACGAGGCTTTTCCTTAAGGGAAATTATTAAAAATACATAAGCGTATCAAACAGAATCCAGAAACAGCCTTGAATAGGTGCACTTTCAGCCTGGATTTGAATAGACTTCCTCTTGGGTAATGGAATAGTCAGGGCTTCAAGGAATGGAGGAAGAGGAAGGGAATTAGGTGCAGGGAAGTGCTGTTACTTAATTGACTGTTTTCTCTATTCCTCTATTAGAGGTTTTGCAGTGAGCCTCATTAAACAATATGCATTAAACATCTAACTTCTGCTAATCTTTGTCACTTTCTTTCAAACTCATTTTCACTCAGACTGGAGCAGAAATTCTTTCTGCAGCTGCTCCATATTAATTTTTGCATCGCTCATTCCCCTTCCTTTATTACCTTATGATTATTACCAAAATATTATTCACCTTTCCAGTCACACAAACAAGTTGCTCATTAAATGTCAAACTTTCGTAAGGTTTCACACATATCAAAGACCTTTATTGTTGGCTGCTGTTAAAATTCACTTAAATTTTTCTCAGGAACCTCTTTAAAATCTAGCAGTCCCTTTAATACATTTCTGTTCTGTCCAGAGTATCCATTGTGAGGATTGAGCCTTAGTTTCTGGGCCATAACCATAAATACGCGATTCATCACCAGTAATAATCTTTTTTATTAAATCGGAGTCATTTTCAATGAATTCCGACAACTCCCTGGCTGCAGACAGTTGATCTTCTTTTTGGTCAGGGGACAAGAGGTTTGGCATGTCTCATCCTCAAATCGACAGTAAGAAAGGACCATACCAACCCGAAACTGATGTTCATGTCCTCAGGAATCTCCCTGATAGTCAATCGACGATTTGTTCGTATTGCGGCATGTACTGCTTCAACTTTGTCTTCATTCCTGCTTGTGGACGGCCTTCCAGAATGTTCGTCACAGTCAACACTTTGGCAGCCCTCTTGGAAACATTTGTATCAATTATAAACTCGAGCACGACTCATGCATTCATCGTCATACACTTGCTGTAACTTGTCATAAATCTCTGCACAAATCTTCAGATTTCTGGCAGAATTTAATGCAAATTCGCTGTTCAATTTTTTCACTCATTATAAATCTGACAAACTGCTTCTATATGATACTAAACATCACGTGATTGAAAAAAGTGCAGGTGTGCTGCAGCTATACTACACTCTCTTCAGGCACAGCACATAACTAGGTCACTGCATGTTTAATAGCATCGTGGTATGACCTATTGTTATATAGCTATGCAACAAGTCTTGATACTTTTTGATCACACCTCATATTCACTGTAATTGCACGCCTACATTACACAAATCAGTTGTGCACACTTGAAGTCCTAGGGGTACTTGCATGCAATCATTTGTGTCAATGCTTAACTTTAAGGCATCCAAACGCGCCCAAAATGCACATGCCTACTGCCAACAGCACCACATCCATCTCCAATAGGCCCAGCAGCATTTATTTACTTAATGGTTTTTTTTTATACTTCTTTATCATTTTAGTCAAAGCAGTTTGCATTGTAACTTAAACTTGGTAAAATACATAAAACAGAGGCATTGATAACTTGGATTCTTCTGAAGCAATGAAGGGGTTAAGCAACTTGCTCAAGGCCACAAGGAGTGCTAGTGGAAATCAAACTCTGGTAGCTTGATTCTCAAGCCAGTGCTCTGTTAGGCTACTTCTCCACTGGAATATGCACTGCCTGTGGTCTCTCCTGATGATGTCACGAGCCAGGCTTCCCAGTCCTCTCTTCTATCTCACTGTCCTGGTTTCTTTAGTCTCCACTTGCTTTTGCTTATTTTTCTCCAGCTTTTCTTCTAGCCCTTAGCCAGTAGAGGCAGTAAAATAAGAAAAAATACAAGTTGGGGATAGTTTATGCTGGTGCAAGAAAAGAAACTGGCACAAAACCTTCCCCAACACTAGCCACAGATCATAAGCTAAACTCACAGCATTAGAAAACCACTTTTTAAGCCCTTGGGTTTTGTGCATACTTTTTTTGCACTTGGAGGTAATAGCTAATATCTTCATTATCACTGGATTTAAATGAACAGCAAGCTAATAGTTACATAGTATATGATGGCAGATAAAGACCAGCATGGTCCATCTAGTCTGCCCAGCAAAACGGCAAGAGTAGGTGCACTTGCTGCTCCGTGCAGGTCACCTCTCCCCATGCCTTTGTTTAGCGGTGTACCCACCACTCTGTATAGGGCACCCCTATTTGTTCAGATATAAGAGATAGTTATGCTTATTTTGATTTTATCCTTTTGCTATAAAGGGATCCACTATGTCTGTCCTGTGCCATTTTATTTATTTTATTTTATTTATTTAACAGTATTTCTAAACCGCCTTATCTTAAAAATCAAGGTGGTATCACGGCAAACAATCAGGTCAGGTGAGTGTGTTATACATGCAGTGGGGGGAAATTGAGTGTGTGTCGTGTTGTGTGTTAGATTGGTATGAGCTATTTACAGAGTGGGCTATATACAGAGGTGCAAAAACAAATTCCATGCATACATTGGTTAGGCGGGATCATGCGCTGTTGTTCATTCTCTGAAGTTATGTGATGTGTCCATAGTGTTCTATGAACAGTATGGTTTTTAGCTGTTTTCTGAAGTCTTTTAGGTCTGTAGCGGCCCTCAAGTCGTCCGGGAGTTTGTTCCATATTGTTGGAGCGGCCATTGAGAGTGCTCTGTCTGTTGTGTCCTTGCGTGTGTGTTTGTATTCACTGGGGGTGCTGACTCTGTTGTGGGTTTGTTTTCTTCTGGGACGCGTACTGGTGTCTGATTGTATGAGTGTGTGTAGGCTGTTGGCTGATGTGTGGTGTTTGATCTTGAATATGTTTATGATAGTTTTGTATTTGATGCGTGCACCGATTGGAAGCCAGTGTAAGTCTTTTAAGGTGGGTGTGATGTGCTCCTGTCTTGCCGTTCCTGTTATGATTCGTGCAGCAGTGTTTTGTGCTAGTTGTAGAGGTTTGAGGGCTTGTTTCGGTAGGCCGAGGTATATCAGATTGCAGAAGTCCAGTAGTGGGGTTATCAGTGCTTGACAGACGGTACGGAAGTGTTCCGGGGCAAGGAGCGGCTTTAGTCTCCTGATGATTCGCATCTTGTAGTAGGCTTTTTGGGTTGTTTTGTCTATGTGTGGTTTGAGATTGAGTTTATTGTCCAGAGTAACTCCGAGGTATCTCACTTCTGATCTTATTGGTATAGTGGTGCTTTGTATCTTTAGATTTGGTGGGTGTTTGAAGCCTTGGTTCCGGGTGATGATTAGGGCTTCGGTCTTGTTGTAGTTTATTGCTAGGTTGTTGTTTTGACACCAACTCTCCATTTGGGTGAGGCAGTCTGTTATCTTAGAGAAGTCCGGGTTGTTGATTGATATCGGGGTGTAAATCATTATGTCGTCTGCATAAATTGTGTATTGAATGTTGTTCTTTTTCATGATATTGCAAATTGGTTGTATGTAGATGTTAAATAGGAGAGCTGAGAGTGCGGATCCTTGAGGTACTCCTTGTTGGACGTTTATGGGTCGGGAGGTGTTGTGTCCTGACTTGACCTGTAGCTGTCTTTCGGTTAGGTACGAGTGGAACCACTTCAATGTGATACCGTGTATACCAGTGTTCTTTAGTCTTTCTAGGAGGGTGTTGTGGTCCACTGTGTCGAAGGCTGAGGAGATGTCGATGAAGATCATTATGATTCCATTCATGGTGTTGTCGATTATTCTTAGGATGCTGTCGAAGAGGTAGATCAGTAGCGTTTCGACTCCATGGTTGGGACGAAATCCGTGTTGGTTGTCATCGAGTGTTTCCTGTTTGTCGATGTGTTCCTGAAGTTGTAGTTGGACCGTTTTTTCAATGATTTTTGCAAGGAAGGGTATGCTGGAGATTGGTCGATATGCTGCTGGATCCTTTTTGTCGAGATTTGTTTTCTTTATGATTGGTCTTACTGAAGCAAGCTTTAGTTGTTTTGGCATGAGTCCTTGAGTGAGTGAGTTGTGTATTATTTTATGTATGGTGGGGATGAAGCAGGATTTGGTGGCTTTGACCCATGACACTGGGCATGGGTCTGTAGGGGCAGTGCTTGTATTGATTGTAGAGATGATGTGGGATATCTGTTCAGTTGAGGGTGAGTAGAATGTGCCCCAGGTTTTGGGGTGTACGTCCGACCTGGTGGTCCCACTAGATGTTGTTCGCTCCGTGGAGTGAAATTTGTCTTTGATGTGATCTGCGAAATCCTGTGGGTCAACCTGTACTTCGCCTTCTGTTGTTTGTTCTTTTGTGAGGATCTTTACTATTTCGAAAAGCTCTCTGGGTTTGTTGATAGAAGTATTTATCATGTTTGTGTGGAATTCCCTCTTTGATTGGTTGATGAGTTCATTGTAGTGTTTTTGCTTTGTTAGATAGAGATGCTGGTCAGCGGTTGATTTGTTTTTTCTCCATCTCCGTTCAATCTTCCTGAGCTCTCTCTTTTCCTTTCGTATTTTTTCTGAGTACCATGGCTTGTTTTGTCTCCTGTTGTGGTGTTGTTTCTTGATCCCACCGTCAGATGGTTTGGCGGCGTTCGCTAGAATGCTGTTCCAGCTGGAGACTTGTTCTTCTAGGTCGTCTGTGGTAACGTTCAAGTGTTGTGTTGTGTCCTGTATGAATTCGTCCCTGTCGAAACGTTTGAATCGTCTTTGCGTGTGAGAGATGTTAGCTCTTTCGTTCGTCTGGTCCTCTTGATATCTGTCACTGTGTTTGCCCCCACCATTTCCATCGGGAGGGCATTCCAAGCATCCACCACCCTTTCAGTGAAAAAGTATTTCTCCCAGGACAAGCAGGATGAGTCAGCCACAAGTGGTGACGTCATTCGACGGAGCCGTAGACGGAAGTACTCTCAGTAGCCCAGAAGGCTTCAGCCCTCTGGGCATGACCAGTAGCCCCACCTCCAGATCCATCCCTAGCTGGCCAGATTTTGTCTTCCGTCTTGCCAGCAAGACGTGTTTCAATTACTCTCACCAACCTCCATGATTTAATGAAGAAACCAAGCTTCAAGAAATGTCCGGGGTGCTCCAGGAAGATGGCCAACGCCGATTCTCATCAGTTTTGCGTCCGCTGCCTGGGTAAGGAGCACCCCATCGAAGACTGTCTTTCCTGTGCCCGTATGTCTCCCCGGGCTCTCAAATCACGTAGACATGCCCTCCTCGATTCAGCGGGTCCTACTGTTACCTCGATCTCCAGCAACGCGGCCCTGAGACCTCCTTTCGTTCCTACTCTGGCCGGGGACGAGCCTTCTCTGGCCTCCGTTCCCCGCCGTGAGGGTGAGTCCCTGCCTGTCTCGTGTCTGCTTGTGGAGGCTGCCATGTCTAACCAGCGTGACTCCTCCCTGCTTCCTGCCTCACTTCCGGGTCCCGCCCCCCTGACCTGCAACCCTGAAGATTGGACTGACAGACCCCACCGCAAGCACTCCAGCTCCCACAGGGCATCTGAAGAGCAGCGCAGCTCCGGATCTCTCCGCGCTCTCGGCTCACGCAATGGGTATCAGCGCAGATTTACCTCCCGCCGCAGCCGCAGCAGACGTTTCCGGAGTCGGAGCCGGCGCAGATCGGACAACCGGCGCAGATCAAGGAGCCGGTGCAGATCTAAGGGCCGGCACGGATCAAGGGACTGGCACAGATCAAGGAGCCAGCGAAGACTGTCTACCCGGGATAGCAGGGGTCATCGGCGCAGCGCAAACAGCACCTCTCGTCAGCGCAGCAGCCACAAGCAGAGAAAATGCCAAAGGGACAGCCGACGTCATTCTCGGTGCAGCACATCCCCACACAGCTCTTCAAGCCACAATAGAAGCAGCGCTGGATCCAAGCGAAGTCGGAGCAGGGCTTCAAGTGGGGAAACCTTCTCTACCCTACACAAGAGAACACGGCTTTCATCTGGCTCCTCAGTCTCCAGCTACGGAGCAGTCTCCCTAGCCTCTTCTTCCTCCTCCTCGGTCATGGCAAGCTTGCCTTCTCCGGAGGGTAGCGGGCGGAATCCTACTACTGCTGCTGAGTCTACAGCTAAACTGCAAAAGCCCCCTGAGACTCTTCAACTCCTCATGGGCATGTTACAAGAGTGGGCTTCCAAACTATTGCTATTGCTGACATCGCCCCAGTCCGTGGCACCAGCTTCCGAAGCGGTGCCTCCCATGCAGGCTGCTGTCTCCGAACCTCACGGGGAAAACATTGTAGAGCTATCTTCGCCAGCAGAGGCATCATCTCACAGGCATTCTCTCTCCACTGCAGTCTCTGATAACCCATCGATCTTCCCAACTCTCCGGAAGACCTCACCTACTACAAGTTCGTTCGTAAGGTCATCTCCTCACTGTCCATCGTTCCTTTGGATGCCCTGGACCAGCGCGACGAAGTTCAAAGCGCTCTCAAATTCGTGGACACTCCCAAGGCCATCACCGCACTGCCTGTGCATCAGCTCCTCCAAGATAATCTCTCAAAGATGTGGCAAACCCCCGCATCCAACCAGACCTGCCCATGCAAACTGGATCTTAAATACGCAGTTCAACCCCTGCCGGGATTTGACAAGCCACAACTCCCACATCAGTCTATTGTGGTTGAGTCGGCCCTCAAACGTTCCAAATCTTCACGCATCTCCACCAATGCACCGCCGGGGAAGGACAACAAACTCCTTGATGACGTGGCTAAGCGTGTTTACCAAGGGGCCACGGTTAACGCCAGGATAGCGGCTCACCAATTCCAACATGCCATTTACCAGGATTTGCTGGTGACCAACATTAGGTCTTCCGTCACCCAGCTTGCCGAAACTCCGCCAGCTCTTCTCACAGCCCTAGCGGAACTCGAGGACTGCACGAAACATCAGGTACGGGCTGCCCACGACGCCTTCGAAACAGCCGCCAGAATCGCAGGATCTGCCATCTCCGCACGTCGCCTGGCCTGGCTCAGGTCCTCAGGCTTGCGGACTGACTCCCACGACAAGATTGCGGATACCCCTTGCACTGGGGACTTATTCTTCGGCGACAAAGTCAAAGACACCGTGAATGACATGCGGGAACGCTGTACCACACTCCAAACTCTCAAGGAGACTACAGATCGCCCCCGCCCTTACCACAAGGGAAACTCACAGAGCTATTCAACCCACAAGCATTACAATTCATACCGGAAGTGGCAGCAACCACGGTACAAACAGCAATCCTACCAGCAACCATACAAGCAAAAATCGCGGCAGCGGGAGCGCATGCAAAAGAAGGCCACATCTGGTCCGGCTAAGAGCAATCCCAGTTTTTGACTCACTGCCCTGCCTGCACCTTCCGATGGGGGGGTGCTTGTCTGCCTTCCGGCGCTCCTGGAAGAATATAACAATGGACCAGTGGGTGCTCACCATCCTCAAGCAGGGCTATCGAATAAGATTCTCTTCGCTCCCGCCTCAACGCCCCCCTCCGGCGACATCCCCCCTCAGCACCTTCTAGCCATGAATTCCGAGATCGCATCCCTCATGCAATCCAGAGCCATCGAGCCCGTTCCACTCGGCGAGGTCAATACGGGTTTCTACTCAAGATACGTCCTCGTCCCCAAGAAGTCGGGGGGTGTACGACCAATCCTCTATTTGCGGAAACTCAACAAGTGCATCGCCAAGGAGAAGTTCTGGATGCACTCTCTCTCATCCATTCTGCCCCTCATCCAATCCGAGGAATGGCTAGCCTCCTTGGATTTTCAAGATGCCTACACTCACGTTCCCATACACCCTCACCACAGGAAATTCCTGCGCTTCAAGGTAGCAGAGAACCACTACCAATACAGGGTTCTCCCCTTCGGGCTTTCTCCTGCTCCCAGAGTCTTTACCAAGTGTGTGGCAGTGGCAACCGCTCACCTCCGCAAGCTCGGGGTGTGTGTCTTTCCCTACCTGGATGACTGGCTGTTCACCGCAACCTCTCCCGCAGATCTTCGGAGAGCGGTCAAAAGAGCCACATCGCTGCTAGCCTCTTTGGGCTTTCTGATCAACTACGGGAAGTCTCATCTCTGTCCAGTCCAACAGCTGGAGTTCATCGGAGCTTACATAGACACCACCCAGGCCAAGGCTTTTCTCCCACAGAACAGGAGCGCCACCATCATCCACCTAGCCCTCCAGGTGCTCAACTCTTTGCAGTCGACAGCGAGAACCCTCCTTCGTCTCATGGGACACATGGTGGCCACCACGCATGTCCTTCCCCTTGCCAGGCTGCACATGCGAGTCCTCCAATGGCACCTCTGCTCTCCCTGGTGCCAGCACTCGCAGCCCCTGTCCACTATGATTCCCATCGACCCCTCCGTGGCCAAGGCAATCCATTGGTGGACCAGCCCACAGAACCTGTTGCAGGGCAGATGCCTACGATCACCTGTGCACCAAGTCACCGTGACCACAGATGCATTGACTCTGGGCTGGGGAGCGCATTGTGCCAGCTACCACAATCAAGGCTCTTGGTCGCCTCCAGAAAAAGACCTGCACATCAACGTCCTCGAGCTCAGAGCTGTCCGCCTCGCGCTCATGGCCTTCCAGGAACGCATAAAGGGCAAAGTTGTCAAGATCCTAACCGACAACCAAGTAGCCATGTTTTACATAAACAAGCAGGGTGGCACGGGCTCAAGGCCCCTATGCAAGGAGGCCCTCCGCACCTGGCACCTTGCCCTTTCATACCAATGCAGCCTCCAGGCATGCTACCTGCCAGGGGAGGAGAACATCATAGCCGATCGCCTCAGCAGGCAACTGAACCCTCACGAATGGACACTCCACGAGGAGGTGTCATTGTCCCTCTTCACGAAGTGGGGTCACCCGGATATAGACCTCTTCGCATCTCAGGAGAACGCCAAATGCTGCCTGTTTTGCTCCAAGAGACCCACGCAGCACAGAGTAGCAGCGGATGCCTTCGACGTGACATGGGACCAGTGGTCACTGGTTTACGCTTTTCCACCCACTCCGCTCATCACACGGACTATCCAGCACCTGATCAGGGATGAGGCTGTGGCCATTCTGGTGGCTCCCTACTGGCCAAGGCAAGTCTGGTTCCCATATCTTCATCGTCTGGCACTGGAACCTCCCATTCACCTTCCCCTAAGGCCAGATTTGCCCTCTCAGAACAACGGCACGATCCTGCATCCCAACTTGCAGATGCTATCGCTAAGGGCTTGGAAGCTGAAAGGCTAACTCTGGCACCTCTCAACCTTTCAACTGAAGTGCAGCAAGTCATCCTGGCGGCTCGGCGCCCTTCTACCCGAAAGGCGTATAGCCTCAAGTGGCGCCAGTTCAGCATCTGGTGCGAGGCGGAGCGCCTGGACCCCTTCTCTTGCCCGGTTCCCGCACTCCTGCAGTACCTCTCCTCTCTCTCCTCGCTTGGTCTAAAGACCCAGTCCGTCAGGGTCCACCTGTCTGCCATAGCGGCTTTTCACCATCGCATCGGGGACATCTCGGCTGCGGCTCTACCACTGGTGACCCGCTTCATGAAAGGACTGTACAACCTACGCCCCCCTGTCCGTGAACCGGTGCCCCCTTGGGACCTTAACATCGTTCTTGATCAACTCACGAGGGCCCCCTTTGAGCCACTACACCTAGCAAACCTGAAATTCGTCTCCTGGAAGACACTGTTCCTTATCGCTATAACTTCGGCCAGATGGATCAGCGAGCTTCAAGCCCTTGTGGCCTACCCACCGTATACCATTCTCCATCAGGACCGCGCCTGTCTAAGGACGCATCCAAGATTTGTTCCGAAGGTAGCTACCACATTCCACATCAATCAGACCATTGAACTGCCATGCTTCCTGCCAGGTGCGCACCCGGACCAAGAACAACAGCGCCTTCACACCCTGGACTGTGTCAGGGCCCTTCGGTGCTACTTGGAGCGGACTTCCACCCTACGAAAAGGCTCCCAGCTCTTTGTCTCGTACGATCCCAACAAACCTGGCCGCCCGGTGTCCAAGCGCACCCTGTCCATCTGGATCTCCTCTTGTATCTCATTATGCCTTTCGCTCGCTGGAACACCATCCACTTCGGGGGTCCGAGCTCACCACTTACGGGCTCTTGCCACCACATGTGACCTAGATTGGCCACTGTTGGAAACAGAATGCTGGGCTTGATGGATCTTGGTCTGATCCAGTATGGCATATCTTATGTTCTTATGTTCATTGCCAATCCACGTTCCATCCCAATTCCTGAGATCTGCAGAGCGGCCACTTGGGCCTCCATCAACACCTTTCAACGCCACTACTGCCTGGATAGGCCAGATCCCAGCGGCTCCGCCTTCGGCCTTGCGGTACTGTCGGCAGCCACCAACCGGTTGCCAGCTCCTGAGCAGCAGTAAGGCGGAACCATCCTCCGGTCCTTGGCCTCGAAGAAGCCCTACTATCTGGGACAGCTCCTCCACCTCGGTCGCTGTCCCTGTTGATTATTTGCACTGTTTTCGTTTGGACTGTTTGACTGTTGATCCTGATAGCTTATTTGCACTGTTTGATTGTTCACGGATAGTTGCCGGGCCGCTCATGTTACTTGCACATTGATTGTTCATTGCCATGTTTATACTGCCTGCAGTGTTGCACATTAAACCTAACCTGTTGCACTTTAATGCCCGTCTATGTTCTCTTTGCCGGTCCTGCCCCTTACCCCCACGCCGCGGTAGGTGCAGCTGGGAAGGTACCACTTGTGGCTGACTCATCCTGCTTGTCCTGGGAGAAAACTGAGTTACTTACCTGTAACGTGAGTTCTCCAGGGACAGCAGGATAAGTCAGCCACACTTTCCCGCCCTCCTCCCCGGCTAGGGGGGGAGGGTATAGTGGGCACGACCTGACTCATCTATCCGCCGCCTAGCTCTTGGCGTGCCTCAGCTGAGAGAAATCTGACCAGCTAGGGGCGGATCTGGAGGTGGGGCTACTGGTCATGCCCAGAGGGCTGAAGCCTTCTGGGCTACTGAGAGTACTTCCGTCTACGGCTCCGTCGGATGACGTCACCACTTGTGGCTGACTTATCCTGCTGTCCCTGGAGAACTCATGTTACAGGTAAGTAACTCAGTTTTCCTGATGTTGTCTTTCAGTTTACCCCCTTGTAGCTTCATGTTATGCCCTCTAGTTTTACAGCTTCCCCATCTTTGGAAGAGATTTGTTTGTTCATTAATACTCTTTAAATATTTAAAGGTCTGAATCATATCTCCCCTGTCCCTCCTCTCCTCCAGAGTGTCAATACATTTATTTGCACACAGTTCTCTTCTGTGCTAAACTCTTATGTGGGTAGGATGCCATCTCAGCACAGAAAACTCTGCACAGAAGCTGAAGTGAGCTGTGCATGTTATTACATCTGTCCCTTAGTGTGGTTCTGAGTCACTAGGCCACTGCACAATGTCCAATGACATAAACATTCTGGAGACCAAAAACACATCAAAACATAAAAATACACATTACATTTAGTGAGTCTGCTTGCACAAGGAAAAATACTATAGGAAGATTTGAATTTTTATTCATTTTTATACTTTAAAAAATGTTATAGTTTATATAGCCCCATTAAATTATACATAATAATAATACATTTCTTATTATAAATGTATGCATGGTAACCCACAATTCAAAATACAATTTGAATAAATGCAGAGGTTAAGGAAAAACAGAGAAAATTTATAAAATAGTGACAATGACAGAAAAATAGAATTCCAGTTTACCGAGAGAACAGTTCCCAAATTCTGGTACTGGTCTATACTGTCCCTGGTCTGGCCACATTGTTTGCCTGATGGCAGGATACAACAGTTCTAGGAGGGAGATTAAAAGATAATATAGGACTGCATTTCCCACAATTCCCACCATCCATTTCCACAGAAGAAGGAGTCCCCTCCTCTGACATCACTTCCTCCAGGAAGGGGTGGACTTGTTGTACTTAACTGTACTGTACTGTACTGTACCATGCTGAGTTCAGTCATGAGAGACCAGAGAGAAGTTGAGTACCTGGAGGGATCTAGCAAAGCCATCGAAGAAGCAAGCCAGGGCTGGAACTAGTGCTGTTGGGAAGGGCTAGAGAATGGCTGCAGGGCTTTCTGCTCAGCAGGTAGGAGACTGGCAGGAGGTGGGCAGCGGGGGAGGCAGTGCCAGGTGATGCCATCCAGCCTCTGAGACACACACAGTGCATGGGGCAAGCCGAAGAAGAAATGAGCCTGACACTGCTCAATCCAGAAAAGAAAGTTCTGCCCTTTATTCCCTGCAGCCCCTCAGGCTCTTCTTCCTGGTTCCCTTTCTCTCACACAGCAGTTGCTTTAACAGCTTTATGACACTCAATTTTTACCTTCTCCCTCTCCTCTTTGTGCAGTGTGTTTGAGTAAACCTCCAGAAATAAGAGCTTACGTTAAAAAGTCATTCATAACAAAATTGACAGGCAGATCATATTTGAATTTCAGATCACAACATTAATTACTGAAATTTTTTTTATCTTTCTCTAACTCAAAAAGAAAATTTAGACCTTTCTGTTTCCAAACAGCCACATGAACAGAAAAAGTGCAGCTGAAATGTATGGACTGCAGCTCAATATTGAAACAAGAGAAATATCTTCTGATGAATTTATTGAAATTGGTCCTCGCTGCTCTCTGCACCTTAACAATGTGCTGTTATAGGGTTTACTGTACAAATCGGTCGCACTTTCAGAGTGTCAGGCTTTGCTGTGAGGAACAACCATAAACTCACACACGCGTCAGCCTGGTGTTCTTCCTGTGTAAACCAGGTCAAGCACATATTTGAAATTTGGGATCTACAGTAAAAATGTCTCATTTATATATAAACAGATTTATATCTGTATTCATCTACTATCTTCCTTACCATTACTGCTGACTTTGTAAAGTTCCTGAAAAAATAGTTAGACATTGAGGCCGATCCCAATCCCTATACACCCGGGCCGTGGGCACGCATAAAGCTGGGACGGGGCTGAGTTAGACCCGATTCTGCAATCGCAGGGTCTAGACGCATCCATGATGGCGGAATCGGGGAGATAGACTGCCACGCATTCACTGGATACCGAAATGGGAGACATCCCTGAACCTGCCCGTCCCCACCCCACAATGCTATGGCTGGTGCGCTTGTTCAGCGGCGTCCCATCACCATGGCACTGACACGTCTACCCAGCAGCGCAAAATGGCATGTCCGACAGCGGCCCCTGCTCACCGCTGTCAGATCGCCAGGACTTGGCATCAGAGGGCTGTAGAGATCCATCATCATGTGGGGCAGGAGGGTTCAGCTGACACACTCAGCAGCATGTAGCCCTTATACCGCCATCGGGAAGGTATAGGCTGCAGGTCCATGGGGGAGCCAGGGGATGTACACAAGCTGTTTCTGCATACGCTTTGTACGTCCTGGTGCCTGCCCACTCCCTCGCTCCACCCTCTCCCGCCCACAAACAGCACTCCTCGCACAAACACTGTGCACATGCTGGGTGCAGCATACGCTTGGGGGCTGATCGTAGGTTACCCGTCCGGCCCGCACGTACACAAGTGCTGTTTGCCATTCGGAATGCTCCCCGTTGTCAATAATGAAATCTTATGGGTAGTTCCTTAGAACTTGTAACCAAATTGAATAATAACATTGAAAATGAACAGAATTTTTTAGTTTTTCTCATAACAATGCATCTGTGCACATGCAAATTGTTTCTGCTTGCATATATCTACAAATTACAGGTGCAGAAGACGCACACACAAGCAATTTGCGCGCATATTTAATATTTATGCACACAAATGAATGCCCAAATGCCAAAATGCACAAGCTTAATAACATAGAACGAAGCATCCTGCTTATCCTACTGCAAATGTAAGAAGGCTCCTACTTTCACATATAGGTGCTTAGTCCAGACACACATTCAAATGCACATACTGTACATCTTTTCCATTTTGGGGACTCGGTAACGATTCAAATCATCTAAGGACCAATCCTAGTTCCCAGTGCAATACTGTTAAATAGTACACCATTATAAACAATGTGATTATTGTTATATGTACAAACAGTTACTTGACACATTCTGTTAGCACTGTTCCATGTAATTTTATTGTTTTATGTTTATTGTTTATTGAGTTCAATGTAAGCTGCTTTGAATTTGGAAAGCTGGCATATAAGTGCATATAAACAAATGAGGGAGATTCCATATTGTCCTGCTAGACTAGTCCAGGCAAGTGGATTCTGTTCTCCTAGCTGCAGCTTGGTGGAGACAAAGAAGCAATGAAAAGCCCAGGTCTCAATGATATCACTCCTTTGCCTCTATTCGCCTCAGCCACCAGAGATCTCCTTAGTATTTCTTTGTCTCCGGCAGATGGTGGAAGGATCTTCTCCTCTCTGAAGAAAATTCTAAGGATTTGAGAGGAAAAGATTGCTTTAAAATGCTCATGAACGACAGCCTGCTGGTTGATCTCTTACTGGAGCTTGACATGGGAGGCTCCACTAGACTGAAGTCTTTTCGGTAACCATAGGAGGAGGGAAAATTAGTTCAGCTCCGTGCTCTTACCCTGGATAAGAGCCTGTTGCGCAGCCAGAAATTGGAAGGATCTGGAAGAGTACAACTGCTTCACACACCCTCAACGTTCCCTCCCTCCTCCTCTGTTCCCCTCCTGTTCTCTTCTGAATATTACAGAAGGCTCTCAGAGGGATCTGCCTGCCAGCCACCTTAAACACAGTGCTGCAAAACCAGAGAAACAGTTCCTGGGGAATAGCGCTGACTCCGGCACAGGTTTTCGGCCTGGGACTCTCAGGGCGTGAGTACCAAGGCTTGACCTCGTCACTGTCCTTGTTGGGGGCTCCCAATTCCATCTTGCTGGGATGCAGTTCGGGGTGGACTGCTGGTGACTGCTGGCACAGTGTGGGGTTTTCACGCCATTTCTGCACACGTTAATAGCATTTTTACCTATTATATGCCTGGCAGTCACACAGTCCTAATGCGCGTTCCATCCAAGCGGCTCCAACACGCGTTGCTTCCCTATCGCTTGTAACACGCGTTGCATTAAAGAGCGCAGTTAATGTGTACTGCAGTAAAAGTGTACTTAACGTGCACCACAGTAAAAACGCAGTTTTCGTGCATCTTCAGGCCGTCGAAGCCTTAGCATGTGCTGTTGTCATACTTGCCTTAATTCTACATGTCTTCTTCCAGGAAATGTTGTTTGACATGTGGCAAGTGAGGTACTTCATCTCCAGATTCTGGACTCTGCTCTTCTTGCATGGCAGCTTCTGAGTCATCCCTGGAGGGCCTGCTCCCTCTTTCTCAGCTGGGGAATGCAGTTAATCCGGCCTTCCTTGCCTCAGGGCAGGAGGTGACGGATGGTGCTGTGAGTAAGGATATCCAGCTGATTGGAGGGTCTGGGGACTGGGCCGAGAGCCGCTCCTTGTCCTCTAGGGGATCTGCAGCAGCAATGCCTCTGGTGTTGGGGAGTCTTTTCTGAGAGGTGAGCTTCCGGACTCCGGATTATCATCCCTAGAATTATTTTCCTTTTTACAGCAGCCCTGGTTCTTCTGGCTTGAAAATTCTGCCTCTTGGTGCCCCCAGATGCAGTTTTATGGGGGGCAGGTGGACAGTGGAAGCCCTGCTAGATTGCCTTTGGAGCACATCCTGGAAATGAGAAACAACTGGGGCTGTTCGAGATTTTGATTATGACTTGGATTCAGATGGCTAGGTACTGGGCTCTGTCGTGGATATAGAAATACTCTCGCTTTCAGAAGATCGTGAGGAGGCCAGTGTGATCCACATATTCTGGAAGGAGGATCTGGCAGCGTTGATTGCCAGGGTTTCATCATTCTTGAACTTCACAGATGCTAAGGCATGGAGCAGGAGGCAAAAGTATGCCCTTCTCCTTCAAGGGATACAAAAATCTACTACTATCTTCCTGTTCCTGGATGTGATCAAGGATATGATATGGTTGGAATGAGACTCTCCTGACTCCCTGCCCAAAGGGTTAAGGGTCTGTAAGAAGATCCCTTCTCTCCTGGAGGTGGAGTGTGCTGAGTGGTTTGGCATTCCCAAGATGGATGAACAGGTCACGGTGGTTACCAGATGGATCACTATTCCTGTGGATGGCAGATCGACCTTAAAGGATTTTTTCGAATGTAAGGTGGATTTATTATTGAGGAACCAATTTGCTGTGGTGGCAGCTATTCTGCAGCTGGCGGTAGGTACCAGCCTGACATCTCAAGCCCTGCTCCAATGGATTCAGTCTTTTATGCCTGATGATACTGCCCCTCTTTAGAGTTGGCTACAGCCTTCCTTTCCGATGCCATGTATGACCTGGTATGTTTTTGCGCAACACAACCAGAAGGAGCGAGGTGGTTAACAAAGTAACAGTTTATTGAGGTCAACACTAAGAGCCAGAGTCATATGCTGCACTTTGAGATAGAAGGTTATGCAATCATTCGGCATATAACCTTTACTGTGGATTCAACGGTGTGATTTCTTACTTTTGATTTATCCAGACTTGATACGCTACAGTAGGCTTCTACCAATGACGAAAGCGCAGCCATGTCGGGTCGTGTGGCACTTAGCGTTGACCTCAATAAACTATTATTTTGGTAACCACCTCACTTCTTTTGGTTGTGTTTCTTCTTGCTAGTGTTTGTGCTTCTGGTTGGACTGGTATGTTTGGTGGCCAGGGATGGTGCCCTGATGACGGTGTCATGGCGTTATATTTGGTTCTGGCACTAGGCAGCGGACACATCTTCAAAAGTCTGGTTGGCCCAACTGGCTTTTCAGGGGAAGCTTCTGATTTGGAGAAGCTTGTAAGGGATCTGGCTGACGCAAAATCTTACTGCCTTCCAGAAGATAGGCCTAAGGGGCTTGTGAAGTGGGCTGAGGCCCCTTCTCAACAACCTCCAACCATCCACCGAGGGCACACTGACTGGATTACCGGGGGTCTCTGGACTCTCGTTCTCAGTTATTTCGTGGGGTGCCTGGGCATAGGGACTCAGTCCCTTCCAGAGGAAGACCCTCTCGGGCTGCGCAATGAAGGTTTGGGGTCCCATTCCCTGTCTCCTCTAGTTGGAGGAAGGCTTTGCCTTTTCTTTCAGGAATGGGCTCCGATTACCAAGGCTCACTGGGTGCTAGACACTATTCCATTTGGCTGTGCTCTGGAATGCAAAGAGCCGATTCCAGATTCTTTTGTCATCTCCCCTTGTGGGTCTGCAATTAAAAGAGCTGCTGTGCGGACCACCTTGGACAAGTAGCTGTGCCTAAAAGCAGTGATGCCCTTTTGCTGGATGAGTGCGGCAAGGGCAGATACTCCATCTATTTCGTGGTGCCAAAATAGGACCATTCCTTCCAGCCCATTCTGGACTTCCAGGGGGGTCAACGGGCCCTAAGCGTCTTCCTCGTTGCATCCACATTGTATCAACATTTATGTTTCCCTTAACTGTTCCATTTAATTTTGCTAGAGGGTGAATTTTTGTACTATGAGGGACACCAGGAAATGTCAGTTGAATTCCCCCACCCTGCACTAAATTAAGATTGATCAGGTGAGGCAAGTGAGAATTTACTTGGGCTCTTGCAGTTGCACTTGAAAAGTTCTCCTTGTTTTTTTAACAGGCCTTAACATATTTTGTTTGGACTTAGGAGCAAGGCCAACATCTTAGGAATCAGTGGCTAGGACCTACCTGCACCCTCCCTTCCCCTCCATTGTCTCCATTCTCCACTGATGTTCCTCCATTTGTAAACTCATACATGTCTGAGGAGGGTGGAAGAGTTGGAAGAGAGATGATACAATGTGTCTTGTTATGGTAGCAGGACTGTATTAGGCTTCGTTAGATAAAAATGTATAGATAACAAGTGTCATGTGTATGTGCGCACGTGTGTGTGGTGCAATGGTGATTTGCCTTTCTGTGCGTGAGATGTGGTAGTGGATTGCTTTGTGTGGGTGAGGTATAGCTCTGCAACACACGTATACTGCAGAGCTGGGGAGCCTGTGTGTGGTGCAGAGAAGGGATGTGTGTGTGTGTGTGGTCTAGAAGTGAGGTGTCTATGGTGTGTGAGTGTGCATCTGTCGTGTGGAGCTGCATGTGTGTGTGTGTGTGTGTGTGTTGTGCAGAGATGGAGTGCCTATTTATGTATGTGCATGTTTGGGGGGTGCGTGTGTGTATTTTTTGGGGGGAATGCACCTTTTGGCATATACCAATTATGTCTTTTTGTGCTCATGCATTCATCTGTTTAACCTCCAACTCTTGCACTCTTCCTTCTCCCTTCGCAATATTGAAGCACCATTCTTGCCAGCAGGGAATTTTGGACAAGTCTGAGAGTTGATAGGGAGGGATCCTGGCACATACCTCTTCTGTGATAAAATGACAGGAGAATAAAACCAGCTGAAATCTAATGCATTCTGAGCACCTCCCTGGGTCAAAAGAACATAAGAACATAAGATATGCCATACTGGGTCACACCAAGGTCCATCAAGCCCAGTATTCTGTTTCCAACAGTGGCCAATCTAGGTCATATGTACCTAGCAGTTTCCCCAAGGGACACAGGTTCCACAATGCTTGTATAGGTTCAAGCATTGATATCCTGGGTCCCTTCTTAATAATGGTTTATGGACCTTTCCTCCAGGAACTTGTCCAAATCTTTTTTTAAACCCAGCTACACTAACAGCCTTTACTACATCCTCCGGTAACAAATTCCAGAGTTTGATTACACGTTGAGTGAAAAAATATTTTCTTTTATTAGTCTTAAATAGTTTACCCTGTAGCTTCATTGCATGTCCCCTAGTCTTTCTATATTCTGATAAGGTAAACAATCGATCTACGTTTACCCGTTCCACTCTGTTCATTAATTTATAGACTTCTATCATATCTCCCCTCAGCCGTCTCTTTTCCAGGTTAAAGAGCCCTAACCTTTTTAGCCTTTCTTCATAGGAGTATCCTTCCATCCCCTTTACCATTTTGGTGGCTCTTCTCTGAACCTTTTCTAAAATCGCTATATCCTTTTTAAGATACGGCGACCAGAATTGCACAATATTCAAGGTGCGGTCTCACCATGGAACGATATAGAGGCATTATAATATCTTTTGTTTTATTTTCCATTCCTTTCCTTATCATACCTAGCATTCTGTTTGCTCTCTTGGCTGCCGCTGCACACTGGGCCGAGGGTTTTAATATGGTATTCACAATGACGCCTAAATCTTTTTCCTGGGTGGTGGTTCCTAATGTGGAACCTTGCATCGTTTAACCATAGTTTGGGTTGTTCTTCCCTAGGTGCATAACCTTGCACTTATCCACATTAAATTTCATCTGCCATTTTGATGCCCAGTCTTCCAATTTATCAAGATCCTCTTGCAATTTTCCACAATCCTCTTGGGTTTTAACAACTTTAAATAGTTTTGTGTCATCTGCAAATTTGATAACCTCACTCGTTATTCCACTTTCCAGGTCATTTATGAATATGTCAAAAAGCAGCGGACCCAGCACAGATCCCTGGGGTACACCACTATTCACCTTACTCCATTGGGAAAATTGGCCATTTAGCCCTACCCTCTGCTTTCTATCTTTTAACCAGTTCCTGATCCACAATAGTACACTGCCTCCTATCCCATGACTCTTTAGTTTTGCCAAAAGTCTCTGATGAGGGACGTTGTCAAAGGCTTTCTGAAAGTCCAGATACACAATATCAACCGACTCACCTTTGTCCACCTGATTATTCACTCCTTCAAAAAAACATAACAGATTAGTAAGACAAGATCTTCCTTATCTAAAGCCATGTTGGCTGTTTCCCATTAGGTCATGCCTATCTACATGCTGAGTAATTTTATTCTTTATGATGGTTTCTACCATTTTTCCCGGTACTGATGTCAGGCTCACCGGTCTGTAGTTTCCCGGATCACCCCTGGAACCCTTTTTAAAAATTGGTGTTACATTGGCGATCCTCCAATCTTCAGGTATTAGAGATGATTTTAATGATAGTTCACAGATTACTAATAGCAGGTCTGCAATCTCGTATTTCAGTTCTTTCAACACCCTTGGATGTATACAATCCGGCCCAGGTGATTTGCTACTCTTCAGCTTATCTAATAGTTGTAATACATCTTCCCGATGTATCTATATTTCCTTCAATTCTTCTGCACCTTTAAATACCACTTCAGTCATGGGTAACATCCCTACATCTTCCTCAGTAAAGACTGAAGCAAAGAATTCATTCAGTCTCTCCGCTATCGCCTTGTCGCCTCTTAGTGCTCCTTTAACCCCTTTATCATCTAATGGACCAACTGACTCTCTCACAGGTTTTTTGCTACGAATGGACTTGAAAAGGTTTTTACTTCGCGTTTTTGCTTCCGCAGCAAGCTTCTTCTCAAATTCTCCCTTTGCCTGCCTTATCAATGCCTTGCATTTGACTTGCCAGTGTTTGTGCTGTTTCCAGGTTTCGTCGTTTGGCTCTTTTTTCCATTTCCTGAAAGATGCTTTTTTGGCAACAGCCTCTCTGACCTCACCTTTAAACCATGCTGGCAGTTTTTTGGACTTCCTTCCACTTTTCTTAAAGCGTGGAATACAGCTGGTCTGGGCTTCCAAGATAGTATTTTTCAACAACAGCCAAGCCTGATGTACGTCTTTAACCTTTGCAACTGCTCCTTTTAGTTTTTTCTTAACTGTTTTCCTCATTTTATCATAGTCTCCCTTTCGAAAGTTAAAAGGTAGTACTGTGGATTTCCTTACTATCCCTCCTCCACTAATTAAATCAAAGGCAATCATGCTATGATCACTATTGCCTAGCGGCCCCAACAACCTTATCTCTTGCACTAGATCTGGTGTTCCACTAAGGATTAGGTCTAATATGGCTTCCCCTCTGGTTGGTTCATGAACCAGCTGCTCCAAGAAGCAGTCATTTATTTCATCTAGGAACTTTATCTCCCTAGCATGTCCTGATGCGACACTGACCCAGTCGATACCGGGGAAGTTGAAATCACCCATTATTATTACTGTGCTGTAACTTTTGTTACAGCACAGGGTCCCTGAGTGTGTTTCTGGTTTGTTTTTCAGATGCGGGTGACATTTAAGGACATCGCTGTCTCTTTCTCCCAGGAGGAGTGGAGGTATTTAGATGAAGGACAGAAGGAGCTGTACAGGGAGGTGATGAAGGAGAATTATGAGACCCTGATATCCCTAGGTAAGGAATGAATTATCTGTATTTCTAGCAGACACAGGAATATGAGGTGGGTTTTCTGTACATCCTCTTCTCCAGGAACTTGCAGGTATGATTAGGATCTTTCTCAAGATGGCAGGATGAGATCCAGGACTAAAGGGCAATAAGACCATCCTGTGTGTCCTACAAGTCCCCCCGCCCCCTTTAAATCAGAGATGGATGGATCTTCCTCCATTTTCTGGAGCAGAGCTGAAAAATAGGAGCAGACCAGCATAAAGAGTTACAACCTGGCTTCACTATTACATTGGAGTAGATTTGAGACCAGTGAAAAGTGTGGTGCTGTGTTTATCGACCTCTCCCCAGCTTAGGAGATCGTAGGCTGCTCCTAAAGATGCAGAACTGTCCAGGATCAGTCTATGATAAAGAGTAATAGAAAAAAATCATCACCAGCTGTTAGTTAAGAGAGTGGAGCACCATACCAGGGTCCCTGAAAACGGTGTCCCCAAAGAATCAGTCCTGGCTCCTGCTCTTTTCAACCTTTATACTGCTGATCCTGCACAGATCTTGGGAATGAGCCTTTGACATGTCAGTGCCTTGACCATCCTCCATCCTGGCAGCTATTGGGAGGATTCCTAATACTCTCCATATAGAAGCCTTAAGGCCAAGCTCCCTGATTTCCCATGATATCATGAGAAGAAGCGCAAAAACTAATTGCTCTCATGGAATTCACTGGGGCTGAACCAGGTCATTCCTCTTTACTTTTCCCATTCACGATCCTCCCACTCACCTCTCCATCTGACAAAGAAGAAAAATAAATTACTGAAACACAAAGGAAGGTTGTAAAACTACATTATTTTTTATCATGTAGAATAAATGTACTCTCTTAAATATACATAATTCCAGTTTATGCAAATAGGGCACATCTTTGGTACAGAATTTCAGAAACTGGCACAGAATTTCCCCCTCCAAGCTGTGGCAGGAAACTGGGGCTGTGCTTACGACTCTGCATATCTGTGTGACCATCAGTGGCAGCTCCGTCTTAATACTCAGAAGACCAACTCTTCAATCTTCCACCTCAACAACAGGGAAGTAAAATTCTCCCTATGAGACTCATTGGTTTTCTCTGCCAGCTTCCCACAGCCCAAAACTTTGAGAATAAAATTACAACTCTCACCTTTTGTCATCACATCACTAGTGTGGCTGGCAAGGTGGCATCCCAGATCAACTTGCTGCGGAGACTGTGCAGACATCATGAGCTGACTTTACTAATTGATGCATCTTCCCCCTGGTTCTTGTGTATGTTCCAGATGAGCATTGTCTGTTTTCTTGATGCTGGAGTAGTGGTTTAGTGGCTGGGGCAGGTTAATTTAGGTTGTAAGGGCCTGGGGTTCAAATCCCCGTTAGGAACAGCAATCTTGGCCAGAGAGTCCAGGGTCTCTAGTCCTATAGGTGCTCCTTGGGCAAGCCACTTAACCCTCCATTGCCTCAGGTACACATGTAAATTCTGATTCCTTTAGGGACAAGGGACTATAGACAGTAATAGACAGTACTTGATTGTAAAACACCTAGAATCAACTGTATCTCAACTAAATAAATATATCTGAATCCTGTTTTTCATATGATACATTGCTGCCTATGTCCAACATCAGTTCATCGACTGCACAGTTTTGCCAAATCAACCTGATCTGGAACGGTTGACACAATTAGGGTTGCAACATTTAAAGAGGCTAAAAATTGGGGCGGAACCTGGTTTCTGGTCAAGATGGACGTGTAAGAGCTGAGCTCCGGAGGGCAATAGGCAAGAATCCCGACTTCTGCAATCTTTAATCAAAAAGTTCCTACCTACTTTGATACCATTCAATCCCGGATATGTTAGGCCCCAAACAGATGCGGCTGGATTATGAAGTATCTCAAAACGCCAGCGCTAAGAGAACCAAAACGGAACCTCTCTCTCCTCACAAGATGGCAGTCATCCGAGATTGTTCTGAGACTTACAGGAGCTCCTGGCTGAGATTCGGGCAGTCAAACACTTGGTCAAATCTAATGGAGAATGGCTATGTGCAATGCAGGAAGATATCAACGCTTTGCGAGCCTCTTTGCAATCAATTACGGTTCGTTTGGAGAAGGTAGAGAATGTGGTGGCATCACATGGGGAAAGGCTCAAGGCAGTTGAGAAGCAGGCCATGCTGATACTTTCATTACAAAGAGAGGTGGAAGACGGTAATAATCGCTCTTGGAGGAATAAGATAAGAATACTAGGTGTTCCTGAGGGAGAAGAGGGTCCTGACTTGGTGTCCTTTTTGCAGGCCATGATTTCAGGTGTGTTAAAGTTGCAGTTTGCTATGCTGTTCGAGATCGAGCGCGCCCATAAGGTGCCTACTCAGTCCGTGGTCACGGGCAAGCATCCACGCCCAATCATCTTGAAAGTTTTACGTTTTCAGCAAGTATCGCAAATAATGAGAGCAGCCAGAGCACTTTCAGCTTTGGAATATCAGGTACATAAACTCCTGTTCTTCCCGGACTTCGCGAAGAAAGAATTTTCTGGCGCTGCATCCACGCTTGTTACAGCTACAGGCCCATTTTGGGCTGCTCTATCCTGCCCACATGAGAGTCACGCTACATAACCAGACCAAGACCTTTGACGATCCCGGGTAGTTATATGCATTTCTGGAAGATAAGGAGTCGGTGGTGATGCGGTGAAAGTCACTTTGCAGCTTTTATTTCTACAGTTCTGCGGCGCTTGCTATCATGGGCGTTTGACTGGTCTGAGGTTGTGTAAACGTGACTTATCCATGCAGAAGTGACATTTAACCATGCAGTATTGCTATATACTGGGAGATCCATTCTGTCTCTTTAGAAGAAACTCCAGGGTGTTACCCTGGTTAAGATGTCTTTCCTGTTTTCTCTCTCTTTCTTCTTTTATGTTTTATGTTGTTTGTGCTGTCTCTGGTGGTTGAGAGAGTTTTGGGGCTTGGAGGAGTGGGATGGCCCTTATTCGCTAGGCTGGGTCTTCTAGGCCATAAACTGATTCGACGAGGGCTGCCCTGCCATGCAGCTCCGGTGTTTCTGAGTTTGAGTACATTGTCTTTACTCTTATTATGGGTGGTGAGCAAAGCATGATATTTTAAGTGGTAAAGATGTACGAATTTACTAGGTCATTTTGCCCTCCGTGTCTGTCTTGTCCTGGTGGGCTTACCCGCTAAGTTTTGTGTGTTATATAGTCCCCCTGGGTTTGGTGGTTTTGATGATATGTTTTTCAGAATTATTGTGAGCAATCATGTATAGGGGCCAGGGCTAAACTGTGTATCTCTTTGTTGGGTTTTCTTCTTTGGGCTATAAGTGCAGCTAATGCTCTGAGGGCTCTTAAGATGTTGTTCTACAATGTAAAACTAAATGCTACAATTTGGTATGTTTTTGCAACATTTGACTGTCAATCTGAGCTATATTGTCAGTTTGTCTTCCTTTAAGATAGTTTCACTGAATGTTAAGGGCATTAACAATCCCATTAAGAGGAAAAAGATTCTTCTGTACGGTAGGAAAGAAAGTGCTGACATCTTACTGTTGCAGGAGACACACTTGAATGTAAAGGAGTCGTTAAAACTAGATATAAAACCCTATTCTCTACTAGCTTTTTCAGCTGCCCATCATAAGAAAAATGGGGTAGCCATTTTAGGGAGGAAAGCTCTTCCCCCATGGTTATTCAAACTAGGTCTGATGCTGATGGGCGGAGGGAGGAGTAGCCTAGTGGTTGGGGCAAGGTACTTCAGGCCGGAAGGTCGGGGGTTCAAATCCCACTAGAGGACAGCAACCTTGGTCCGGAAGGACTGGGGTTTCTAGTCCCACAGATGCTCCTTGTGGTCTTGGGCAAGCCACTTAACCCTCCATTGCCCATGTTTCCTGTAAGTATTAGTGTCTGTGTCTCATATCCCTGCATGTTAAAATGTATCCCCCAATTGTGTTGTGACCGCTTTGATTGAAGGATAAGGCGGTATACAAAACTGTCTAAATAAAAAAAAAAAAAAAAAAAATAAGAATGGCTGTCATTAAATTTGGATCCACTGAACTGGTCGCAATTAATATTTATGCTTATAACATTGACTGCCCTACTTTTTTTTGCTCCATTGCGGCCTTGGCGCAGGAGGTGTCCAGATATCCGACTATTGTGGGGGGGAGATTTCAACCTCATGCTAGACCCATTGGTAGACAGGAGTCCAGTGAGAACCATTAGGGTTCCCAGGGCTCACCCAGTTCTTGTATCTGTAATACAGGAATTGGGCCTGATAGACATATGGCAGTTGCACATCCTACAGATAAAGAATTCACTTTCTTTTCTCCTCCTCATAATTCCTTATCACGCATAGACTCTTTCCTAGTCTCCAAGGGACTTGGTTCTAGAATTAGTGAGTCTACTATTCATGCAGCTCACATCTCTGATCACTCCGCAATCTCATTTACCCTATTTGACTCAACGAGCTATCAATCTCACTCACGCTGGCAATTTGATAGGACTCTTCTAGCCAGTTAGGAATTTCGCAAGACCATCCTGGTGGCTATACAGAAGTATTTTCAATTTAATCTACCTCAAGACTCCAAAGGGTGGGCATGGTGGGAAGGCTTCAAGGCTAGTATGCAAGCCACCATTACTAGTTTTGCTATAAAGCAGCAAATGTAAAATAATGCTCTAATATTATCTTTAGAACTTTAATTCATTGTACGTTCCTATTCATTAAATGCTGAATTCAATCAGTGTTGTTAAAAGCAACGGGTCTCAGACTTCTAAGAGCTACGGTCTTCTTATGGTACGGACCAAATGCTCTAGTTTGCATCAATGACCACTAACGTTGCTTACTAATCAGCTTAATGTCTTTGAAATCAGCTTAATAACTTTGAAAAGCAGCTTATAACTCTGAAAAGGAAAAGGATATGTGCTTATCTTGAGTGTACCCAACGCCAGCCTCAGCGCTGCTACGTTTCACTGCTAAGCTGTTTCTTCAGGGGCTTAGTTTCCTGGACACATCCTCATTTTATTTCTTCAAAATGATCAAATTCTTCTCCAAACATTTTCAAATTCATAGCGCTGTGAAAAGGGAATCATAGACTAGTTCTCTGTTGTTTAGGTTAAACTTAAATTCCTATATCAGTTATGCAACAATGTAACCAAAAGGTTTTACCGTAAACTACACAGCAGGTTTCTTCCGACTTCAAACTGTCAGTTCTTACAACGCCGCGCATGCGGACTACCTGCAAGGCGGGCTTTATAACAGATTCAAACATCCTGCTATTAAACGTAGTATCGCGGGTTTTAAACACATAGATTCCAATCTATTTGTGTATTGAGGCCCCCTGGTCTCACTGACTGTAGGGTAAAAATCCATCTCTCTTCTTTTATTATTAATGATTGATCTCTTGATTTACCCTCTGATCCCGTCATATTTCTGTCAATACAGAAGCATCTCAAATCTTCAAATTTATGATTCTCCAGGAGACAGTGTTCAACAATCGGTGCCTTCAGTGTCTTACATTTCAACCTGCTACGATGTTCCGCTAGTCTCACTTTAAAAGGTCGGGAAGTTTTTCCTATGTATAATAGCCGACACGGGCATTCTATAACATAAACAACATAAGTTGTATCACACGTTGTATGATGGCTTAACCGGTAGCTTCTCCCATGATAGTGGAACAATAAAGTCTCATAGGTCACTGTACACATTTGACAGGACCCACATCGAAAATGCCCCGCTGGTTGATTTAAAGGGCCATTCTCTAAAGATCGCAATCGTGTAGGACTCAGGACTTCCTTAAGATTTCGGTGCCGCTGCCACACGCATGGTACTTTTATATCTTTGAACACCGGAACACTACGAAGCACGTTCATATGTTTTTTTAATATCCCCTGAATACGATCGTTAAAGGGGGAATGTTTCATCACAAGAGTGATAACCTCCTCCTCAAAATAGGAGGTACGGGGAATCATTAAATGATCGCGATTGTTGAACAGGGCCCTCTTGTACGCCCGTTCCACAATGTGTCGAGGATACCCCCTATCGTAAAATTTTGTTTTTAACATCTTCGCTTGGCATTTAAAGTCCTGCGTGTTTGAACATGTTTGGAGAAGAATTTGATCATTTTGAAGAAATAAAATGAGGATGTGTCCAGGAAACTAAGCCCCTGAAGAAACAGCTTAGCAGTGAAACGTAGCAGCGCTGAGACTGGCGTTGGGTACACTCAAGATAAGCACATATCCTTTTCCTTTTCAGAGTTATAAGCTGCTTTTCAAAGTTATTAAGCTGATTTCAAAGACATTAAGCTGATTAGTAAGCAACTTTAGTGGTCATTGATGCAAACTAGAACATTTGGTCCGTACCATAAGAAGACCGTAGCTCTTAGAAGTCTGAGACCCGTTGCTTTTAACAACACTGATTGAATTCAGCATTTAATGAATGGGAACATACAATGAATTAAAGTTCTAAAGATAATATTAGAGCATTATTTTACATTTGTAGCTCAACGGATATTTTGCTCTATTGAATCGACCATAATTTTGTTTTGCTATAAAGCAGGCCAAGCAGCGTAAAGCAGAACTTGGTGCACTAGACAAGCAGATTAAAGTGGGAGAACATATTTTATGCCAGAAAACTGATCCTAACATCTTGATAAGATTGCAGTGCCTTGGATTTAGATGTAATTTGATTTTGACCATTGAGGCTTCACAAAATATTCAGGGGCAGAAAAGTCAATATTACTTGGAAGGGAATAGAGCTGGACGGCTGTTAGCTAGCTTGTTAGAGGGTCGTAAGGAAGCTTCGCGCGTTGAGCTTTAATGGATCCTCAGGTGCAACAATTGATTGACATTGCAGAGACCTTTTGCCAATTTTACGCTCAGTTATACTCCCCAGAGATAGATTTCTCTGTGAAGGAGTCTGATAGTTTGCTAAATAACATTCAAAGGTTTGTGTTAGATCAAGAAACTGCTGCGAGACTGGATAAGCAGATTACAGTCATGGAAATTATTCAAGCTATTGACTCTACACAAGTTGGCAAGGCTACCGGACCAAGCGGCCTGCTGGCTGAATTCTATAAAACCTTTTCCAAAACTAGGGCCATATCTTCAACAATATTATAGACTTCTTCTGGACAATGCAGCACAGACTGGAACTTTTGCCTCTGCAAACATTGTTGTCCTTGAAAAACCTTGGAGAGACCCTCTTTTAGTTAGTAACTATCGGCCAATTTCGTTGTTAAACGCAGACTATAAAATCTTTGCTGGTCTTCTCTCCAAATTGATCCCTTCTTTGATCTACCTGGACCAATGTGGTTTCACTGAGGGACACTCTACAGCCGATAATGCCAGAGTGCTTTGTCACGTTTTGGAAGGCATGGAGGAAACAGAGGTCCCTCTTGTGGGACTCTCACTTGATGCAGAGAAATCGTTTGATTGGTTGGAGTGGCCTTTCCTGTTTGCTATTCTGAAGTGGTTTGGTGAGGGTTTCTGCAATCTAATTAAACTTATGTATGCGAGACCGAGTACGAAAATTTCTGTGAATGCGACTCAGTCTAGAGAATTTCTTCTGGGGCGGGGTATCCGTCAGAGTTGTCCTCTTTCTCCCATTCTCTTCAATCTGAGCTTGGAACCTTTGGCCTTACTGATAAGGCAAAGTCTTACGGTTAAGGGTGTCTCTATTGCTGGCATGGAAATTAAACTATCTGCATATGCGGATGATTTGCTGCTTTTCACCACACCTAGCTCCATACCGGTCATTTTAGAATTGATAGATAAATATTCTGGATTGTCTGGCTATAAAATTAATTGGTCAAAGTCTGTCGCCTTCTCCTTGAACTCAAGAGTATGTAGGACCCCTTTGTATGGGAGCCTAAGATGATGAAGTATTTGGGAGTTCACTATTGCTATCCACTTAGTGTAACCCTACAGTACAATGAAGAAGAGATCCGATCTACATTTCGTAATATAACAGAAAAGTGGTCAGTCTATCTATCTTAGTTTGGTCGTCTTGAAGCTATAAAAATGACTATCACTCCTAAAGTGAATTATATATTAGAATGCTGCCAATCTTTCTTACAAGTAAGTTTATCGTCAAATTGAAAGGATTCTGGTTCAATTTCTATGGAAAAATAAACCACGAGAGCAACTCAAATCTAAAAAAGAGGAGGGGGGTGAATTTCCATGATTTTCAGGCCTATCACTGTGCTTTTTTGCTAAAACAAGGTTCACGATGGGTGAAGGGAGCTGTAGGTATACGCCCAGTATGGCTTGAACTAGAAGAGAGATTAAGTACTCCTTTCCCATTAAATCTTCTTCCTGGCATGGTCTCTATTGGGAGGTTGACGTCTCATAGGGTTATATCGGACACTCAGAAGGCTTTTCAACAGTTAGCAAATGCATTTCCTAAGGAGGAGTCCCTATCAAAATTAATACCCATCTGGCATAGTCCTTATTTTAAGATCAATCAAAGAGCATTCACATGGCAAAAATGGTTTAATAGGGGCATTTGGAGCGTTGGCCAATTGATAATGGATGGCAAGTGAAAACCTTTTTCCTCTTTACAAAGTGAATTTGACTTGCCTCAATCCCTATACTTTCAGTGGATCCAGCTGAGGAATTGTATAGAGAAATCCTAGTTGGATATTACATCGTTGTCTGACGAGTGGAGTTTGATGAGTAAGATAAGCTCAGTATATATGACCTCTGAGGTGGCCTCTCAATATTATAAACTGGTGGTTCAGAACAACAGTTCTCAGGCATTTGTGTTCAACGAATATGGGAACACGACACTGGGGAAGTTCTTTCTCCGGAAACTTGGACAAAATTCTGGAGTAAGATAAACAGGGTTTCCCAGTCTGCCTGTGTCTCACAAACGTTTTACTTCTTTACGCATAGAGCGCACTTTACTCCGGTAAAGGTTGCTAAATGGGATAAGGCAGCTGGGAATGAGTGTTGGTCTTGACGGGGAGATGTAGGCACTTTGATACATGTGGTGTATGATTACCCTAACATTCAGTCTTATTGGGTTTCAATATGGAATCGCATTCAAGAGGTACTGGGATTCTGGGCCACTCTTTCTTGGTCTGTGGTCGTTTTTTGATCAGCAATTGACATCTCATCGTTACAGAGGGATTGTCAGTTTTTATTTGACTTCATGTTGGGAGTGGCCCTTCATCTCGTTATTTCTAATTGGAAACATACAGCAGAGCTTAGTTGGCACGAATGATGGAACTGCTTGTGCTTATGCTGCAAATATGAGGAAATGCCACGATGTGGTAGATCCCTTACACCATCCGCTTTTCTTAAGTGGAAACCCCTACAAAATTACATTTCTAAAGCACGATTTGTCTAATAACCCCTTATTATATGTCATATCTTCTCGTTTCTTAGGTAGTGGGGTGTTTGCTCTTCAATAGTCCTTGTAGGCCTTGCAGGCTTTCAGCTGTTTTTCTTTTTTTTTATATAGCCCCTGATGATCGCATGATGATGGGAGGGACAGGGTGGGGTAGGCTGTGAATAACCTTTTCTTTCTTGTTTCTTGTTACAGAGAATAATTATGTATTTTGATTTGCTGTAATTTGGTTTTCTTTTTTATTTTCTGTATATTGTTGGAAAATATAAATAAAGATGTTAAAAAAAAAGAAAGAGGCTAAAAATCCAACAGACCACTTCTATGACAAGATACCCTGAGATACTGTCATCCCAAAGCCCTATGAGCCACAAACCTTTTTCAGGGCAAGAGTAAATGAACCATGAATAAATACAGAAAAGAATAAATGTTGTGGCAGGTTGAGACGATTGCTACTCATCTCTTTTAACCCTCTAGGCTGCAGCAGACCATGTCTGGTGTCATATAAATCATTGGCCTGCTGGCACTGGGCATTTTGACTCCTTTATGTACAGCTGGAGTCTTCATCTTTGTGCATCATTTCTCCCCTTCAGAGCTTTAAGAGCATTAATTATTTTATGTTTTATTATCTTATCTTATGTTTAAGCGTTCTATAATATTGATTTGTACGTTACCTGTAGTTAGATTTGTAAATAAATTATGTTCAATTTTTTGGGTAACTGATGGGCTAAGTGATGTGGATAGCTGAAAGAAATAATATAGTTCCCTCTTCCTTCCCTAACCCCACAGACTTAAATAACTACTTCCATCCTCTTAGAGCACCCTGGTACGTCTGTTACATGGGAACTTATTAGTTCCATAATAAAGATCTTCTAGACTCAGTCGTGCCAGTAGTCAAAGCCCTCAGTTGGCCACATATAGTGCCGTTGAATATCTCCACAGACTGCCCTTGCACTATCCCATTAGTGCAGGGGTGGTCTGTGGGTGTAGCAGGAGTGGTACTTTCACTAACTGGGTTTGTGCCGGCAGTTACCCGGTTAGTGAGATTTTCAGTGTCCTTTGCCTGGATAACTTAGACCACATGAAAAGCAGGCCTACGATGCAATCCGGTCAAGGGCTGGCTGAAAATCCTGTAAACCGGGTGTCAGCACTGAGCCCAGGTATTCACCAGGAGCTCCTGTCTGGATTTGGCTGCTGAAAGCATAGTTACTCACCTGTAGCAGGTGTTCTCCAAGAACAGCATTTAACCCCTTAAATTTTTTAAAGATTGGTGGATCCGTCTCTAAAGAGGTGGTCAGTGTCTCTTGTTCTAAACTGTCCACTTGCTTTAGAAACCTAATGGTTGGAGCAGCAGCCAGGGAAGCCAGAGTTCAAGTCCCACTGCTATTTCTTGTGATCTTGCATGACATTACCTAAATGCATATACCATAACCATCCACACATCTTCAATTTATGTATAACCCCCATATTTAACGCCAAGTTTGCTTAGCCATGTTCTATGTAAAACAACTCTAATGAGATCATATGCTGTTGTTCTATGTAAATCTCCTTGGATTAAAGGCGGTATATAAAAACCTGTTAAATAAAAATAAAATAATAAGTCACTTAACTCTCCATTGCCTCATAAGAACATAAGACATGACATACTGGGTCAGACCAAGGTCCATCAAGCCCAGTATCCTGTTTCCAATATTGGCAATCCAGGTCATAAGTACCTAGCAGTTTCCCAAAAAGACACACGGGTTTCATAATGCTTGTATTGGGGCAAGAAGTGGATTGTGTGGGTCTTTGTTAATAATGGTTTATGGACCTTTCCTCCAGGAACTTGTCCAAACCTTTTTTAAACCCAGCTACAGTAATAGCTTTTACTACATCCTCTGGTAGTGAATTCCAGAGTTTGATTACACATTGAGTGAAAAAATATTTTCTCTTATTAGTCTTAACACTAGAAGCCCCAAAGTGTGTCAATTGACGCAAATGCATCTTCAAAGTTGTATACCAGCGCCATTGCTAGAACCATGTCAGTCATGTTCCATGACTTTGTTAGCAAGGTGAAGATGTTCAAATATGTGCATCAAAAATTAATGACAGATGCACCACCTAGTGGGAAAATGAATTTATACCTAGAAGCCCCAAAGTACGTCAGTTGACGCACTCAATTGTCTTGGATGCGTCAATTGACGTACTTTGGGGCTTCTAGGTATAAATTCATGTTCCCACTACTGTTTACAGTTTTACTCCGACATTACAAACAATAAACACACGATGACGTCATGTAATGACATCACATACTGCACATATTTAACAAATAAGTAACTTCATATTAATTCACATCTACATTTCATGCTAAACACAGTCGTCGTGATAATGTGTCAATTGGCGCACTGTGGGGTTTCTAGGTAAAATTCCTTTTGGGG
Source organism: Ichthyophis bannanicus (assembly GCA_033557465.1). Classification (NCBI taxonomy): domain Eukaryota; kingdom Metazoa; phylum Chordata; class Amphibia; order Gymnophiona; family Ichthyophiidae; genus Ichthyophis; species Ichthyophis bannanicus. The sequence goes on along the minus strand of CM066031.1, from coordinate 138,505,388 downwards.
CTTCTAGTGTTAAACAGGTTACACTATAGTTTCATTGCATGTCCCCTAGTCTTTCTACTTTTTGATGGCGTGTACAATCGATCTACGTTTACCCATTCCACTCCATTCATTAATTTATAGACCTCTGTTATATTTTGCCTCAGCTATTTCTTTTCCAGGTTAAAAAGCCCTAACCTTTTAAGCCTCTCCTTATAGGGATATCCTTCTATCCCCTTTACCATTTTGGTGGCTCTTTTCTGATTTACACACATTATTCACGGTGCTGTTGCACCATAGAACGATACAGAGGCATTATAATATCCATTCTCCATTCTTTTCCTTATGATTACTAGCATTTTATATGCCTTCTTGGCCATCACTACACACTGGGTGGAGGGTTTCAACGTGTTATCCACGATGATATCTAAATCTTTTTCCTGGGTAGTGGTTTCTAATGTGGAACCTTGATCATGTAACCATAGTTTGGGTTGTTCTTTCCTAGGTGCATAACTTTGCAATTGTCCACATTAAATTTCATCTGCCACTTGCCTCAAATACAAACTTAAATTGTAAGTTCTCCAGGGAATACAAAAAAACCCTACTGAACCTGAATGTAACTTGCCTTAAGCTACAGTCTGGGCACTGGCGGACATGTCTGGCCATAGAATGTTTTTCTTGATACCACATGTGTGGATGTTTAGACTTTGGCTGAGGCAGGAGGACATTCTTCTTTCCACAGTTTGATCAGATTGCTTATATTCCAGAAGTGTATTTCAGTATGTCAGCTGTTCAGAATTTCATTGTAATGTCTCTGTTTTTCGATTTCTGGATCGCCTTCCAATTTTCACTCCAAGAGTGTTTACATCATTTTTTAAATTGAGGTACAATCTGTCCCTGCCCTCGGTGAGCTTACAATCCAATTGGGCACTTGAGGTGAGGAAAGAAAGGGAAAGTAATTTTCAAAGCTATTTCCTTGGATAAATTAGTGATTTCCCTCTAAAAATGAGCTATTGTATAATTGTGCCCCCTCTGTATGAGTAAAGTTACGTGTGTATGGCTTATATGTATATTAAATTTACCTGCTCTTTGAGGAGGGGTTTCTAAGGGAGGAGTTTTGCGCTTAAGTGCTGCTATTGAAAAGCACAGTACACATTCTCATTAATGTCAGAAGTTATAAAATCACCCCCAATAGGACTTGCCTGAAGCCAGGAGTGTTGGGTAAGGGGGATGTGAACCCTGCCCTCCCTAGGCTACATCTTCCCTTTCATTAGCAAGTGCTTCTCCTCTTTAATTCTCATAGAACTTCATACTCTCACAGTGATGGGGTGTAAAATCTTGGATCTGATTCTGAGGGGAGAAGGTGCTGAAGGGCTCAGCAGTCATCCTGCAAGACAGTCACTGGAGCCCCCTAAATCAATTGTTAATACTAAGCGACGTAACAATATGCAGCTTCTTGAAAATCTCACTGGTCAATATCAAACAATCGCAGCCCCTCTTTCTTAAGCAATTCAAGTTATTTATTATAAAAATGTAAGAGATGTTCCATTACCAAAATAAAGTGAGATTAATGACCCCTAAATCCCTCTGATTTATAATGGACGGCAGTAATAGATCCTCTCCCCTCTCCTATCATTTACTGCTCCATTTGAGACTTACTGCTTTGTATTTTCCTGTGAAAATAAGGGAAATTATAACTAATTTGTCATGTTTATTTCTGGAAGCAGGCTATGAAAGGATCAATTCTGATATCTTATCAAGGATTAAACAAGAGGAAGAGCCGAATGTCTGGGATCTCCAGGAGTCTGGAGAAAGAGCAGATACTGACTCATACACAGGTAAGTAATAATAAATACTGTACTGAGTCATTGTCAATATTACAGAATCCAGCTGAGTAATGCTAATTTATTTACCTGTACCCTGTGTTCTCAGATATAGAGAATGTAAGTCCTCATAGATAAGTGATGTCATTCATTGGAGCCCAAGGGAATAAGAGGATCTTCAAGTCAGGACTGGGAGAATTCCCATATGGTTTTACAAGAGTCTCTGCTTGCATATGTCACTCCACATCCAGTGGGAGCAGCAATTTTAAAAAATTGCAGATGGGCTAAAAAACATAGACATGGAGGAAGCGATGCCAGCCAACTCAATGGCAGCTTGAGCAGTGAGCTCCAGCGGCGACCCCTGATAAAAAGCAGCACATTCTGCCTTCACAACGGGAAAACACTTGAAATCCAGGCAGCAGATGGTCTCACAGGGTGTGGAGTTAGCAACATGGTGACAAGACAAAAATATGCAGAACGGAAGGCTTTCGCATATTCAGAGGCAAGCCAAGAGTCCAGCGGGGATGGCATAATGGTGGCCATTGGACCACAGGGCCCAGACATGGATGTGGAGGAGGAGAGAGATGACAATATGGAGAGCAGCACAGTGATGGTATCACAGGCATCAAGGACAGAATTAAAAGAATGGTTCAGAGACCTGAAGAAGGAGATCACCACGGTGTGAATGGAATTGGGGGGGCCTGGTTGGCAAAGTCAAAGAGGAGCTAGTGGAACTGGACCGGAGGGTGGGAGAAGACGAGGAGCGTCTGGACAAGCTGGCTGATGAGCAGGCAGCTCTGGTGACCCAGATACAAAAGAATGAGGAATGGAAAGAAATAATAATGCTTAAGATTGTGAACGTGGAAAACCACTCGCGACGAAATAATCTATGCATAAGGGGGGGGGGGGGGGTCCCGGAAGAGCCTGTGTTCCTTGACTGTAAGAAGGTTGACTGTAAGACTACCTGCAAGAAGATTTTGTGGAATGCTGGGGCCTAAGAGGTGCCACCATTTATTCAACTTGATAGAGCTCACCGGGCACTGGGACCAGCCAGGAGTGATGGTCCAAGAGACACGGTAATTTGTGTAGATGGCTTCACTATCAAAGAAAGGATCATCGCAAAAATGCGGGCCATAAATCTCTTTGACTGGCAAGGATATTAGATAGCCATCTTCGCCGATCTGACCAAAGGAACTTTACAAAGGCAAAAAGAGATAGGTGAAATTATTCAGATACTGCGGCAGGAACAGTTGAAATACAGATGACTATATCTGCTGAATGATCTTGAGTAGAATCTTACTGGCATGTGGGATCAGAGCGATTGTGCGATAATGTCCACATTATTCGGATCACCTTTCTTCAGTATTGGTGTAAAAACAGATCTTTTCCAGTCAGTTGGCCATGATGTTGTCTTACAAATTTCCTGGGAGAGCTTTGTAAGTATGGTAACAGCTGCATTCAATTGCTGTAATACTTCAATGGAATACCATCAATCCCTGGTGCTTTGTTATTTGTTAAGGCTTTCATTAGGAGTGGAGGAGTAGTCTAGTGTTTAGAGCAACTGCCTAATATCCAGATCATGGATTCAATTCTTGCGGGAACTCCTTGTGACCTTGGACAAGTTCACTTAATCCTCCATTGCCTCGGAAGAAACATCCTGGCAATCTACTTCTAGTGACACATAGCTAAGAAAACCCAGAAGCAGCTGGGTCACCAGGAGTCAGCACTGACTTGATGGCATTAAAAAACAAAAAAAGGCTTTCAATGCTGCTTCAACTTCTTTCATCGATAATGGTTCCTGATCGTAAGGTACAGATTGAAACGGCTGCTGGTCCACTTGATCTTTATGGTATAATGACTCTGTATATTCTTTCCACCTTTTCTTAATCTTCTCAGCATCATTTAACATAGATCCTTGAGCATCTTGTAGCATTCCAATTTGAAGCTGAAATTTTTTCTTTAACTCTCGTTGCTTTAGGAAAGCCGATCTTGTTCTACCTGTAATAGTTTCTGATTCTATTTCCTTTCATGCACTATTGTAGTGCTTTTCCTTGTCTCAACTTGCTGCACATTGGGAATCTTTATTGAGTTCTGTGATTGCCTGTCTTTCTCCTCTCCAGCAGATAGCGGGGGTGGCGATGGGCGCTACCTGCGCCCCCTCCGTGGCAAATTTTTACATGGAGGGTTTTGAAGTGAGACATCTATCCCAGTTCCAGTTTAAATCTAATGTAATTACATGGCGGAGATACATAGATGATGTTTTCTTATTATGGAGAGGTTCGTTAAGCTCATTGGAGCAATTTTTGGATTGGATTAACCATCAGGACGAAAATATAAAATTCACTTATGTACACCATAAAGAAAGGATAACATACTTAGATGTACAGGTGACTAGGGGAGCTCATGGGTGGCTCACGTCAATTTTCAGGAAGCCCACAGATAGGAATACGTTCCTTCACTTTTATAGTAAACACCCCAAACAGTTGAAGGAATCACTTCCGTTTTCACAGTTCCTTCGGTATCGACGGAACTGTTCTGATGTCCAAGAATATAAACAACGAGCAAGAGGATTAAAAAAAGATTTTTTAAATAGAGGGTATCCAACATCAATAGTACAAAGAGCATATCGTAGAGCTCTATATAATCACAGAGCTGGGTTAATAAAAATGAGGTCATCATCCCCAGTAGGACACATAGATGAGGATAACATTAATTTCATAACGGCGTATACCCCCATGAGTTTTCACATACAAAAACTTCTAAATAAACACAAGAATGTTCTCACAGTGATTCCAGGCTTGGAGACAAAACACATACGATGTGTTTGGCAACGGGGACGTAATTTAAAGGAGTACCTCAGTCCCACGGTGCTCCCACCCATGGAAAGGCAGAACGAGACAGGCAGTCATAAAAAGTGCGGTGACTGTGATGTGTGTGACATTATGTTAGAGATTTCACAATTCAGTCATCAGGGCATGACGTTTCATCTTCGTTCAAATACTACATGTGATTCGGTGGCAGTAGTCTATAATATAATATGCCCTTGTGGACTTATGTATATAGGGAAAACGATTCGCCCCCTGAAAACCCGAATACGAGAGCACAGGAGCCGACTAAAATGTCGAAGACAGGAGGCCCCAATAGTCACACATTGTCTATCCCAAGGACATACGTTTGAACAGCTCCGTAGCTTTGTCATTGAACAAGTTTCACATACAATGGGAGATAGAACGTTGGATGAGACGCTGCTACTGCACGAACAAAGATGGATTTATAAGTTGGGCACTGTTTCTCCGGGGGGTTTAAATGTAGCTATAGAATGGGCATCATGTACTTGAAACCCCCAGTTCAGTGTTGGGGCTTTCTTTCTTTCTTTTTATATATCGAAGCATAAGATGTTAGAAAAAGCACCGGTTAGAAAGAATATCAATTAAGATAAATTAATATTATAATGGTTAAAATAATATATAAGGGCAGTTTTTTAGTAGATTTGAAATGGCATTAAGATCAAGGATCCCGAGAATAAAGTCCTGGGGAAGTTATCTATATTATCTATATATATTTTTAGGTGGTTTATAGGTGTATAACTCGTCGAGACTCATATTAAATAGGATGGGACACCATTGGTAGAATACTTGATGACGTGGATGATGATAGTAGAAACAGCAACCAATGGTGGATAACCAGGTGTGGTGAATAGAATGATTCAGAGGGGAGCTTTAAATGTTGAGGGAAGTTTTCATCCCGCATGCGCGGCGTCTTCCATATGGAAGTCAAAAGAAAGGAGACACGGGCAGCAGCACTATTTGTGAGTAGAAATGATTTTAAGGAAGTTTTTAACGGTAGGGACATTAGAGGCACTTTAAAGGTGAATATTTATTAACAGTGTTAGTTAAAGAGTGAATGTTCACTCTGTTTGTTTTGTATATTGAGGATCTCCTGAAGAAAAGTTCATGTTGAAACGCCATAGTGGCGCCGAATTTGAGCGTCGGGATCCACTCATATTCTTTTAACAAAAACAGCAAAGAATGATCAGTTGGATGTATAGCACATAAGTTTAAAACGATAAAAATTAATGGAAGGTCGTTGATGCAAAAACAACAGCACTGAATGAAAGGACGCGAGTCCTGATTAAAGTGCGGTTAAAGTCTGAGACCTGAATCTAGCTTTACTAATTGAAATATTGAATGATCAGTTCTACTGAATTTGGGTTTGAATGAACGTGCTTCCAATTGAGAATCGATAGTCACACGTTCAAGAAGAGACCACAACTACAACGATTTGTCTTTCTCCTCTGACTTTAGCTTCTCTGCATTTCTGGGCAGTTTTCAGAGTTTCTTCAGCCATCCATTTTGGCTGTTTTTGCTTTTTCATCTTTTATATATAAATTTATAGAGACTTTTCACTTTCTTCAACATAGCCTTCTTGATGTCATCCCATAACTCTTCTGGAGCTCTGTCATTTGTATCTAAAACAGCAAATCAATTTTGCAGGCAGTCTTTAAATCCCAGTAGTATGTTCTCAAGGTCATATTTTGCTACATTCATGAGTGGCTTGCTCTTTTTCAACTTTATCTTGAGTTTGCATAAATATTAGTAGTTGGTGATCTATATCAGTCTGCTCCAGGTTTTGTCTTTGTTGATGTTATTGAACTGTTCCATCGTTGACTTCCACATACAGTATGGGTCAATTTGTTTTTTGTACAGTCCATTAGGTGAAGTTCATGTCGACAGTCGCCACTTGTGTTGCTGGAAGAAGGTGTTTGAGAGGGTGTGGTTCAGTATTAAGACTAGGGCTGTTAGAATCCATTCCAAGGTGAGGATCTTAGACTTTAGGAAGACTAACTTTGCGAAGATGGGCCAATACCTCAGGGAGTCGTTAGTGGGATGGGAACAGCTGGGGGATGTAGAAAAACAGTGGGCAAAACTGAAAGGGGGTATTTTAAAGGCAACCAACCTTTTTGTTAAAATGGTAAATAAAGGCAAAAGGAACAGGAGACCGCTATGGTTTTCGAAGGAAGTAGCTGAAAAAGTGAAGAAAAAGAGGGAGGCCTTCATGAAATACAAGAGATCACAGAGAGAGAAAGACAGGCATCTGTATTTGGAAAAACTTAGAGAAGCTAGCAAAGTAGTCAAGAAGGCAAAGATTCAAAAGGAGGAGGAAATAGCCAATGCAATAAAATGGGGGGATAAGATATTTTTCAGATATATTAGTGAGAAGAGGAAGGGCAAAAGTGGTATTGTCAGACTCAAGGGTGCGGGGGGGAATATGTAGAAGCTGATAAGGATAAAGCGGAATTGCTTAACAAATATTTCTGTTTTGTGTTCACAGATGAAGAACCAGGAGCAGGACCTCAGAAAACACCCACAAATAAGAACAGAAGCGAGGGACATCTTGAACAATTTTCAGAAGACTGTGTTCGTGAGAAACTAGCTCAACTTAAAGTAGACAAAGCGATGGGACCGGATGGGATACACCCTAGAATACTGAGGGAACTTGGGGACGTTCTAGCAACTCCACTGACTGACCTTTTCAATGCCTCGTTGGAGTCGGGAGTGGTGCCAAAGGACTGGAGAGAGGCTCATGTGGTGCCTTTACACAAAAGCGGAAGTAAGGATGTGGTTGAAAACTACAGGCCGGTTAGTTTAACTTTAGTGGTGAGTAAATTATTGGAAACGCTGCTGAAAGAGAAAATAGTGAGGTTTCTGGAGTCCAGCGGATTACAGGATCCGAGGCAGCATGGATTCACCAGAGGCAGGTCTTGTCAGACAAATCTAATTGATTTCTTTGACTGGGTGACCAGGGAGTTGGACCGAGGGAGAGCTCTAGATGTGGTGTATTTAGATTTCAGTAAAGCCTTTGACACTGTTCCTCACAGGCGACTTATAAACAACTGAGCACCCTAGGGATGGACCCTAAAGTTACTGCTTGGGTTAGAAATTGGTTGGGTGGGAGGCGACAAAGAGTACAAGTAAATGGAGCTCACTCTGAGGAGAAGGATGTTACCAGTGGTGTGCCCCAGGGATCTGTCCTTGGTCCGATTCTTTTTAACATCTTTGTTAGTGATATAGCGGAAGGGCTGTTGGGTAAGGTTTGCCTCTTTGCGGATGATACCAAAATCTGCAATAGAGTAGACACCCAGGAAGGTGTAGATAACATGAGGAGGGATCTAGCTAAGCTTGAAGAATGGTCTAGAATTTGGCAGCTGGGATTTAATGTTAAAAAATGTAAGGTCATGCATTTGGGCTGCAGCAATCCAAGGGAGCAATACAGTATAGGAGGTGAAGTACTTTTGTCCACTAAAGAAGAGCGGGACCTAGGCGTGGTTGTGTCTGATGATCTTAAAGTAGCTAAACAGGTAGAAAAGGCGACAGCAAAAGCTAGAAGGATGCTTGGGTGCATACGGAGAGGAATGGCTAGCAGAAAAAAGGAGGTGATAATGCCTCTGTATAAGTCTTTGGTGCGACCTCATTTGGAGTATGGTATGCATTTCTGGAGACCGCACCTTCAAAAGGATGTGAACAGGATGGAGTCGGTGCAGAGAGTTGCTACTAAAATGATTAATGGGCTTCATTATAAAGCATATGAGGACAGATTTAAGGATCTTAATATGTACACCTTAGAGGAAAGGGGGGATAGAGGTGATATGATTGAGATGTTTAAATACCTCCGTGGCATAAATGTTCAGGGAGAGAGCCTCTTTCAATTGAAAGCAAGTTCTGCTACAAGGGGACATGGGATGAGGGTGAAGGGAGATAGATTCAGGAGTGATATGCGGAAATATTTCTTTACAGAAAGAGTAGTGGATCCATGGAATAGTCTCCCAGTGGAGGTGGTAGAGATGAGGACAGTAACTGAATTCAAAAAAGCATGGGACCAACACAGAGGATCTCTAAAGGTAAAAAGTGGACTGTTGTAGTTGTTGTTATGGAAGGACAGACTAGATAGGCCATGTGGTCTTTTTCTGTCATCATGTTTCTATGTTTCATTAAGTCTTGCAAATTTCTATCAGTCTTTCACCAGCTTCATTTCTGTTGCCGTCTATATTTTCCAACTTTTGTTACCAACTTTTGAGTTCCAGTCACCCATGACTATCAGGATATCCTGTTTGCATGTTCTGTCAGTTTTAGCTTGTACTTGTTCATTGAACTCATCAACCTTTTTCTCTTCTGCAGCTGTTGTTGGGGCATATACCTGAATTGTAGTTGCGTAGATGGGCATGTCTCATAGATGAACAGAATTTAAGCCTTTATTTATTTAACAGGTGTTTTTATACTGCTTTATCATTTCAGTCAAAGTGGTTTACATTGTAACTTAAACTTGGTAAATGTACATTAAACTCACATCATCTACAAAACTCACATCATCTACAACATCATCTCAGACGAACAACCAGACATCCTCTGTATAACGGAAACCTGGATCAATGACACCGACCCCGCAATAATAAACCAACTAAACAAACCTGAATACAAAGTTTACAACTGCCCGCGCACCAATAAAAGGGGTGGTGGTGTCATCATAGTAGCCAAAACCATTTTGCAACTAACAACCACCTCCCTGAGCTCAAATATGGACATAGACATTCTCAAAGTAGAAAACACAGTTTTTTCCATCTGTCTTATCTACAGGTCCCCTTCAGCACTCCATGAAACACTCGCCTCTGCACTAGAAAGCATCTCCACCACCCAAATAAGAAAATTCCAAATCATCATGGGAGACCTGAATTTAGCATCGCTGCCACCTAATCATGCAAACAACTTCATGGAAGCCATGGAGCAAATGGGGTATCAACAAATCGTAAGTGAAGCTACCCACGAAAAGGGAAACACCCTAGACCTGGTTTTCTTACCCACCAATCAACAAACGGACAGTGAGAAACCCGTGATTAGAATAACTCCAGTACCATGGTCTGACCACCACCAAGTTGATCTCAAAGTAAAACTGCCCTCCCCGCCCAAAAATACAAAAGCAAGAAGGTCAACACGCACGCAGAGGAGTTTCAATAAATTCAACGAGGAAAACCTCATAGGCACCATTGCCTCCCACATAGATTTGGAATGCACGGACCTCGAGGATCTAACCAACAGATGGAACGAAGGTATACAAAAAGCATCAAACCCTACTTGGAAAACCCCAACAGACTCAACTAAACACCGATCGGAACCTTGGTACACGGCTACACTTACCGGAATGAAAAGGGCACTCCGTAAAACGGAGAGGAAGTGGAGACAAACGAAATCCATTGAACACAAGACAGAATACCTGACCCTCCTCGCGAAATACAAAGAGGAGATAAACTCCGCAAAAAGAACTCATCACACAAATCTTCTGAACAAGGCCATCAACAAGCCCTGCAAATTATTCGAAATTGTCAAATCGCTAACAAAAACAACACTGGATGACCATATTGACAATGTAATCAAACCTCAAACTTTAGCAAATCACTATGCAAGCAAACTCACGGCTGCAACGCCAACGCTTTACCTGGACCCAACCCTCCCAGTATCAAAACCGACCATGGTGACCAGCGCCAGTGAAGGCCAGCTATGGAGCACTTTTCACAAAATTGACGACAGACAAATTACTAACATAATCACAAACATCAACACCACCACCTCTCCACTAGATCCCTGCCCAGCCTCATGGATCAAGGCAGTGAAACAGGACATTACTCATCACGTCTCGCACATAGTAAACTTATCACTGCAACAAGGAACCATGCCCACACAACTTAAGAAGTCTATCATAAGACCTATCTTAAAAAACAAAACAACAAATAAGGACGACCCTGCTTCCTATCGCCCAATATCCAGCATATCTCTCCTGGCCAAAATCATTGAAAAGGCCGTGTTACTACAACTACAAGACCATCTAGATGACAACGAAATCCTGGATGAACAGCAATATGGTTTCAGACGACATCACGGCGTCGAAACACTACTCCTAGCGCTGCTGGACAACCTCCTCAAAGGTCTAGAAGAAAAAAAGAAAATGTTTCTACTCATATTCATCGACATATCAGCCGCGTTCGATACGGTTCACCATGGAACCCTCATAAACAGGCTTAAATCAATAGGGATAGCAGGAACCCCCCTAAAATGGTTCTCCTCGTACATTTCGAATAGAATGCAACAGGTACAGTTCAACGGTGAAACGGCAGAAGCCTTCACGCAAACCCAGGGCATACCACAGGGCTCGGCTCTCTCAGCACTCCTGTTCAATGTTTATATGCAACCACTTTGCAAAATTTTCCAACATCATAATATCAAATACCACGTCTACGCAGACGATATTATGCTGTACACTCAACTCGACACGGACAACCCAAACTACACCCAACTAGAAGAGTGCCTAAGTGTGATGCAAGCCTGGTTACACCTAAGCAACATGACGATCAATCACAAGAAAACGGAGGCGATGTACATTTCCAGAAAGCCAAACTTCGACCCCCCCGCAACAATCACCTTATGTAACAATTCATACCAAACGAAGGAAGAAATAAAATATCTGGGGGTAACGTTAGAAAGCGACCTAAAGATGGAGAAACACCTCCGTAAAACCAACAGAGCCGTTTTCCACAAGCTAAGAGTCCTTCAACCGCTAAGGAGCATTATCGAACCACAGGACTTCAGGACCGTTGCGCGGGCACTCATCATGCCACATTTCGACTACTGCAACGCCATCCTTCAGGGTCTCCCAAAGAAAACCTTGAACATTCTGCAAATGGCGCAAAATGTAGCCGCTAGAATCATCACGAAAAAAGGTTTTGCTGATCACATCACCCCGGTATTGACTGAGCTACACTGGCTCCCCATTGCTGCTCGTATAAAATATAAAACACTCACGACCACTTTCAAGCTCCTACATAACATTGCTCCATCCTTCCTCTCCACCTTGATCTGCTCGCAACCACCCAACAGAAGCAGAAGAACCATCAACTCCAACACCCTCCTCGTTCCAGCTGATATTAGAGCAGTTAAAACCAATACTAGTAACAGAGCGTTCTCATACACTGCACCTACACTCTGGAATCTCCTGCCGCCAGAGTTACGAGCTTGCAAAGACCTAACTGGATTTAGGAAAAACCTAAAGACTCATCTATTCCAGAGTCATTTCAATCTGATTTAACCCAAGGGATCTAAGCTTTACCACCCCGGGAGACCAAAACATATTTATGTACACCTGCTCGTTTATGTAAAATGTATATATGTATATCTGTAATTAGTGCCCATATCCTCAAACACCTGATCATTTATGTAAAATGTATATATGTATATATGTATTTAGTCCCCATATATTCAAACAGAACCCGCTTGTGTGATGTGCCTACCCTCCGAATCAACCTGTACACCCCCTAATTTTACTGTACTGATTTGACAGTTCTCCTTATGTAATCAGACCGCTGCTGATCGCTGGAAGTGGCGGTATATAAATGTTTGCTAAATAAAATAAATAAATAAATAAATTAAACAGGGACATTGATAACTTGGATTTTTCTGAGCAATGGAGGGTTAAGTGACTTGCCCAAGGCCACAAGGAGTGGTAGTGGGAATTGAACACTGGTCTCTTGGCGCCCAAGCCAGTTCTCTAACCACTAGGCTACTCCTTTACTCCTTCACTGGTTGTATTGCATTTCATCACAGTCCTTGCAAGTTTCTTCTCGATTATAAATGCAACACCATTTCTTCTTTGTCTTTCATTTCCAGCATAGTAGACCATGTAATCATCAGATGCAAAGTTCCCAATGCCAGTCCATTTCAGTTCACTGATACCCAACAGATCGAGTTGTATACGTTTCATTTCATTCTTGACCACCTCCAGCTTCCCTTGGTTCATGCTTTGTACGTTCCATGTTCCAATATGTAAGACATCTTTGCAGTTTATGAGTCTCATTTCATGTGCAGCTACATCAGCAGTCAGACGTCTCGAGAGCTTTGATCCAACCACATCATAAATGCTGGCTTTACTCTGAAAAGTCTCCAGCTCATCTCCAGTAGCCAGTTGAGTGCCTTCCGACCTGGAGGTTTCATCTTCCAGGACTAAAGGGCAATTTGTTTTGTTGTACTATCCATTAGGTTTTCATGGAAAGATATGGAAGTAGATTGCCAGACCTTTCCTCTGCACAGGAAATTCTAGTACTGTTGCTGATGTCACAGAAATGTTATCCTCTGCCTCCAACATCATCCATTCTTCTGCTGCCCTCAGCTGAGTCTGGCACCTCAGCTGAGACCTGTCCATCTTAGGAGACCCTGCCAGTAGTTAAACTACCAATAGCTTAGCTCTCAGCATCACTGATGCACACAAGCACTCACAGCACGACAAGCTGCAAACCAAGTGAGGGATAAGCCTTGAGTGGAGGCATTAAAGAGGGACTTAGAAGGATGAAGAGGACTAAACACTTCCTGGCTGGGAAGGATTGCAATGATCATTACGAATGTCCTTCCACGAGTTGTTTTTCTGTTCATGTCAGTGCCTTGTGCAGTCCCGAAAACGTTTTTAAAACAGCTCCAAAGCACGGTGATGGGATTCATTTGGATGTACAAAGTTCCTAAAGTAGTTCAAAGGGTCATGTTCCAGAAAGAGAGGGATGGATCCCTTGCTCTAAAACTATGAGACAGCCCAATAACAAGCTTTGATCGATTGGCAAGTTGTGGGGGCAGAAAACAAAGGGTGATGATGGAGCGTAGTAACATAATATATGACGGCAGATCAAGACCAGCATGGTCCATCTAGTCTGCCCAGCAAGGTGGCAAGAGTAGGTAGGAAGGAGGTGAATGGACTTTAGAGTGATTGGTGTAGGACCTGGGAAAGGGAGGGAAAAGGACAATACTCACATATCCTTAACACGGGAAGTATGTGATAGGTGTAGGGGGCAGTTAATGGAGGGGGGGAGGGCTGGAGACATAAGAACATAAGATATGCCATACTGGGACAGACCAAGGTCTATCAAGCCCAGTATCCTGTTTCCAACAGTGGCCAAATTAGGTCATAAGTACTTAGCAGTCTCCCCAAAAGACACAGATTCCTCAATGCTTGGATTGGATCAATCATTGATATCCTGGGTCCCTTTTAATAATGGTTTATGGACCTTACCTTCAGGAACTTGTCCAAACCTTTTTTAAACCCAGCTATACTAATAGCTTTTACTACATCCTCTGCTAACAAATTCCAGAGTTTGATTACACATTGAGTGAAAAAATATTTTCTCTTATTAGTCTTAAATAGGTTACCCTGCAGCTTCATTGCATGTCCCCTAGTCTTTTTATATTCTGATGATGTAAACAATCGATCTACGTTTACCCGTTCCACTCCATTCATTAATTTATAGACCTCTATCATATCTCCCCTCAGCCATCTCTTTTCCAGGTTGAAGAGCCCTAACCTTTTTAGCCTCTCTTCAAGGAGTATCCTTCCATCCTCTTTACCATTTTGGTGGCTCTTCACTGTACCTTTTCTAACTTTTTAAGATACGGCGACCAGAATTGCACACAATATTCAAGATGCGGTCGCACCATGGAACGATACAGAGGCATTATAATATTCTTTGTTTTATTTTCCATTCTTTCCTTATGATACCTAGCATTCTATTTGCTCTCTTGGCCGCAGCTGCACACTGGGCAGAGGGTTTTAACATGTTATCCACGATGATGCCTGAATCTTTTTCCTGGGTGGTGGTTCCCAATGTGGAACCTTGCATTGTGTAGCCATAGTTTGGGTTGTTCTTTCCTAGATGCATAACTTTGCACTTGTCCACATTAAATTTCATCTGTCATTTGGATGCCCAGTCTTCCAATTTATCAAGATCCTCTTGCAATTTTCCACAATCATCTTGGGTTTTAACAACTTTAAATAGTTTCGTGTCATCTGCAAATTTGATAACCTCACGCATTATTCCCTTTTCCAGGTCATTTATGAATATGTCAAAAAGCAGCAGACCCAGCACAAATCCCTGCGGTACTCCACTATTCACCTTTTTCCATTGGGAAAATTGGCCATTTAGCCCTACCCTCTGCTTTCTATCTTTTAACCAGTTCCTGATCCACAATAGTACACTGCCTCCTATCCCATGATTTTTTAGTTTTACAAAAGTCTCTGATGAGGGATCTTGTTAAAGGCTTTCTGAAACTCCAGATACACTATATCAACTGACTCAACTTTGTCTACCTGTTTATTCACACCTTCAAAAAAACATAACAGATTAGTAAGACAAGATCTTCCTTGTCTAAAGCCATGTTATGTTGGCTGTCTCCCATTAAGCCATGACTATCTACGTGTTGAGTAATTTTGTTCTTTATGATGGTTTCTACTATTTTTCCTGGTACTGACGTCATGCTCACTGGTCTGTAGTTTTCCGGATCACCCCTGGAACCCTTTTTCAAAATTGGCGTTACATTGGCTATCCTCCAATCTTCAGGTATTACAGATGATTTTAATGATAGTTCACAGATTACTAATAGCAGGTCTGCAATCTTATATTTCATTTCTTTCAACATCCTTGGATGTATACCATCCGGTCCAGGTGATTTGCTACTCTTCAGTCTATCAAATAGTTGTAATATATCTTCCCGGTATATCGATATTTCTTTCAATTCTTTCACAGCATCTCCTTTAAATACCATTTCAGTCATCGGTAACATCCCTACATCTTCCTCAGTAACAACCGAAGCAAAGAATTCATTCAGTCTCTCCGCTATGGCCTTGTCCCCTTTTAGTGACCCTTTTACCCCTCTATCATCTAATGGTCCAACTGACTCTCTCACAGATTTTTTGCTACGAATGTACTTGAAAAAGTCTTTATTACATGCTGTGGAAGCAAAAAAAAGTTTCTTCTCAAATTCTCTCTTTGCCTGCCTTATCAATGCCAGTGCTTGTGATTTTCAAGTTTTCGTCATTTGGCTCTTTTTTCTATTTCCTGAAAGATGCTTTTTTGGCAACAATAGCCTCTCTGACCTCACCTTTAAACCATGCTGACAGTTTTTTGGATTTCCTTCCTTCTTTCTTGAAGCGTGGAATACAGCCGGTCTGGGCTTCCAAGATGGTATTTTTGAACAACATCCATGCTTGATGTAAGTCTTTAACCTTTGCAACTGCTCCTTTTAGTTTTTTCTTATCTATTTTCCTCATTTTATCATAGTCTCTCTTTGAAAGTTAAAAGGTTGTACTGTGGATTTCCTTATCATCTCTCCACCATTAATTAAATCAAACGCAATCATGCTATGATTACTGTTGCCAAGTGGCCCCAACACCCTTATCTCTTGCACCAGATCTGGTGTTCCACTAAGGACTAGATCCAAAATGGCTTCCCCGCTGGTCGGTTCATGAACCAGCTGCTCCAAGAAGCAGTCATTTATTTCATCTAGAAACTTTATCTCCCTAGCATGTCCTGCCATGACACTGACCCAGTCAATACCAGGGTAATTGAAATTACCTTACTGTTCTGTAACTTTTGTTAGCTTCCCTGAGTTCTTTGAGCATTTCATCATCCATTTGTTCATTCTGACCAGGCAGTCGATAGTACACCCCCACTGCCATTGCCTTCCACTCTCTATCATAGAGCGCAACCCCTCTACCAATTTGATTAGCTCTATCATTAAGATATAGTTTATACCAAGGTATCACAGTGTCCCACTGGTTGTCCTCCTTCCACAATGTCTCTGAGATACCAATCATATCTAATTTCTCATTTAGTGCTATATATTCTAACTCTCCCAACTTATTTTTTAAACTTCTAACATTTGCATACAAGCATTTTAGAGACTGCATTTTATTCATATCTATCTGGTTATCAGTAGGCAGGGGTAATTTGGAATCTTTAAGCTCTGTCTGCTCCGTACTCGAGGGCATTTGGGCTACCTTAGTCTTTATTGGAACCTCTCTGATGATGTGCCCTAAGTTCATTTTTTTGGTAGTATCCTTCAAGGATACATTGTTCTGAACCATAAGCTCTTGGGTGACTATGGGCTCTTCCCTATTATCTAGTTTAAAAGCTGCTCTATCTCCTTTTTAAAGGTTAATGCCAGGAGCCTGCTTCCATCCCGGTTAAGGTGAAGCCCATCCCTTCAGAAGAGCCCTTCCTTTCCCCAGAATGTTCCCCAGTTCCTAACAAATCCAAAACTCTCATCCTTGCACCATTGTCTCATCCACGCATTGAGATTCTGGAGCTCTGCCTGCCTTTTTTGTCCTGCACGTGGAACGGGAAGCATTTCAGAGGACGCTACCCTGGAAGTTCTGGATTTCAACTTCCTACCTAAAAGCCTAAATTTAGCCTCCAGAACCTCCCTACCACATTTTCCTATGTCATTGGTACAAACATGTACCAAGACAGCAGACTCCCCCCCAGCACTATCTAAGAACTTGTCAAGGTGGCGCGTGAGGTCTGCTACCTTCGCTCCAGTCAGGCATGTTACCAGGCGATTCTCATGTCCACCAGCCACCCAGCTATCTACATGCCTAATTTATTTATATTTATTTATTTATATTTCTTCTATACCGCGCTATTCAGGATCAGCGCGGTTCACAGAGAACAAAACAAAGACCAGAACAACAAGCTGTTTGGTGTTACATATAACAGGAGCATAAACTTGGACAAACATGATTGAATCACCAACTATAATGACTGTGCTAACCCTTCCCTCATGGGCACATGGTCCTGGAGGAACTTCCTCGGTGCGAGAGGGTTTTGCATCACCTGGAGGACAGGTCCTTGCTATAGGATCACTTCCTGCCACACCAGGGTGATGCTCTCCTGTCACGTGACCTCTCTCCTCCATGGCAACAGGGATGCTGCCAGACTGGAGATGGGACTTCAGGACTAAATCCCTGTAGGTCTCGTCTATGTACATCTCTGTCTTTCTTATGTCTTCCAAATCTGCTACTCTAGCCTCTAGAGTATGGACTCGTTCCCTGAGAGCAAAAAGCTCCTTGCACCTTGTGCACACATAAGACTCCTCATCAACTGGGAGAAAATCATACATGTGACACTCAATGCAAAAGACTGGAAAGCCCCCATCTCGCTGCTGGACTGCTGTCTGCATCTTAGTTTTAAGGTTGTGCTTAGATGTTTAAGTTCTTTACTTACTAAGAGTTACTGGGGATACTTATACTAATAAAACTATACCTAATACGTTTAATGTACTTTGTTCACCTGAGGTTTACTTAATCTCAGGTCCTTAATGTATGCTGATGAGAATAGACAGCTGCACCTGAGAGTGAATATGGCACCTCCTTTCCTTTAAGAGGTTTAAGCACCTATAAAGCTATGATTATCCCAGGGGTGGGTGGGTGTCGGGGAGGGATGGAAGGAAAGAAGACTTATTAAAAACTGGCTGCTACACAGTACCCTGTCTAATGCTTCTAAGATAATCTGTGACCAATCTCCAGGGGGAGTCCCACAGCCCTTGCTTGGATAGAGAGAGTCTTGGGTTCTATATTTAACCAGAAAGCTCTCTTCTGTGTTTTAAATTTAAACTGAAAGCTCTTTGCTGCTACTAGGCCCCGACTGAGTATTAAATTTTAACTGGAAGCTCTCTGCTGGGTTCTAAATTTAACCAGAAAGCTCTCTGCTGTGTTTTAAATGTAAACTGAAAACTCTTAGCTGCTACTAGGCCCTGACTGATTTTACAAATGCACTGGGTTCACAGATTAATCAGCTTTAATCTAAAGAATTCCTTTTTCCCCAGGATTTAGTTGGTCAACCTTCTCTCTAGTCCTATTAGTGAACCACATCGCAACATCCAAACGAGTTTCATATTACTATATATAACATTAAGTTAATCTGTACATAGTTCCCCCGGTTGTCCTATTGTTGAAATTCCCTGTTCAATGTAAAACTCAATGTTACTTGTATGCATTGTAGTATGTTACTTGTATGCATTGTAGTATGTTCTTGTTCAATGTACACCGCACTGATTGTAATAGCGCGGTATAAAAGAATTGTTAAATAAATAAATAAATAAAATAAATTTAGCAAAATTACCAGAAGTAAATACTTACAATTGCAGATCTCTCTCCAGAAGTAGAAGTCCCCTTTTGTAGTCCTTCAAGACTCCCAGAAAGCCTTTGTTACAAGGTTGAAGGATTTTACACCAGGACAGGAAGGTGGTAGGTATAAGCAGTGGGAAAGGTAGGGGTTATGGTGGACTGGGCAGGTGTTGACAGCTGGGGGAGAGGTGCATCATTTAGGGATATTCGGGAGACATTTAGTCTGAGGGTTGCAACTTTGTCACTATATAGGGCAAAGGAGGCATCAACAAGACTTAGGGCAAGAGTTAACTCCCTTCAAATTGCTGATAAGAGGAGAAGGAAGAGAAAGGGGGGGGGGGGCTCCTGGCAGATTTGTGTTGGTAATTGCTGATGGAGGAGATGAATGCTCTTTTCCACCTTCAACGTTGGGAGAGGGAAATACTGGGGGAGTGAGGGAGGGCCTGAAGGGAGGCTATCTATGCTACCACTAGAACCCTAGCGCCGGGGACCACACTACTGAAAAAGAGTTTGAAGGTGCGCTGGAGAATGTATTAGACCCCTAGTAATTACATGCCATAAACAAGAAGTATGGAGCTGAATGCTGGAAAGGATGTGGGATGCTGATACCTGAAACACATGTTCTGGGACTGCCTCAAGGTACAGCAGTTCTGGGGGTAGCTTGAGTGCCTACATAAAGAAATAACAGGGGCCATGGTGCAATTGGCACCTGAGCAAGTGCTGCTGAATGAAGTGCAAGAGGGATAGAGGGAGAAAGGGGCAAATTCCTTGGTTTCTCTGTGCTAGCAATGAGAATGGAGATTGCGGTGTGGTGTGGTGGAAGTGGCCGAGACATATAATACTCAAGCAACTGAATTTTGTATACCGTATATGTGAGATTGCAGCATATAAGCATCACAAGCTGGAGTCCTTTATAAAAGTATGAGATGAGGACGGCGGGAATGGCTAGCTTGCAAGATAGTGGCGGTGAAGTTCTAGCCGAGAATGACTAAGCGGAAGGGCAAACCCAGGGCTTCTCCCGCGGAGCCCTTGCCTACTAGTGTCGAGCCTATGGACCGCTATGTTCGGCTATCAGAGGACCAGATCCGGGGGATTTGAGAGGGCTTGGAGGCACCAGTGGAGGAGTTCTCGGTGCTCTCTGCCCTGGACGTCTCACTCTCCCCGAATGGGCGTGCTCCTCCCGCTCTTCCAGGCTCTGCGGCGTGCCCGTCGTCGAGTGAGGCTGCAGATTCACCTGGATTGTGTGTATCTGTGGTGTTGGAGCAGGACTTGGCGGCGGAGCCCGCTGGAGGACAGCCAGGTGATCACCAGGCTGCTATGCCTGTGGAGGTATTGTCTTAATCGAGCGGGAACTCTACTCACTGAGTTGTGCTGCGGAGTTGAAAGGTATATCGGGGACATCCAAGTCTGTTTCAACCTTTTCCTTGGAAATTGTCCGCCCTGCGTCTGTGACTCTAGACAGCATTTGGGACGCGATATCTCAATTATCTAAAGTTGTTGGACAACAGTTGACTCTTTCCTCCACAAGAATTTCTTCCCTTGAGGAGACTATCCAAACAGTTAGTAGTGATGTTTTGGAAACTAAAGCTAAGTTAATGGTTTCGGATCAGAAGCTTGAACAGGTCTCTGATTTAACGTGTTCCTTGGTTAAAGACAATACTGCCCTCAGGGCGAAGATAGAGTCTTTGGAGGATAAGGCCCGTTCATCAAACATTCGGTTATTGAATTTTCCTGTGATTGCTGGGGTCACTCCTTTGGATCTCTTTAAGAAGTATCTTCAGGAGGTTTTAGCAGTACCCTCTGATTTGATGCCACCGGTTACAAAAGTGTACTATCTCCCTTTGGGGAAAAAGGAGGGGAAAATATCTTCTGGACACTTAGAAATGGATTTTCTTAACGTCTCTGACTTACTTCATACCCCCAAGGACGAGGATATGCCTGTTTCCACATTGCTTGTTACACTGGCTCTCTCTTCTGATAGAGAATGGTTGCTTAAATTGTTTTACAAAAAGAGAACCACCTTGTTCCATGGGAAGAAAGTATTACTTTTCCCGGATGTTACTAGGGAAACGCAGAAACAGCGCAGGTGTTTCTTTAGTAATGAGATCTGGTGTGGTTCAATTAGGGGGCCTCGTTTGTGTTAAGATTTCCCTGTAAATGTTTAATAACGTATAATTCACAGAAATATGTCTTTTTTCAACCTGAAGACCTTTCCTCTTTTATTAGCACTCATATGTCCACATCGTCTCCCTCCTGAGTAGGTTGCATTTACCCATTCATGTTTTTTAGTGGTTCTCGGAACACTTGCTCTCATTTGCTTTTTCTCTGTAGTTATTGTTGTTTTCCTTTGATTCACTTTATGGGGAGATCTTGTCCCCTTTTAGTGTTGCCTGCTGTCTTCCCCCACCCGGTGGACTAATGGTATTGCTTGCTATCATTGTTCTTGAATGTTTTTTTCTTCTCTGTATATTGCTGCAGGCTATATTTTTTCTGTCCAAGCTTGCTTGATTTATTGTGAAAATTCATAAATATAAAATAATAAAAAAATAAAGTATGACACTGGTCCCAAGAGTGGAAGTGGGCGCACTTAAGGGTGTGATATAGGTTATCGCTTTTAAAAGTTTTTTCCAGAATATTGCTTTGTTGCATTAATGGTCCCGAGTAGGATCAGAGGAGCCCCAGAAAGTAGAGGGGCGAGAAGGGTAATGGGGAAATGGACTACGATGGGGGGGGAGGGGGGGTAATAGGAAAATGGAGAGGGGTGAGGAGGAGGGGGAGGAATAAGGGGAGAGACAGTTGTAGAGGGAAATGTATATAGCTTGATGTTATATAGAAACCAATGTCTCTGGGGGTTAGGGACAAAGTGGCTGTATGTGGTTATTACTGTAAGTGAATAAACATATGGATGCTATAGAGACATCTGCAACACCATCCCCAGAATATTATTTCAGAATATGTACCTCTAATAGCATAATGGTTAAAGTAGTGGGCTAGGAGCAGGATGACTAAGGTTCAACTCTCAATGTGGGTGTTTGTGATCTTAGACAAGTCACTTAACTCTCCATTTTTCTACACTCTCTGGATGTTTTAAAGCCAAAAGAAGCACTTCCTGATGCCTATTCATGCCTACAGCAGTTCTAAACATGGACATGCCTGCAGATGTCTCTGTCATTCCTGAAATCGAACGGAGATGTGTAAGTCCATTGCACCTCCCCAAATACATCCACACCACACATTCTTGCCTACTTGGACGTCCCTGCATCAGAGACCTCTGTAAACATCATTTGTGGAATGGCTTTGGAGATGTCTCCATGATTTTGATGTCCACTTGCACGTCTTTAAACATCCTAAATCACAACTAAGCCTTTTAAAATGACCCCCTATGTGTAAAAGTTTTTATATCCTTTTTAGGATTTTAAGTTTATTTTATTGTAACCCATTGATTGTCATTACAATTGTAAGTATGCTTCTCTGGATACGCACCTTACCACCACTTCACTGCTCACTTATGCACCAATTATTGCTGTTTTTGAGTCAATTACATTTATATGTCTAAAGTCATGTTATTTTTTACTTTTCATTTTATTTTTTCATGATATGTTAACCCTCCTTCTTGGTATGTATCTTTACTTATTTTATTATTATCATTTTTAATTATTCATTATTTATTTTACTGTGTATATTGCTTAATTACACAGGTCTGCGACTAAAAAGCTGTTTGATTATTTTCATCTAATTTCCATGTATTTTGGTGTGCTGAAAATAAATAAAATATTGAAAAAACTCCTAGACGTCATGATTTGCCACAACATGCAAAATTGTCTTCAAATTTATCAAATTTTTTTAATTTTTGGTATTTTTTTTATATTATGGGTTTTTAACCAAATTTAAAGTCCAAATTACTATTAATTAATTCACATAAGTGCATTTAAGATATAAAATGCCAAAAAAACCTTAAAGGGGTTGTCCGAGTTATGTAAAAGAAAATATAGCACTGTAAATCTGATGGTCAGCAATATATACATAAGCTAAGCAAGTTTTAAGTCTGTGCTTCTAATGGTAGAAGGGGTTAATCTTTCCTGAAGAATCCAGTGGGAGGGAGACACAGGGCAGATAGCAGCAGCTCCGGTCAGTGCAGGGGGGCGTGGCCAGCACTGTGATGTCTAGTGTACAGACACAGAGCTGCTCTCTCCTGCATGCCACACTTCTGCATGAATCATCATCAGGTTCTTCATTCTAGGCTGTTCACACTTTTTCTTCGCAATTCATGTTAGCTCGTCATTCTTCAACCGTTATGTTATGGCTCCGCGAAAGTGTATTAATTCGCCAGACAGTTTCTGTTTTATCTGTGTTGAATATACAGTGTTGAAGCAACAGCAGAATATTACAAACTTTGTGAAAAAAGTATACTTTGCATACTTTGGACTAAAAATTGGAGATCAAGATAAAGTTTGGGCGCCTCATAAAGTTTGCAAACGGTGTGTTGAGGACCTCCGAAACTGGTTCAAGGGTAAGTAAAAATCTTTCCGTTATGGGATTCCTATGGTATGGCGAGAGCAAAAGAACCATAGTGACGACTGTTACTTTTGTTCATGCGATGTGAAAGGGTTTAATTCCAAATGGAAGCATTCCATTTCATACCCCAATCTTCACTCAGCAATTCGTCCCATCCCCCATGGCACAGATATACCAGTACCCAAGCCACCTGCTACCTTGGAAGAGATACCTAGCTCCGATGAAGGTGAAGTCATATCTGAACCAGATGATGAATCATGTTCTGACTTTGAAGATGATACAAGACCAAAATTGTTTTCTCAGGAGGAGATGAATGATTTGGTAAAAGACTTGAATCTTCCCAAAGATGCCGCTGAGTTACTCGGATCAAGGCTGAAAAGCAGGAATTTATTGTTGCCAGGAGTGTCATCTTCATGGTTCAGACATCGTGAAAAGGAGTTCGTTCCTTACTTCGCCCAGGAAGACAAGTTGGTTTATTGCATCGATGTCGAAGGTCTGATGGGTCAATTTAAAATCCAATATGATTCAGAGCAATGGCGTCTTTTTATAGATTCTTCAAAAAGAAGTCTCAAAGCAGTTTTACTCCACAACGGTTTTTACGCATCCATACCTGTAGGTCATTCCGTACACTTAAAGGAAACCTACGAGAACTTGGAATTGGTTCTTCGTAAACTTAAATATGAAGACCATGGTTGGCAAGTGTGTGGGGACTTGAAGGTCTTGTGCATGCTGCTCGGGCAACAAGCTGGATATATCAAATACCCTTGTTTTCTGTGTCTATGGGACAGTCGAGACTGACAAAATCACTGGACCAAGAAGAGTTGGCAGCCGAGAGTGCTAACAGTCGGTGAAAAAAATGTACTCCGAAAAACTTTGGTACCTTCCCATAAAGTTCTTCTACCACCTCTCCACATAAAATTGGGATTGATGAAGCAATTCATAAAATCACTTCCAAGAGATGGAGAATGCTTCAAATACTTGGTCATCAACTTTCCAGGCCTGTCAGAGGCAAAATTGAAGGAAGGTGTGTTCGTCAGACCAGACATTAGAAGGGTTATAGTTGATCAAGAGTTTGTCAATACCATGACGGATCCTCAAAAAGAAGGGTGGATTGCATTTAAAGAAGTCGTACAGAAATTTTTAGGCAATAACAAAGATTCTCACTACAAAAAGATTGTCGGACAAATGCTGAAAGCATTTCAAGCTTTAGGTTGCCTGATGAGTTTGAAAGTGCATTTCCTCCAGTCCCACCTTGACTACTTTCCTGAAAATTTGGGAGCTGTGAGTGAGGAACAAGGTGAACGATTCCACCAAGACATTAAAGAGATGGAAAGGAGAAACCAGGGAAAATGGAGCATTACAATGATGGCAGACTACTGTTGGATGCTTCAGAGAGACATTCCAGATGCTACTCACAAGCATAAATGCACCAAGAGGAGCCTCACAAGTAAAAAGAATCAAGTTTAGTGTGTGTAGGTGAGCTCATTTCAGTTCAAAAAAGGATTTTCATGAAAATATTGTAATAAAACTTAAATGGAAATAGACTTATAAAATTAATTTTGAGGTATTGCCTTATTTAACATAGTTACCTAAATTGTCAGGAAACGTGATGTCCTATGACAAAATGGAGGTCATTTTCGGATTCAGCGCACCAAAAAACATAAAGATTACGTGGAATAACCAAAACAGCTCTCGAAAAAAATTTAATTATTGATTATATGTTTTATTTGTAAGTTGCCCCTGATGCAGGCACGATACACTAAAACACGGCTGTATTGGGCTCAATAAAGTTTATTGGTGCTTTTTTTCCTTCCCCACTCCTTGTTTTTCTTCTGACAAATAGCAGGCCTGTCCTAAACAGATAGTACCGTGACCATGCTGGCACTCTCTGTATATTCAACACTGCTACTTATATGGATAGGTCTATGGAATATACAGATTAAATGGTGGGGCTGGCATTTAACATAGGACAGTGACCCTGCTGCCTTAAAATTTACCTCTGTTTGCACAGCTTATATTGTAAGATCACCCTTTGGGGGGCACAAAAGCGAAAGTGTCTCATGGTGCTACAACCCATTGAACCATCCCTGCTGCAATAGCATGTGATTGCCAGTTAACGTGCATTTTGGCGGCCAGTAGCTAGCATGCCCATGTGCTAGCATTCACTGCGACCAATTTCTGCATGCTAAAATATGCATTAACCAGGTAGCGACATTTAGTAAAAGGGTCCCTAAGTAAGTGTGTTTCAGAGAAAATATGGATGAGGAAATGCATTAAAAAATTATAGTTGAATAGCCATGCAAAATACTCTGGGGCCGCTTTACTAAACTGCGCTAGGGTTTGTATCCAATGAGCATTTAATGCTAAAACGAAAGCATGGTAGTTGCAACTGCTATGTGCTAACTGCCGGGAGTGTGTCCAGCATCTTCCCAGCAATTACTGCACAAAACAGTCCCTAACGCACCGCAGCAGCATGCACAATTGCCACACAGAACGGTCCCCTAATGCACCTCGGCAACATGCACAATTACCACACAGAACGGTCTCTTAATGCACCGTGGCAGCATGCACAATTATTGCTGGTGCACTTAACTTCGCCTAGTGAGGTGAAGTTAGAAGAAATATATGCAAATTGTAAAAGTTCAGTTAACACTGCAAGAACAATTGATAACTGCTGGATATAAACTAGATAAAAACTCGGAGGTGGAATAAATGCTGGCTGCCTCTCCGAATCGGCCAGCCAGCCCCCCAGCAGCAACAGCAGTAAGCCATGTGAGTTTGGCGGTGGGGAAACTGGGTTTTCACAGCAGCAGGCTGGATTCTACCTGCGGTGATGCAGGGACACTGCAGGCCATCTCTCAGTGCCCAGTCCTGCACCCATGGGAATGTCTTGCTTCTATAGTGCAGAATCGGGCGCTGACAGGCCTGTCCTGTTCGGAGCCATCTTGGCTCCGAACAGGACGGGCCTGTCAGCCTCATCTGCGATCGGGCTCTATGTATTTTATGTATTTTTACCTTTTGTGTTTTTAAGATATATCCCTCAGGAAGGTGCATTCCAAAACATGGTTGTGCTATCCTCTCATTGATTTGAAATGTCCTATCTGACTCTTCACAAGAAAAGTATGGGAACCCCTAAGCAACTCCATAGAATTTCTAAGTATCAGATGCTATGTGTCCTTTGTGTGAGCCCAGAAAATTCTGTTCTCATCATTATTAGCTTTCCATATTCACTAATGCATGGTTAATATATTTTGTTTATATACAGCAGTTACTGAGACCATCCTAGAAGAGAAGAGAAAGGAAAATAAAAAAGAACATTTTTCAGAAAGAGGACAAATCCCAAGAAATTCAAGAAATGTCCCTGAAAATATTTCCTGGGGGTCTGAGAGGAGCAACACAAGGAATCAGCAGCTGAAATTGGAGAAAGAGCAGAGAGATCCTGCAGGAGACTCACCAGACAGAGTCACTGAGTGTGAGAAAAGTGACAGGGAGCTCACAGACATCCCTGAGCCCCGGAGACACCTGAGAGCAGAGAGAACTTCTCAGAATAGTAACAGTGATCAAATGACTTCTGAACTCCACCAAGGAGAGAGGAAAGGGAAGAAATCCTTTCTGTGTGATGCCTGCGGAAAAAGCTTTAATAGGAAATATCAGTTATTATTGCACCAGAAAACCCACACTAGGGAGAAACGCTTTTCATGCTCTCAGTGTGAAAAATGTTTCAAACAGAAGATAAATCTGAAATTACACAAGAGAATTCATGCTGAAGTTAAACCATTTCCACACATTGACGTTAACAAAAGGTTCCATCATAAGGAATCACTAATTACACACCAAAGTATTGGAAAAAGCAGTGAATATGTAAAATCTTGTAACTTTAAGCAGCTCATAAAACAAAACCAGAAAATAAACATAGAAGATAGAAATTTTTCATCTTCAGAAATGAAAATTCATCAAAGGAGACACACTGGAGAGAAACAGTTCACTTGTTCTGAGTGTGACAGCAGTTTTGTTTATCTATCACAACTGAAAACCCACCAAATGATCCACAGAAAAAAGAAATGTTTTACATGTGCTGAGTGTTGTAAAACCTTTAAGAGCATGTCATGCTTGAAAATCCATGAAATGACTCACTGCAGAAATAAAACCTTTAAATCTACTGAGTGTGGTAAAAACTTCAGCAGATTGTCAAAACTGAAAACCCACCAAATGATAAGCAGCATAAAGAAATCTTTTACATGCACTGAATGTAATAAAAGTTTCAATCAGTTATCAAATCTGCAAAGGCATCAAATGATACACAGTGGAAAGAAACCTTTTGCATGCATTGAGTGTAATAAAAGTTTCAATTGGTTATCAGATCTGAAAAATCATCAAATAATACACAGCGGAAAGAAACCTTTTGCATGCACTGAGTGTAATAAAAGTTTCAATTCGTCTTGGCATTTGAAAAGTCATCAAGTAGTACACAGCGGAAAGAAACCTTTTACATGCATTGAGTGTAATAAAAGTTTCAATCGGTCATCGGATCTGAAAAGGCATGACATAATACACAGTGGAAAGAAACCTTTTACATGCACAGAGTGTAATAAAAGTTTCAATCGGTCATCGACTCTGAAAAGTCATCAAATAACACATAGCAGAAAGAAACCTTTTATGTGCACTGAGTGTAATAAAAGTTTCAATCGGTCATCACATCTGAAAGTTCATCAAATGATACACAGCGGAAAGAAACCCTTTACATGCAGTGAGTGTAATAAAAGTTTCAATCAGTCATCACATCTGAAAAGTCATCAAATGATACACAGTGGAAAGGAACCTTTTACATGCATTGTGTGTAATAAAAGTTTCAACTGGTTATCGTATCTGAAAATTCATCAAATAATACACAGTGAAAAGAAACCTTTTACATGCACTGAGTGTAATAAAAGTTTTAGTCAGTCATCAAATTTGAAAAGTCATCAAATAATACACAGTGGAAAGAAGCCTTTTGAATGCTCTGAATGTAATAAAAGTTTTAGTCAGTCATCGGCTCTGAAAAAGCATCAAATGATACACAGTGGAGAGGAACCTTTTAAATGCACTGAGTGTAATAAAAGTTTCAAACGGTTATTACATCTGAAAAGGCACCAAATGATACACAGCGGAGAGAAACCTTTTACATGCACTGAATGTAATAAAAGTTTTGAATGGTTATTACATCTGAAAAGGCACCAAATGACACACAGTGGAAAGAAACTTCTTACATGCACTGATTGTAATGTAAGTTTCTATTGGCCATCGCATTTGAAAAGGCATCAAATGATACACAGTGGAAAAAAACCTTTTACATGTGCTGAGTGTAATAAACATTTCAGTCAGTCTTCACATCTGCAAAGTCATCAAATGATACACAGCGGAAAGAAACCTTTTACATGCACTGAATGTAACAAACGTTTTAATTGGTCATCGGCTCTGAAAAAACATCAAATGATACACAGAGGTTCATGACTGCCATGGTATGCATAAAACCTACCCATTTGGTGAAATTGCCCCAAAAGATTTAGATCAGCAAACAAGGAAAAACAATGGATAAATGCAGCGTTAAATACAGTGTTACTCCTTGTCGATTGAGAAACGGACACATGAATGCTTAAGGGGAGGTGAACTGAAACTGAAAGATGAGAGGATGATTACAGATGAGATGGTTTACAGCAAGCATTGAAAAAAATTACATGTCGCTTTTGTGGGAAAGAGCTCCAAACAATGACTCGTCTCATGGCTGGCTGTGAAGAACCTTGTCCTCAGCTGTTATGTTATCTGTCTTGACTAGATTGTAAGCTCTGATGATCAAGGACAGTCTTTTACATGTGTTGGTACAACACTGAGTATGCCTTGTAGCACTATATGAATGATTATTATTAGTAGTACAATCTATAAGCTGTTCATTGCATTAGATGCAGAAAAAATATATGATCATATCAATTCCAATAACATCATGGTAATAGAGCAGAAGGGCAATGCGAGGGGCGTATATGGAACCATGGACCAGTTAATGTTGGATAAGGTCATCATGGCCAGCACCCAAAAAGCTGAAATCTCAGTATAGCATGGATTGATAATAAGAAAGCTTTTGATAGCGTCTCACACTCTTGAATAATAAATTGCCTTGAAATGTATAAAATAAATCCAGGTTTGATAGAGTACATTAAATTCATCATGACAATGTGCAAAACACAATATTTTTGAAATATGATGATTATCTGTACATCATTCCTAACATTTAGATCCAGCTATGAATATTTAATGGAGATTCCCTGTTGCTATTTCTGTTTTGTATGCTGCTTAATCCAATGAGTACTCTCATCAAACCTGTGGTATATGGATTTAGCCTGAATCCTAAATAAGGTAAAACCCAGATGCAAGATCCCCATTTACTATTTATAGATGATCTGTGCTCTGTGCTCCCCGATCGGGGTAGAGCACGCCTGAGCAGGCTTCAGCCATCTTAGCCTGCTCAGGAGACCTCCGGCCCAATCCGGGCTGTGGGAGGCGGAGCCTCATCACAGAAAAAGCAGCCGCCGTCGAGGAATCACCCTCTCTTCAGCTCCCAGCCAGGCTCTGTGCTCCCCGATCGGGGTAGAGCACGCCTGAGCAGGCTTCAGCCATCTTAGCCTGCTCAGGAGACCTCCGGCCCAATCCGGGCTGTGGGAGGCGGAGCCTCATCACAGAAAAAGCAGCCGCCGTCGAGGAATCACCCTCTCTTCAGCTCCCAGCCAGGCTCTGTGCTCCCCGATCGGGGTAGAGCACGCCTGAGCAGGCTTCAGCCATCTTAGCCTGCTCAGGAGACCTCCGGCCCAATCCGGGCTGTGGGAGGCGGAGCCTCATCACAGAAAAAGCAGCCGCCGTCGAGGAATCACCCTCTCTTCAGCTCCCAGCCAGGCTCTGTGCTCCCCGATCGGGGTAGAGCACGCCTGAGCAGGCTTCAGCCATCTTAGCCTGCTCAGGAGACCTCCGGCCCAATCCGGGCTGTGGGAGGCGGAGCCTCATCACAGAAAAAGCAGCCGCCGTCGAGGAATCACCCTCTCTTCAGCTCCCAGCCAGGCTCTGTGCTCCCCGATCGTAGAGCACGCTTCAGCCATCTTAGCCTGCTCAGGAGACCTCCGGCCCAATCCGGGCTGTGGGAGGCGGAGCCTCATCACAGAAAAAGCAGCCGCCGTCGAGGAATCACCCTCTCTTCAGCTCCCAGCCAGGCTCTGTGCTCCCCGATCGGGGTAGAGCACGCCTGAGCAGGCTTCAGCCATCTTAGCCTGCTCAGGAGACCTCCGGCCCAATCCGGGCTGTGGGAGGCGGAGCCTCATCACAGAAAAAGCAGCCGCCGTCGAGGAATCACCCTCTCTTCAGCTCCCAGCCAGGCTCTGTGCTCCCCGATCGGGGTAGAGCACGCCTGAGCAGGCTTCAGCCATCTTAGCCTGCTCAGGAGACCTCCGGCCCAATCCGGGCTGTGGGAGGCGGAGCCTCATCACAGAAAAAGCAGCCGCCGTCGAGGAATCACCCTCTCTTCAGCTCCCAGCCAGGCTCTGTGCTCCCCGATCGGGGTAGAGCACGCCTGAGCAGGCTTCAGCCATCTTAGCCTGCTCAGGAGACCTCCGGCCCAATCCGGGCTGTGGGAGGCGGAGCCTCATCACAGAAAAAGCAGCCGCCGTCGAGGAATCACCCTCTCTTCAGCTCCCAGCCAGGCTCTGTGCTCCCCGATCGGGGTAGAGCACGCCTGAGCAGGCTTCAGCCATCTTAGCCTGCTCAGGAGACCTCCGGCCCAATCCGGGCTGTGGGAGGCGGAGCCTTATCACAGAAAAAGCAGCCGCCGTCAGGCGGGCCCGCGCCTGTCGGGCCCGCGCCTGAGGGCCTCGCCAGAGGGCCCTTTGGCACGGCCCTTAGGCAAAGGCTCTCTCAGATGAAACCGAGTAACAGCCAAGCCAAGAAGCCTGCAACTACACCCAACCCCCAACTTGATCCCTCAGTCGTCTCCAGCGAGTTGCCCAACTTCACAGCAAGTATACTTCAACTCTATAACCAAGAAACTCACTCAGCAGTGCAAAGCAATCCCATATACTACCACTGATAGCATTTCACGACTGTCCCCTGAATATACACCGCAAGATCCAACGAACTGACTATACTCCTGACTAGTCCCATACTGTTGTCAGTAACCATCAACATTCTGCTGTCTTATGTGGTCACACACTATCTTATACTGTCGTCAGTATTCACTCCTAACTGATCTCCCACTTCACCCTCACCAAGCAACACCACTCACAAACACTAACTGTCCTCATCAGCCGCCTATTACAGTTGTCTGTATCGCATTCACACACACACACACCTGACACCTGTTACATCTTGCTGTAGCCATTACTAGCCTTGTAACATACACCTTAATCAGTGATATCTTACAGTTGTCTTTATCGCATTCACACACGCACACACCTGACACCTGTTATATTGTGCTGTAGCCATACTAGCTCTGTAACATACACCTTAATCAGTGATATCTTTGTTACCTCCCCATAGCCTGTATACTGCACTGTGAAATTACCTGTATACTGTATTGTGTATTCTTACCACCCAAAACTCAATCACCCCCTCATATCACATCCCAGAAACCAAAATGTCTCTCCACTTCATTACTCTCCTCAGTTTCTATCTTCTCACAGATTGGCTCGGAACCACCACTGCCTACTCCCCCACCTACAGTTTTATCCCCATCCTCAAAAACCATGGAAAGCAATGGGCAGGCAACCCCTTTCAGTCTTCGACTAGGGAAGCGCACATCCGACACTCCCACCTGATCCACATTGCAATACAGCAATCCAGCAACCTGAAGCAACACAAACCATCGCCCTCACAAAGCCTAAAATGTGCCCTTATAAATGCTCGATCAATTCGGAAGAAATGGCCTGTAATCCTAGACATAGTTACCCTCCATGATCTTGATGCTCTCATGATCACCGAAACATGGTTATCTAAAGAGGACAATGTCCTTATCAACCAACTCATTCCACCAAACTTCACTATACACACAACCCACAGAGAAAACAAGAAAGGAGGAGGAGCACTCATACTCACCAAGTCTGAACTCCTCTTCAACATGACCAACTCCCATAGCACAAACAATCTGGACATAATCACCATAGCCAATAAACAATGCTCCATAAACCTGGTATACAGAGCCCCCTCGAGCTCCCCAGACGATCTGCCCACTATAATGGATCTGGCCGCTAACACCAACAACCCCAACACTCCCAACTGGATCATGGGAGACCTGAACCTCCCATCACTACAACAAAAACCAATCCTCATCACTCCTCAATGCCATCGAAAATCTTGGTTATAAACAAATGATCACTGAACCCACTCATACCAAAGGAAACATTCTTGACATGGTATTTGCCCCACACCATTTCTCTAAGCAAAACAGCAACATTGTAGAATCGATCACCGATGTCCCATGGTCTGACCATAAACTTATAAACCTACGAATCCCCCTGAACAACAGTCATAATATGAACACCAGCAAACTCGCCAATACATCCAGAGTAACACGGGGCTTTCGACCTTTCAACAGAGAACTTATTCTGTCAAGTACCCAACCAATCCTCAACAACACGTCACTCAACCTTGACGAGTCAATCACTGCCTGGAACAACAGCCTCAACGCTGTTGCTCAACTACCAAACAAAAAGACCTTTTCAGGGAAAAGAACCTCTGCTCCATGGTTTTCCCCGGAACTACGGGCCTCTCTTACTCACCTACGAAGGCTAGAAAAACGCTGGCGCCGCACACTAGCCACCGATGACCACGAAGCCTACATACTTCACCTCTCAACTCACCGCGAGGCAATCGCAGCCAGAAAGAAGCAATACCACTCAGATATGCTCAAGAGATCTTTGAACAAACCTCGTGACCTTTTCAACCTGGTTAAGTCACTATCAAAGGAACCATCCTCTGAACAAAATAATGATATTCACCCGCAAGAATTCGCTGATTACTTGCAATCAAAACTCCTACAGACAGATGAACTCTCAAAAAACAATATACAAGAAACAACCTGCCCAACATCCCTATCCTCACTTAACACGCCTTCTTCTAAACACATTGAAGACACCATCTCCTCACTCAACACGACCACTGCACAAACCGATCCCTGCCCAGCCTTTTGGATTAAGGATCTGCGGTGTGACTTTAGCACCTTCATTGCAAGAATCATGAACCTCTCCTTCACTACTGGCTCCTTCCCATCTGCATTAAAACTCACATCCATCAGGCCACTGCTAAAAAACGCTAAACTAGACCCAAAACGGCCAGACTCATACAGGCCTATAGCCAGTATCCCCCTCTTAGCAAAGATCTTTGAGAAAGAGGCACAGCGCCAAATCCAAGACCACATAGACTCCACAGCCCCTCTAGACTATTCTCAACACGGATTCAGAGAATTCCACGGCGTGGAGACACTGCTTACCACCCTCTTCAATGATGTTCTCAATACCATAGACAACATCCGACAAGGCGTTGTGCTAATCTTCTTGGATATAGCAGCAGCGTTTGACTCGGTAAATCACGAGATTCTCCTCGGTCGACTGAAAGAAAAAGGCATCTGCAACTCAGCACTTGAATGGTGTAAATCATACCTCGACACCAGGATGCAATACGTCAAATCCGCAACAGGAGAATCAAAACTTTTCCACCAAAGACAAGGCGTTCCGCAGGGGTCCTCACTTTCATCCCTCTTGTT
Source organism: Ichthyophis bannanicus (assembly GCA_033557465.1). Taxonomy (NCBI): domain Eukaryota; kingdom Metazoa; phylum Chordata; class Amphibia; order Gymnophiona; family Ichthyophiidae; genus Ichthyophis; species Ichthyophis bannanicus. Next base: position 138,471,320 of record CM066031.1, on the reverse strand, counting down.
CAACGTCTATATGCAGCCTATCTGCAATATCATCAGGTCCTTCAATGTGAAATGTATGATATACGCCGACGATATCCTACTCTACATGCCATTTTCCACAATGCAAATGGACTTATTGCCTATAACTAACTGCTTCGATGCAGTCTCACAATGGCTCCTGTCACAGAACCTCCGCATTCAGCATAAGAAAACTGAGGTTCTCTTTATCACAAGAGACCCCAACTTCACCCCACCACCACATATAAGTGTCAAGGGAGCTGACCTAGGCACCAAGGATACAATAAAATACCTCGGAGTCACACTAGACCATAGACTCGACATGAAATCACACATAAACAATATCGTAAAATCTGTATACTTCAAAATACGCACCCTCAGACACCTGCGTCCCCTACTAGACCACGAAGACTTCAGAACCATCTACCAAGCTCTGATACTGCCGCATTTCGACTTCGCCAATTCCATTCTACAAGGACTACCACAATCCACCATAAGCTCCTTGCAGCTCGCAATGAACACCGCTGCCAGGGTTCTTCTAGGAGCGGCCAGAAGTGAACACATCACCCCTATCCTCAAACAACTCCATTGGCTCCCTATACACGGAAGACTTACATTCAAAACCCTCATTCTCACATTTAAGGCCTTAAATGGTTTATCGTCCACATCACTCACCGCACTCATCCAATCCATTCCATCAAATAGAAATAGGAGACAGGCAGCATTAAACTCACTAACAACCCCAAAGGCTATTACAACGTGCAGCCTATCAACATCAAACAGAGCTTTCATGTTTAGCGCACCAAAATACTGGAATTCTCTCCCACCTGATCTACGTGCCATAACCGACCTAACCCAGTTCAGAAAAGCCCTTAAACTGCACCTTTTCATCAAATACTACCCCACATGAACCGTAACATAACAACCGCACCCTAGCACATTCCACAATATCCCTCTTGTCCCAAGCACCCCTGCTAATTCTATGTAAATAGTTTGAGCATGTTATCTAGCTAATAGATTATATACTCCATGTAAATAGTTACCCCATGTTATCCAAGTTTGATACTCCTGTTATATGTAATACCAAACAGCCTGTTGTTCTGGTTTCTTTCTGTTGTTTGTAAACCGCGCTGATGTCAAAGAGTGCGGTATATAAGAAGTTGAAATAAAATAAAATAAATAAATCTGAAGCTCTACAGTTCCAGTGACCAACAATTAGCAAAGTAACTCCGTATGGTGAAAAGCTTTTCTGATTTATTTATTTATTCTTATATACCGCGTTTCTGAGAATCAGGGGCTTGTTTACAAAGCCGCGGTAGCGGTTCGCGGTCATTATCGTAGCCGCGGCCCCATTGAAATCAATGGGGTCGCGGCTCCGATAACGACCGCGAACCGCTACCGCGGCTTTGTAAACAAGCCCCTCAATGTGGTTTACAGAGAAGAGAATTTCAACATTACATCGAAGAGATTTACATTATAACATGAATGGAAACTAGAGATAACAGAACAGTGTAAGCTATATACAAAATAATGATTTTGCTTGTAGCCTGCTATGGACCAGAGTTTATCTTAAGGTAGGAGTGAGAGCGAGGAATGGAGGGAAGGGGCAGAATAAGGGGTTGAAAAGAAGAGGGCCATGTCATGTAATCCCATCGAAGTGATCCATGAACAGGTGGGTCTTTAGCAGCTTCTTGAATGTTGCGAGGTTGTGAGTGTCCCTGATTTGGTATGGTAGGGCATTCCAGAGCGAGGGGCATGAAGGAAGAATGCCCTAGTGCAGGTCGACTGATTATTCTTGGTCAATGCTGGAGGTAGGACTAAAAGGTTTGATGTATTACTTCTTTGGCGATTTTCTGGGGTTTTTGTTATGATAGATTGCAAATATTGAGCGGATAACTGATGGATTATTTTAAAAGTTGTCATCATGTTTTATATCTGAGGAGAGGTAATCAATGACATCAGGATGACTTTGGCCTTGACAAATGTGCTAAGACAACTTTTTTTTAGAGGAAAACTGAGCAAAAAGGAAAACATCTCCCTGGCTGTGGGCTTTGACATCAAGGACCTTGAACAGTAAGATGTATATAAGTATCTCAGAGTAGAGGAAGGAATGACACTCAAGCAGAAATTACTGAGAGAAAAGATCAGTAAAGAATACTACAGGTGATTAAAATCATTATTGAAAAGCGCTTTAACATCTCAGAATAAAGTAGAAGCCATCAATCAGCTGGTAATTCCTATACACTGATACAGCTTTGGGATTGTGGACTGGCCTCTTAAAGATCTTGAAAAACTGGATGTGCAAAGAAGAAAACTCCTCCATGCCCATGAAGTAATTTTCAAGAATCAGTGTATGCCAAGACTGTGTACATCCCTAGAACTGAAGGAGGGCTAGACCTCACAGAGTTTGATTACACATCCAGAGCAGAGCTACTATCACAGGCCTCCAAGCTTACCTAATTGTATCATCAGATCCAAATAGGCAAAAAGTGTTGAAATATGAAAGTAAAAGCCCGATATTTGAAAGGCATTTACACGGTTTACAGCCCTGTAAACCACGTAAATGCCTTAGACAGGAATATTCAATAGTACTACACGGTTAGTGCCATTGAATATTCCCATCTATGTCCCCTAGGTGCTCCAATGCTATCCGGTTTGCATCGGGCATGTTGGATGCATTCTGGAGCAGAGAGGAGGCAGGGAGTCCCGGTAACCAGGTTGTGGCAATATTGGATTGCTACCTGGTTAATTATCCATGGCTAAAACTAAGCAAGCTTTTGGCTCGCCAATTTCTAGCCATGAATGGCTAACCGGGTAGTGGTCCAATATCGCTGCTGCCTGGTTAAGCTCTGCAGGTGAATCCCCTCAGCACCTAACCCAGATATTAAATGCCTTCACTGTGGCATTGACTATCTGGGTTTAGAGGTCAGCGGGCAGGGTTATGTGCCGACGTGGCGCATAGCCCACCCAACTGAATATCAGGCCCTAAATGTCCGGAATCTGTCTCCATCATCAAACTTGGAGAAGCATTCTGATGACTAGAAGAAATGAGTGAGAATCCACAAGCATACATAGGGAAGGAAGCAATAGAATTTGCAAGGCAAGAGAAAAAAACTCTTCAAAGAATTAGATCAACAAACAAGGAAAAACAAGTGGCAAATGCACAAATATAATGGGAAATACAGAGTGTTATTCTAGGAACCCTTTGTTATTTATTTATTTATTTTATTTTTATTTATTAACAATTCTTATATACCGCACTATTAGACATCAGCGCGGTTTACATTGAACAGAAAACATCCGACAGTTTACACGTGTCTGGTCGTTACATTTAACAGGAAGTATAACTTGGCGAAATAGGGGAAACTAAATACAATGCAGGGTTATCTGATAAAGGATATCCTGGTTAACTATATACAACAGTGGTACAATAGTATATGGAACAACTTGCTATTTACATTGTGAAGTTGGTCTGTTGCGGGGTCTATCTGTTTGACCACTTCTGCTATTCACCTGGGGGTTATGTTCGGAGCTGCCATTGAGATATTTAAGGAAGAGGAAATGCTTTAAAGCCTTTCTGAACTGACTTAGATTAGGTATTGCTCTGATTTGTGCTGGTAAGGTGTTCCATAGAGATGGGGCGCAGAATTGGAAGGCTCTGTTGGCTGTTGATCTAGTGCATCTTGTGGTGTCATTTGGGATAACTAGTGTGTTTAATTCTGCTGTTCTTCGTGGCCTGTTTGGTGCAAGTGGTTGTATGAGGTTGGAGAGAGAGGAAGAGGTGAGCCCCTTAGCCGCTTTGAATGTTAGCAGTAAGATCTTGAAACTGATCCTTGCCTGAATGGGGAGCCAGTGTAGCTGTTTTAGAAGGGGTGTTACGTGATCTCTCCTGGATGCCCCGAGGAGTACCCTCGCTGCACTATTCATGGCTAATTGCAGGGGGTTCAGGGTGGCCCGGGGGAGTCCTTGTAGTATGGAGTTTGAGAAGTCGAAATGGGGGAGTATAAGGGCTTGATAAATGGTACGGAAATCATCCGGTTCAAGTAGTATGCGTAGGTGTCTGAGGGATCTGATTTTAAAGTAGATTGCCTTGACTGTGTTGGCTATGTGATTCTTCATATCAAGGTTTTGGTCCAGCGTTACTCCCAGGTAGCGTATTGCCGGTTTAACTTGGAGTTGGGCATCCTTTACGTTAATACAACTAGGAGGGGTGAAGTTGGTGTTCCTCGAGACGAACAGGACTTCCGTCTTTTTGTGTTGTATTCTCAGGTTTTGTGATAGGAGCCACTCTGATATGGTGTCAAAGCAGTTAGTCAGCGGGGTAAGGTCTAGGCAGTCCAATGATATTGGCATATATAGTAGCACATCGTCTGCATATATCATGTAACTGACATTAAAGGATCTGATGATGTCACAGATGGGTTGGATGTATATATTAAACATCAATGCAGATAAAGAGGATCCTTGTGGTACACCTTGACTTTGTTGGAAAGGTTCAGATGTATCCCCGTCGACTCTGACATGCTGCCATCTGTCGGACAGGTAAGATTTGCACCATTCGAGTGCTGTTCCACAGATGCCTTTTTCCCTTAGCCGGCAGATGAGAATTTCATGGCATACCGAGTCAAAAGCCGCTGCTATATCTAGGAAGACAAGAGCGAAGCCCTGGTGTATGTTATCCACACCTGAGGTTATGTTGTTGAGGAGTGTTGTGAGTAGTGTTTCTACTCCATGTGACTCTCTGAAACCATGTTGAGCTGGATCCAGTGGGGCTGATGTGTCTATATGATCCTGTAATTGCCTGTGCACTATTTTCTCGATGATTTTTGCTAGCATAGGTATGCTAGATATGGGCCTATAAGATTCTACTTTTTGAGGATCAAGTTTGGTGTTCTTTAGCAGCGGTCTTACAGAGGTCTGCTTGAGCGTAGATGGGAAAGATTAAGAATGGACACATGAGTCATAAAAGAGAGGTGAACAGAAACCAAAGGATGAGAGGTTGATAGCTGCAACCCAGGACAGCAGCTTACAGATGGGATGGTTTACAGTGAGCATTGAAAAAACTGACAAAACAAACATTTGTTGATTTTATTTATTTATTTGGCTATATTTATATACTGCTTTTCAAAAAGGTCAAAGAGGTTTACAGAGAACTTGATTTTATAAACAGCATTTACATTGAAACAGATAATCTTGTACAATGAATAAGATATAGGGTGGTTAACTTTGATTAACTATGTACAGGGTGACAAACTACTCATACAGTACATGTTCTTGTGAAGTCTTGTCCTTCATGCAATACAGAAATGCTGTTCGTCTCATGGGAGGGAGGATTAGAAAGATGTGAGGCCAGAGGGTGAAAATGTGGGTCTTGAGGAGTTTTCAGAAGGATAGGAGGTCTGTGGTGTTTCTTATGTGGGCAGGAAGAGAGTTCCAGGTGGTTGGTGCATAAAGTTCAAAGGATCTAGTATGGGCTTGCTGAGTGCTCTTTGTTATGGCTTGGGAGGTAGTCAGTGTGTTCATTATGGAGGCTCTCCGTGGTCTGTTCAAAATCTGTGGTGTGATGAGGGAGTGAAGGTGATTGATGGTTCAGGGCTTTGTGAATCATTAGAAGGATTTTGTAGAGAATTCTGCTTTGCAGGGGGAGCCAATGGAGTTTTTTGAGGATGGGGTGATGTATTCATATTTGGATGTTCCTGTGATGGTCCTCGCTACAATGTGGAGAGCTGTTTGAATAGGATGGACTGTTGATTTTGGTAGTCCGTGGTATATTACATAAGAACATAAGATATGCCATACTGGGTCAGACCAAGGTCCATCAAGCCCAGTATTCTGTTTCCAACAGTGGCCAATCTAGGTCATATGTACCTAGCAGTTTCCAAAAGAGACACAAGTTCCACAATGCTTGTACTGGGTCAAGCATTGATATCTTCGGTCACTTCTTAATAATGGTTTATGGACCTTTCCTCCAGGAACTTGTCCAAACCTTTTTTAAACCCAGCTACACTAACAGCCTTTACTACATCCTCCGGTAACAAATTCCAGAGTTTGATTACACGTTGAGTGAAAAAATATTTTCTTTTATTAGTCTTAAATAGTTTACCCTGTAGCTTCATTGCATGTCCCCTAGTCTTTCTATATTCTGATAACGTAAACAATCGATCTACGTTTACCCGTTCCACTCCGTTCATTAATTTATAGACTTCTATCATATCTCTCCTCAGCCATCTCTTTTCCAGGTTAAAGAGTCCTAACCTTTTTAGCCTTTCTTCATAGGAGTATCCTTCCATCCCCTTTACCATTTTGGTGGCTCTTCTCTGAACCTTTTCTAAAATCGCTATATCCTTTTTAAGATACGGCGACCAGAATTGCACACAATATTCAAGGTGCGGTCTCACCATGGAACGATATAGAGGCATTATAATATCTTTTGTTTTATTTTCCATTCCTTTCCTTATCATACCTAGCATTCTATTTGCTCTCTTGGCCACCGCTACACACTGGGCCGAGGGTTTTAACATGGTATCCACAATGACGCCTAAATCTTTTTCCTGGGTGGTGGTTCCTAATGTGGAACCTTGCATCGTGTAACCATAGTTTGGGTTGTTCTTCCCTAGGTGCATAACCTTGCACTTGTCCACATTAAATTTCATCTGCCATTTTGATGCCCAGTCTTCCAATTTATCAAGATCCTCTTGCAATTTTTCACAATCCTCTTGGGTTTTAACAACTTTAAATAGTTTTGTGTCATCTGCAAATTTGATAACCTCACTCGTTATTCCGCTTTCCAGGTCATTTATGAATATGTCAAAAAGCAGCGGACCCAGCACAGATCCCTGGGGTACACCACTATTCTCCTTTCTCCATTGGGAAAATTGGCCATTTAGCCCTACCCTCTGCTTTCTATCTTTTAACCAGTTCCTGATCCACAGTAGTACACTGCCTCCTATCCCATGACTCTTTAGTTTTACCAAAAGTCTCTGATGAGGGACCTTGTCAAAGGCTTTCTGAAAGTCCAGATACACAATATCAACCGACTCACCTTTGTCCACCTGTTTATTCACTCCTTCAAAAAAACATAACAGATTAGTAAGACAAGATCTTCCTTGTCTAAAGCCATGTTGGCTGTCTCCCATTAGGTTGTGACTATTTACATGCTGAGTAATTTTATTCTTTATGATGGTTTCTACCATTTTTCCCGGTACTGACATGAGGCTCACCAGTCTGTAGTTTCCCGGATCACCCCTGGAACCCTTTTTAAAAATTGGTGTTACATTGGCGATCCTCCAATCTTCAGAGTTGATTTTAGTATTTAATCTTTTTATTTATTGTAAATAGTTTACATATTAGACAGCATACATTTTGATTCCTAGAGTTGATTTTAATGATAGTTCACAGATTACTGATAGCAGGTCTGCAATCTCAAATTTCAGTTTTTTCAACACCCTTGGATGTATACCATCCGGCCCAGGTGATTTGCTACTCTTCAGTTTATCTAATAGTTGTAAGACATCTTCCCGATGTATCGATATTTCCTTCAATTTTTCCGTACCTTTAAATACCACTTCAGTCATGGGTAACATCCCTACATCTTCCTCAGTAGAGACCGAAGCAAAGAATTCATTCAGTCTCTCCGCTATCGCCTTGTCGCCTCTTAGTGCTCCTTTAACCCCTTTATCATCTAATGGACCAATTGACTCTCTCACAGGTTTTTTGCTACGAATGTACTTGAAAAGGTCTTTATTTTGTGTTTTTGCTTCCGCAGCAAGCTTCTTCTCAAATTCTCTCTTTGCCTGCCTTATCAGTGCCTTGCATTTGACTTGCCAGTGCTTGTGCTGTTTCCAGGTTTCGTCGTTTGGCTCTTTTTTCCATTTCCTGAAAGATGCTTTTTTGGCAACAACAGCCTCTCTGACCTCACCTTTAAACCATGCTGGCAGTTTTTTGGACTTCCTTCCACTTTTCTTAAAGCGTGGAATACAGCTGGTCTGGGCTTCCAAGATAGTATTTTTCAACAACACCCAAGCTTGATGTACGTCTTTAACCTTTGCAACTGCGCTTTTTAGTTTTTTCTTAACTGTTTTCCTCATTTTATCATAGTCTCCCTTTCGAAAGTTAAAAGGTAGTACTGTGGATTTCCTTACTATCCCTCCTCCACTAATTAAATCAAAGGCGATCATGCTATGATCACTATTGCCAAGTGGCCCCAACACCCTTATCTCTTGCACTAGATCTGGTGTTCCACTAAGGACTAGGTCTAATATGGCTTCCCCTCTGGTCGGTTCATGAACCAGCTGCTCCAAGAAGCAGTCATTTATTTCATCTAGGAACTTTATCTCCCTAGCATGTCCTGACGTGACACTGACCCAGTCGATACCGGGGTAATTGAAATCACCCATTATTATTACTGCGCTGTAACTTTTGTTAGCTTCCTTGATTTCTTTGAGCATTTCATCATCCATTTGTTCATTCTGGCCAGGTGCTCGATAGTACACCCCCACTGCCATTGCCTTCCTCCTTTTATATGGAATTTCAATCCATATAGATTCTACAGCAGATTTTGTTTCCTGCAAAACTTTAATCCTTTCTGAGTCAATGCCCTCTCTAACATAGAGCGCAACCCCTCCACCAATTTGATCAGCTCTATCATTACGATATAGTTTGTACCCAGGTATCACAGTGTCCCACTGGTTGTCCTTCCACCATGTCTCTGATATTCCAATCATATCTAACCTCTCATTTAGTACTATATATTCTAACTCTCCCATCTTATTCTTTAGACTTCTAGCATTTGCATACAAGCATTTTAGAAAATGTATTTTATTCATGTTAATTTGGCTATTGTTAGACATGGGTAAATTGGGATCTTTAAGCTCTGTCTGCTCCATACTTGAGGGCATTTGGGCTACTTTACTCTTTTGTGGAACCTCTCTGCTTTTGGTAGTATCCTTCAAGGATACATTCTTCCGTACCATCCGCTCTTGGGCGACTGTCGGCTTTCCCCTAATATCTAGTTTAAAAGCTGCTCTATCTCCTTTTTAAAGGTTAATGCCAGCAGCCTGGTTCCATCCCGGTTAAGGTGAAGCCCATCCCTGATTTGCAGTAGTCTGCATGGAGTTTTGTGAGAGCTTTTAGAGCTGAGCGGAAGTCTGATGGGGTGAGGAGAGGGTGGAGGTGTTATAGGGTCTGGATTTTAAAGTAGATTGCTTTTACTTGAGTTTTCAGAGTGAGGTGGCTGTCTAGGGTGATTCCTAGGTACTTTACTTCAGGATTGATTTGGATTTCCATGTTGTTGAGGGTAATGGAGGAGGGGGTTAAGGATTCATTCCTAGTGATGAGAAGAGATTCTGTTTTCTTAAAGTTGATGAACAGATGATTTGTAGATAGCTATTGTGAGACATCAGAGAAGCATTGCTGAAGTTCATGGTAGGATGGATTGTTGAGGTTGACTGGTGTGTAGAGCATAATGTCATTTGCATATATGTGATAATTTATCCTGTGTGTTTGGATGATGGTGCAGAGGGATTGAAAGTAGATATTGAAGAGGAGAGCTAGGAGTGTAGATCCATGGGGTACACCTTGAGTCTGCATGTATGGTGCTGATGATACTGCTCCGATTCTGATCTGTCGAGTTCTATTATGGAGGTAATCTTGGAACCATCTTAGTACTGTGCCTTATATTCCGATGGACTGGAGGCACTGTAGGAGGGTGTTGTGATTGATGGTATTGAAGGCAGCAGAAATGTCAAGGAATATGAGTAGAAGTCCTTGGTGGGTGGTTTGGGTTCCCTTCATGAAGTTGTTCAGGAGCGAGGTTAGGAGGGTTTGCATTCTGTGCAGAGGACAGAAATTGTGCTGCTGAAGGTCGAGTGGGGCAGGGGTAGCAAGATAGTCTTGAAGCTGGGTTTGGACCGGCCTTGGGATATCCTTTTTGGCTGATGATCATTGGTGGTTTCTTTTTATGGAGGGCAAAGCAATGATCTGTCAGTGGTGTAATGTAAGTCCTCTCCCCTTTCCCAGGGTTAATCAGGGGTTATTTTACTGCACTGATAAAATGTTCCAAAAACCCCCAAAAAACAGAAACCTGCGCGGAGCAATTCCCCAGCTTTCAAAGAAAGCCTTTGGGATTGCTGCCATGCATGCGTGGTCCTCTTCCCGCCCAAAAGTGCCATCTTGCTCAGTCTCCCTTTTTCCGCGGAGCCCTTCGGATGCACGTCCTCATCTCTCAGAAAAAGTGTTTTGCTTTCGGCCTCTGGGCCGTGTTTTCTCCAGTAGCACCGGTCCTCTTCCGTCCTCTCCTGCTCTCCTTTTTTCCTTGAGTGAGAGGATATCCTTCCTTAAACGTTTTATCCCCTGTTGTGGGCTTCACGACCTTTTTTCTCTCTCAAACACTGGCCGCAAAGGTCTTCGACCTACTGGGGGTCCTTTTTGCCCCTATGGCCACCGGTTTAAAAAATGCGACAGATGCTCCAAAAATATGTTGCTCTCGGACACCCATGACTGTTGTCTTTGGTGTCTTGGGGCTGACCATGACCCGAAGCTCTGTTCTCTTTGCAAGAAAATGTCCTCCAAGGCCCTGCTCAGTCGTAAGAAGAAGTCAAATGACATTTTCCGGAAGGTGGCCCTGGAATCCTTGGTGGCACCCTCTGTTGTCCCTCCGCTGGTGGGATCTCTCGTTTTGGTTCTGCGTTCTCGGCGGCAGTCCAACCAGGGGTCCCCTGAAGTGGAGCGGCGTAAGAAGAATAAGGCCTCGAAGTCGCTGTCGGGGGCTCTGGATTAGTGCGAGCGCTTCCATGCTCAGTCACTTAGCCCCCCACGGAGTTCCCAACAGTTGGACAATGAGCGGCCTCAAAAGGTACCTCGTACAGATACACAGGCCTCCGGCAATGGCACCCGGTCTCCTGAGGGTCATCCCGGTGAGGACCCCCCTCTCTTCCTCCACACCAGACCTGGTGTCGGCATCGTAGGGTCCCACGCCCATGTGGGAGTCCTGAATGCTGGCAATAGAGCACAGTGTTTTTGCCTTTTAGCTGCCCAGCAGGCGCTCATTCCCAGAACAGCTGGCCCGTGACTTGAGACCGAAGTTCCCTTGAGAGGGACACTAAAACTCACCCTGGAAACCCCCAAGAGCCATGGGCCTCATGATGGTCCTTGGCGCCGGTCTCATTCGCCTTCCCGGTCCTCAGAAGTGCAATCCTACAAGGCCTCTGGCTCCAAGCGGACCTCAGCCTCTGGACAGGGCGACCTGCCCGAGTCGGACTCCTCCTCGGATTTCTCGGGCTTGGAGTCGGATGGGGATACTTCCCCGGAGACCTGTGCCCACAGGGATCTCCCTTCAGACCCACCCCGCTGCCTATCAGAGGCGTTCGGCTTTTGAGGACACATCGTTCCTGGCATTCATGCGGGACATGGCATGGGTCCTCAGCCTGGCTATGCAGACCGAAGAGGAGCCGCGAGGTGAGGAGCTAGATATTCTACAGTATGAGTCCCCACCTCGGGAGTCTCTTACTGACCCAGTTCACCCCATATTGTCAAGGCTGCTCCTCCGCATGTGGGAGACACCCACTTCAGTCCCCATTCTGAGCATGTATAGGGTCCAGCGTGGGCCGGGGTTCCGAAAGACCCAGCTTCCGAACACTTCCATGGTTGTGGCATCAGCGATGCAAAAGCAAAAAGGCCCAAAGTCTCACTCTTTGGTCCCCCCAGGTAGGGAGTTAAGAGCCTTCGACGCCCTGGGGCGTAAGGCCTATCAGGGTTTCATGCTCGCTTGCCGTATCCAGGCATACCAACTGTTTATGGGCATGTTCCTGTGTGACCTCGCGGGCCTCGGGGGTGAACCCCCCCTAAGTTTCTAAACCCTTTTGAAATCTGTCACGGAGTGTTTGAAACACCTCTCCCGTGGCATGGCTCCAGTCTTCGGACCTGGAGCAGTGGGTCCAAGAGAAGCTCCTGGACATCCCTTGCCTTGGCAAGCAACTGTTCGGTAAACCTATGGAGGATAAGGCCGCTGAGATAGAAGGAAAGGGCTCCCTTACCGGGGTTACCCCCTTTTCCTGCCCATCTCTGCACCGGCTCCCAGCACGCAGGGGAAGGGAGGTGCACATGGCCACCATAAACCTAAAGGGCCTAAGGCCCAACCACCGGCGCCACCCCATCCTACGCAGGGGTTTTGACACCGTCGACATAGCCTCTCACCCCCCCCCCCCCCCCGGCAGCTCTTCCGCTGGTGGGGGGATGCCTGTCCCTGTTCGCCCCAGAGTGGGTGTCAATCACGTCGGACACCTGGGTTCTCCAGGTGATCCGAGATGGATACCATCTCCGCCTGGACAGGTTCCCTCCTCCCTTCTCCACAGCAGAGCCTGCTCAGTTCCTCATGCACCAGACATTCTTGCAGTGGGAAATGTCCAACTTCCTCACCCAATGGGCGGTCGAGAAGGTACCACGGCACCTTCGAGGTCAGGGGTTCTACTCCTGCTACTTTCTCATCCAGAAAAAGATGGGGGCGTTCCTGGTGCGGGAGAAGTTAAAAATATTATTGCTTGGTGTCTTACTTCAGCAGCACAGGCATAAATAGCTCAACCAGAGCTCTGTGATCCTCTGTCTTGAAGGACTAGAAAAAGGGACTGTTACTTCTGGAGAGAGATCTGCAACTGTGAGTATATACTTCTGGTAATTTTCTAAAAGGAATTCTTTGTATTAAAGCTAATTAATCTGTGAACCCACTATTTTGTTAAATCAGTCAGGGCCTAGTAGCATCAGTTTAAGTTTAAATTTAAAACACAGAGGAGAACTTTCTGGTTACATTTCATACCCAGCAGAGAGCTTGTAGTTTAAATTTAATAGTCACTCAGGGCCTAGTAACAGCAAAGTACTTTTAATTTAAATTTAAAACACAGAAGAGAGCTTTCTGGTTACATTTGGAACCCAGCAGAGAGCTTGTAGTTTACATTTAATAGTCACTCAGGGCCTAGCATCAGAAAAGTACTTTTAGTTTTAAAACACAGAGCAGAACTTTCTGGTTACATTTCATACCCAGCAGAGAGTTTGTAGTTTAAATTTAATAGTCACTCAGGGCCTAGTAACAGCAAAGTACTTTTAGTTTAAATTTTAAAACACAGAAGAGAGCTTTCTGGTTACATTTGGAACCCAGCAGAGAGCTTGTAGTCTAAATTTAATAGTCACTCAGGGCCTAGCATCAGCAAAGTACTTTTAGCTTAAATTTAAAACACAGAAGAGAGCTTTCTGGTTAAATTTAGAACCCAGCAGAGAGCTTGTAGTTTAAATTTCATAAGAAGTTAGAGCCTAGCAGCAGCTAAGAGCTATAATTTAAATCAAATCAGAATATAGCTTACCTCAGCAGCACAAGACAGGGTACTGTGTAGCAGCCCTCTTTTAATAAGTGTTATTTCCCTCCCTCCCCTGGGATAATCGTAGCTTTATAGGTACTTACACATCTTAAAAGACAGGAGGTGCTCTCAGGTGAAGCTCATTACCCAAATCAGTCATACACTAAGGACCTGAGATTAGTCCCTACAGGACAATCAAGCAGCCGCCTTCACAGAAGCCCTAGATATCTTGGGATACACCCAATTGGTTCATGAACCCACACACACAAAGGGCAACGTTCTCGACCTGATATACGCCCCACAAACGGTGCTTCAGCAAGCACAAAACATCACGTTATCACTAACAGCAGTTCCATGGTCGGATCATAAGCTCATTTCCTTTCAAATTCCGACCCCCATCAAGTCACTGAGACCCATTACGAACTCACAAACAAACACAACCGCAAATACCAGAAGATCTCACCCATTTAACAAAGAACGCATCCTGGCTGAAACAAACTCTCTCCTTGACAACACCTCACAAGACCTAGATGTCCTAATCTCCACGTGGAACAGCAGACTCAGCTCGATCGCAATCCGTCCCCCCACATCCAAAGCCCCAAAGAAAAGACCATCCGCACCATGGTTCACAGCTGACCTAAGGGCGTCTCTAACCCTCCTACGAAGATCGGAAAAACGCTGGAGGAAATCACGTACCAGCAGTGACCAAGCAGCATACATCCAACTCCTACACACACATCGCAGGGCAGTCACAGACAAGATGAAACAACATCACACTGACACTCTGAAATGTTCATTAAACAAACCGCATGACCTCTTCAACCTGGTCAAATATCTTGCCAAAGAACCGACCCCGGAACGCACAGGATCTATACACCCACAGGATTACGCCGTATTTATGCAATCAAAATTATGCAAGACTGACAAGATGATGATACCAGACCCTCCTGACGACAAAGCACGCACAGCATTTCTAACCACTTTTACCACTCCGTCTAAGAGAACTATCGAAGACACCATTGCTACCCTAAATACCTCCACTTCATACTCAGATCCATGTCCAGCATTCTGGATAAAAGATCTACGATCCGACCTTGCCCCAATCTTAGCTAAAATGATAGGATTATCATTCAGCACCGGGTCATTCCCATCTACGCTCAAACAGACCTCCGTTAGACCGCTGCTTAAAGACACCAAATTAGACCCTCAAAAGGTCGAGTCTTACAGACCCATATCCAGTATCCCGATGCTCGCCAAAATCGTTGAAAAAATAGTCTACAGGCAGCTACAAGATCATGTGGACACTAACGCACCTCTAGATCCATCACAACACGGGTTCAGAGAGTCACACGGAGTGGAAACACTACTCACTACTCTTTTCAACACCATAATCTCAGGCATCGACAACTCACGTACAGGTTTCGCACTTATCTTTCTAGATATTGCGGCAGCCTTTGACTCAGTCCGCCACGAGATTCTCCTGATTCGACTAAGAGAGAAAGGCATTACCGAAACAGCGCTTGAGTGGTGTAGGTCTTACCTATCTGGAAGATGGCAACATGTACGAACAAACGGGACCACATCCGAGCCATTCCTACAAAGTCAAGGAGTCCCTCAAGGATCCTCCCTATCGTCACTTATGTTTAACATTTATATCCAACCCATCTGTAACATCATTAGATCCTTCAATGTGAGTTGCATGATTTACGCAGACGATGTCCTACTGTACCTGCCAATATCACTGGATTGCCCGGACCTCACCCCACTAACCAACTGCTTCAATGCAATATCAGAATGGCTCCTCTCCCAAAATCTGCGTATCCAACATAAGAAAACTGAGGTCCTGTTCATCTCTAGAAATCCAGAATTCACTCCACCTAACCAACTGGAAGTAGACAACGCCAAACTACAAGTAAAATCAGCCATACGGTATCTCGGAGTCACATTGGATCAGAACCTCAACATGAAGCAGCACATAGCAAAAATAGTAAGAGCAATCTACTTCAAAATCAGATCCCTCAGACACATACGCCCTCTACTCGAGATGAGCGACTTCCGTACCATCTACCAAGCCCTCATCATCCCTCATTTTGACTATGCAAACGCCATCCTACAAGGACTCCCCCAGACAACCTTACATCCCTTACAACTTGCCATGAACTGCGCTGCGCGAATCCTCTTTGGAGCACCAAGGAGAGAGCACATCACACCCCTCCTGATGCAGCTTCACTGGCTCCCCATCCAAGCCAGGATTAGCTTCAAGACCTTAGTGATGACATTCAAAGCCATCAACGGGTTATCCGCCTCTTCAATATGTGACCTCATACAACCACCCACACCCAACAGGATAAGAAGAACCTCTGCAGCCAACATGCTAGCAATACCAAAAGTGATGACAAGATGCGCCATATCAACTTCAAACAGAGCCTTCAGTCTGAGTGCCCCAAGCCTCTGGAACTCCTTACCACCACACATCAGAGCTATCCCCAACTTGAGCCAGTTTAGGAAGGCCTTAAAACACTTCCTCTTCATTAAATACCTCACAGCCTCCCCCGAACCCCAGCCACCATGTATGAGCAACACACAATAACTCCATCTCTCATATATACAGTTACCTTGTTCAATGTTCCACATATGTAGATAGTTTCCCCTGTTATCCAAGTTTACTGCTCCTGTTCATTGTAATGACCTGACTCTTGTTTATTGTCGGATATTGTTTGTTCTATGTAAACCGCGCTGATCGCAAATAGTGCGGTATATAAGAGATGTAAATAAATAAATAAATAAATAAATAAACAAGGTATATTACACGTATTAGGTACAGTTTTATTAGTATAAATATCCATAGCAACCCTTAGTAAGTAAAGAACTTAGATCTAAACACAAACTTAAAACTAAGATGCAGACAGCAGTCCAGCAGCGGGATGGGGGCTTTCCAGTCTTTTGCATTGAGTGTCACATGTATGATTTTCTCCCAGTTGGTGAGAGGTCTTACGTGTGCACTAGGTGCAAGGAGCTCTTTGCTCTCAGGGAACGAGTCCGTTCTCTAGAGGCTAAAGTAGCAGACTTGGAAAGCATAAGACAGACAGAGAGGTACATAGACGAGACCTACAGGGATATAGTCCTGAAGTCCCACCTCCAGTCTGGCAGCATCCCTGTTGCCATGGAGGAGAAAGGTCACGTGACAGGAGAGCATCACCCTGGTGTGGCAGGAAGTGATCCTGTAACTAGGACCTGTCCTCCAGGTGATGTAAAACCCTCTCGCACCGAGGAAGTTTCTCCAGGGCCATGTGCCCATGAGGGAAGGGTTAAGACAGCCGTTATAGTTGGTGATTCGATCATTAGGCATGTAGATAGCTGGGTGGCAGGTGGACGTGAGGATCGCCTAGTAACATGCCTGCCTGGTGCGAAGGTAGCGGACCTCACCCGCCACCTAGATAAGGTCTTAGATAGTGCTGGGGAGGAGTCTGCTGTCTTGGCACATGTCGGTACCAATGACATAGGAAAATGTGGTAGGGAGGTTCTGGAGGCTAAATTTAGGCTTTTAGGTAGGAAGTTGAAATCCAGAACTTCCAGGGTAGCATTCTCTGAAATGCTTCCTGTTCCACGCGCAGGACCCAAAAGGCAGGCAGAGCTCCGGAGTCTCAATGCGTGGATGAGACAATGGTGCAGAGATGAGGGTTTTGGATTTGTTAGGAACTGGGGAACATTCTGGGGAAAGGAGGGGCTCTTCCGAAGGGATGGGCTTCACCTTAACGGGATGGAACCAGGCTGCTGGCATTAACCTTTAAAAAGGAGATAGAGCAGCTTTTAAACTAGATATTAGGGGAAAGCCGACAGTCGCCCAAGAGCGGATGGTTCAGAAGAATGTATCTTTGAAGGATACTACCGAAAGCAGAGAGGTTCCACAAAAGAGTAAAGTAGCCCAAATGCCCTCAAGTATGGAGCAGACAGAGCTTAAAGATCCTATAAAATAAGATGGGAGAGTTAGAATATATAGTACTAAATGAGAGGTTAGATATGATTGGAATATCAGAGACATGGTGGAAGGAGGACAACCAGTGGGACACTGTGATACCTGGGTACAAACTATATCGTAATGATAGAGCTGATCAAATTGGTGGAGGGGTTGCTCTCTATGTTAGAGAGGGCATTGAGTCAGAAAGGATTAAAGTTTTGCAGGAAACAAAATCTGCTGTAGAATCTATATGGATTGAAATTCCATGTAAAAGGGGGAAGGCAATGGCAGTGGGGGTGTACTATCGAGCGCCTGGCCAGAATGACCAAATGGATGATGAAATGCTCAAAGAAATCAAGGAAGCTAACAAATGTTACAGCACAGTAATAATAATGGGTGATTTCAACTACCCCTTTATCAACTGGGTCAGTGTCACGGCAGGACATGCTAGGGAGATAAAATTCCTAGATGAAATAAATGACTGCTTCTTGGAGCAGCTGGTTCATGAACCGACCAGAGGGGAAGCCATATTAGACCTAATCCTTAGTGGAACACCAGATCTAGTGCAAGAGATAAGGTTGTTGGGGCCACTTGGCAATAGTGATCATAGCATGATCGCCTTTGATTTAATTAGTGGAGGAGGGATAGTAAGGAAATCCACAGTACTACCTTTTAACTTTCGAAAGGGAGACTATGATAAAATGAGGAAAACCATTAAGAAAAAACTAAAAGGAGCAGTTGCAAAGGTTAAAGGCGTACATCAGGCTTGGCTGTTGTTGAAAAATACTATCTTGGAAGCCCAGACCAGCTGTATTCCACGCTTTAAGAAAAGTGGAAGGAAGTCCAAAAAACTGCCAGCATGGTTTAAAGGTGAGGTCAGAGAGGCTGTTGTTGCCAAAAAAGCATCTTTCAGGAAATGGAAAAAAGAGCCAAACGATGAAACCTGGAAACAGCACAAGCACTGGCAAGTCAAATGCTATGCATTGATAAGGCAGGCAAAGGGAGAATTTGAGAAGAAGCTTGCTGCGGAAGCAAAAACGCAAAGTAAAGGCCTTTTCAAGTACATTCGTAGCAAAAAACCTGTGAGAGAGTCAGTTGGTCCATTAGATGATAAAGGGGTTAAAGGAGCACTAAGAGGCGACAAGGCGATAGCGGAGAGACTGAATGAATTCTTTGCTTCAGTCTTTACTGAGGAAGATGTAGGGATGTTACCCATGACTGAAGTGGTATTTAAAGGTGCGGAAGAATTGAAGGAAATATCGATACATCGGGAAGATGTCTTACAACTATTAGATAAACTGAAGAGTAGCAAATCACCTGGGCCGGATGGTATACATCCAAGGGTGTTGAAAGAACTGAAATACGAGATTGCAGACCTGCTATTAGTAATCTGTGAACTATCATTAAAATCATCATTCATTAATACCTGAAGATTGGAGGATCGCCAATGTAACACCAATTTTTAAAAAAGGTTCCAGGGGTGATCCAGGAAACTACAGACCGGTGAGCCTGACATCAGTACTGGGAAAAATGGTAGAAACCATCATAAAGAATAAAATTACTCAGCATGTAGATAGTGTTGCGTCCACCCGTCCAGGCGGTAGCCTGGGAGCGGGTGGGCTCGCCTGTCTTACTCTCTACTATTACTTCTGTCCAAGATGGCTGCCGAGGAGTGCTGCTGGGTAATGTATTTTTAGAGCAAGGAGTGTGACCACACGGTAATTAGGCAAAACAGAGAATTTATTTCGGGATTTCCCCTCCGCATTGAATTCATGACCCCAACTGAAATTGGATAATTCTCCAATAATGCAAACAAAGAATGTGAAAACAGGCTTAACACAAAAATACAGGAATGTCCTTTTGAATATCAGCTCTTAGCTTCCAGCGAGCAACAAGCTTCTAAAGGTCAATCTGTTGTTCAGATTAGCTTCTTGCTTTTCACTTTCAAAAGAGCTTTTCACTTTACACAAGTTATGCAGGCAAACACTTGGCAGTATTTCAACTACCAGCAGGTTTCCTTTCTTTAATCAATGTGCAGCACAAGTCCTTAATTGCTTTCATGAAACAGTCCTTCACATAGGTAATGAATTAGCACATATTCAGGTTCTTGGCCATGCAAAAAGAACACTGCATTTCCTCTACATCAGAATCATTAGGGTTTTCAAACAAATCTATTTCCATCTCATTCATAGATTCGCTGTGACTATCTTCCTTATCCTGTATATCAGGAGACTGGCTATTCTCCTTCCTTATCAGCTCATTTAGTTTTAACAGCAGCTGTTCCCTGTGGTCTTCAGCCACGGGCTCTTGTAATGGAGTTTCTCTCCCTTTCAACAGGCTAGCAATCTCTTTCAGAGTTGAGGCTTGGCAGTCACTGGCATATATTCTATGCTTATTAAACGTTTGCCTTTCAGGGTTCAGGGGAACACAACGTTTAGCACTGTCTTTTAATTCTTTAACTATTCCTTCAGCTTGGCTTTTGGTAGGAATTAAAGATAAGACATTTCCATTACCTTCAAGGCTTAAAGGCTGCTTTAATCCGTTTCCCCACCTGGAAACCCGTCTTTGTCCTAGATACTGTTGCCTGCTCTGGGTTCCAGACACCCTCTGCTTCTCATTCACCCTTGCATGTGGATCAGCCAGGTTTCTTCCTGAAGTTCCCTTTTCCACTGGAACTAAAGTACCTGCTTCGGGACCCAGCAAGTTTCTGACTTCAAGCTTGTCCTCTTCAGAACCAGCTTCCCTTGCTTGAACTGCATCAACTGCCTCTGGAACTCCACGAACTCTAAGAACTGCCTGCCCTGCTTCTTCTAAAACTGAAGCACTTTTAAATTGCTGCCTTTCAGGCACCACACCCTTCTTCCTACTCACGTGCACCTCATCAGTGCTCAATCTAGCCCTGACATCACTAGGTGGGCGGGGCTTAGTGCTCAGTATACTCTGCCTTGGAGGCTTGTGGTTTCTATACTAACTAACTTCTGAACTATCTAGCATCTGAACAAATAAGGGTGTCCTACATGGAGTGGTGGGTTCACCCCTAAACAGAAACAAAAACATGGGGAGGGGTGGCCTGCACAGAGCGACAGGTGCACCTACTCTTGCCATCTTGCTGGGCAGACTAGATGGACCATGCTGGTCTTTATCTGCCGTCACTTACTATGTTACTATATATATATAGGAACTGCTTTTCTCTCCAGATTTAAAGGGACAGGGCTCATTTTCCTTCCATTCCATTTCCTCTGCACAGCTCTCCTTACCACAATAGTCATGACCTAATGGGAGACAGCCAACATGGCTTTAGACAAGGAAGATCTTGTCTTACTAATCTGTTATGTTTTTTTGAAGGAGTGAATAATCAGGTGGACAAAGGTGAGTCAGTTGATATTGTGTATCTGGACTTTCAGAAAGCCTTTGACAAGGTCCCTCATCAGAGACTTTTGGCAAAACTAAAGAGTCATGGGATAGGAAGCAGTGTACTATTGTGGATCAGGAACTGGTTAAAAGATAGAAAGCAGAGGGTAGTGCTAAATGGTCAATTTTCCCAATGGAGAAAGGTGAATAGTGGTGTACCCCAGGGATTCGTGCTGGGTCCGCTGCTTTTTGACATATTCATAAATGACCTGGAAAGTGGAATAACGAGTGAGGTTATCAAATTTGCAGATGACACAAAACTATTTAAAGTTGTTAAAACCCAAGAGGATTGTGGAAAATTGCAAGAGGATCTTGATAAATTGGAAGACTGGGCATCAAAATGGCAGATGAAATTTAATGTGGACAAGTGCAAGGTTATGCACCTAGGGAAGAACAACCCAAACTATGGTTACACGATGGAAGGTTCCACATTAGGAACCACCACCCAGGAAAAAGATTTAGGCGTCATTGTGGATACCATGTTAAAACCCTTGGCCCAGTGTGCAGCGGCGGCCAGGAGAGCAAATAGAATGCTAGGTATGATTAGGAAAGGAATGGAAAATAAAACAAAAGATATCATAATGCCTCTATATCGTTCCATGGTGAGACCGCACCTTGAATATTGTGTGCAATTCTGGTCGCCGTATCTTAAAAAGGATATAGCGATTTTAGAAAAGGTTCAGAGAAGAGCCACCAAAATGGTAAAGGGGATGGAAGGATACTCCTATGAAGAAAGGCTAAAAAGGTTAGGGCTCTTTAACCTGGAAAAGAGACGGCTGAGGGGAGATATGATAGAAGTCTATAAATTAATGAACGGAGTGGAAAGGGTAAACGTAGATCGATTGTTTATCTTATCAGAATATAGAAAGACTAGGGGACATACAATGAAGATACAGGGTACACTATTTAAGACTAATAAAAGAAAATATTTTTTCACTCAACGTGTAATCAAACTCTGGAATTTGTTACCAGAGGATGTAGTAAAGACTGTTAATGTAGCTGGGTTTAAAAAAGGTTTGGACAAGTTCCTGGAGGAAAGGTCCATAAACCATTATTAAGAAGGGACCCAGGATATCAATGCTTGAACCAATACAAGCATTGTGGAACCTGTGTCCCTTGGGGAAACTGCTAGGTACATATGACCTAGTTTGGCCACTGTTGGAAACAGAATACTGGGCTTGATGGACCTTGGTCTGACCCAGTATGGCATATCTTATGTTCTTATGTTATGTTCTTATGTGTCTTGCTGCGCTTCCTCCAGCAGGGCGATTGGCTATGCTCCTTAGACCTCAGGGAAGCTTATGCCCATATCTTAGTTCGCTCCCAGCACAGGCAATGCAGAGTGCAGGGGGAACACTATCAGTACAAAGTGCTCCCCTTTGGGCTCACGTCCGCACAGCAGATTTTCACAAAGTGCCTCTCCGCGGCCACTGCCTCCCTTAGGCGGCAGGGCATACCCGTCTTCCCCTACCTCAATGACTGGCTCGTCACGGGGTCCTCGATTGGTGAAGTCCACCTGACAGTGTTGCGCATGATCCTTCTCGAGCGCCTCGGCTTCCTGGTCAACTACTGCAAGTCCCACTTTGAGCAGGTGCAGACCCTGGAGTTCCATCGGCGCATGCGTCGACATGGTGTGGGCGACCACCTTCCTTCCCACGGACCGAGCATACTGCCTTCGGGCCATGGCATCCCAGTTCCAAAACAGGACTTGGGTTACGGCGCGGGCCATGCTGTGCCTCCTCAGGCACATGGCCTCCACCGTCCATGTGGTCCCCCATGCCCGCATGTACATGCGGACAGCCCAGTGGTGCTTCAGAACACAATGGAGCCAGGCTTTCGGCCACCTCAGAGACCCTATCCGGGTCTCCCGCAGTCTCCACAACTCCCTGAGTTGGTGGTGGGAATCCCAAAGTCTCCTTCGGGGAATGCCCTTCCTGACCCCACAGCACGAGCTTGTCCTAATGACGGATGATTCCCTGTTGGGGTGGGGAGCTCACGGCAGCGCATTGTGCACCCAGGGGGAGTGGTCGCCCAAGGAGTCTCGGCAGCAGATCAACCTGCTCGAGCTTCGGGCGATCCAATGGGCCCTGAGGGCCTTCGCGGGCCACCTGAGGGGGAAGTCGGTGCTCGTGCAGACCAACAACAGGATAGCCATGTTTTACATCAACAAGGAGAGGATGACCCTGCAAGCGATCCATCTTTTTGGCAAGGAGAATGTCCTCGCGGACAAACTCAGCACCACGCTGCCGATCCGACATTGGGGGAGGAAGCGGGAGCTGCTTGCCCCTCCCGCTCCCCCCACCAAGGCCCAATCGGGGCGCAATAGCCAGCTGATAAAAGCATGAACTGGCAGGACTCAGCCTCTCTCACACCACGCTGCCGATCTGACATCAGGGAGGAAGCAGGAGCTGCTTGCCCCTCCCGCTCCCCCCACCCAGGCCCAATTGGGGCACAGCAGGCAGCATTTAAATGATCGGAACAGGCAGGCATGGCCGCGCCTGGTGGGCCTGCGCCTAAGGGCCACGCCAAAGGGCCCTTTGGCGTGGCCCTTAGGTGGGGCATGGTGGTAGGGCCAACTTTCACCCTTGCAGACGTATTCCAATGTAAAGGAAAAAGAAAAAGGATCCAATCCAGCCTCCATGACCCCAACGAAGCATGAGCGCTCATGGTCACTCCGCCTCCACTGACTCAGTCTCCACATCACCATGTAAGCATACTCTATATGTATCCCCTGATGTAATGTAATGTACGCCATGATGCCCAGCTCACCTGTAATGTAACCCTGATGTGCTGTAATATACTTGTGGTGTAATTGTAATGTATGTACTTATTTATACTGTGTGGGTAGTAAATGCGCAGCAGTACTAGTAGTAGTAATGGGAGACAGCCAGTCTGGCTTTGCCCTAACTAGATTTTTACTCTGTGTGTATTTCTGTTGTCGTGATTAGATTGTAAGCTCTGATGAGCAGGGGCTGTCACTTTCTATATGTCTGTACAGCGCTGCGTATTATGTAGCACTTTATAAATGTTTAATAGTAGTAGTAGTAGTAGTAGTAGAATGCGCAGCTCCCCCACTTCTGTGGCCCGGTTCCGCACCGAGCGAGCAGGGTGGCCCCAGATGCGTTCCTCTTCAGCTGGACCTCCGGCCTTCTTTATGCATTCCCTCCCACTCCTCTCATTGTGAGGACCTTCCACAAGATTCAGTGGGATCAAGCTTTGGTGATCCTCATGGCCCCCTCTTGGCCTCAACAGCCTTGGTTCCCACTTCTACTCCGGCTCTCGTCCGAGCCCCAGTCCCCCTGGGCTGTGGTCCGGGCCTATTGATACATGAGGAGGGTCAGGTGTTCCACCCAAACCTGGCCTCCCTGTTCCTTGCAGCCTGGTGGCTGAAAGGGTCGCCTTAGCTCTGCTGCATCTCCCGGAGGACGTCGAGGAGATCCTCCTCGCGTCAAGAAAAGACACAACAAGACTGGCATACGCCTTTAAGTGACAATGTTTCTCGACCTGGTGCTCCGAGCTTCAGATTGACCCGTTCTCCTGCTCTACCCGTGGATTCTCAATTACCTCCTCCACTTCTCAAAGACTGGGCTGAAATCCAATTCAGTCAGGGTGCACCTGAGCGCCATTTTGGCAAAACCACCTCCTCGTCGAGGGAAAATCCCTCTGGGGCCAGCCCTTGGTCTCTCGCTTCATGCGAGGTCTATTGCTTTCCAAGCCTCCCATCCGGCTTCTGCCGGCGGAGTGGGACCTGAACGTGGTGCTGATGCAGCTCAAGCGAGCGCCCTTCAAGTCGATGGCGATGTGCTTACTTCGGCATCTCTCCTGGAAAGTGGTCTTCCTGGTGGTTTTGACTTCGGCTCGCTGAGTCAGCGAACTTCAGGCCCTCATGGCTGAGGCTCCATACACTAGGTTGTACCGGAACAGGGTGGTCCTCCACACCCATGCCAAGTTCCTACCGAAGGTGGTCTCGGATTTTCATTTCAATGAGGAGATAGTCCTACCGACCTTCTTCCCGAGACTGCATGCTAACCAGGCATTGGCAGTGTTGCATACACTTGAGTGCAAGAGGGCTCTTGCTTTCTACCTGCAGCGTATCCAGAATCATCACAAGTCACCAAGCGCACCATCTCCATCTGGTTGGCGGTCTGCATTGCCTTCACCCATGTGAAGGCGGGTGCCCCGCTGGACCGGCAAGTCACCGCGCATGGTGTCTGAGCCAAGGCGGCTTCGGTTGTTTCGCTGCGCTCAGTGCCTCTAACGGACATCTGCCGGGCTGTGACCTGGTCTTCAGCGAACACTTTCATTGTCCACTACTGCCTGGAGATGGAGTCCTGGTGGGACAGCACCTTTGGCCAGGCTGTACTCCATAATCTATTCAGGGTATAAACAACTCCTGCCCTCCGACCCTTCTTTGACGGCTATGAGAGCTTCGCCCCGGGAACCCGAGGTCTCGGGCTCCTTTGGGCATCGACTTCTGCTCTCGGTCTCACAGAGGCATTTTTGGGTTACAGGCTCAGTAGCCTCTAGCTGGGGAGTCCCATAAGTGAGGACTGATTTCCTGCTTGTTCCTGGAGAAAGCATAGTTACTCACCTGTAACAGGGGTTCTCCAGGGACAGCAGGAATCAGTCCTCACTACCCTCCCACCTCCCCTGATGAGTTGCTGGATTTTTATCCTTCCCTTGCCATCTGCTTAGTAGGGCTGTAGCTAGGGGACCTGACTGAGCAAGATGGCACCTTTGGGCGGGAAGAAGACCACACATGCGTGGCAGCAATCCCAAAGGCTTTCTTTGAAAGCTTGGGAATTGCTCTGTGCGGGCTCCATCGGTGCCGACGTCACCCATAAGTGAGGATTGATTCCTGCTGTCCCTGGAGAACCCGTTACAAGTGAGTAACTACGCTTTCATGGCTGTCATGGTATGTGCAAAACCTATAAACCCTTAGTAACTACAAAATATACACCACTAACTTCAAAATTACTACTATTACTGTTATAAACTTAAAGTATCATAAACTCTATTCAATATTGCAAAACTAGTCACAATAGGGAGATGGCAGACGCTCACATCATAGGTCTAAAGCCACATTATTTTTACCAATTATAAATATTCTTTAATTCAATTCAAATTTACCTCAATTCAATTATTATATATCCACAAAAGTACTTTTTAGGATCCTTCAAATCGAAACAACGCACAAACAAAATTAAAAGAAAGCGTCTGTTCGTTCTACGTGGTATATGGAATATATACCCAATACTGGAACTCACAAGATGCAAGCCACTTCACCTATATCAAGATAAAGGAGAATTTTCAAAACTCAGTGTATCAATACATTCAATAATGATATATATTCACTTATCTGAGCATCTTCTGAGTCCAGCACATATCGATAGTAGAGCACTGCTTATTCTCGCGACCCCGGTAAACGGACATCTCAAGCCTAAGCCCAAGCTGTCGGTCTCCACGGCAAGCTATCCAACAAAAGCTTTCGCTTTGCCAAATAGGCTTCTTCAGGGATTAGAACTATAAGCTTCACCAAACGCTAAGAATATCTTTGAGCACACAACATGCTTCTCATTACCATATTCCCAGCATCTGATGTCAGCTGTTTTTAAACCAAACTACCACCAATAGAATCATTCACGAAAAGACTGATGTCATCTATTCAACTAACTTTACTCACATCCCTACTTACTACAAATAACACACAGTAAAAAAAAATTCTTTTTAAATAATAAAGAGAAGGAGATCGGAACTTCAGAGATACCCAACTCAGTCTTACATAAATAATATCCAATCAATTTTATCATTCAACCCATGTGGGTCTAAAGTATTTAGTTCAAAAATCTATTTCTGCCCCTTTTGTAATAATAAATGTCCTCTGTCTCCTCTTCGAATATTTAAAGTGGCAAACTCTAGTACTGTACATCGTAGATCTTCAAAAATGTGATTAGACGATATACAGTGCTGCACCAAAGGTGTCTCAATTTTTGCTTTATTAATACTGTATTTATATTCAGCCAAACGTGTCCGTAAAGGACGTGTGGTTTTCCCAACTAAGACATGGACACCATAGTGCGTAGACTACAAATGAAGTGTTACAAGTTGTTTCATATTTTAGTGGATAACTTTTATGCAAATATTTAGTGCAAATTTTATCCACCATAACTATACAATACGAACAGTGACCATATTTCATATGTCTAAAGACTCCCGTCGATACTTGCTGTCGAGATACAGCCAGACATAACCAGTCTTTCAAATTCTTACCGCTACTGTAAGCTATGCGAAGTGAACTCTCCGAAAGCTTTGCATGAGTCATCAAAAGACCCCATCTTTTACGTAATGCAGCTGCTATACGATTTGATAGACTAGAGTAAGGCATAGCACAAGTAATAGGTAACAGGGAGGTTGTGCTATTGGAATCCAAACTCTTGGATTTTGACATAAGGAGCCATTCACGATGATTATACTTTGCTCTTTTATAGGCTTTCTTCAAAACCGAATCCGGGTACCCACGTTCTTGAAATTTAGTTACCATAATTTTTGCCTGTATTTCAAACTCCTGTGTTGTAGAGCAGATGCGGCGGCAGCCCCTTTGGATATACATCAGCATGGATTTAAACCTAATCACAATGTGGAAACTCTACTTATTTCTCTCTTTGATAATCTTATAACAGGCCTTGAAAAAAATAAGTTATTTCTATTAATTTTCATCGATGTCTCAGCAGCATTTGATACTGTGTCTCACACAATAATGTTACAACGTCTACAAGATATTGGCTTATGCAACAATACATTAAAATGGTTTGCCTCTTATCTAACCAATCGTACGCAGTTAGTAAAATATGGTAACAAAAAATCCTCTCAATTTTCGATTGGACAAGGTATACCTCAAGGTTCAGCTTTATCATCTATTCTCTTTAATATTTATATTCAACCCATATGTCAAATTACACAGGTACACTAAAAAATTTTTTTTTTAAACTGCCTCTAATGTTTCGATTGATTTTTACGTTTTTTGGTGCGCTGAATCCAAATCTGGTAACCAATTTGCTCCATCACATACAGATTTTTCGCTACATTGGGTTAGCAGTT
Organism: Ichthyophis bannanicus; assembly: GCA_033557465.1. Lineage (NCBI taxonomy): Eukaryota > Metazoa > Chordata > Amphibia > Gymnophiona > Ichthyophiidae > Ichthyophis > Ichthyophis bannanicus. The sequence goes on along the minus strand of CM066031.1, from coordinate 138,443,513 downwards.
TGAGGTGAACGTTTCAGATTGAGTGCGATCGAGATAAAAGTTTCTTGGATGAATTCTTTATACTAATTGTTTAGTAGTTATTCAAATAAGAATAAAGAAAATTGTAACAAGGCAGCACATAAGAATAGAGTAATGTCAACAAAACACACTGTGATGGTAGCAAAATTGTCTGCACTTAAAACAGCCACATACATGTGCACAAACATTGAGCATATAAGAGCGAGGTTAGACACAAAGCAAAGCAAAGAAATGTGCAAAAAATGTTGTACAGGTATGTATGTAAGAATAGAAAACGCAAACCGCACCATTGCAATACATGAAGACATACACCCGATGGTGTGAAAATAAAATTCTAATAAATGAGATCCGACACTGTGGTAATAACTAGCAAATTTTTATTTCAAAGTTTAGTAAAAACACGATATTTGTCAACACAGTTTAGATTTTAAATTCATTCTTGGGTCAATCAATCTCCTGGTGGGCCCGTTTCTTCTTCCCCTGAATGCTTCTCTTGGTGTGCTGCTTGGCGTATTTTTCATCTGGGGTTTCCTGCAGCAGCAACCAGCAGAAATCAGCCATCATAGTGGTGTTCCATCTTCCTTGGTACCTTCTCTCTGCGTCCTTGATGTCCTGGTGAAACCTTTCACCTTGTTCTTCACTGTACGCCCCCAAGTTTTCGGGAAAGTAGTTCACATGGGAGTGCAAGAAATGGACTTTCAGGCTCATGTTACAGCCTTGTTCTTTGAAGGCATTGAGCATCCTGGCAACAATATCCTTATAGTTCTCATCCCGCCTGTTCCCAAAGAATTTGAGAACAACATCCTTGAAGGAATCCCAGGCTTCTTTTTCCTTCTCAGACATCGTTTCAGCGAATGCTCCATCTGAAATGAGTTTCCTTATATCAGGGCCAACAAACACTCCTTCCTTTAGCTTTGCTTCGGGGGAACTTTGAACAAAGGTACCGAAAGCACTCACCATCTTTTGGAAGGGACTTGATGAATTGCTTAATGAGACCCAACTTAATGTGGAGAGGTGGTAATAGAATTTTATCACGAGGTACCAAGCTCTCATGAAGAACATTTTTCTCACCGGGTCTCAAATACTCCCGAATTGGCCAGTCTTTTTTCCCCCAGTGTAGGTCGCGGGCCCGGCTATCCCACAAGCAAAGGAAGCAGGGATATTTGGTGAAACCGGATTGCTGCCCTAATAGCATGGATAGAATTTTAAAGTCTCCACAAATCATCCACTTATGCTCATCATAACGAATCTTCTGAAGAATCAGGGCCAAATTCTCGTATTTTTCTTGGAGAATAACAGAGTGAGCAATAGGAACTGAAGCGAATGTGTTGCCATTATGAAGAAGAACACCTTTTATGCTGTCTTTTGACGAATCAATGAACAGCCGCCATTCAGCAGGATCATACTTGAGTTTAAACTTTTCCATCACTCCGTATATATCGTTGCAACATACCAAATCTTCCTCTTTGCTGAAATACTTCAAAAATTGTGTCTCGCGGTTGCGGTACCAATAAAAAGTTGTTCCTGGTGACAATAGATTTTTCTGTTTAAGCCGAGAACCTAGCAGTTGGGCAGCATCTTTTGGGAGTCCTAAATCCCGGACTAAATCATTCAATTCAGCTTGAGAGAAAAGTTCAGGTTTCGGATCTGGTTCAGTTTCAAACTCGGAAGTACTGGACTCACCGGGAAAAGCCATCTGATGAGTCTCATCATGATCAGAACCGTCCACACAAATATGATCCAAAGATTTTGGTGGTTCAGGCACAGGTACTTCGTTGCTATGAGGCATAGGCCTAATTGCTGAGGGAAGGTTGGGGTAACTTATTACGTTCTTATTTTTTAAGTTGTATCCCTTCACAATGCAAGAGCAAAAATAGCAGTCACTGCTGTGGTCTCTTTGTTCACGCCACATCATAGGTATTCCGAAACGAAATGCTTGTTTTTTACCTTTCATCCATAAGCGTAGATCTTCCTCACATGTCTTGCACACTTTGTGAGGAGCCCATGGTTTGTCTTGATAGCCTAACTTCAAACCGAAATAGGCGAAATATACTTTTTTAATAAATGCAGAAATGTTCCTCTGCCGCTTTTTCACGGTATATTCCCCACAAATAAAACAAAAACTGTCCGGAGAGTTGACGCAACCTCTGGCTCTGTGAGCCATCACAAATACACAGCACTGCAAACTACAACTGTAGTGAACCACTTCGGAATAAAGCTGGATTACGACTGAGCAAACAAAAGGTAATAATGAACTTGCAAGAAACTGAAATTTGACAGGGACGTTCATGTCGCAACCACCGTGTTTGAGCGAGCGAACGAGGCGAGGCGAACAGGAAAGAACATGCGCCAGCGCTAGTACTGGATTTAGCCCCCGCCTCCCAATTGTCCTGTTAATGTATAAAATGAATACAAAACACTCTAAAATATCATGAGGGAGTGTTTCTAGTTAGTTAACCATTACAACCTCTATTTTGGGCCAAGAAAATAAACTGCAGTCGGCTAAAAAGAAATTATGTGAACATTCCTTATATGGGTAAGAAATCTAATTTTGCAAGAAAACGTGACGTGATGGAACATTTTGGCTATTTTTCCTGGATTCAGCACCCCAAAATCTATAGGAATCAGTTGCAAAACTGGAGGCAGTTTTTTGGTAGTGTACCTGTGTTATTAATCTTCATGAAATTAATTATCATTTATACGCTGATGACATTATGGTTTATACTATAATTGACCAAAATACCTTTGATAAACAAAAATTAATAACTGTTTGGCTGATATGAATGATTGGCTTAATAACAACAACTTAAAAATAAATTCTGACAAAACAGAAGCAATGTTCATATCTAAATGCCAGTCCTTAAAACTACCAATTGAAATTAATTTATTAAATAGAGAAATAAAAATTAAAGATGATATTTAGGTGTAACATTAGATAAATATTTAAATTTAAAATCTCATATAAACAAAATTGCATCAAAAGCATACCATCATTTAAAGATTATAAGACAACTAAAACCAATGCTAAATACAAATCAAATCACTTTCGCATGGTATGTCAGACAGTCATAACACCTCTACTTGATTTTGGAAACATCTTGTATCAAGGTCTTCCTAAACACTCTATCCATCCTCTCCAATTAGTTCAGAACACCACTGCGTGTATTATAACTGGCTCTACAAAATTTGAACACATAACGCCTAACAATTAGTTCAGAACACCACTGCGTGTATTATAACTGGCTCTACAAAATTTGAACACATAACAGTTACATTTCCTTCCGGTTATTGCAAGAGCAAAATATAAAAACCTAAGGACTATTTTCAAAAATTTTCACCAATCCTCAGCGGATATTCTACAATCTATAATTTCAAAAGACAAGAGCATAAGACCAAGACGATCTCAAAATATCAATAAACTTAATACTCCTTTGAACTTCAACAAATCAAAACAAATGACTTCTAAAAGAGCGTTTTCCTTTATTTATGGCACCAGAGTTATAGAATTCAATTCCTGAAGACTTAAGAACTCAGGAAGACATTAAGGGCTTTCACAAATCTTTAAAGACTTATTTATTTATAGAATCGTGGTGAAATAACTTAAATTAACCATTATGTATATTTAATTTCACTATGATATAGTATTATAACAAACTGTTTTGTTTTGTATTTATATTGTAATGTATCGTTTTTGTTTTCCCATACCCTCAGTATGTACGCCTTTGTTGTCTTGTCAACCACTTTGATTGAAGGATAAGGTGGTATATAAAACTGGTTAAATAAATAAATATACCATGTAGAAAGTACAGACGCTTTCTTTTAATTTTGTTTGTGTGTTGTTTAGATTTGAAGGATCCTAAAAAGTACTTTTGTAGATATATAATAATTGAATTGAGGTGAATTTGAATTGAATTAAAGAATATTTATAAATGGTAAAAATAATAAGGCTTTAGACCTATGATGTGAGCGTCTGTCATCTCCCTATGGTGATTAGTTTCGCCAAATGTAGGGGTAAGGCCATCCTGAGGTTGCTATTGCCATATTGAATAGAGTTTATGATACTCTAAGTTTATAACAGTAATAGTAGTAATTTTGAAGTTAGTGTTGTATATTTAGTGGTTACTAAGGGTATATATTGATTATTTGGAATAGTTTTCCCTTAGGCAGTTATATATAATGATGTGCAAAACTTACCCATTTGGAGAAATTGTCCATGGAATAAAACAGAAAAGAAAGCTATCAAAATAGATTATTTAGTGAGAACCCTAAGCAGTTTTACAATGAACTGCAAAAGAGCATTAATATGGTAAAAACACCAACCAAAGCTGAAACAGAAACCTTCCAGAAAAAAATATATAAGGACCCCATAGAGCAAAGTTAAGAAGCAGAGTGGTTATCCTGCATACAGGAAGATTTAGAAAAATAAACATAAAACCTATGGAATGACCTGCAGTAACAACAAAAGAGCTGGAAAGCAGGTTAAAACGAATCCCAACCTGGAAAAGCCCTGGCCAAGATGGAGTGACCAACCTTTGACTCAAACCTGGCAAACTGCAAAAACCAATTGATCAAGCAGCCAGACTTAACACTACAATGGTGGTAACAACAGGAAGAACATTTCTACTTCCAAAGGGGGACCCAAATAGCATTCCCAAAAATTACAGACCAATAACTTGTCTACCTACAATCGATGCATGCAGAATATATGCTCATATTGAGTCCAATAACATCCTGGCAGCAGAGCAAAAGGGCAATAAGAGAACAGTATATGAATTCAAAGGCCAATTAATGCTAATTAAGGCCATAATGGGCAGCCCTAAGAAAAGCAGGAATTTCAGTATAGCATGGATTGATTATAAGAAGGTGCAGGAAATGATCGTCTAGCCAGGACCTGCTCTCAAGGGGACACAATATCCTTTTACAGTGAGGATGTGTCTCCAGGGGCTTCGGCCCAGGAATAAAGGGTTAGGATGGCTCTTTGAGCTGGTGATTCCATCATTAGGCATTTAATTAGCTGACTGGCTGGTAGGTGGGTTTGCTTAGTCACTTGGCTGCCTTGTAAGAAGATAGCGGACCTCCTGCATCACCTAGATAGGATTCTAGACAGTGCTGGGGAGGAGCCAGATGTCTTGGCGCATGGAGGCATGAACAACATAGGAAAATGTGGAAGGGATTTTCTGGAAGCCAAATTTAAGATTTTAGGTACAAAGTTGAAATCCAGGACCTCTGGTGTAGCATTCTCAGAAATGTTCACTGTTCCACATGCAGAAACAAGGTAGGGAAAGCTCCGGAGTCTCAGTGTGTGGATGAGATGATGGTGCAGGGCAGAGGGCTTTAGATTTGTCAGTAACTGAGGAACATTTCGAGGAAGAGGGGGCCTTTTCTGGAAGGATGGACTCCACCATAACTGGGGTAGAATCAGGCTGCTGGCACCTTTAAAAAGGAGACAAAAATGCAATGTATGCCTTCGAGTCAGTCCTGACTCCTGGCGACCCAGAAGCTCCTGGGTTTTCTTGGCAGAGTAGCTTTTAAACTAGATAGTTGGGAATGATGACAGTCCCCCAGAAGTGCATGGTTTGGAATAATGGATCTTTCAAGATATTACTGAAACAGGGAGATTAGGGAATCCCAATAGAGAGGTTGCAATAAAGGTAAAAGTAGTACAGATGACTTTAAGTAAACATCAGACAACATTAAAATTTTCCAAATTACCCCATCCACTGATAACCAGGATGTCAATATGAATACAAAGTGTAACTTTGGAATGCTTATATACAAAGGCTAGGAGTCTAAAATATAAGATGGGACAGTTAGAATATTGTCACGCCCTTGCCCCTTACTTCCAGTATGGAGGGGCGTGGTTATCATAGAAAGTTTCACCTTTTAGCCATTAACTGACTTGTTCTTTTGCAATGCCTCTTGGGAAAGGTAGTTCAGTCACAATTCACTTGGCTTCAGGTAAAAATACTTGTAGTTGGCTCGAATAGTAAGGCAATAACAGAATTTATTGACTCAAACGCAAAGGATCACAAATACTACCCTTGGATTCTTTCTCCAGGATTCTTCACATTACACATCAGGACATAAATAAACTCAAAGCAAACTTTCAGCTTATAGTGTTCTTCAGCTCAAAGATAAAGCCTTCTAACAGTCAATGCTACCAGCTTGGCTAGCATTGCTGTTTAAAGCAAACAAAAACAGCATTTCTCAATGGCAGTTTTCTGTTCTCATAGTCCCAAACACTTCCAGGCTGTTTGTCTCCTTACAAACAAAGTAAAACTTTTAACAGGAACAAAAACTTCTCATAAGCAAATAATGCTCTATTCCAGGCTTTAGGAATATTCAAAAACAAAGCCAAAAACTTTACTTCCTTTCACCATTAGCTCGGCTTCTTGCCGGTGCACTGCTCTGGATAGGAGGTGTTTAATAAGCCCAATCAGAGAGCTTCAATGTGGTCTGGCTTTCTCAGCAAACACGTTTCTTTTTTAACACAGGACATGCACAAAACCATCTACAGGCTTTCAGAGTTACCTGACTCTGAAGGTTTTCTCTTAAGGGTGGTTTTCCTTCAATCCCTCTGCAGTAAAGGATTGGAACAAGGAGCAATCCATGTATGAGTCCTCGTCATTCACAGCTAGGTCTGGTTCACCCAGTTGCATAGGCTCTACCTCTCCGTCCAGTTCACAGGGTTCAGCTGACTGCCTTCCGTTAGAGCTGAGAGTATCCCTTGCAACTCTGCACTGCTCTGTATTAGACAAGCTTTCAAGGCTCATACCTGGGCCTGGGCTTGTAGCAGCTTCTCCTCCCTCATGCTCTGGCCACCATTCTCCTGTGCTTCCTTGTCCTGTTTTCCAGTTTGTGTTTCTGCTTGGGTCTCTCCCTGAGACTCTCCTCCTCCTCTTCTCTGCTTCTTTCTCTATCCTAGACTTAAATCCCCAAGGCTCCAGCCCCACCTCTTCTCCTCTCAGGTGACGGAGATCAGCTTGCCTCCTGGCAGCTGGGTAATTAGGGAACTCAGTGACGTAAGGGTCCTTTACCCTGGGTCTGTATTCCCTCTCCTTTTCTCCACTAGGGGAACTCTGAAACCTATCCCATCTGGGAATTTCCTGCTTTCTAGGTGTGATTGGGGTTCTGTTTCTCTGACCTTGTAGAATAGGTCCTTTTATAAGGGTGCATTCCTTTCCTTTATCCCTTTCTCCTCTGTCATGATAAGCTTCCTTATCACATACCCCCCTACCCACGATATGACGGGCTGGCGGAGGTGGTGAATGTCCCTCCGAACAGTCCGTAATTCCTGAGAGGGCATCCTTGTCTGGATGGGGTTTTTCTGCGCTATGTTCTGCACTGAGTAAACTATCTGCTGTAGATCTTTCTTGCCAAGACCTAAGCACATTTATGTGATAAATCTGTCTGCGTCCCCTATTACTTTCCACTTCGTATGACACTGGGCCCACTTGTTTGACCACCCTCCATGTCCCTTTCCACTGAACCTCAAACTTGGAAGTGGCACCTGCTACCTGTACCAGGACTTTTTCTCCCAGGGTTAACTGGCGAGGCTTGACCCTTCGGTCTTACCGCTCCTTCTGGCGGACTTGACTGCCCTGTAAATTCTTCTCGGCAATCTGTGCGGTCCTATTCAAACGTGCTCTTAGATCATGTAAGAAGTGGGGGACTCCCTTGGCCTCCTTCTCCGGCTCCAACACTGCTCCCTTAATATGTCTAAGAGACCACGAGGGGCTCGACCATACATCAACTCGTAGGGAGATACGCCCAGGGAAACTTGAATCCGTTCCCGGCAAGCATACAAAACAAAAGGTAGTAGCATGTCCCAATCCTGCAAGTTTCCGGCTAAACCTCTTTTCAACATTTGTTTCTATGTTAGATTTAGCCTCTCCACCAAACCATTCGATTGGGGATGGTAAGCGGCTGTTTTTACATGATGAATTCCGAAAGCATCCCAAACCTGGGCCAGATACTTTGATACAAAGTTGGTCCCATGGTCTGTTAATACTTCTCTGGGGAAGCCAATTTTGCAAAACAGGTTTATTAGCTCTAAGGCTATTGTCTTGGCTGAGATATTTCGTAAGGGAATTGCCCAGGGAAGCCTTGTAGCCTGATCCACCATGACTAGAATGTACTGGAAACCTTGGGGTGTTTTAACTTATATCCATAGCGATACACCCTACGGGCTCCGATATGATGGGCGTTGGAATGAGAGGCACGACTGGGGGTCGTGCAGCTGTGACCCGCTGGCATGCCAGGCATGCAGCACAGAACCGGGCGGTTTCTTTAAAAACGCCAGGCCAGTAAAAGTGTATCAGAATCTGATCTAATGTTCCCTGTACCCCTTTATGGCCACCTACTGGATGATCATGGGCAAGTCTTAAAACCAACCCCTTAAAAGTCGTGGGTACCACCAACTGTTTTCTGATCATCCCTGTTCGGGGATCCTGACTTTCCCTATATAGTATCTCGTTTTCTAGAAGGAATCTGGGAAGGACCTCTCATACAACTCGGGCATACTCAAATGCTTGAGTGAGAGCCGGATCTGCTCGCTGTTCTTGGGGAAAAGCTGGGAACTTTTCAACTAATTCCGCTGGCACCCAGGGTAAACCTTGGCTAACCTCCATGTTAGCCCTTCCCTGTGCCCTACACTGCCTCTCACGATGCTTTTGCGCTTTCCCCTTCTTAATTTTAGCAGATGGGGAAGCCACTAAATCATTGTGTGAAGGTAAAACTCTTAGTGAATCTTCCAGGGTCTCGTCCTTTTGGCTATTGGCCGTGGACTGGGATCGGGTGGATATAAGGCCACTCTTCTGCCCTAAGCCTTCCTCTAATCCCCGCTTAAATTGGGGCCAGTCCCTTCCCAATACTAAGTCATATGGGAGTTTGGGAACCACTGCCACTTGGATCTCTCTCTGCACCCCTAATCCTTTGATCATTAGTTTGTATGTGGGGTAAAAAGAAGCAGCACCGTGAATGCATCTAATTCGAACGCTACCTTCTGGCTTCCTTTGCTTGGACTTATTCTGGGCCTCTATTGCTCGCCAAAGCCTTTGTGACAACATGCTTTGGTCTGCACCAGAGTCCAAGAGAGTGTTAGTAGTAATCCCTTGTATGCTAACCGATAAGAGAAAACCTTCCCCAAGTTGTTTCATAGCTGTTCCCATTAAATTAGTGCGGGCTTTGCAACCCTTTTGCAAAGTGTCCCCATTTCCCACAGCGGAAACATTTTTTTCCAGCCCGCTTCCCGTCTTGAGTAGGCAGACAAACTTTTCCACACTCAACAGTATTCTCCTTCCTCTTTTCTGATGCAGCAAAACTGACCTCAGCACCTATCTTTGGAGCGTTTTCCTTTTGCTGACGAGCTAGCCTCCATAAAACGTTCAGACAAAAGGGTTGCCTCTCCCATGCTTTGGCAATTCTGATGGATAAGAAAGGACTGTATGTCTTTTGGAACTGCTGCCATAAATTGTTCTAACATTATCATGTCAATGACCATTTCTAAAGTTTTTCCCTCTGGCGCCAGCCATTTCAGTGCTAAACCATGAATCTGCTGGCTTAAAGCCTTTGGCGTCTCGCCAGCTCTCAGGACTGTGGCTCTAAACATGTGGCGATATACTGTGGCTGTTAACCCTAAACGATCCTTAATGGCACTCTTTACGGCCTTATAATCCATAGCTTGGGCTGCCGGCATGGCTCTATAAGCGGCCAGTGCCTCTCCAGTTAAGGATGTAGCTAGACGCACTGCCCACTGGGTCTCTGGCCATCCTATAGCCTGAGCCACTCTTTCAAAGGACCCAAGAAAGTCATCTATATTGTCCTCTGGGGTAAGCTTCCCAAAACTAAATGCTCCAGTATTATGAAAGTCTACCGGACTGTCCACACGAGGTGTAGCTTGTCCTACTGTTGTTGGTACTCCTCCGCCTCCTTGGCTCTGGAGCGTGATCAAAGCTTCCACCAGGTCTAGGACTGGCTTTTGCTGTTCCCTAATTGCAGCAATTACACTGTCCTGTGCCAGCTGCGCTAACTCCTGCTGATGTATGAATTGGGTCACCATCCAATTCACCAGCTCTTTAGGATCCATATCTTCGGTGACCTGCAAGGAAAAAGAGAGAGAAAACACCAAGGGTGGCACCCCACAACAGCTTTTTTTTATATGTGCCCCCTTTAATGCACAAGCATTCACTTTCCCTCAATCAAGTACAAGCCACGCCTAGGTATCTTTTACCTTGTTCAGGCGTCGACTCTCGCTTATACAGGTGTCTTTTTTTCTTGGCACTGCAACCGGACCAGTCACTTTGCTCACCACACCGTCAGGAAAAATCCTGCTGCCACATTCTTCAGCTTGGAAATCCTTGCAGCTGTATCCTGAAGTGACCTCCTGGTATATCCTTGAGTGTAAAAATCCTGCCAACTGCGCCACTGTCATGCCCTTGCCCCTTACTTCCAGTATGGAGGGGCGTGGTTATCATGGAAAGTTTCACCTTTTAGCCTTTAACTGACTTGCTCTTTTGCAGTGCCTCTTGGGAAAGGTAGTTCAGTCACAATTCACTTGGCTTCAGGTAAAAATACTTGTAGTTGGCTCGAATAGTAAAGCAATGACAGAATTTATTGACTCAAACGCAAAGGTTCACAAATACTACCCTTGGATTCTTTCTCTAGGATTCTTCACATTACACATCAGGACATAAATAAACTCAAAGCAAACTTTCAGCTTATAGTGTTCTTCAGCTCAAAGATAAAGCCTTCTAACAGTCAATGCTATCAGCTTGGCTAGCATTGCTTTTTAAAGCAAACAAAAACAGCATTTCTCAATGGCAGTTTTCTGTTCTCATAGTCCCAAACACTTCCAGGCTGTTTGTCTCCTTACAAACAAAGTAAAACTTTTAACAGGAACAAAAACTTCTCATAAGCAAATAATGCTCTATTCCAGGCTTTAGGAATATTCAAAAACAAAGCCAAAAACTTTACTTCCTTTCACCATTAGCTCGGCTTCTTGCCGGTGCACAGCTCTGGATAGGAGGTGTTTAATAAGCCCAATCAGAGAGCTTCAGCGTGGTCTGGCTTTCTCAGCAAACACATTTCTTTTTTAACACAGGACATGCACAAAACCATCTACAGGCTTTCAAAGTTACCTGACTCTGAAGGTTTTCTCTTAAGGGTGGTTTTCCTTCAATCCCTCTGCAGTAAATGATTGGCACAAGGAGCAATCCATATATGAGTCCTTGTCATTCACAGCTAGGTCTGGTTCACCCAGTTGCATAGGCTCTACCTCTCCTTCCAGTTCACAGGGTTCAGCTGACTGCCTTCCGTTAGAGCTGAGAGTATCCCTTGCAACTCTGCACTGCTCTGTATTAGACAAACTTTCAAGGCTCATACCTGGGCCTGGACTTGTAGCAGCTTCTCCTCCCTCATGCTCTGGCCACCATTCTCCTGTGCTTCCTCGTCCTGTTTTCCAGTTTGTGTTTCTGCTTGGGTCTCTCCCTGAGACTCTCCTCCTCCTCTTCTCTGCTTCTTTCTCTATCCTAGACTTAAATCCCCAAGGCTCCAGCCCCACCTCTTCTCCTCTCAGGTGACGGAGATCAGCTTGCCTCCTGGCAGCTGGGTAATTAGGGAACTCAGTGACGTAAGGGTCCTTTACCCTGGGTCTGTATTCCCTCTCCTTTTCTCCACTAGGGGAACTCTGAAACCTATCCCATCTGGGAATTTCCTGCTTTCTAGATGTGATTGGGGTTCTGTTTCTCTGACCTTGTAGAATAGGTCCTTTTATAAGGGTGAATTCCTTTCCTTTATCCCTTTCTCCTCTGTCATGATAAGCTTCCTTATCACAATATATAGAAGTAAACAAAGAGGTAGATACAATTGGTATCTCAGAGACCTAGTAGAAGGAGGAATCAATGGGATACTGTGATACAATGGTACAAATTATATCACAATGATAGGGTAGATCAAATTGGTGGTGGTGGGGGTTGCTATATGTTAAAGAGGGCATTCAGTCAAACAAGATAAAGGTTTTACAGAAAATACAATCCACTGTAGAATCATTATGGATATAAATTCTATGTGAGAAGGGGAGGGGAATAACAGAGGAGTGTACTACAGTCAGCCTGGCCAGAATGAACGGACAGATGATGAAATGCTAACAGATATGACAGAAGCTAATAAAATTTGCAACACTGATTTCAATTACCCTTGTATTGACTAGGTTAATGGTATATCAGGCATGCTAAGGAGATAAAGTTTTTATATTAATTAAATGTCTGCTTTATGGAATTGCTGATTCAGGAACCAACAAAAAAGGGAGCTATTTTGAACTTAGTCCTTAGTGCAACACAGGATCTGGTATGAGAAATGATGGCAGCTGTGGTTACTTGGCAATAGCAATCATAACATAAAAAATTGGATTTAATAAGTGAAGGGAGAACAGCAAGGAAATTTACTGTACTAGAATTTAACATTCAAAAGGGAGACTATGAAAAAATATGAGGAAAATGGTTAAGTAAAAAAGCAAAATAATCCAACTCATCTTTCATATGTTCTCTACTACAGGGTTCAGGGGCCCTCAGTGCAGATGAGCTCTGTGTTGGCCTTAAGGATAGCCTCCAGTGTCTCATGTAAGTCATTAAGGAAAAGGTGGAGTCCAGTGTCCAATAGGTGAAGGAGATCACTCCTAAAATAGCCAGGCATGGGGAATATGCCCAATCATGCTAAATCTGCCAGCCTCCGGTATGCAGAATGCTCAGACTGACCTGCCTCTTGACCTTCTTGTGTTCCCTGTTCCAGAGATGGGTACCCACCCACTTGAGGCAGGGTATGATGTCAGAACAGATGAACGGCATGTGGGGAAGGCTACAGACTGCCGAGGAGAGAGTTGCCCTGACAACATCAATGAGTTGTTTTCTCAATATTGTTCCCAGGTCGTTCCCCCTGAGATGGACAATTAAGGCATCAGAGGGAGCATGCATCTGTGGACACTGTTGTAGTAATGGCCACAGCTGTGTCTACCCCATGTCTGGGAGCACCAACCATAGAAGGTGTATGCCACATTTGATTAGTCCCATGTAGATCCCAAGTAGCCACTTGGATGCCCTCTTAGTTGCCAAGTGGATGAAGGAGTATCCAATTATCCAGACTATATGCCCTGCAAGACAGGATGGACAGAGTTAGTAGAGACAGAGTCAATTCACATTGGGTTCCCCATTTGAGTGAATGTGCAAAGTATATGCTTGGGACTGCCAATGCCCCGGCACCTTGATCGCCTGTATCGGGATGCCCCTTTCCACTGCTACCATCATTGTCCCAATCCAGAAGGAATGTGTGTTGAACAAGCTGGGCTGTAGCCCAATAGCACCTAACCATTTTTGAAATACTGCTGTGAAATGGAATTTGGAAAGTGACATGCTATCAAAACGTACCAGGAACTTTGGACTCTGTGTGGGCTGTGCCACTAGGTATCAGAATATGTTGGCTACTGGGCATGTTCGAAAATGGAGCACGCCTTAAGTGGGATAACATTCCTTTTCTGGTTCAGATCATTTTTTGCGTGCTCCAGTTTTCTTGGAAGCAGCCACCAGTTCACTGATTCTGAAAGCACCAAAGAATGCCAAATTGAAAGCTGTCTGGAATAAACAGGCTTTGTATGGAACCGGGGGGGGGGGGGGGGGGGGGGGGCCGGCCGTTAGCCAGGCGGATTGCCACCCCTCCTCCTCCATGCAAGAGGGAAAACAAAAACCTTACATACACATACAGGGAGGGCTTACCACCTTCTCCTAATAAACCACACCTCATGCAGATTATACTCGTACCTGGCACAAAATTCTCACAGATTCTTCTTACAAATAAAATCCTTTATTTTTTTCTTATATCACAGAAACATACAGGAAGCACAACCAAAACTAACTAAATACAAAGTAACTTGGAGAATTCCTTCATCCTCTACTTAAGATGTTTACAGCTATGAAGTAATTAAGAGATTTCCTGTCCATCGACAGATCCTAGCACAGTGAAAGAGAAGGATATATGACAGTGAGATTCCTAGCTACACTCAAAGATAAACTAAGGAAACTTTCACACAGACAACAGACACATACTCACTCACTAGCAGACATACAGTGGAAATTTACAAAACACCTTCTTCAGAAAATGGGGTGTAAATTCCCAATTTTTAAAAGTTCTGTCCTGTTATATAGTTTTCTTTCCAAATAGTCCTTTTGTTTTTGATTCCATGCATCTGGATTTTCTCTTTCATTCCTTTCTTTGTCCTGTCATATCTGCACTCCCTATTCCTGCTGACCTATTGACCCTTATGGCCTTGTGTATAAACATGTGCTCAGGCCTTTGTCAGATTTATTCCTTGTTATCTGACCCTTTTCCTGCCTATCCAACTTTCCACCTGGTCTGTCTTTCCATCCCCTATTTTTAAGAAATATAGAAAATATATCTTATTAGTTCTCTGGTATTCTGACAGTTTCCACACTAGGCCTCAGTAGGCCCCATGTCAAACTGACATAACCATGCTAACGATTCCTTCTGTCTCCTGTGCTCTGTAGATAAGTGTGTTTTTTCTCACATTTCTTTCCATCTGATGTCGCCTAATACCCATAGCATCCCACAACGCACATGCACTACAAATGCCAGCAATTTGGACACATTTTAGTTGTTCTTTCCTTCTGGCTCTCACACTCCCCTCTCTTCAGGAGTAGAATGTGGGAACACATTCGCCCTCCTGATTCGGAAAGGCTCGTGGGAAACACTGAGTCCAACACTGTCACAAATGGGCAAAGCCTGATTGCGCTGCGGCTTATGAGGATGGCGAACATGGAACATGGTGGACTATGCTGGGCGCACAGGAGAGGTAGGCACCATGTACAGCATAGCATAAGGGGAACAATAATACAAAACAAGAGAACAAGTAGAATAACAATGAGACAAAAGTTCCTGATGCCTTGACCTAAATCAGAAAAACAGCTAAAGGCCCAAGCAAACCAGCCACCTTCAACTAGATCTCCCTCCTTTTTCATTTCATCAGCCTGCTACTGTAAGTGTTTAATAACTTCTGTAATGTTATCATGTGATGGGTCAGGAGGAATATAAGTGCCGATATGAGGGACCAAATAACACACAAACACCACTTGTAGAAGCCAGCACATAATCTAAAGCAAAACAATTCTGATATGACATTAAAGCAACCATATGAAGTTCTTCAGATATGATTTCAAAACCTGCAATAGTGTAATTTAACATTCGCATTGAGAATTAGTGCTAATTTGAAGCCATGGTGTAAAGAGTGTAACTGCAGCAACAGAACTATGACTAAACAATTGAAATTCTTCAGGGATATCAAATGTTTTAAAATAATTTGAGCGTTTTCTTCTTACTAGACCTGGGGCAGGGGGAAGGGGCAGAACAAAGGATCAATAGCATCTGGGATATCATTAGTCAATAGAGGATTCTGATCTGTGTAGTTAGGGGAGGGAAAATGGTCATGCTCTGAAGCAAGCAAGCTTTGACCGGGTGAAAAGCGGGATATAAGTACAGCTAAATAAATAAATAAGGGGAAAGGTGGCTATCAGGTGATGTAGGTGAACAAGCCCACAAACACCAGAAAACTGTGCAGGTAAATAAGCACACACACGAGAACCACATTGCTAATAAACATCCATGAAAGAGGGAGAAGAATTAGAAAAAGGTAAGTAATATTGGCATGAGGGAGAAATTCCCAAAGACTTCATGTTCCCTGAACCCTTGTAACAAAATGTAAAATTTGCTGATGCAGCAATTTATTTATTTTATTTATTTATTTATTTAACTGTATTTATATCCCGCTTTTCACCGGGTCAAAGCGGTGGGACATATAACAGGGGGGGGGAATCAAAGTGGGGGGGCCCATCACCGGGGGTTCAACATTGATGATTTTGGGGCGAACATAGAGACTGACAGGATAGTAGAGTTACTGGTCTGGAGTTCTTGAAGAGGAATAGGGGGGGTTCCTATTCAGAGATGTTCTTGGAATAGGATGGTTTTTAGCTGCTTTTTGAATGATGGGAGATCACCGTTGTTCCTGATGTGGCTTGGTAAAGAGTTCCAGAGGGATGGGGCATAGAGTTCAAAGGCTCTGTTGCAGGTCCGTTGTGTTGCTTTGGTTCTTTTGTGGGGGATGGCAATGGAGCTGTTGGAGGATTGTCTGGTTGTTCTGCTGTGGGTTGGGCGAGGCAGTAGGGTGCGGAGTGGGGTGCCTTGTGTTTGGTGGATGGTTTTGTGGGTGAGTAGAAGAGCTTTGTACTTGATACTTGCTTCGATGGGGAGAATATGAAGGTCTCTCAGAATTGGGGTGATGTGGTCCCATTTCTTTGCATTGTGTATTATTCTCGCCGTGGTGTTTAGAGCAGTTCGGAGGGGATTGGTTTGTGCGGCAGGTAGGCCATGGTAGATTATGTTGCAGTAGTCCAGATGAGGGAGTGTCAGAGCTTGCATTACTGTCCTGAAGTCCTGTGGTTCGAGGAGAGGTCGGAGACGCTGTACCGTCTTCGCTTTGTGGAATACAGTTCCAGTAGTCTTGTTGATTTGTTGCTTAAGGGTTAGGGCTTGGTCAATGATGATGCCGAGATATCTTATGTGTGGTTGTATTTGAATTTGCGTGGTTCCCATGGTGAGGTGAGTGGGTGGTTTGAAGTCTGGGTCCTTTGTCACTATAAGAGCCTCGGTCTTCTTTATGTTAATGGATAAGTTGTTCTTTTGTAGCCAGTTGGATACGTCGGTGAAGCAGGTTGATAGCTGGTCGTTTGTTGGGTCTGTGGTTGTAGTTGGGGTGTAGAGCATTATGTCGTTGGCGTATATGTGGAAGTTGACATTGTGAGTGCGTATGACTGAACAGAGTGGACGGAGGTAGATGTTGAAAAGCATGGCTGACAGTGTGGATCCTTGAGGTACTCCTTGATGTTGCTGGAAGGGGGTTGAGGTTGAGGTTTTGGTGCGAATCAGTTGCTGTCGGTTGGTTAGATAGGACCTGAACCATTGGAGTACAGTATCTTTGATCCCAATTGTTTGGAGTCTGTGGATAAGGGTGTTATGGGAGATGGTGTCGAAGGCCGCTGATATATCCAGGAAAATTAGGATGTATCCTGAGTGTTTCTCTTGGGTTCCTATGATGAGGGTGTTCATCAGCGTGGTCATGAGGGTCTCGACCCCATGTAATGGTCGGAATCCGTGTTGCTGTGGGTCCAGTATGTTGGGAGAATCTTAGGGGTTCTGGTCTAACCCTACCCGAATGATATGGAAATAGAATAGAAGCTAAATGTGTGGAACATTGATTCAAACATGTTGATAAAGAAACAAAGGAGTATGTTTACTAAAGGGCGCTATTTGCACTGCTGCAACATTATTGGGCAATAAGGCACGTTATCGCATGATAATGGTGCTTTACCGGGCGATAAGGTACCTTATCGTGCGATAACGCGTGCAGCGGCGCAAACGAGCGCTAAGGGTGGAGAAAGGCTCCCGGAGGGCGGAGGAATTCTCCCCAGGGGCGGAGAGAGAGGGTCAATGGGCGGAGAGTGGGAGAGGAGAGGCTCCCTGCACACTAACACTGTGCATTTCGGGTCTGCAAACTAATGCCAGTGAAACCCTGGCGTTAGAGCAGATTTAAAGGGAAGAGAAACCATTTCCGTCAGCAATGTACAGCAAAGCCAGGGAAACCTACAAAAAGTGATAAGTGTGATACATGTGCACGGAACAAAATGGCAAATAAATATTGAAAATGACCTGAACAAAATGGAAAAAAAACATAACCAAGCTGGCCAATAGTGATGTTAATGGGAAACAGCAAAAAACACTATCAAGAAAGCTCCAAAAAAAAGATATTAATTTTGGAAGGGTCTATGCTCTGTCCCCATACAAGGTGAATGATCCCACAGTGAAATAGCGCTGATCAGGGTTTCCCCTTGTTATTGGACAGGTGTCCTATGGCGTGCACATGTTCAGCAACAGCAGGATGGGCATGTCGGAACGGGCAACTTCCCCAGTACAAAACGTGGATAGCAACAGAAGAATGTGTATAAAAACCTTTAGCAACGGAAGAATGCAGGCGGCACATGCTATGGTGCAGTTGGGCTACAGTGCAGACTAGGGTGATGGCCAGGTGGCCCATAGGAATGCTGAAACAGTAGAACAGCCAGACAGCAACTGATGAGGGCCCAACATGGGCACAAGTGTGTTTCCCACAGTGTCACAGGGGATAGTACCCAGCAGGTACCCCCAAGGGCACAGAACATTGGCAGGCGGTGCTGGGGGGGAAGCGTGGACATCTATGCAGGCACCCCTACCCCAGAACCCGCACCTTAGGCAGCCACCTACCAGAGCACTGGATGGCCTGAGACTGCACACCACCAGCACCACTAGCAGAAGGGCATGTCAGCATGGTGGCAGAGGGGTAATGGTGGTAGAGGGGACAGTGGCAGCTACCTACAGCAGACCATGACCTAGCCCTGTGTAGGTGGGTGCCATGCACTGCAGCAGACAGGCTCTGTCTGATGAACAGTCATTGTATCCCCAGGGAATGCACTGTCCCTGTAGCAACACAGTGGTGCAGTACACATAGCCAGTGTGCTCAGGAGCAGAAGGTCACAGGTTCAAGTCCCAGCTGTAGTTACTGCTAACCCAGTCTCCATATTTTACCCACTACTAAACCGTGGTAATAAAGAGGGAACCTTTATTGCAGATAACATCAACATGCCTCAAATGCCTATATTTTACCCTACAGAGCACAGACACCATAGACATGTGCAATACCTAGAGCAGAGTTCCCCAAATGCAGTCCTGGAGGGCCAAAAATCATTCAGGTGTCATGCTGTCTCTAATAAAGATGCCTGTGCTGCATATCTATGTGCCACCCCCATAGTATGCAAATGTATCACATGCATATTCATTAGGGACAGCATGAAAACCCGAACAGTGTGTGGCCCACCAGGACCGGAGTTGGGAACCTCTGCCCCAGAGCAGTGGCCAACAGGGGCAGAAACATCTGCTCGCACAGGCTCCAATATCCACAGCCTCATGGAGAGGCATGATGTTGGGCCATGCGTGCAGCAGCATCTCCCAATACTAGCACTTGCATACCTTAGCAATGCCACCCTAAACCTGGGAATACGTTACCCATATATCAAAAGGTTGCTATGATTAATTGCAGATAGCAATTCCTAAGTTAAGCACAATTTGCTGATTGAGCTGCATCATAGCAACCTTTCTGATGTCGGTGGAGTGTGTTTCAGTTCTGGTGTCTGACTGTTTACCACCCGGGGGAGTGACCCCAACAGTATTGCGTTCCATAGCCATGCCTGCACTGTGCCCAGGACTGGTGAGGTGGCCAGGGCTGCCAAAAGCCTCTATATTTGCACAATGCTGGCATAGGTGTGGGAGTGTGTGTCTGTCCATCCAGTGTGTGGTGGCTGCCAACACCTTACGCAACCCACACTGCTTGCACTGTTTCCAGTGTTAGCTTGCCAATGTGCATAATGAAGAGCTAGGTACTGTGGGTATAGCCCGGACAGGGTGGCCTGGGCAGGATGAATCTGCACAGAGCATAGGGCAATGGCTGGGACATTGTAGTGCCCGGCCACCACCTGCACGGACAGGGTGACCACAGCATGTCATGCTGGGAGGTCACTCTCACCCTGACTGTGCAGTGACCACGGCATGGCTAGGTTCCCCCATAGTGCTATATAGTATTTCTCTCAAGTGATATTTATGGGTTCTCTTTTATGTTTGAATTTGTTTATTGATTCAAAATCCAAAACAAAACAACGCCGAAGTCATAGTACATCGTATGGTAAACCCCACTTACGCAAGCACTACTACCCTATCCCTCCGCTCTTGATAAACAACATCACATACAGTATCACAAAGTACCAGCAATCTCCCCCCACTAAAGGGTACAGTTACAATCAGTACAACCTCAATAGAACACTGAAATAACAATATGTATATCAGTGGCACGAAGGGCCAGAAAGGAATCCAGTGTAGGCCAAAACCGCCCTCCCCCCTCCAAGGCTTCAACACCCCCCCCCCCACCCGGGGTTAACCAGAGGGTCCGGGTATCCTTACGGCTGAAGGAGGGGGAGGGGCACCCAACACTATAAAAGAGAGAGAGGCGTACCACTCCTCCATTACAGTAATCCCCACCCCCCCACCGCAGTTCCCCCCCTGCCATCCCCCACCCCCCACCCATCATCCAACCCCTCCCCACCCCTCCCACCCATCGACACCAAGCAGGCCATCACACTCACATGCAACCTCGCCCGAACTCTGAGATATTCAGGTGCACCTACCGCTACTAACAAAGATGCCCCAATGAGAGAAAAGAGAGGGACCCTGAAAAAGCAAGGGACAAAGAAAGAGAGAGGAGAAGGAGAAGAAGAAGAGGAAGATGAAGATGAAGA
Source organism: Ichthyophis bannanicus (assembly GCA_033557465.1). NCBI lineage: Eukaryota > Metazoa > Chordata > Amphibia > Gymnophiona > Ichthyophiidae > Ichthyophis > Ichthyophis bannanicus. Next base: position 138,423,060 of record CM066031.1, on the reverse strand, counting down.
AGGAGGGCCTTCCACTCACCCAACTAATACCCCCCCAGAAGCCGATGACGAGCTCTACGGGGCAGAGACTGAAGATGTGGGCCCCAGCCCTCCAAAAATCTCCCCCAACGCTGTGGGTGACCCCCCACCCGACGCCGTTCCATCACCAGCACCATATGCAACTTGTTTCGCCACTCCCCATAGGTGGGACCACGGCTATCCACCCACCTCTGCAAAATAGTCAGGCGAGCAGTCACCAACACCAAGCGAATCCAGTGCCAGACAACACTCCCCACCCTCTCTTCAAAGCATTCAGGCCAAATGTCCAAGACCACACTCGCGGCTGAGAGCCCCAAACGCACCCACACACATCGCTCTAAATAGACCAGCACCTTCCCCCAAAAAACCTTAACCGATGAACACAACCAGAACATATGTCCTAAGGAGGCTCCTTCTGCCCCACAGCGAGGACAACAATGGGAGCCACCAAATCCAGCTTTCCACGCCCGAATGGGGGCAAAATAAAGCCTGCGAAGCAGCTTGTACTGCATGTCTCTATGTGCAACCACTACACTCAACTTCGGGATGCCCGCCAAACCCCTCAAAACCCCGTCCTCCTCCACCACTTCCCCCAAGTCCCTAGTCCAAGCTGCCGCCAAGTCAGCTATCCGGAGCGGCGGGACGGACTCCCACAGCATTTTATGTAGCCAAGCCACTCCTCCCCCCCTTTCTCCGGCCATCAACGCCTCCTCTATACGGGTATTCACCTCCCCCCGTAAGGCATCCGGGGAAAGACTACGAATATAGCTGCGAATTTGAGCATAAGGAAACACATCTATCCCCATTAGGGGGTACTGCATCCTGAGAGTGGCAAACGACTCTATCCTACCCTCCGCCGTAACCAACTGTTCTAAGGTAACTATACCAAGCCGATGCCACCTAACAAAACTCACCCCGGACATGCCGGGTGGAAACTCCGCGTTACCTCGGAGCGGGAGATAGGAAGAACAATCGGCCCTAATCCCCCTACTCTTACAAAAGTATTTCCAAGCACTACGTACGGGATCTAAAAGCACCCCACGGATGGACCGAGCAATCCCGGGAAGCGACTTCGCATGCAAAATATATCGGAGCTGCAAAGGGCGCACCAGCTCCTGGAGCAAAAACAAGGGAGTATGGACATCCATGTCCCATAGCCAGTCCCGGGCATGACGCAGAAGGCAAGCCATATTGTATTTTTTGAGATCCGGGACACCCATGCCCCCCTGGGCCCAAGGCTGCCGCAAAATTCCCAAACTCGCTCTGGGGCGTCTACCCCGCCAAAGAAACTTATTAATCAACCCATCCATCTTGCGGATGTCAGCACGCTTTAACAGAATGGGTAGCGTCTGAAATAAATAAAGCAACTTGGGAAACAACGTCATTTTAAATAAGGCAATGCGACCTCCCAAAGACAACGGCAGATCCCGCCATCTATCTACCCTATCCGACAAGTCCCCAAAGTATTTTTAATATTCAGATGGTAAAGATCAGACAAATCTGCAGGCAAATATGTTCCCAGGTACTTAAAATATCCATCCGCCCACCTTAGCGGAAAATCACCCTGCCAACCACCAGGGAGCTGCCGGCCCACCAGGAGGGCCTCTGACTTGTCTAAGTTCAAGCGGAGACCCGAAGGTCTCCCGTAAACCCGAAAAAGTTCCAACAGAGATGGTAAGCCCTCCCGCGGCTCCGCCAAATGAACAAGCAGGTCATCCGCAAAAGCAGCCACTCGGAACTCACTCTTGCCCACCGGTATACCCCAAAACATAGCGGAGGAGCGAATCTGAATTAGCAGGGGCTCCAGCGTCAGCACAAACAGCAGCGGGGATAAAGGACAGCCCTGACGTGTCCCCTTCTGGATGTGAAATTCAGAGGTCAGATTCCCATTTACCAGAAGGGCTCCCTTCGGATCAGCATACAACAACCGCACCACTTCCACAAAGAACCCAGAAAAACCCATCCCATCCAGGACCTGGTACATAAAATTCCAATCCACCCGATCGAACGCTTTTTCTGCGTCAAAACTGATCAGCATGGAACTCATATGGGCCCTTTCACCCGCACACATAGAAGCCATAATTCGTTGCAAATTATACGATGCATGCCGCCCTCGTACAAACCCCACCTGATCCGTATGGATTAGAGCTGGTAAAAACTCCGCCAATCGATCCGCCATAATTTTGGCCAGAATCTTAATATCAACATTTAGAAGGGAAATAGGCCGATAAGAGCCCGGAAGAAGGGGATCCCTACCAGGCTTCGGCAGGATAGTAACCACAGCTTTATTCGCTGCATATGGGAAGCAGCCTCTATGTACCAGATCTTCAAAATAGTCCAGCAGAGGGCCCACTATCTTATCCCCCAACAGTTTATAGAATTCCCCCCGTAGACCGTCAATACCCGGGACGCGTCCACCCTTCAACTGCTTAATTCCCAGTTGCACCTCCTGTACCGAGATAGGGCGATTAAGAACCTGCAGATTCTCCTCCAACAATTTGGGCAAGTCGCAACTCTGTAAAAATTCTCGACCCGCCTCCAGCTGCCCCCCCTCTCTACCATAAAGATGCTGAAAAAAATCGCAAAAAACCTGCTCAATATCTGCCCGCTCCATCTTAAGGGACCCATCAGGATGCCGGATTACCCCTATCTGCCTGGGGCCCCCCTCCGACTTGATTAAAGAGGACATCAACTTGCCTGCCCGATTGCCATGTCGGTACAATTGGTACCTATAGTACATCCATGATTTCCGGGCCCGCTGATGGAGTAACAGTTCCAGCTCCATTCGCAGCTCCTGCATGCGTATCTGATTCCCCGTGGTTTTATACGATGCCAGTCTCCGCCTTGCCTTCCCCAGCTCCCGCTCTAGCCGTAAAATATTCTGATTCAACCGCTTTCGTTTGGAGCTATAATAGCTAATAATCTCGCCCCGGAGCACTGCTTTTCCCGCTTCCCAGAACAGAGCCGGGTTAATCCCAGGCTGATCATTGGTTTCTGCATAAATCTCCCATCTTTCCAGGAGATACTTTTCAAATTGGACGTCCCCATTAAGCTCCAAGGGGTAGCGCCATGGCTTATTGCTGCCCTGCTCTCTCCTACCAAGCTCTATGAGCACCATCGCATGGTCGGATATAACTGAAGGGCCCACCACCGCCCCAGCAATCCGACTGAATAGCGGTTCAGCTATGAGAAAATAATCGATACGCGACCACGTGCCATGTGCCCTAGACATATGGGTATATTCCCGAGCCCCGGGGTGCAGCACCCTCCAGATATCCAACAAATTATTGCCATCGCATATTCCCAAGATCTTCCTCGCACTCCTCCGATCCCTATTTCCTGGTGGTCCTGACTTATCCATATGCTCATCCAGCACCGTATTAAAGTCTCCTCCCATAATAACCTGATAACCAGTAGTACTGGTCACTAGTTGGGCCACCTGCTGATAGAAGTGAGCCTCATACTCGTTCGGCGCATACACCGAACCTAAGACCACCTTTAAGTCATCCAAAGTACCCCAAACAAAAACATACCGCCCATGCTCATCAGTGACAACTCTCTCCTCCACCCAACCCAAGTGTTTTGCCACCAAAATGACTACTCCCCGCCTTTTCCCCAGTGCTGGTGCCCCATAAACCTTACCGATCCACCCTTTACACAGTTTCGCATGCTCCACTGCAGACTGATGTGTCTCCTGAAGCATCGCAATGTCAATCCGCTTACGCTTCAATAGTTGCAACACTTTATAGCGTTTTATAGGAGAGCCCAGCCCACAGACGTTCCAGGAAGCAATCCTAGTGTGAGTAACCATCCCTTAGTCGCCCCTTGGTACCCCCATGATAATCACACTCCCAAAAGGAATTTGGACGCAGGGACCCCCCAGCCTAGGACCCCCACCTCGCACCACACCAATGACTAATGCAAGCGCACCACCAAACCAATCTGCTCGTAGCACAAACCCTGCTCCAAATGTAATGCTACTGCTCAGTGTCAACCCCTCCCCCATTCCCCCCGCCCCCCCCAACCCCCCCCAATCCCCAGTCCTCAGAAATCTCCACCCCCCCCACCAGTTCTATTCTGCATCCTCTAACCTCGATCAAGAGGCCCTCCTGCACTTCCGGAGCACGCAGAGCCCCCCCCCCCTCCCAAGCATTCTTCCCACTCGTCTCTCTCCACCACCATCATCTTAACACCCTGCAAGTCTCATGTCTCACAGTACACTCGTGTATACCCAGGGTCGCAGGCACCCCTCACACCATTCAGTCATCCAGCCACCCCCAGCAAAGGTCCAGAAGGAGTTCCACCATTATAAGCATTCGAAATAAACAATTGTCCCCCCCCCACAGAACAAAGCAACACCTGACCAGCCACTACAACCCCACATAAAGAACCAGTACAAACCATCACCCCCTGACATTCCCTTGCAGTCCCATAGAGCCCACCTCCCCCAACCCGTCCCAAGAACTAATAACCCCAAGCACAGAACAGTACAAAAACTTTAGCAAACATTATCAAACAAATGATATCCTTCAAAGACAGCGAAGCCGTCTGCCGGGACACGAGGCCTCCAAGCATTCTGCCGAGCATACATGACAGCCACTATTCTTCGCCCCGGCCTCCGGTCTAACAATGTCCTCGGCTCTCATACTGCCAGGTCTATCCTGCAGTCAACTGCCGCTCAGTCTCTACCTGACCAGGTTTGTGGCGACAACATCACCCGCGCTGTTGGCAGTACTGCAGGGCCTCCTCCGGTGTCGAAAATAGACGCTGCACCCCGTCACAGTCCACTTTCAGGCGGGCAGGGTAGGCCAGCGTGAAGCGAAGGCCCCTCTCCACCAACATACTGCAGACGTCTTTATAGGCCTTCCTGCGTAGGGAAACCCCCGCAGAGTAGTCTTGGAAGACTAAAACTTTATGGACACTGTTGCCATCTCTGCGCTGCTGCCGGGCGGCCCGTAGAACTCCCTCCTTCTGAGCGGCATTAAGAAAACGAGCAATGACTGCTCGCGGTCTGTTATCCCCAGCACGGTAAGGCCCCAACCGGTGAGCTCTTTCGAGGATGATCGCCCCCAGCTCCCCGTCCACCGGCAGATGGTCAGGGATCCACTTCTCCAAGTAGCGTCGTAAGTCGATTTCTTTCACCGATTCCGCAATGCCGATGAATCGTAGGTTATTTCTACGGCTCCGATTCTCCAGATCTTCAATCTTATCTGCCTGCTTGACCAGCTGCTCCTCCAGTTGTTTAAGCCGAGCGGAGGCCTGAGCATGGCCATCCTCCAACGTGCTTATGCGCTGTTCAGCCTGCTCCACACGCCCGTTAAAATCGGTGACAGCTTGTGCCACTGCACTCATTTGGGTTGCCAGACCTTCAAGACGATCTTCTAGGGCCAGCACCACCGCTTTGGTAACTTCAGTTACTATTGAGCCCTGTGCCGCTAAGATCTGGCCATCCGCTCCACTCTCCGCCATCTTAGCCTCCGCTCCACGCGGCTTCTCTTTCTTAGCAGATTTCGTTGCCATGGCCTCTTCCGACCCAGTATCTGCCCCACTGCTGCCTCTTAGACCTCGGTAGTGAATGGTCTCCCCCACAAGAAATCTGGCCGTGGAAAATCAGTAGATTAGTGCTGATGGGGAAGGGGCAGGCTCCGGAGCTAAGAAAGACACGTCTCTCCTAGCCCACCATGCCACCGGAAGTCCATGGGTTCTCTTTTTTGGGGCTCAATCACTGACATCTGCTTGGTGTGTATGCTGACATCCCAGTTCTGGGTACATGCAGCTCCTCCAGGAACATGCACTATGGACTAGCTAGCAGACTGTCTGCAGTTAGTATGTGTCTGGCTGGAACACCTTGCAGGGTGCAGTGGCTGGAGACTCACTGTGCTTGCTTCTGGAGAATGTCAGATGGTGGTGGGAGGCAGCTGAGCATTTCCAGGCCTACTGTCTGCCTTGCCTTATGGATGTGTACTTGACTGCATTGTAAGGGTGTCTGTTCCCCAGCAGGACTGGGTTTGATGGTTCCCTCTATTGCCAACATTGCAGGGAGGTAGATTGTGGATCTGTTGGTGGGAGATCCTGTTTCCCACCCTGAGCCACAGAGGGTGGGTTGGGGGTGGTACATAATCTGCCTATGGGTCCAAACACCCCCCCCCTTTCACCTACATCATGTGACCATAGCACCAACACAGGATATGCACTATTCTGGGTGCTTCATAGCTCATAAGGGCTAGACATGACTGAGAAATACAGATGGACACAGATGTATCCTAGGTGTGTCTGCAGGAACTACCTATCACTCACACATTAGCATTAATGGGAACCTACAGCATGGCCTATTTCAGCCATGAAAGGTGTTGTGGACCTGGTGCTGGGCGCCCCACCTCACCCTCAGGGTGAGCACAGTACCTGCACAATGTGACGGTCTGTAGCTACTCTGTACCAGTAACACACACGGTCAGTACCCCCTACCAGGCTGAGGTGCTGTTGGGGTGCACACGGTCAGTTCCCCCTACCAGGCCGAGGTGCTGTGGGGGTGCATACCCCATCTTGTGATCATCTGTAGACTGCTGATTTGCATGTGCAGTGCATCATGGGTACGGATGGGTTAACCCTATCCTGGTAATCACAGCAGACAGTTTGTGTGGTGACCTACAGTCCTTCTGTAGCCAGCCAGGGGCTTGTTAGTAGCTGTAGCCTACTGGTTACTTCACTGCCTGTAGTGCCAGGGGTCATGGGTTTGATTCCACAGTGGTGTTATTTGATAGGGCTGTCTGAGGCATTTTCTTTTTTTAATTTAAATTAGTGCTGCCAGCAAAAACACCCTCACAGTGCTGTAACCTTAAGGTGCCTCATAAGGTGCCCTATAAAGCGCTCTATAAGGTGCCCTATAAAGAGCTCTATAAGGCACCCTATAAAGTGCTCTATAAGGCACCCTATAAAGCGCCTTATAAGGCGCCCTATAGGGAACATTATAAGGTGCCTTGACAGACAGTGCACTTTATAATGTGCCCTCTGGAGTGCCTTATAGGGCGCCTTATGCGGCACCTTAGGTTACGGTACTGTGAGGGTGTGTTTGCTGGCAGCACTAATTTAAATTAAAAAAGAAAATGCCTCAGACAGCACTGATTTAAAGTAAAGGGTAATGCCTCAGACAGCCTTACTCATCAAGCCCACTGGGGGATTGAATTCATGACCCCTGTTTCATCAGTCAATGTATTAACCATTGTGCTACACCTCTGTCACTGTGTTTGTTGGTCAGCGTGCCTAATTAAGGCTAACGTGCATTAAGGTGCCATGGCTCCCTCTATCGCATGATATCCCTAAATGCTACCGTAAGACCGGAACGCCCACTACCTTATATGACATCCTGCACACTATCGCCGGGCACACGTTAAGACTGCTTAATAAACATACCCCTAAGTCCTGATGGACTTAATATGGAAAGAGACCTTTCAGTGTTTCTGTAATATTGGTAAATAGGCACATTATGAAGTTTGTTTGTCAGATAGAACATAATTATAAATTAAGTAATTGTATTATTAACATAGTAGAGTGGTTTTCCCTTGTACATAATGTATTTTAATAATGCATTTTAATACAAAATATTTATATTAAGATAGGTGCATTGTAGGGATAGCGTATGTATACTTGTCTATTAGAGCACAATTAGATATATCTTTATAGGTTTTAATTATTATATTATATTTAATTTTAATATTATATAGTAATTTATACTAGTGTCAAGAATAGCAGTTTTTATCCACATCAGAATGATGATCCAGGGTTGTAACACGTGTTTCAATAGTTCCCTTACAGCTAAAAACATTAAGTTTAAGAACTATTACAGAAACATTGTTTCATTGCTGCTATTGTAAGTTTGTCACGTTTTCATCTGCACCATTAATTTTATTAGTTTTTAAGAGCTGATTTTAACACAAAATTAGATTTTTAACACAAAAGTAGTTTAGAATTTATTGTTGTAACAACCAAAGTCGGTTTTAAGATGAGTTAAAAATGTATAGGTTTTATAATAATATCATCTAGCTCCCTAAAACAATAAAAACATTTTTTTGCACCATTACAAATTAGTAGCTTCACATAAAGTTCAACAAGGGTAGCAGTATCCTGCCGATGTGATCGTGAGTAATTTTGAATAGGACTGTGGTGTCACGTCGGTAATACGGACTACCTAATAACTAATGATGTCAGTTTCTCGCAGGTAGAAGGATAAAGAAGGACGTATGAGCCGGCGTCCAAAAGCAATGCAAATTTTACAAGTAATGTACACTTGTCAATGAGGCAGCGCGAGACGACGCTAGAAGAGCAGCAACAATAACAATATTGTTTTTATAATTCGCCCCAAACGTGTAATCTTACTTAACACATCACAAGCCATAAGGTTTAAAGAAAGTTTAGGTAGTTTTAACACCTGAATTTAGGTGCAATGGCACAAAAATTAAAAACATAATTTATAAACAAAAACGTTGGGGTCTTCACTGTGGGATGAACATGAATTGGATAATTCATACATCAACACAATATTATTTATAAAGTATGGTTGAATGGTACATAGTTTTAATTTACGTTAGGCATAAGTACTTGATTATGGCAGCTCAGCTCTCAAGGGCTACAACAGATGCACCGGTGGTTGAAATAGCACATAATTGGGTACGTGCAGTTCAATAGTCAATAAACACATACGAATATGAAGTTAAGTCCCTTCTTTTTTATCGTTATTATTTATTTATTTCCTATTATGAGGTTTACTAGTCAAGATAACATATGTCTCATTTTATAGATATCCCCGACGCACCGCAGGGCCGGGTCCCGAGGCTGTCCTAGTAACCGGGTCCCCGTGGCCCGAGCCTTTGACAGTGGTTTTCCGCGGGGGTGTGGGGGAGTTGAAGGATGAGTCATGGCTCCTGGGCGTTGCCTCATGTTGATGACGTGGGGCGATGCTATTGGTGGCCAGTGGCTCGGGGGGGGGGGGGGGCGATTTCGAGCTGCAGGGAGCGTGGGAAAGCGGCCGCTTGGTCTCCCTCTTCCTGCTGGCTCTCAAGGCGAAAGGTGTGTGTGCACGGGGCTCCCCTTTCATTTATACCGTGAACGGTGTTTATCAGGGGTGGTGCAGGGTGCTATGGCTGAGGTGCGATAAAAGTGGAGGGGTACTTCGTAACAGGTGGGGGGAGGGGTTTGAGAAGGGGTTGCTTGGCATAGAGGGGTGCTGGGGTGAGTAGGGGGGGTGGTACAGTAGGTCCACGGCCGAAGGGGGGGATTGCAAAGCAAATAAAGAAAAAACAAAAAACTAATCATCCTACAGTACCATGGGACATTACAAATAACAGCATATTAATTATAGCAAAAAGGGTAAACTTTATTACTGGGCTCGCTGCTGTGTGCCCTCTTCAGGGGGTCCATTAGGCTTTCTTTGGGGGTGTATTGGAAAAGGGGGGGGGGAGTTGCTGTCCGGTGCAGGGCGGCAAATATGGTGCGGACTCCAAATGGGCGAGGGGTCAGTAGGATGAAGGGGTCGGGCCAGCTGGAACAAGGGCTGGAGGGCGGGGGCTGAGCGGCATGGGTGTTTGGCGGCAGGTGTTTCGGGGTCATCTGGCAGGGGCTCACCATCAGCTGGGGGTATAAGAAGGGGTGTGCGGCAGTCGCAGGGCAGGGGGCTTTGGAGGGGTGCAAGGCTGCGGGGCAGTGCGGGAGGGGACGCACGGGTAGTCTTGGGGTCCGAGGTGGCAGGGGTTATGTGGTGGGAGGGGGTAGAGGAGGAAGCTGGAGGTGCTACAAAGGTTCCCACTGATGAGCTACGAAGGGGGGTGGGGGGACCGGCGGTTGTTGATTGAGCGGCGGGGGAGCCGGGGGCAGAGGTGGAAGGGGTGAGTGCCAGCATGGTTGGGCAAGGGCTGCCGGGCGTTCCTTTTCCTCCTGGGATTTTATACTCCTTGCCAAGTGGGCGGGCGCTTCACACAGCCAGCTTTCGCTGGGACCCCCGGTCCTTGGTCCTGCAGGGCTGGTCAGTTTGGGGGAATGGGGCCATGGGGGGGGCAGCTGGATGGATTGGTCCGGAGCGGGGTTTGGTGCGACAAGGACGCCGGGAGGGGATTTGCTGGATGGGAGGCGGGCGGTCTGGGCGCTTCGGCCTGGAGTTGGGGGGGGGGGAGCAGGGCGGCTAGGGCTCCCGGAGCTGTGGCTGCTGGTTTCTCTCCTTCTCTTCCTGTGCAGGTCTCCGAAGGTGTCAGTACCAGAACGAGTATGTCGGCTCCCGGTCAGGCCAGCGAGGGGGTAGTGGCCAGCCAGGCGGCGGTGCAGCACAGCTCGGTGGCCGGAGATCAGACTGCGAGCTCACTTGCTGCCTCCAACCGGGAAGTTGGTGAGTATCCGAGCTGTGGGGACGGTTCAGGTGGGGGGGTTCACACTTCGGGGGCAGACCTTGGGGTAGGCAGGAAGGCATAGGCGAAGCACAAACGGAACTGCCATTGCCGGCGTGATTCCTCATCTTCATCGACCTCAACTGCGTCTGGGGGTTCTTCAGGGGATTCGGTGGTAGTGGTGGGCGACAAGGGTGAGGGAGCGGGGACCACTGTAGTGCATTGTTCAGAGCTGTGGGAGGGTGTGCCGAGGAAGTTGAGACAACGGATAAAACGGCGCAGGTATATAGACATTTTTCGCCTGCTGGAGGGTCGCAAACGTTCAGGGGAAAGCAGAAAAAAGCGTAAGGAGGATGAAAAAGCAGGTAGGGTGTGGAAGGTTTCTCGCAATACCCTCAATTGGACGCGAGCTTTCTTAAGGTTGTCTAGTGTTTGGGGTCACTATTTTCCGGGGCAGTATGGTGCCCTATTAGCTTACGCAGACACGATTTTAGCTGCGTCACAGGCACATGACGGTTGGGCGTGACTAAACAATGACGAGGAGTTCAGGGATATGATGGATGAGAATGGGCATCTCTCATGGGGGACGAAAGACATTAATTTGTGGCTAACGCAAATGTCTTCCAAGAGCAGGGCAGGGGTATGGGGTCAAGGCAGGGCCGCAACTGGCGCTAGCGAGCTCGCAGTCCTTTTGAGTGCCAAGCGTCCCTACTACGCAGCCAAAGGGGGGTGGGGGGGGGGAGATGTGTGCTGGCATTTCAACAAATCTTTGTGTCCATTCCTGGACTGTAAGTTCCAGCACGCATGCTTTTTGTGTGGGAGTGGGCATTCAGCCACAAAATGTAGCCGCAAAGGGGTGGCTGGAGCCCCAGCGGGGGGTAAGTGAGGGTGCAACGTTGGCATTGGCTCCTACGCCCATCAGAGCCAACGCCATGCGTCCTTGGCTGGTCCGTTATGGGGGGACCCGGCGGGGGAAGGCATGGAGGGTGATTTGGATGGGGATGGGGTTCTGGGAGGGCTTTCGTATTCCGTTCTGTGGTGCGGTGGAGGGGGGTCGACATAGGAATGCTAGTTCAGTAAGATCATTTGCCGGTGTAGTACAAAAGAAGATTTAGGCCGAATATGCGTTGGGCTGTATAGCTGGGTCTTTTCAGGAAGCCCCATTTTCCCCTTTTATGGTTTCTCCATTAGGAGTAGTGCCAAAAAAGGAGCCGGGTAGTTATAGATTAATTCATAACTTATCCTGCCTGCCTGGCAATTCCGTGAACGATCACATTCCTCGGGAGTTGTGCACAATGCGTTATGCTTCCTTTGATGCGGCAGTGGCGTTTGTACGGCAGTGCGGGTGCGGTGCCCTGATGGCAAAGGTGGACATCGAATCGGCTTTCCGGTTGTTGCCAGTTCACCCTTCAGCATTCCCGTTGTTAGGATTTCAGTTTGGCTCACATTTCTACTTCGACAAGTGTATGCCTATGGGTTGTGCGATATCGTGCGCTTACTTTGAGGCCTTTAGTACCTTTTTACACTGAGTCTTGGAGCAGCGGATGGGTTTCTCCACCATAGTGCATTACTTAGATGAATTTTTCTTTGTGGGGCCTGGGCAGGGGGGGACTTGCGCCACATTGTTGGACGCTTTCCATAAATTGGCAGGTGATTTTGGTATACCTTTAGCGGTGGACAACACAGGGGGTCCCGTCACGTGCTTAACCTTTTTAGGAATAGAGATAGATTCGGGGAGAATGTTAGTGAGGGAGAAGTGGCCTAGTGGTTGGGGCAAGGTACCACAGGCCGGAAGGTCGGTGGTTCAAATCCCACTAGAGGACAGCAACCTTGGGCCAGAAGGACTGGGGTTTCTAGTCCCACAGGTGCTCCTTCTGGTCTTGGGCAAGCCACTTAACCCTCCATTGCCCATGTTCCCTGTAAGTATTAGTGTATGTGTCTCATATCCCCTCGTATTAAATGTATCCCCCAACCACTTTGACCCGGTGAAAAGCAGGATATAAATGCAGCTAAATAAATAAATAGTGCGGCTGCTGGTGCAGAAAGTCAAACGGCTGAGGGAACTAGTTGGGGCAGTTGGATCCTCAGGCAAAATTACCCTCTGGATTTTGCAGTCATTGGTCGGGCATCTCAACTTTGCGTGTCTGGTTATTCCCATGGGGCGCCCTTTCGCTTGGCGGTTGTCCTTGGCTATGGAGGGTGTTCTTAGGCCGCATCACTGGATTTGTGTGTCATCCGGAATGCGTGAGGACTTGCGGGTGTGGGACGCCTTTTTAGCCGATTTCAATGGTTGCTCGGTATTGCAGTTGCCGGAGCTTTCAAACGCGGATTTGCAATTGTTTACAGATGCGGTGGGCAGTTCTGGTTTCGGGGCTTACTGTCAGGGGGCTTGGTGCGCAGAGGCTTTGCCTATCGAATGGGGGGAGTCCAGTTTGACCCGCAACATCACATTTCTGGAGCTATTCCCCATTGTGGTCGCGTTGTGGGTGGGCCGGAGAAGTTACAGGACAGGAGGGTGGTGTTTTGGTGTGACAATGCCGCGGTGGTAGAGGTGATCAACCGGCTTGTGCCCAAGTGTCTGAGAGTGGTGGCACTGACGAGGGTATTCATATTGGCTTGTCTTCATCTGAATGTCACGGCAAGAGCGCAACACATGCCGGGTACCCAGAACGCCATTGCTGATGCTTTGTCCCGTTTTCAGTGGTCGCAGTTCTGGCTGCTGGCTCCAGATACGGAAGAAACGGCCTCGGTGGTGCCAGATCACTTTTGGCAGGTTGGGATCCTGACATGATGGCGTTGTTGGCTGTGTCAGTGGCGCAAGGTACATGGGCAATGTACTTGCGTGGATACACCCAGGTGAGTGGTTTTTTGAGTACGAAGGGGTGGAGGGAAGGGCAAGTGCTGGATGAGCTACTGGGCCAATTCTTGTTGTGGGCTAAAAGAGAGGGCTGGGCAAGATCAGCGGTCACGTCTGCGATAGCGGGCTTTTCCTTTTTCTGTAAGGCGGTTGGGTGTGGTAACCCTCGTGTAGCTTTTTTGGTGAAACGCATGTTGGCCGGCTGGGCCAAGGCGGGCCCCAGGTTCAGAGACTGGCGGCTCCCGGTGTCTCATGAACTACTACTTCAGATTTGTGAGGTGTTGCCGCGCATTGCAGTTTCGGATTTCGAGGCCGTCCTGTTCTGGGCATTGTTTGTTACCGCATTTTTCAGAGCATTCCGCGTGTGTGAACTCGTGCCCAGGTCCTCAAGGGCGGGTGCGTTCGGAGGTTTGGATGTCCAGCATGTGACGTTGGATGCGGCTCAGGTGCGCATCTTTCTTCCGCATTCTAAAATGGACCAGATGGGAAAAGGGAGATGGGTGATATTGAAGGCAATTTTTCCCGTGCCTTCCTGTCCGGTACATAACATGCGGAGCTATTTGGAGCGGCGGTCAGGGGCAGCGGGTTATTTCTTTGTCCACGAGACTGGTAGGTAGGTAAGGCAGTTTTAGTTTACTGCTGTTTTGCATTTGGCTTTGCAGCAGCTGGGCTGTGAGGAGAGGCAATTTGCCTCACATTCCTTCAGGATAGGCGCTGCTACGAATGTGGCGACAGCGGGACTCGAGGGGCAGGTGATCCAGCGGATTGGCAGGTGGCGCTCGGGCGCTTTTGTGGGTTACGTTCGTCCACAGGAGTCTGGTGACGGATGCAGGCAGGGAGGTCTGTCTGTGTGAGTCCTCAAGGACGTTAATGCAGTCCCATGCTGCAGCTGGATGGGGGGGGGGGGGGTTGGGGGGTGTACTAACATTTTCATTCCTTTTTCAGAGTGGCTTGCTGGTTGCAGTCCAATTTGTCTTCTTGCAGATGGTGTGGACACCGGTGAGTGGTGGATCATCGGCCATTCCTTCGTGTACTGGGCCGAGTGCAGGGCCTAGTCGCGGCCACTAGGAAGGCACCTCGGGATGGCGGCATCGGGCATCCAGCTGTGTTGGATGGGAGAGCGTGGCATGAAATGGTGGCAGCTGGTACCCTTCGTGCAGTCAAAAATCAGACAGCGGCAGCGGCCAGTCGAGCTGCTGCTTCACCTGGACGGCAACGATATTGCGGGCTGGTCATGTAGGCAGCTCATTCGAACTGTTCAGAGGGACATTGGACTTGTGCGTGATCTATTACCCGGGGTCGACATCATTTGGTCCGACATCATTCCACATCCGGCTTGCTGGCTACAGCGCCGGTGGTCTCGAGGCCTAGTCAAGATTAACAGGCAGATCGGGTGCTGGGTCCTGCAGACTGGTGGGATCCAGGTTTTGCACCCTTGGGCTGAGGTGAAGTGCGCGGGGCTATATTGCACGGATGGAGTGCATCTCGCCCCGGTGGGGCAAGACTTGTTACTGAATGACTGGCAGGAAGCGTTGGAGGGTTGGTTTTGGTCGCAGCTTTCTTTGGGGGGGCTGCACAAGGATAGGTGGGCTACCTTGTGCCAGTGGCGGAGTAGCGAGCTAGCGCTCGTCGACCCGGCGGGGCATATACAGCTGATGCCGCATTGAGGGGAGCAGAGTGCTCCCCAGGTTGGGAGAGACATCACTGTTGGGGTCTCTGCCTGGTGGAAGGCAACTGGAGCCTGCCTTTGCTAATAACACGGCGAGGCGGGCGGTAGGGGGAATGGGGGGAGGATGATGCACCACCTTGCTAATAAACAGCTGGTGGGGGGCATCATCCAGACTAGGCGGGGGGAGGGGGGCTGTTGTTTTGAAACAAGAATGTTGTGTTGGCCCATGTTGGGCCGGTGTTAAATATGGTTAATAAAGCTGCGACCAAATATGTTGTTCCAGAATTCAGTGTGCGCGTATTCTGTGGGCAAACAGTAATGGGGGGGGGGGGGGGAGTGAGGTGGTGGGCTAAGATTTAAGTATGTGGATGCCTGTGGGAGGGGTGTTCCTATTATGGGAGGCTAAGCTGGGCATCTGAGTACCCCGATTAATCCCCGACGCGCCACAGGGCCGGGTCCCGAGGCCGTCCTAGTAACCAGGTCCCCAGGGCCCGAGCCTTTGGCGGCGGTTTTGCGCGGGGGTGTGGGGGGGGGGTTTGAAGGACAAGTCGTAGCTCCCGGGCGTTGCCTCACGTTGATGATGTGGGGCGATGCTATTGGTGGCCAGCGGCTCGGGGGCGGGTTCGAGCGGCAGGGAGTGTGGGAGAGCGGCCGCGTGGTCTCCCTCTTCCTGCTGGCTCTCAAGGTGAAAGGTGTCCCATCCCACCCACCCATGCCGTGGTAGGGTTGGGGGCTTGGGGGGTGGGGGTTGTCGCAGCTGGGTGGGGGGGAGGAGGAGTTGGGGTATGTGGGCAGGGTAGCGAGCTAGCGCTCATCAACAAGGCGAGACATTTATGGCTGATGCCACATTAAGGGGAGCGGAGTGCTCCCCAGGTTGGGAGAGACATCACCATTGGGGTCTCTGCCCGGTGGAAGGCAACTGGAGCCTGCCTTTGCTAATAACACGGTGAGGCGGGCGGTAGGGGGAATGGGGGGAGGATGATGCACCACCTTGCTAATAAACGGCTGGTGGGGGGCATCATCTGGACTAGGCGGGGGGGGGGTGTGGGGGGGCTGTTGTTTTGAAACAAGAATGTTGTGTTGGCCCATGTTGGGCCGGTGTTAAATATGGCTAATAAAGCTGCGACCAAATATGTTGTTCCAGAATTCAGTGTGCGCGTATTCTGTGGGCAAACAGTAATGGGGGGGGGGGGGGTGAGGTGGTGGGGTAAGATTTAAGTATGTGGATGCCTGTGGGAGGGGTGTTCCTATTATGGGAGGCTAAGCCGGGCATCCGGGTACCCCGGTTAACATCATTCTTTATGACAGTTATGCCCAAGGGCGGTTATTCATTCCTATTGTCACTCCGATTGGTTCACTCCTGTTTCTTTCTTTTATCAATCATGTTTTATCAGTTTTAATAATAAATTTTTATCAATTTTATCATTTTAATTTATATTCATAATGTTTTATGGCTCAGTCCTTTTTGTTTTTACATTTCTTATACATGGCTTTGAATTTAAAACTTTCATGTTTTACGTACATGTTTGTGCACAATTGGCACAACTATTTAGTGAAATATCACCAGATCATTCAACTAACATATTGTACAAGACAGCCAAAATAGGTAAATGTATGATTCTTAGCATTATTGTTGTCTCATTTGTTCATAATGATATATATTTTTTTAATATTAATGTATTTTTAATATTCTCTTATATACTGCATCAGTGTGGTTTACATTGAACAAACTGAAATTACATTGAACAGGGCATTATAACTTGGAGATAACTATTTTACAGGGAATATGGGCTATGGAGGGTTAAGTGGCTTGCCCAAGACCACAAGGAGCACCTGTGGGACTAGAAACCCCAGTCCTTCTGGCCCAAGGTTGCTGTCCTCTAGTGGGATTTGAACCTCTGATCTGAAGTACCTTGCCCCAACCACTAGGCCACTCTTCCACTCTGTATATAGAGCAATATTAAAGTAAGTTCATTTTTTTAATATAATATTTTTAATATATTTAACATGTCTATGGTTTGTTATACATGTGTTTTATGGGTAACTATATGTATTTTAATTTTGTTTGTTTTATGATTATAGTATGCCAATACCCCTGACGAAGTATTGACGAAACATGGCCTGTGTAGGGTCTTTGGCACGCAATTACGGTCAGAAATAAAATACCATTTTAAGCTATTCCTTCTTGGTGCTACGTTTTGGACTTGTGTCTCCTGGTGTGTATAGCACAGTGCTTTTTTGTTGGTACCTATCAGTAAATCCTGCATGTCTGTCTCCCCTCCAGACCATAATGTCACAGCCTGTACTATTGCTAAAGGAGACAGCTCAGGTGGAGCCCTCGCCGCTGCCTGTTTAGCTAAAGAATCTGCCTGATTATTCCATTCACAGTGTTCTCCTGTCCTTTGATGTGCTTTACATTTAACAACTGCTATTGGTACTGCTTGAGTATGTTTAATTGCTAGCATTTCCTGAAGCAACATTAACAGAGACAAATGTTGTACTGCCTTCCCACAACCCTGTTAAAATCCTGTCCTGTCCCACGTTTGTAAATATTCTGTTACAGTGTTCACTGCATATTCGGAATCAGAAATGATTGTCACAGGATCTGAAATGGTTAAAGCAATAGCTAACAGTACTGCCAACAATTTGGCAGACTGGGAAGTGTAATATCTAGGAGAGAGTGATTGTATCACTCTCAATCCTTGATACTCTGTGCTCCCTTTTTCCACTACAGCTACCCCTATTCCTATGGGGTTATGTTGGGGACCAAGCGCTGAGCCATCTACATATATCTGCCTTCCTCCTTCAATGGATGTATCCTGCACATATGCCCTATCTTTCCCCACCTGACAAACATGTCCTGGATCTAGTTGCTCCTGAATCAATCGCTTATAGGGCAACCTTGTAGATAGAGGAAGGAAAGTTATATATGGAGCATTTAGAGTGGCTAGATATTTAGCCATCCTTTGTGCTGTAAATCCTGTTCTGGGAGCACCTAAAAGTGCTGGGACTTCATGGGCGGTATGTATCTCAACTAAATCTCCAATCCATCTTTCTGCTGCTTTTACTACAGATGCACAGGCAACAATTACCTGCTCACACATAGTAAAATTCTTTTCAGTTTCAGAATATGTGCCTGAAAGAAATGCAAGGGGACCTCTCCCTCCCTTGTCCTCCTGAGTCACAACGGCTGTCCAAACCTGGTCATCCTGGGTGACATGAATGACCAAAGGTCGACCAGGTATAGGGCTATCTAATGGCTGAGCTGTTATTATATCCTGAATCAAACTCTACACCCGTGCCCATTCCTCAGGGGATACTACCACTGCTTTCTTCCCATCTTTAGGTCCCATGCCCTTCAACAATTTCCTTAAACCTGCTGTTCTTGCAGTATAATGGGGCGCCCAATGCCTACAAAAATTCAATTGCCCTAGGAGTGTATGCACCTGGGTTACTGTCTGGGGTTTTGCTACTGCCCTTAACCCTGTCTGTCTTTCTTCTGCCACTCTCCTCCCATCTCTTGACACCTTCTGTCCAAGGAAAACTACCTCCTGCTGACACATTTGGACTTTTTTCTTACTAACCTTGTTGCAGGAGATCTATTATCTATTCGAAGTCTGTCCCTCCAACCCTCAGATGAAAACACAGAGACAGACTGGTATGCAAACACATGCTGTTTATTGTGCGCACAGTCTCAGGCAGAGGCGGCACCCTTAACAAAACGATCTGAGCCCCGAAGGACGTCATACATTGCCTTATATACAGTACATTTTCAAAAATCCTTCTACCTTCTCATTCGTCTCAGGTATCCCCTGTCCACCAATCAGTAGCCCCAGGGGGGGGGGGGGGAATGAGTTATCATAAAGCATTCCTGAGTGACCTGTCCAAACTGGTATGCTCTGGTCTGCTGGTTTCTGGGCGGGGGGTTATTGTGCTCGGGTTTGTTTCACCGCAGCTCAGGCCTGGGGGTGGGTGCCTACTGAAACCTCTATGTCTTCTCTTAGCAAGCTGATTATTATGTAAAAACCTCATGGCTTGGGGGGGGGGGGGGTTACCCACAGCTATCTCCCTGGCTGCCTCAACTTTATAGCCCTGTGCCCCTAAAACCTGTAACAAATCCCCCATAGCTTCCTCATGCTTCTCCAGTGTGTCTGTGCATAACATAAGATCATCCACATATTTCAACAAGGTCACAGAGTTCCCTTCCCATCTCTCTCTAAAATCTTGCAGATCCTGACTCAAAACTCTTAAAAATTGAGGGACTCTCTACATAGCCATGTGGTAGTCGGGACCAGGTGTACTGCTGTCCTTCATACACAAATGCAAATAATTCCTGGGAAGCCTTGGCTAAAGGCAGGGTCCAGAAGGCATTGCTTAAATTCACCACAGAGAACCACTCATACAGGGGACTGTCTACTGTCCACATTCCCACTGGATCTGGTACTACTGGGAACTCCACTACCACCATTTCATTCAACTTTCTCAAATCCTGAACCAACCTCCACTTACTATTAGGCTTACGTACTGGGCATATCGGGGTGTTATAGGGGCTCCGAGTTCAGTATAAAACTCCTTGCTTCACCAATTCTTTTACCTGCTCTCTGATTCCCCTGCAAGCTTCTGCTGACAGAGGATACTGCTTCACCCTTGGCCCTTCACACCCCTCCTTAAGAATAATCTCCACTGCTTTTACCTCCCGATGTAATCCCACATCTAGATCATTTACTGCCCATACCTTCGGGGGGGGGGGGGGGCCTGATCCTACCTCCCAGGATTTCTCAGATCCCAAACTGAACTGATGCCATTGATACCGAAAGTATTCATGTGGCTCCAGATCGGGAAAGAAATCCTCTTCCTTAACTGTTCCTGTTAAAAAGAATCCCTGTAAAGGATATTCTTCTCCTTCTATTTCCCCTCTCATCTCCACTTGGTGCTTCAAAAGCCAAATCAGGTCCTTTGAAGTGCTCCCCCCTCTCCGAAATACTACTGTTACCCACCATATGTCCTCACAGCCCTCTATATATCCTATTGCATACACTGCTCCACATTCCTCTTGATATAGAGTGAGGAGTGGCCTAGTGGTTGGGGCAAGTTACTTCAGGCTGAATGGTCAGGGGTTCAAATCCCATTAGAGGACAACAACCTTGGGCTAGAAGGACTGGGGTTTCTAGTCCTACAGGTGCCCCTTGTGGTCTTCAGCAAGCTACTTAACCATCCATTGCCCATGTTCCCTGTAAGTATTAGTGTATGTGTCTCATATCCTCTCATGTTAAATGCTTCCCCCCCCAATTGTGTTGTGACCACTTTGATTGAAGGATAAGGTGGTATGCAAAACTGTCTAAATAATTAAGGGACAATACCTGAACATGCTTAATTCCTGTCTCCCACCTCTCTGGGCACTGCAAAAGTGACCCCATTATCTGGTGGCAAGGTTTTAAATTCACCACCTTATCTCCCCACACCTGAACTACCAGCTGCTGCAAGTGTTCTGCTGATTCTTTGTCTAGAATACATACTGGATTCTGTTCTTCCCACCGGTGTGCCTGGGGGGTTCTTAACTTCGGTGGCAAAATAACTGGGCACATAGTACATAGTATCTAGATGTCAAATTTCCCCATCAAATCCATTCCCAAAAGATTGGCCAGTGACTCTGGTGCATATAGGAGGGGGCTACCACCTTAAATCCTTCTATCACAATTTCTAAAGGTTGGGTGTAACTCAGACTTTTGGATTCCCCAGTAAATCCTTAATTTCTTTCCTGATAAAAGGAATGGCCCCTCTCCTTCTGCCTCTATGGTGGACACAGTGGCTCCAGTGTCCAAAATGAACACTGTTTCCACATCCCCGACCCTAGCCTTAATGTAAGGGTCAGCTTTACCAATTTGTGCCACCAAAGGGTACTGTCCTAGTCAGTATTGCTTCTCCCCTTGTCTCCCTCGATCGCATTCCCTGCTAAAATATCCCTGACGTCCACAGTTCCAGCATATGGGTCCTTTTCTCATAGATCTTCCTCTTCCCCTATCTCTGAACTCTTCATCCCGCCGCCCGGGACCCTCCACATGAGTTCCTACAGGGCGCTGGTATCTTCTCCTCTCTTCTCCTGCCCCTCTATACATGACCTCTGCTAGCTGACATCCTAACTCCTCCACTTATGGCCCAATGTCGGAACCTCTGCTCCTTGGGCACCTTTTTCTTTGTTTTCTTTTGTGCTGGCCCTTTGCTTCACAAAATGATCAATGTGTGATAAAATAACATTCCAGTTCTTATGTGGCAATCCCACTGCTCCCTCTAAAGCCCTCTGCACCTCCGCCGGCAAGCCGGCTTTCGTTATCTGGAAAAACACAGCAAGTCCAATTGCATCCCAAGGATGCCCATTCTCATGCTGCCAAGTCTGTTGTATTTCGCTCACCCACTCATAAACTCCTTGTCCCTCTTTCCAAGTCATAGAAGCCACTACCCCAAAATCCTGCACATCTGGGTACAAGACCCAAACAGCTCCCCACAAACTCTGCCTATATTGAGCCATTCCAGCCCCATCAAACCAGTGATCCTGCAGGGTGACAGCCGGCAATCCTGCTAGCCTAAATACCTCCTCTGTTCTCCCCTGAATTAACCTGGCCAAAATACCTTTCAGATCACCGAGGGCAATCTGATGTCCTGCAATACATTCCTCAGACTTCGCTATCCAAGAGATAGCTGCTCTTACTAAGGGGGGTAATGCCCTAGCCACATTTTCCATATGCATAAAGCTCCATGGTACATATTTTACTAAAGGTGGATTCCTTGCTGCTCCTGGATTTGGGTTTAACACCAGGGGCAATGCTTTTACTAACGGTCCCTTCTTTTCATATTTTTCCCATATGTCCAACCCTTCCTTCATATATTTGGAGTCCCACTGAGGGTCCTCCATACCCCCTACAATGCATTTCCTAGCCAAATCCATATCCTGGGGTTCAAAACTACCCTGTCTCAGCCATGGAGAGAGATGCAAAGATAGACCCTCTGTCCATCTTGCCAATCACTCCACTTCCACACATACTGCCCACTCTTCTTTGTCCTGCACTTCTTCACAAGGGGTTAAATTTGCCTTAAGAACATAAGAACATAAGATATGCCATACTGGGTCAGACCAAGGTCCATCAAGCCCAGTATTCTGTTTCCAACAGTGGCCAATCTAGGTCATATGTACCTAGCAGTTTCCCCAAGAGACACAGGTTCCACAATGCTTGTATTGGTTCAAGCATTGATATCCTGGGTCCCTTCTTAATAATGGTTTATGGACCTTTCCTCCAGGAACTTGTCCAAACCTTTTTTAAACCCAGCTCCACTAACAGCCCTTACTACATCCTCCGGTAACAAATTCCAGAGTTTGATTACACGTTGAGTGAAAAAATATTTTCTTTTGTTAGTCTTAAATAGTTTACCCTGTAGCTTCATTGCATGCCCCCTAGTCTTTCTATATTCTGATAAGGTAAACAATCGATCTACGTTTACCCGTTCCACTCCGTTCATTAATTTATAGACTTCTATCATATCTCCCCTCAGCCGTCTCGAGCCCTAACCTTGTTAGCCTTTCTTCATAGAGTATCCTTCCATCCCCTTTACCATTTTGGTGGCTCTTCTCTGAACCTTTTCTAAAATCGCTATATCCTTTTTAAGATATGGCAACCAGAATTGCACACAATATTCAAGGTGCGGTCTCACCATGGAACGATATAGAGGCATTATAATATCTTTTGTTTTATTTTCCATTCCTTTCCTTATCATACCTAGCATTCTATTTGCTCTCTTGGCCGCTGCTGCACACTGGACCGAGGGTTTTAAAATGGTATCCACAATGACGCCTAAATCTTTTTCCTGGGTGGTGGTTCCTAATGTGGAACCTTGCATCGTGTAACCATAGTTTGGGTTGTTCTTCCTTAGGTGCATAACCTTGCACTTGTCCACATTAAATTTCATCTGCCATTTTGATGCCCAGTCTTCAAATTTATCAAGATCCTCTTGCAATTTTCCACAATCCTCTTGGGTTTTAACAACTTTAAATAGTTTTGTATCATCTGCAAATTTGATAACCTCACTCGTTATTCCACTTTCCAGGTCATTAATGAATATGTCAAAAAGCAGCGGACCCAGCACAGATCCCTGGGGTACACCACTATTCACCTTTCTCCATTGGGAACATTGGCCATTTAGCCCTACCCTCTGCTTTCTATCTTTTAACCAGTTCCTGATCCACAATAGTACACTGCCTCCTATCCCATGACTCTTTAGTTTTGCCAAAAGTCTCTGATGAGGGACCTTGTCAAAGGCTTTCTGAAAGTCCAGATACACTATATCAACAGACTCACCTTTGTCCACCTGTTTATTCACTCCTTCAAAAAAACATAACAGATTATTAAGATCTTCCTTGTCTAAAGCCATGTTGGCTTTCTCCAATTAGGTCATGACTATCTACATGCTGAGTAAGTTTATTCTTTATGATGTTTTCTACCATTTTTCCCGGTACTGATGTCAGGCTCATCGGTCTGTAGTTTCCCAGATCACCCCTGGAACCCTTTTTAAAAATTGGTGTTACACTGGCGATCCTCCAATCTTCAGGTATTAGAGATGATTTTAATGATAGTTCACAGATTACTAACAGCAGGTCTGCAATCTCATATTTCAGTTCTTTCAACACCCTTGGATGTATACAATCTGGCCCAGGTGATTTGCTACTCTTCAGTTTATCTAATAGTTGTAATACATCTTCCCGATGTATCGATATTTCCTTCAATTCTTCCGCACCTTTAAATACCACTTCAGTCATGGGTAACATCCCTACATCTTCCTCAATAAAGATCGAAGCAAAGAATTCATTCAGTCTCTCCGCTATCGCCTTGTCGACTCTTAGTGCTCCTTTAACCCCGTTATCATCTAATGGACCAACTGACTCTCTCACGGGTTTTTTGCTACGAATGTACTTGAAAAGGTCTTTATTTCGCGTTTTTGCTTCCGCAGCAAGCTTCTTCTCAAATTCTCCCTTTGCCTGCCTTATCAATGCCTTGCATTTGACTTGCCAGTGCTTGTGCTGTTTCCAGGTTTCGTCGTTTGACTCTTTTTTCCATTTCCTGAAAGATGCTTTTTTGGCAACAACAGCCTCTCTGACCTCACCTTTAAACCATGCTGGCAATTTTTTGGACTTCCTTCCACTTTTCTTAAAGCGTGGAATACAGCTGGTCTGGGCTTCCAAGATAGTATTTTTCAACAACACCCAAGCTTGATGTACGTCTTTAACCTTTGCAACTGCTCCTTTTAGTTTTTTCTTAACTGTTTTCCTCATTTTATCATAGTCTCCCTTTGGAAAGTTAAAAGGTAGTACTGTGGATTTCCTTACTATCCCTCCTCCACTAATTAAATCAAAGGCGATCATGCTATGATCACTATTGCCAAGTGGCCCCTACAACCTTATCTCTTGCACTAGATCTGGTGTTTCACTAAGGACTAGGTCTAATATGGCTTCCCCTCTGGTCGGTTCATGAACCAGCTGCTCAAAGAAGCAGTCATTTATTTCATCTAGGAACTTTATCTCCCTAGCATGTCCTGACGTGACACTGACCCAGTCGATACCGGGCTAATTGAAATCACCCATTATTATTACTGCGCTGTAACTTTTGTTAGCTTCTTTGATTTCTTTGAGCATTTCATCATCCATTTGGTCATTCTGGCCAGGCGCTGGATAGTACACCCCCACTGCCATCGCCTTCCCCCTTTTACATGGAATTTCAATCCATATAGATTCTACAGCAGATTTTGTTTCCTGCAAAACTTTAATCCTTTCTGACTCAATGTCCTCTCTAACATAGAGTGCAACCCCTCCACCAATTTGATCAGCTCTATCATCACGATATAGTTTGTACCCAAGTATCACAGTGTCCCACACACATTCATTCTCTCCTGACTCCTTGATGTATCTAAAGCCTGCAGCCACTTATCAGCTGTCAAAGTAACCCTGGGGAACCCCTGTGAGTTTTTTTCCAGTCTCTCTAAGCTCCATTCATGTCTCTGTCTCCTTCCCTCTGACTTAAGGGAAGTGGATAGTAAATCCATATCATATACCGGCTTCCTAAGATTCTGTATCTCCCTTTCTACCTCTCTCAGCTCCTGAGTTAATTGTCTCATCTCCTTTTCCCCTGGGGACAGCTCCACCTTGGTGGATTTCAATGTTCCCTCTACCCTCATCCACTGGGATTCTGCTTCTTGTTGAACCCTATTCCTACTTTCTAATCTCTGCAGCTCTCTCTGGGCTTCCTGATAGGAAGTCTCTGCTGGCTGAATGGGTGCACTAGGCTGCTTTTCCCTAGCTCCACGGGAGACGTCTACTGGCGTCTGCACTGGCGGCTGCTGGTAGCCATCAGCCACCAGTCCATGCAGAGCAGAGGCACGCTCTTGACCTGTAAGCATCAAGATTTGTACTGCTGGGGTATAAGGTGGAGGCAATGTATTTTTATTCTCCTCCGGCCTTCCTAACTTAGCCCAAAGTTTTAAACATGGCATATGTTTCTCTCTGCTTTTTGCTTTTGGTTTGGTGGCTTCTATCCAAATCTGGACATCTGCCAGACTGTTCCTGTCTTCTGCCCCAAATTGTGGCCAAGGTTTAGTCAGTCCCTGCATTCCTTTCACCCATTTCCAGTGGCACTCCTTCACTAATTTCCTATCCAGCTCTGGCACCTCCTTTAATAGGCGCCCTAAGGGGGAATCCTCAGGGATCTCTGTTGTGTCCTTGCTCCATCCCATATTAAAGTGTTCTCTTTATAGAAAAAGAGAGGGAAAACCAGCAAGACAGCAACTGACCAAGGGCAAACATGTCCATGAGTGTGTGTCCCATGGTGCCACAATGGACATTACCCAGCAAGTACTCCAAAGGGCACATAACATTGGCAGGCATTGCCAGGGGGAAGCGTGGATGTCTATGTAGGCACTCCTACCCCATATCACGCACCATAGGCAGCCGCCTACAGGCACACTAGATGGCCTGGCACTGCGCACCACCAGCACCACCGGCATAAGGGCATGTCAGCATGGCGGCAGAGGGGTGCTGGTGGTGGAGGGGGCAGTGGCATCTGCCCACAGCAGACCAAGGCCAACCCTGTTTAGGTGGGTGCCGTGCACTGCAACAGACAAGGCCTGTCTGACGAACAGTAATGGTATCCCCAGGGAATGACCTGCCTCTGTGGCAACAGTTTGGTGCAGTACACACAGCCAGTGTGTTCAGGGGTAGAAGGTCACAGGTTCAAGTCCCAGCTGTGACTCCTGAAGACCATGTCCCTATATTTTACCCAGTACTAAACCATGGTAATAAAGAAGGAACCTTTATTGCAGATAAAATAAACATGCCATAAACGCTTATATTTACCCTACAGAGCACATACACCATAGACATGTGCAGTCCCTAGAGCAGAGGTCCCCAACTGCAGTGCTGGAGGGCCAAACGCCATTCAGGTTTCATGCTGTCCCTAAGAAATATGCTTGAGATGCATTTGTATGCACCGTCCCCACTGTATGCAAATGTATCTCATGCATATTCATTAGGGACAGCATGAAAACCTGAATCGTGTTGGGCCCACCAGGACTGGAGTTGGGAACCTCTGCCCTAGAGCATATGCCAACAGGGGCACAAACACCCACACCCACAGACTCCACTATCCAAAGCCTCATGGAGAGTCAGGCTGTTGGACCCTGCGCAGAGCAGCATCTACCAATACTAGCACCTGCATACCTTAGCAATGCCATCATAAAAATGGAAATACGTTCCACATATATCAAAAGGTTGCTATGATCAATGTCAGGTAACAGATCCTACATTAAACACAA
The DNA here is from genome assembly GCA_033557465.1 of Ichthyophis bannanicus. Taxonomy (NCBI): domain Eukaryota; kingdom Metazoa; phylum Chordata; class Amphibia; order Gymnophiona; family Ichthyophiidae; genus Ichthyophis; species Ichthyophis bannanicus. The sequence continues at coordinate 138,396,296 of CM066031.1, read as the reverse complement.
TTTGTTAACAGAGATTCATCATAACAACCTTTTGATATATGTGGAACGTGTTTCATATTTTGTTACTGACAGTGTTTACCACCCCAGAGAGTGACCCTAACAGTATTGAATACCATAGCAATGTCTACACTGTGCCCAGGACTGGTGTGGAGGCCAGGGCTGCCAACCACCTCTCTCTTTGCACAATGCTGACATAGGTGTGGGAGCGTGTGTATGTCTACCCAGTGTTTTGTGGCTAACTACACCTTACCGAGCCCCCAATGCTTACACTGTCTCCAGTGTTAGCCTGCCAATGTGCTAAATGAGGAGCAAGGTATTGTGGGTATGGCCCAGAAAAAGCGATCTGGGCAGGATGCATCTTCACAGGACATAGGGCAATGACTGGGACATTGTAGTGCGTGACCACCACATGCACGGACAGGGTGGCCACAGCATGTCATGCTGGGAGGTCACTCCCACCCTGACTGAGCAGTGATCATGGCATGGCTAGGTTCCCCCATAGTGCTATACAGTATTTCTCTCAAATGATATCTATGAGTTTTCTTTTCTGGGGCCCAATCACTGACATACTTGCTTGGTGTGTGTGCTCACATCCCATTTTTGGGTGCACACAGTTCTTCCAAGAACATGCACTATATACTAGCTAGCAGACTGTCTGCAGTTAGCATGTGTATGGCTGGAACACCGTGTGGGGTGCAGCTGGTGGAGACTGACTGTGCCCTCTGCTGGTGAATGTCAGATAGTGGTGGGGGGCAGCTGTGCTTTTCCAGACCTACTGCCTGTCTGCCAGTGCCCTATGTGATGCATACAGATCTGCATTGACTGCCCTGTAGGGTGCCTATTCCCCAGCAGGACTAGGGTTGATGGTCCTCTCTACTGCTACCATTGCAGAGATGTAGGATATGGATCTGTTGGTGGGAGATCCTGTCCCCCACCCTGACCCACAGAGGGCGGGTTGGGTGGTGCTACATAATCCGCTTTTGGGTCCAAACACTACCCTTCCCTTATAGCATGTGATCATGGCAACCGCACAGGATATGCACTATTCTGGGTGCGTCATTGTCCACAAGGGCTAAACATGACTGGGTAATACAGATAGACACAAGCATAACCTAGGCGTGTCTGCAAGGACTACCTATCACATACTGGCACTGATGGGGGACCTGCAGCACAGTCTATCGCAGCCATGCCTTGTACTGCGGACCTGGTGCTGGGCGCCCCACCTCACCCTCAGGGTGAGCACAGGAACTGCACAGTGTCACAGTCTGTAGCTACTCTGTGTCAGTAACACACACAGTCAGTTTCCCCTACCAGGCCAGGGTGCTATAGAGGCGCATACCCCATCTTGTGATCAGATGTAGGCTGCTGATCTGCATGTGCAGTGCATCATGGGTACGGGTGGGTAACCACAGCAGACAGTTTTTGTGGTGACCTGCAGTCTTTCTGTAGCCAGCCAGCTGTGTGTTAGATGCTGTAGCTCACTGGTTGCTTCAGTGATTGTGGAAGCAGAGGTCATGGGTTTGATCCCACAGTGGTGTTATGTAAGAAGACTGTCTGAGGCTTTTCCTTTTAATTTAAATCAGTGCTGCCAGCAAAAACACCCTCACAGTGCCATAACCTAAGGTTCCTCATAAGGCGCCCTATAAAACTCCCTATAGGGCACATTATAAGGTGCCTTGGCAGACAGGGCACTTTATAATGTGCCCTATGGAGTGCCTTATAGGGCCCCTTATGCGGCACCTTAGGTTACGGCACTGTGAGGGTGTTTTTGCTGGCAGCACTGATTTAAATTAAAAGGAAATGCCTCAGACAGTCTTCTTACATAACACCACTGCAGGATCAAACCCATGACCTTTACCTTTGCAGTCATTGCAGTAACCAGTGGGCTACATCTTTATAGCTTTTAACAATGCGCTGGCATAAACTTAGTGTTAACGTGCGTTAGTGTGCCACAGCGCACACTATCGCACGATACCTATTCCTTGCAACCTTCCCTCCGGAACGCCCACTACCTTATATGGCATTCTTCACATTAACGCTGCAACTAGCGCCGGTAACATTAAGACGGTTTAGTAAACATACCCCATAGTTCTGAGATTGTATTCGCACAAGGCATTTACATGGAAACTTTAAGAAGAACAAACCCCCCAACTGGACTACCCCAGGCTTAAGTAGGAGGAATTCTTTCCATCTCAGCTGAGTTTTCCAGGCAAGTCTAGAAACATAGCAACCAGCAATCCTTAAAGAAAACAGAGCATTTCTTAAAATATAATTTAAAGAGCCATTCTCGATCAGACAACAAAGCCAAGGAAATTAACAAAGTTGCAGGGACTACTATTTCGTTATCAGAAGACTCAAGGCTATTTGAAATATTTAGAATATCAACATGTTGTAAATCATGTGTGTCACTCTGCAGACTCTCAACTGAAACTTTTTTTTGAGTTGGTATATAATACACTTTAGAAAGAGGAGGATGTGATTCAGGTGGCACCCCTAGAACATCCTGCAAACATATATAACATATATAACTTCAACATATCCCTCGCTGGAACTAAAGGGGAATGTGGAAAATTCAGTAAATGCAAATTAGTAGAACAAACTGGTTCTCAAGTAATTGAGTTTTAAATTTCAAGGTAGATACATCTTTCGCAATTACAGAAATCTAAGGGGTATGTTTACTAAACTGCGGTAATCGTGAATAACGCACGTTGTAAGATGTTAACACTCGTTAGCGCGTGATAACGCGTGTTATCACGCACTAACGAGCGTTAACGTCATACAACGTGCGTTATCACGTGCTAAGGAGCGTAATGCTCTGCGGCGCGGTAAAACACCGCAGAAGGTGGAGAGAGGGCGACGAGAAGGGGTCAATGGGTGGAGAGTGGGCGGGGAGAGGCTCCCTTCACACTAACGCGCTGATTTTCAGAGCTGAATTCCAACGCGAATGAAAACCTGCCGTTAAAGGCATATTAAAGGGGAGAGAAACCATTTAAGTGTCAGCAATGTACAGCCCAGGCAGCGAAACCAAACAAAGTGATAAGTGTGATACATGTGCACAGAACAAAAGGGCACAGAAACACTGAAAATGACCCCAACAAACTGGAAAAAAACAATAACCAAGCTGGTCAATAGTGGTATCAATGAGAAACATCAACCCCTCCCCCCCCCCCGAGTAAGCTCCATAGAACAGATATAAATCGTGGAAGGGTCTATACTGTGTCCCCATACAAGGTGAATGGGCCCACAGTGAAATAGCGCTGCTCAGGGTTTTCCCCACCATCAGAAAGGGTTCCTATGGCGTGCACATGTCCTGCAACAGCAGGGTGGGCATGTCGGGACAGCAACTGGACAGATGCCGGAGAAGGGGATAGAGAGGGCCGCAGGCGGCACATGCTGTGGTGCAGCTGGGCCACAGTGCGGACTAGGGCGATGCCTAGGTGGCCCATATGAATGCTGAAACAGCAGAGCAGCCAGACAGCAACTGCTGAAGGCCCAACATGGGCACGAGTGTGTTTCCCAAAGTGTCACAGGGGATAGTACCCAACAGCAACCCCCAAGGGCACGGAACATTGGCAGGCAGGGCTGGGGGGGGAGCATGGACATCTATGCAGGCACCCCTACCCCAGAACCCGCACCATAGGCAGCCGCCTACCTGCACACTGGATTGCCTGAAACTGCGCACCACCAGCTCCATCAGCAGAAGGGCATGTCAGCATGGTGGCTGAGGGATACTGGTGGTGGAGGGGGCAGTGGCAGCTGCCCAGAGCAGACCGTGGCCTAGCCCTGTGTAGGTGGGTGCCATGCACTGCAACAGACAGGCCCTGTCTGACCAACAGTCATGGTATCACCAGGGAATGCACCACCTCTGTGATAACATGGTGGTGCAGTGCACAAAACCACTGTATTCAGAAGCAGAAGGTCACAGGTTCAAGTCCCAGCTGTAGTTTCCACCAACCCAGTCCTCATATTTTACCCACTACTATAACGTGCTAATACAGACAGAACCTTTTTTGCAGATGACGTAAATATGCCCAAAACACCTACATTTTACCCTACAGAGCACAGACACCATAAACATGCCCATTACCTAGAGCAGATCCTCCCAAATGCAGTCCTGGAGGGCCAAACACCCATTCCGGTTCCATGCTGCCTCTGATAAAGATGCCTGTGCTGCATTTCTATGCGCCACCCCCATGGTATGCAGATGCATCTCATGCATATTCATGAGGGACAGCATGAAAACCCGAACAGTGTTTGGCACCGCAGGACTGGAGTTGGGAACCTCTGCCGTAAAGCAGCAGCCAACAGGGGCAGACACACCCGCACCCACAGGCCCCATTATCCAAAGCCTCCTAGAGAGGCAGGACTTTGGGCTCTGCGTGCATCTCCCAATACTAGCACTTGCATACCTTAGTAATGCCACCTTAAACCTGGGAATATGGTACACATCTATCAAAAGGTTGCTATGATTACTGCAGAGCTACTCAATTCCAGTCCTGGTGGCCCGCAACCCTGCAGGTTTTTGGGATATCCCTAATGATATGCATGAGATATATATGCATTAGAGATAACCTGCCAACCTGACTGGTGTTTGGCCCTCCAGGGCTGGATTTGGAGACCCCTGCCTTACACCTCTGTCATTTAAGATTGTAAGTGGGCAAGGTGCAGATGTCCAAGACATCTAAAAGGTTAGAATTTGTCACATTCCTCCTTGCTTCTCACCACCACCAAAATTTTGTCTGTTAGACAACTTTTTGGTGGTGTTGAGAATCTAGGAGGAATGTGACACATTCTATCTACCCTTTTGATGTCTAGAACATCTGTACCTTGCCCACTCACAATCTTAAATGACAGAGGTGTAAGGCAGGAGTCTCCAAATCCAGCCCTGGAGGGCCACAAACCAGTCAGGTTGGCAGGCTATCTCTAATGCATATATATCTCATGCATATCATTAGGGATATCCCAAAAACCTGCAGGGTTGCGGGCCACCAGGACTGGAATTGAGTAGCTCTGGATTACTGGCAGATAGCAATACCTAGGTTAAGTACAAGTGTTTTCTGAGTGAGCTGCAGCATAGCAACCTTTCTGATGTCTGTGGAGTGTGCTACAGGTCTTGTGTCTGACAGTGTTTACCAACCTGGGGAGTGACCCCTACAGTATTGCGTACCATAGCCATGCCTGCACTGTGCCCAGGACTGGTGTGGTGGCCTGGGCTGCCCAACACCTCTATAGTTGCACAATGCTGGCATAGGTGTGGGGAGTGTGTGTCTGTCTATCCAGTGTGTGGTGGCTGCCAACACCCTCCACAGCCCACACTGCTAGCACTGTTGCCAGTATTGGCCTGCCAATGTGCATAATGACGAGCAAGCTATCGTGGGAATAGCCTGGATAGGGTGGCCTGGCCTGGCCACGTCTGCACAGGGCATAGGGCAATGGCTCGGACATTGTAGTGCCCGGTACCACCTGCACGGACAGGGTGGCCATAGCATGTCCTGCTGGGAGGTCACTCTCACCCTGACTGTGCAGTGACCATGGCATGGCTAGGTTCCCCAATAGTGCTATAATAGCATTTTGCTCATGTGATATTTATGGGTTTTCTTTTGGGGCCCAATCACTGACTTATCTGCTTGGTGTGTATGCTGATATCCCCGTTCTGGGTACATGCATCTCCTCCAGGACCATGCACTATGGACTAGCTAGCGGCCTGTCTGCAGCTAGTATGTGTCTTGCTGGAACACCTTGCAGGGTGCAGTGGCTGGAGGCCTGCTGCTGGAGAATGTCAGATAATGGTGGGGGGCAGCTGAGCATTTCCAGACCTGCTGTCTGTCTGCTATTGTGTTATGGATGTGTGCTGCTCTGCATTGCCTGTCCTGTAGGGTGTTTGATTCCTAGCAGGACTGGGGTGATGGTCCTCTCTACTGCCACCATTGCAGGGGGGTAGGAAGTGGATCTGTTGGCGGGGGATCCTGTCCCCCCACCCTGAGCACCAGAGGGTGCGTTGGGTGGTGGTATGTAATCTCCCTGTGGGTCCCAGCACCCCCATTCACTTACATCATGTGACCATGGCACCCACACAGGGTATGCACATTTCTGGGTGCATCATAGTCCACAAGGGCTAGATGTGATATACAGATGAACACAGGCATATCCTAGGGGTGTCTGCAAGGACTACCTATCACACATTGGCACTGATGGGGACCTGCAGCATAGCCTATCTCAGCAAAGCCAGGTGCTGTGAGAATGGTGCTGGGTACCATACCTCTCCCTCAGAGTGAGCACAGGACCCACACACTGTGACAGTCTTTAGCTACTCTGTGCCACTAACACACCGTCGGCACCCCCTACCAGGCTGAGGTGCTGTGGGGTGCATACCCCATCTTGTGATCATCTGTTGACTGCTGATTTACATGTGCTGTGCATCCTGGGTACGGATGGGTTGACCCTATCCTGGTAACCACAGCAGAATGTGGGTGTGGTGCCGTGCAGTCCTCCTGTAACCAGCCAGGTGTTTGTTAGCAGCTCAAGCCCACTGGTTACTTCACTGCCCGTGGAGCCAGAGGTCATGGGTTCAAAACCCACAGTGGGGTTCATCGATAGGCCTGTCTTAGGCATTGTCTATTTGTATTGTATATTAGTGCTGCCAGCAGAACCACCCTCAGGGTACTGTCACCTTAGGGTGGCTCATAGGGCGCCTTATATGGCGCCCTATAAAGTGCCTTATAAGGTGCCTTATATGGTGTCCTATGGGGACATTATAGGATGCCTTGGCACTTTATAATGTGCCCTATGGAGTGCCTTCTAGGGTGCCTTATGTGGCACCTTAGGTTACACACTGTGAGGGTGTGTTTGCTGGCAGCACTATTAAAGTACAACTAAACTTCCTCACAGCCCAATACTTAACCCTTTCCAGGCCAAGCCCAAAACTTTCGGGATCCGAACATCTGCCTAAATATTCCTATCAAATGGTATATAATACATGACCATGGCAGAGGGAACGTCACTATTGGAACATATTGAATAAGATAGGTACAATTTTCCTGCCATATGCAAACATTAATCTGGCTGCAGAATGTGGATTAAAATATTATAGTAGGCTTTCAAAGGGTTACACATGATGCCTCAGCCAGCCTTCTTCAGTAGGCATACTGGGGAATCGAACCCATGACCCTTGCATCATTGGTCAGTGTAGTAACCATTGTGCTACAGCTCTATTTCTGTATTTGGGTGTCTGCGTGCCTTCTTACGCTTAACGCGCAGTAACGCGCCCTGTAACGATCGTTGCTGTGCGGCGCCTTACAACGCGCGGTATTGCGCGTTATCGGTAACGATGTACCGCCCATGTCCTTTTTTGGCTTTCCTTCCACTAACGCGGCTCCTAACGCGAATCACACTAACGCAGTTTAGTAAACATACCCCTAAGTGTCGTGTTTCTGAACCTCTACTTGCAATGTCCCAACTGATTCTTTAACTAAACCAAGTTCGCTGGCATTAACCTGTGATGACTTAGCATTAGCTTGAACTTGAGATACTATCCCATTCATCTGCTGTACCAATACTTCACCCAATGAGGAAATCGCTGTCCAAATTGACTTGAAAGAAAAAGTAGTAGTATGCTCCAAAGTAAAGGAAACTGTAGGCTCCAAGCTAGGACCGATAACAATCCCAGCAGACTCGGTGGATCCTCGACCAGCTTCCGCCAGGGCATGCCTCTATCCTTCTCCTTCCTCATCCATCTGGTCAGAGACACCTTCCACTGCCAAGACAAAAACTGTAAATGCCGGCTTCCCCACCTTGACAAATTCATCTAAACTGCTTCCTTCCAAATGCACCATGTCTCCCGGCAAGGGGCCAGGCTGACAGAGATAGCCGAGTGAGTAGAACCATCGGTCAAAGAGGGAGGCAACCACAGCTCCGGCAAAAGATCACACCCGAAGGAGGATGCCTAACTCTCCCTGATGCCACAAAGCCCAAAAAAGTGCTGGATTGCTCCTGTGGACTCTCCACACACAGCACAAAAGCATCCATAGAGCCAGGAGTAGAAGTAAGCTCAAGGGAGGGAGCCTTGGCAAGTTCATGAGGTTCCTTGCGAGGCTTCCCTTTCCTTTTCGGCATCATGGTAAGTTGCATGTGGAGACACAACTGCCTATGCAGCCATCTTGGATCCCCTGGAATGGTGGATCTTTGAAGGGGCCCACCATTCATTGCAGGTTGACCTCTAAGTCAAACATTTCCTGTACAATGGCCAAATGTGACTGGTTGGGCCCTGTATGTGTCTGTGCAAAGGGATGATAAAACCATATCAGAAGTCATCTGTTAAATGCTTGGCATCAGTTCTCTTTGGGTGTATGTCTAGCCAGTAGTCCATAGCTCCAATGGTGTGGGGGCTCACTGAAAAACGGTGTTACTGCTTTTGTTGTGGCATGGCATTGGGCTGCAGCTTCCTGGTCCACTAGGAGGTAGAGTGGGGGGGGGGGGGGCAACACAATGGAGGCAACCATGTCGGTATTTGCAGTGACGAAAGGAACACATGCCTTTGTTGAAGCGTCTGCAAATGTCTCCCAATGCTGGTTTGCTTGTCCCGCCAATACTTTCCTTTGAAAGTTCTGCCCATATTTTATATTCATCCTCTAGAGTCATATCCTCACATCATCGGTGCTCCATGACATGCTGGGCCTCATTTCCATCTTGTCCCAGAAATGCTCGTCATATGAAAGCCATGTGTATCCCTCGTACTCCTTTGAAATATTTATGATTGTGTCAAGTTAGGCCAACATGTGTCCGAGTTGCCTGAGGTCCTTGCAGCAAATGATGCTGCTCAGACGAGCATACGATAAGGCCCAGTTGATAATATTATGTGGGATATAATGATCCACTGAGTATAGGAGATCACCCGGTTTTGCTCTTTTCTTGGGTTGCATCTTCAGCACCCTTCCAGGAGCCTGAAAATTTCAAAGTATTCTCTTCTGATGACCTTCTTCCTGAACAACTAGGGGACAGTCTCCCTCAATTCTGTGACACTGAGGTGCAGGGAAGAGTATGCGCTAGCAGTCCTGGCTCTCTCTGCCATAAAGGAAAAAGAGGAGGAAGAAGATGATGAAGATGAGTAGCTGGATAGTGAAGACAACCGTGACTGCCTGCATCTCCTCCTTCATTTTTGGAGGATTTTGATGATAGGGCCACAAGAGTGGGTGGGGCCGCTGGGGGAATAGGAGGGGCAGTAATGGAATGATTCTCATTTGCCATCACATGATCTGGGGGACCTAATGCACTTGTAGTAGCTGCTGCAGACATGCCACACTGCTGTTGTGATTGCTGAGTTCCTATGGACTGGGAGATTGCCGCAGGAGGCATTGATGTATTGCTGATGTGTGACGTGTTTTCAGTTGTGAACCAGTGTTGATCTGTGAAACGGGAATATTTTCATTTTCTGGGACGTGTGGCAATTGTGGTGCCTCCATTGTCGAGGACTGCTTGAGACAAATTGACTTGAAAAGCTGCTGAACATGGAGTGGTGCCCTCCGTTTTGGTGTCAACGATGCAAATGGCACCCACGCCTGCACAATGATCTATTGTGGCACCAGTGTCAACTCCTCACCGTGCTTAAAGATTGCCCACTGCTGCTGCTCCAACTTGAGGATGTAGAGCAGTGTCTTCTCTGCCTGTGGGGTGTCCAGGGCATATTGCTGTGTTGGCAGTGCTTTCAGGATGAACCTGGGGCACAAAAGATTGGGGAATGATGACACCCCAGGGCCTGCGAGTCTGGTGAGCAGTGGTCCGTGTTGTCATGTTGCCCTGGTTCATTGGTGCTGTGTGTTGGGTGGAGAGTTGCTATGGAGTATTCGCAGGTAACTGCATTAGAGCAGATGGAGATGTGTGCAGGAAGTTCATCTGGGCCTGGGTAGTCCATGCTTTGCCTGGGTGGTGGTGGCGGTGGAAAGTGGCCAGGACTACCTTCTGTGCAGTGGCTGCTCCTTTCCAAGGCACTGGAGTCTCAGGAGTGTCAACATATCTGCAGGGAAGTTCTTCCATCTGTCCATGCTTCATGGGTGTCTGCCTTGCACGGTGTCGAGGGCATGGTGGGGCAGCATGTGGGCTGGTTTGTTGCTAGCCTCTAGTCTAGGGGGAGGTGCATGCTTCCCTCTTCCGGGGACACCCTCGTGTTCAGTTCCCAGCAAGCGATGTGGGTGGGCTGTTAGGCTCTGTGGGGTGCTTTCTTGTCTGGGGGCACATTCTGGGCATGGCAGTGCAGCTGTTCTGTCCGCTTCCTCCCCCACACAATTCCACTTCCCAGCTCCTCCACCTCTACATGCTGATGGTGGACACTGTAGGTTCCCTTCCCTTGGTTCTGCTTACCAACTGCCAAGGTCAGGCTCAGAAGCAATCTGTCATCCAAGATGGCAAGGTTGGAAGAGAACCCTCAGTGTTTCATGCTGCCATTTTAGGGGCAGCTGCATCCACCTCAAGCCAGGTTTTGAGGAGCAGGGTCCTCAATGTAGGTACATTGCAGCAGCAACTCTTTTAGAGAAGGTAGGTAGGAATTGCAGCTATTGAAAAGGAGGATAGCTCTGCCCTGCTAATCTTTTATCAAGGCCATGACCTCGCCAAGGGTGATGTCACACCACAGCAAATGTCGCAATGTTCCAGTAGCGGCAGGAAGTTTTCCCACCCAGATTCTGGCAAGATTATGGCCCTGATTCACAGGGGGAGGAGAGGCAACCATGTTAAGCAGCAGGCCCATCGCACATGCACTCTGGCCCTTCCATTTTCCTGGATATTGACTCCTTGCTTCGTGTCGGTAGAGTTTAGATTATTCTTCCCAAAAATGCATAACATTGCACTTGTCCACATTAAATTTCATCTGCCATTTAAACTTCTCCTACATGTGTGTTATATAACTGTAATTTATGTATACCCAGAAAAATTTCCCCCTGTCCTGCTGAGTCCTACTGCTGTGATATCTCCTAAAACTGAATCCTGAATTGGGACTATGTTATTTGACTGTGAATGTTATATAGTCCCTGCTTAGAATGGACAGAACTCAGTGGTTCTCAGCTATGACAATGCAGCGTACAGAAACGAGGACATGAGGGAGGAAGGAAATGAGAAAGAAGGAACAGCTTCACTTCCTGAGCAGTGCTGCAAAGCTCCTTTTGCAGAGACTCTGAACACCACAAGAAGCAAACCCTCTGCTCCTCCCCTGCAGCCAGAGAAAGAATTTCCCAGTGTTGCCATTTCTGCGGTTTTCCCATTCAGTAGGGTGACGTTTTTGCCAGGGCCACTGGAAAATTTATAGGTTGCAGATTGCAGATTTTTGGGTTATTTCCTATGACGTTTGGGGTGAGAAAACAGTGGAAAATGGGGCAAAAATAAAAAGGCTAAAACATATCTGGAGCTGACTAATGAGATGAGGCAGGGTGGGAGTAATTGACTGCCAGAGTTCTGGAGGGTGGGGCCATGGGGCAGGGTTGCCATGGTCATACCAGATGGACTGCTAGATCCGCAAATCGGGGAAAGGAAAGGAGGGGTCAAGGGTGGGTCACTATTTTGGGCTAGTTTTTAACCCGTATTGCATTGGACATTTTTGGATCATCTGGGAGCACTGGACTTTCAGTTCATTTCTACTCCTGCAAACAGCAAAGTAGAGAGGAAAATGCATGCTGGAGCTACTGCTCAGGTAGGAGATTTTTCCCAGCTTCCTGCCCTCGATCTACAAACACTGCTGCAGCTTTCTAATCTGGGACACTGCAGAGTCAGGACCTGGGTCTGAAGGTCAGTCAGTGTTGCCCCAAGCACTTTGTATAACTGGCTTGTAGTTGCTATAACCCAGCTCTGGGACTGTGTGTTACAAAGAAACATGACCCCAAAAACACCCCAAAACGGTAATCAAAAAGTGACACCACAAAACAGGATACCGTTATGACCCCCGAGAATTTTATTAAATTTTTTTGTCGGACATAAATCGTGAGGGGGAGGCACTGAGAACCATCCCCCAGACACGATACATATCCCTTTTATTCAACCACAAAGGTTTTAAAAGTAACTCAATAATCAAAATAATTTCATCAAGAAAGAGAAATAGAACTGCACTTATCTGAAGACACGGGCGACGTGCACATTTCGGGGGAAAAAAACCCCTGCATCAAGCGCTCACAACTCTACTTGCATAGAACAGAATCCACCATGCAACTGGCAAAAAACGCCGAACTGTTGGCTGTTAAAAACGAGGATACTAGCTTGAGATTGGCTAACAAGAATATGCCTATCAAACCAAACAACCAATCACAAGGAGGGAATCCCCACAGATTAGGGAACCCCCTACCGTGAAAGGATGATGTTACATAGCCTTGTATGGCATGTAGATTTTGTGATACCACCATCTCTGGTTCTTCTTGGACTGAGTTACACACGGGCCATAATTTTTATCGTCGTTGGCAAACTACCTGTAATTCCACTCATGTTGTTTATTTTATTGAGTGTGGCTGCCCTCTGCGATATGTGGGCAGTACTACCCGGCGGATTAGGGTTCGTTTAGCTGAACACGCCAGCCGTCTTCGACAATTGGTTTTTATGTCTCCGATGGTCCACCACTGTTCACAATTTAAACATGATTTTCAACAGTTGCAGTGGACAGTAATCGATCATGTCCCGGAGGATCCTCGAGGGGGTGACCGTACCTTTAAGTTACGGAGGCTTGAACAACGCTGGATATTTCTCTTACAAGCGGTGTCTCCTACTGGATTGAATTGTGAGATCGATTGGTTGGGGGCTATGTGACGTCATCCTTTCACGATAGGGGGTTCCCTAATCTGTGGGGATTCCCTCCTTGAGATTGGTTGTTTGGTTTGATAGGCATATTCTTGTTAGCCAATCTCAAGCTAGTATCCTCGTTTTTAACAGTCAACAGTTCGGCGTTTTTTGCCAGTTGTATGGTGGATTCTGTTCTATGCAAGTAGAGTTGTGAGCGCTTGATGCAGGTTTTTTTTCCCCCCGAAACATGCATGTCGCGCGTGTCTTCAGATAAATGCAGTTCTATTTCTCTTTCTTGATGAAATTATTTTGATTATTGAGTTACTTTTAAAACCTTTGTGGTTGAATAAAAGGGATATGTATCGTGTCTGGGGGATGGTTCTCAGTGCCTCCCCCTCACGATTTATGTCCGACAAAAAAATTTAATAAAATTCTCGGGGGTCATAACGGTATCCTGTTTTGTGGTGACAAAGAAACATGACGGCAGAAAAAGGCCACATGGTCTATCTAGTCTGTCCTTCCATATCAACCATTAAAACATTCCCCTTTTTTCCTTTAGAGATCCTCTGTGTTTGTCCCATGCTTCTTTGAATTCAGATATTGTCCCCATCTCTACCACCTCCACTGGAAGACTATTCCACAGATCCACCATTCTTTCCGTAAAGGAATATTTCCGCATATCACTCCTGAATCTATCCCTTTTCACCCTCATCCCATATCCCCTCATAGCAGTGCTTGCTTTCAATCAAAAGAGGCTCTCCTCCTGTGCATTTATGCCACGGAGGTATTTAAACCTCTCAGTCATATCACCTCTATCCCGCCTTTCCTCTAAGGCAGTGGTTCTCAACCTTTTTTGTACCGTGACCCCTTTTACCATTGGTCAACTTGTGATGACCCCCAATGATAAAATCAAATGCATCTCTCTTCCTTTAACGTTAAGACATTGTTGCTGTAATTATTTGTTGAATTATTAATATATTATAGGCCTTTGCATTATGTTTTTATTTATAAAATGTACTCGTATTTAAACCACAATAATTAATCCCAATAACAAGTAACAATATTTGATTTCAAAATTATTATGATTTTGTAGTCAAATCACTAATATGAAATAAAATTATTTTTTCTACCTTTGTTGTCTGACCAATTTATTCTCTGATCATGCTGGTCCCGATCTGAGGCTTCTGCTTTCCTGTCTTCTCTTAGCTCTCTTTCTGTGATCTATGGTCCATCTGCCATTTCTTAACTCTTCTTTCGTTTTCTTCACTTCTTTCCATCAGCCTGTTTCCAGTCCCAGTAACCCTCCCCAGTATCAGCCCCTTTCCAGTCCTCACTGCCAGTACCTTCCAATGTCAACTTGCATTCCCATGACTGCCATTGGTGTGCATTCCCTTCCAGTCCCCCTCCTTCCCCACTGACCTGTCCCTTCTAGTACAAATACCATGGCAGCCCCTCTCAGATCCACTCCCTTCCAGTTCCATTCTCCCATCCCCTCGTATCAGCCCATTTGTAGCCTTAGCCCCCAGTTTTCTTCCAGGGCCAGCAGCTCTAACCCCAAAATCAGCCCATTCCCAGTCAAAGCCCCCCAATCAGCTCACTTCCAATGCTAGTCCCCCCTCAACCCCATTACCAGTGCTAGCCTCCCCTAATCAGCCCAATACCAGTACTACCCCCTCCCCCATCAGCTCATTACCAGTCCTAGCCTCCACTAATCAGCCCATTTCCAGTCATAGCCCCCCCCCCGATTTAGCTCATTTCCAAAGCTAGCCTCCCATCAATCCATTACCAGTCCTACCCCACCCCATCAGCCCATTACCAGTCCTAGCCTCCCTTAATCAGCTCATTTCCAGTGCTAGTACCCCTTCAACCCCATTACCAGTGCTAGGCTCCCCTAATCAGCCTATTACCAGTCCTACCCCCCATCAGTCCATTACCAATCTTACCCCCCCCCATCAGCCCATTACCAGTCCTAGCCTCCTCTAATCAGCCCATTTCCAGTCCTAACCTCACCGATCAGCTCATTTCCAATGCTAGCCCCCCATCAGTCCATTACCAGTCCTACCCCCCTATCAGCCCATTACCAGTCCCAACCCCCTCTGGATCAGTCCATTACCAGTCCTAGCCTTCCCTAATCAACCCATTACCAGTGCTAGCTCCCCCATCAGCCCATTATAATCCTAACCCGCACTGTCTCTCCACTCTGTCCGGCATTTATCCCCTGTCTGTCCAGTATGTCCCCCGTCTCTCCCCTTTGTCCATGTCAGTTCCCTTCCCTCCCTCCCTCCATGTCAGCCCCCCTCTGTCCATGTCAGCCCTCTCCCTCCCTCCCTCCATGTCAGTGCCCCTCCATCCATCCATCCATCCATATCAGCCCCCCCCCGTCCATGTCAGCCCCCCTCCCTCCATCCATCCATATCAGCCCCCTCCCTCCTTCCCTCCATGTCAGCCCCCCTCTGTTCATGTCAGCCCCCCTCCCTCCCTGTCAGCCCCCCCTCTGTCCATGTCAGCCCCCCTCTCTCCTCCCCCATGTCTGCCTCCTTCTTCTGCAGCCGCGGCTCCCTGTCTCTTAGGGAACCGCGGCTATGCCTGTAAAATCATTGCGGAGCCTTTCTTTCTCTAAATGGGCTCCGTGCACCATTGTCCTACCTCCAAAGCATGCACCCAAGCATCCTTTTAGCTTTTGCCGTCGCCTTTTTTACCTCTTCAACTACTTTAAGATCATCAGACACAATCACGCCTAGGTCCCACTCTTCTTTAATGGACAAAATTACTTCGGCCCTCCACCGATCAGCTAAACCAACCAGACCCACAGAAATATGCAGACTACCTGCAAACCAAAGCAAACCAGTCCACCCTATCCGCTAACGACCTGGCCCCAGACATCCTGATGGCCTTTTCCACCCCTCCTTCACCTTCACAAGTACTGACAGTGACCCAAAGCACCATCTCCACCTTTACTACCCCAACTGACAGAGAAATACAAGACATCATTATGAATATAAACACCACCACAGCACCAGGCGACCCATGTCCAGCATTCTGGATAAAAACCCTACGTACTGAACTCAGCACCTTCCTGGCGAAACTGATCGGGACCTCATTCCAAACAGGCATCCTCCCCAGAAGCCTAAAACAAACCTCAATCAGACCGTTGCTCAAGAACAACAAACTTGACCCCACAAAGATGGATTCATACAGACCTATTTCCAGCATACCCCTCCTAGCGAAAATCTCAGAGAAAATAGTCCACCGTCAACTGAGCCAACACATCGAGGATAACTCACCCCTCGATCCCTGCCAGCATGGGTTTCGCGAGCAACATGGCGTGGAAACCTTATTAACAATCTTATTCAGCACCCTTACAACAGGGCTAAATAACGTCAAACAGGGGTTTGCCCTCATCTTTCTCGACATCGCAGCCGCTTTTGACTCCGTCATCCATGGCCTACTGCTCTCCCGCCTTGCCGAGAAAGGCATCCATGGCACCGCCCTTGCATGGTGTACCTCGTACCTAAATGACAGATGGCAACATGTTCGATCCGGTACTTCAACCTCCACACCATTCCCACTAACAAAGGGCGTCCCTCAAGGTTCCGCCCTCTCCGCCCTATTCTTCAACGTCTATACGCCTATCTGCTCGATCATCAGGTCTTTCGGTATAAACTGCCTAATCTACGCCGACGATGTCCTCATGTTCACCCCAATACATACTGATCACCCAGATGTATCCCAACTATCATCATGCTTCGATGCAGTCACAGACTGGCTACACTTGCAGATGCTCAAAATCAACCTCAAAAAGACAGAGGTGCTTTTCATCAGCAGAGACCAAGCATTCACCCCGCCATCTTCATTGAAAGTACGCGATGCCGAACTCCTCACAAAAACAACGATCCGTTACCTTGGAGTGTTGATTGACCAACATCTCAACCTAAATGCCCAGATAGGAAACATCTCTAAAGCAATCTACTACAAAATCCGGATGCTGCGTCATATCAGACCACTACTTGAGCCAGACGATTTTCGAACAGTCTTTCAGTCCCTAGTGATGCCCCACTTCGACTATGCGAACTCCATCCTCCACGGCCTGCCGAAGTGCACTCTACAACCTCTGCAGCTAGCAATGAATACCGCAGCCCGAACCCTCCAACAGGCATCTATCAGGCAGCACATCACCCCTATCCTGAAAACACTACACTGGCTCCCAATACGCTACAGGGTCACCTTCAAAATCCTAACAATAACATTCAAGGCCATCAATAAATGCACGGCCAGCTCCCTCACTGAACTTATCCAGCTCACCCCCCCCCCCCCAACAGACTCAGAAGATCTGTCTCCACCAACTCCTTAATCCTCCCGAAAACCATCACCAAATGCACCAAAGCCTCTAGAAACCGTGCCTTTGCCTTAGCCGCACCTTCATGTTGGAACAACCTACCGCCCAATATCCGTGCCATGCACAACCTTATCCAATTCAGAAAGGCTCTAAAACACTACCTCTTCCTTCAATGCTTCCCCAACTCTGAAGGCATCACCTAAACGCAGCCCATACATACCCACACGATCAACCCTGACCCTACACCCAAAGCGACCATTGAACTGTGTCAGGTGCAGGCCTGTGATCCACAGTGTCTGACATAAGCAGGTAGGCCTAACTAGCTTGACCTGTAAATGAAGCCTGTGGAGAGGCTCATAGGAATTGCACATCCCCCAACATGCTGCTATTGTAGGATAGAACTCTGCAAGAGAACTAAACTAACTTAGGTAAGCAAAACTGAGAGATGGAAAAATACAGAAAAATATGTTTAAAAGTTACTGATAAGAAAAGTACATCTGCAAGGAATATAATTGGGAGTGCTGACAGATGAGTTGCAGAGCCCTGCTCCCCTGCATGCACAAATTGGCTCTATGGCCTTGAGAGTATGAAAGTAACAAGTTGATGAACTGACCATTGTAGTTGGGACTAGAAGGGGGTATGCAGGTGCCATGCCCATTGAAGGAACATAATTGGATAATCTTATCAGTACCGGCACCAATGGAAGGGGTACGGGAGGTATGGGAGAGTACCGGGACCAATGAAATGTTTTTCTATATCTAGAATGGAACAGAAGTCTATAAAAGTTGTTGTAATGCTAGAAAACTTTGCTCAGCCAATTTGAAATTGACTTGCTTGAGACTTGTGCACAAATAAATGATTTGGACCTTCTGAACAGACTCCTGGTATCATTGGTTTGTCTGCGCTTTGCTGCTACATATTCTTGGTGCGTTGGCCAGGAAGTTGTGGAATCAAAGTGTATATAGGGCAATATACCACGACTTTCCGCCTCTATAGGCTTGGTCCTGCCGGGATCGCGCCCTTCCGACGAGGGCTGCTCCCTGGCGCCGCCGGTCCCTTGTATCGGAGGGAGCTGGTCGGACCTCGGCGGGTGCCGGGCCCCGCTGGAGCCAACGCTCGAACCCGAGTGAGGGGAGTCCGAGGTCCAACTCATGCGCCTGCTTGGGAAGTTTGAGGACCGGATCCGGTGAGTATAGTTTTGATTTGGTGTCTAGACAGAAATAGAAAGAGCAGTACTGCCATTGGAACTTGGAATTTGGAATTTGTAATCTCGAGATATTGGGAATTGGTAAGAGAGCCTGATCACCTCTCAAGGAAGGGCCGAGTACACACTAATTGGTATTCGCTGGGTGAAACCCCCATCCTTTTTGTAATTGGGAAATTGGTAAGACTAGTCAGAATAGATAGAAACGAATGCATTCTGGGATACGTTGCTAGCATGATTGTGTGAATGAAGTGTGAATGAGAGGTCTGGCAGCACGGACCAAGTGAAGGCGGACCCCTGAGTAGCGCATTTCCTGACCGGGCGACCGCGTTCAGGTCGCGAAAAGGGGGAAGCGATTGTTGTCTTGTCTTGTTATTTGTACTCCTTATACGTTTCCAGGACCGTGAGGACCCCTTACCCACGGTCCGCCCTCCTTTTCCCTTTTGTCTGTTGTAGCACGCACACATCGAAATGGGAGGGGTGGGGTCTACTAGAAACACTCCATTAGAATGTATGATCGCACATTTTAAAGAGGGATATTCTGGAGATTATGGTATTAAAATGACAGCAGCCCGTTTGCAGATTTTGTGTACTAGGGAGTGGCCCGATCTAGACCCCACCTGGCCCCGAGAGGGAACGTTCAATGTAGAGATTATTCAGTTAGTACACCGTAGAGTGCGGATAGCGCACCCCGATCAGTACCCCTATATAGATTCTTGGTTAAGTATTTGTGAAGATCCGCCCCTCTGGGCGCAGCGCTGTTATGAGGAACAGTGCAGAATAATGTTAGCTAAAACAGATTCTAGACAGAAAACGGAACAGCCTAGAATGAAAGAGCAGGATAAGAAGTCCAGGAAGAAGCCCATCCTGGTAGATCCTGATTCCCCAGAGATAATTCCCCGACAGCCTCGAACCCCAGGTCCGATAAGAGTAGCCCGGCGTCCTGCCCCAGAGCCCCAGAGACAGCCGGTGCGGGACCCAACTCCTGACCCACCTCCCGGAGGGCAGAGAGAGGAATTAGCTGAAGAAGATGATATTATAAAAAGCGAGTCAGATGCAGAGGTAGAGGAGGAAGAAAATGAAAATGCCCCGAGTGATGATGATAGCGTACAAGTGGTTGCCAGTGCCAGCGTGCCAGCAAAATGTACACCCAAAGTGAAACCCGCCGAGAAAAAGAAAGTAATCTCTGGAAAGATAGTTAAGAAAACAGCCCTTAGATCCCACAAGACACCTACTGCCAAAATGATGCCTTTACGGCAAGTCCCGGGAGTACCTATAAAGAACAATAATGAGGAGGTGGTAGCGGGACCCTTAACTTATGTGTATATCCCTTTCTCTACAACTGAATTGTTAAATTGGAGGTCGCATTATGCCTCCTATACTAGTAAGCCCCAGGAACTGACAGAATTAGTAACTTCTATTATGGAAACCCACCAACCCACTTGGCCAGATTGCCGCCAGCTCCTGACCACCCTATTCACGACAGAAGAGCGAACACGAATTAGAAAAGCAGCTATTGAGTGGATGGCAGATAACCCTGTAGCTCCAGGACAGGGACTGAACAGAATAGACTATCGGGAAGCGGCCCAGAGAGAATTCCCGAATGAAGACCCCCATTGGGATCCAAATACAGAGGAAGGATCCACAGCCCTAGCCCGTTTTCGCCAAGGCTTTTTACAAGGCCTGAAAAGGGGGGGCCAGAAAGCTATGAACCTTTCCAAAGTTGCAGGAGTTATTCAAGGTGTAGATGAAAGCCCAGCAGACTTTCACGAAAGATTAACTGAAGCATACAGAATGTATACCCCCTATGATCCCGAGGCACCAGGAAGTTTATGTATGGTGAATTCTGCTTTTGTAAACCAGTCTCAACCAGACATTAGACGTAAATTACAGAAGTTAGAAGGGTTTGCGGGCATGAATGCAACGCAGTTACTGGAAGTCGCTCATAAAGTGTATGTGAATCGTGATAATGAAAGACAGAGAGAATGTGATAGAAAGATGAAGAAGAAAGCTGATTTTTTGGCTGCGGCCATAGTTGAACAGAAAAGGGGAGGTGTCCCTAGTCGACGGAGCAGAGGAAGAGGGCGGGGCCAAGGCAGAGGCCGGACCCAGAAGCTAGGCGTGAACCAATGCGCCTACTGTAGAGAAGAAGGACATTGGAGAGATACATGCCCGCAACTCGAAGACGCCCAGCAAGATGACGACAGCAATCATCAATGGCGAGAAGAAAGACGAGGCTATCCCCGAAACCGCGGAGGAGCCAATCGAGAACAATTCCAGCGAGAAAGAGGAGGAGCCATTCAAGCATTGGCCACAGCGATCCATGATGAAAATGACGTGGATTAGGACAGACTGGGCTCCAAGTTTGCTTTAGGTCTCCAGGAGCCTATGGTCGGAATACAAATAGGAGACCAAGTTATGGACTTTATGGTTGATACTGGAGCACAACATTCAGTAATAGATAAAAAGATAGCCCCATTTTCTACAAAAGCAGTCACCATTATAGGAGCGACTGGTGCCAAAGCTACAAAGTCTTTTCTTCAGAATCGTATATGCAGTCTAGGAGGACAGCAAATAACTCATCAATTCCTTTACATGCCCGAATGTCCAGTGCCACTACTGGGACGAGATATGCTAGCCAAACTTCAAGCACAAATATCCTTCTCTGAACAAGGAGAAATGCAAATGACAGTAAATCCCCAAGCCAAACCAGCAGGAATAATGCTGCTGACAGTTCCCCGAGAAGAAGAATGGAGGTATTATATTGATGACTCTATTCAAGACACTTATTTTGAACAAACTTTAAAGAACATTCATGCACCACCTGGAGTATGGGCAGAAGGCAGTTCCCCAGGCCTAGCCAAGCATATAGCTCCAGTAATTGTAACCCTCAAGCCTAGTGCTACACCAGTGCACGTCAAACAGTACCCTCTCCCAAGAGCTGCAATTGAAGGAATTCATCGTCACTTACAAAGATTGCTCGAGTATGGCCTACTAAAAGTATGCCAATCCCCATGGAACACTCCACTTTTGCCAGTAAAGAAACCTGGAACAGATGATTACCGCCCAGTACAAGACTTAAGGAGAGTAAATGATGCAGTTGAAACTATACATCCAGTTGTACCCAATCCTTACACTCTTCTAGGACTGATACCTGCTGAAGCTACCCATTTCACTGTACTGGATTTAAAAGATGCATTCTTTTGCATAAGATTAGCCCCTGTAAGTCAAATATTATTTGCATTTGAATGGCAGGACCCCATCTCTGGAAGAGGGGGCCAACTCACCTGGACACGATTACCCCAAGGATTCAAAAATTCGCCTACCATCTTTAGTGCTGCACTGAATCAAGACCTTTCAAGCTATCCAGTGGCCCCGGGGAAGAGAGTGCTTCTCCAATACGTGGACGATCTGCTGATAGCTGCCATATCAGAAAGTGAATGTATACTAGCCACCAAAGATCTCTTGCAGTTACTAGATGAAGCTGGATACAAAGTTTCCAGAGCAAAAGCACAGCTATGCCAAAAAGAAGTGAAATACTTGGGTTTTCGTATAACCCAAGGAAGCCGAAGACTGGGTAGAGAGAGAAAAGAAGCAGTATGTAGAATTCCAACTCCAACAACCAGAAAGCAAGTCAGAGCCTTTCTGGGAGCGGCAGGATATTGCCGAATCTGGATACCCAACTTCGCCCAAATTGCCAAACCACTGTATGAAGCCACAAAAGGAGAAGAAAAGTCGCCACTGGAGTGGGGACTTGAGCAGGATACAGCCTTCAAGAAGTTAAAGGAAGAATTGATGTCATCACCAGCACTTGGACTACCAGATGTCCACAAGCCTTTCCACTTGTTTGTACATGAAGCACAGGGAAATGCCTTAGGCATGTTGACTCAGAAATTGGGAAATTGGGAGCGACCTGTAGCCTACCTATCGAAACAGTTGGACCCTGTGGCCAAAGGATGGCCACCATGCCTGAGAGCAGTTGCAGCTACAGCACTATTAGTGAGTGAAGCAGACAAGCTCACACTAGGACAGAACATACGAGTCACTGTGCCACATGCAGTCCTTGCCCTCATGGAGCAGAAAGCAAATTATTGGCTCACCAATTCCCAAATGTTGAAATACCAGAGCATGTTATGTGAAAACCCACAGATACAACTAGAAGTGAGTCATGCCTTGAATCCAGCCACCTTGATACCCATCAGTGAAGAACTCCCAGAACATGACTGTATCGAAGTCATGGAAACTGTGTTCTCCAGTCGACCCGACTTGACAGATGTGCCCATAGACAATCCTGACCAAATCTATTATGTTGATGGGAGCAGTCTCATCCTCGATGGACGACGCTGTGCCGGATATGCAGTCGTCACTCAACACGAAGTAGTTGAATCATCAGCTCTAGCCTCAGGCACATCAGCCCAGAAAGCCGAATTGATAGCACTCACCAGAGCATTATTGTTAGGAGAAAAACTTGTGCTAAATGTATATACAGATTCCAAGTATGCCTTCACCACTCTGCATGCCCATGGAGCTCTCTATAAAGAACGAGGGCTCATCACATCCGGAGGAAAATCAGTCAAATATGGTCCCGAGATATTGATGTTACTTGATGCAGTTTGGGCCCCAACACGTGTAGCTGTTACTGTTATGCATTGCAGAGGACATCAAGCAGGAAAAGGAGAAGTTGCCCGAGGAAATAGATTTGCAGATGCTTCAGCACGACAAGCAGCTATGACAGGACAGATTACACCACAAGCTATGCCAATGCAAGCAGCATTGTTTCCAGTACCTTTGAATTTATGGACACCACGATATACCACCAAAGAATTAGACTACTACTGTAACAAGGAAGATGGAGTACTGAAAGATGGATGGATTGAGCTGCCACCAGAAGAGGGCAGTCAACCTCCTGGACGAATAGTAATTCCTGAACTGTTAGGACCATCTTTTATCAAAGCCTTCCACGAAGCGACCCACTATGGAAAAAGTGCTATGGAAAAAGCACTCAGACCACATTTTTACATCCCTCTATTGACAACCATATCAGCTTCAGTAGCACGTCAATGTCTAACTTGTGCCAAAAATAATGCCAAGCAAGGCCTTATAACGGCACCCCGAGTTCAGTCAGGAGGTGTAACTCCTATGCACAACCTCCAAGTTGATTTTACCGAAATGCCAAGAGCCGACGGATACCATTACCTGTTAGTATTAGTTTGTACTTTCTCTGGGTGGGTGGAAGCCTTCCCAACCAGAACTGAGAAAGCCCGAGAAGTTACCAAAGTCTTAATGAGAGAGATTGTCCCTAGGTTTGGAATTCCAGCAGTAATAGGGTCAGACAATGGACCCTCATTTGTCTCCCAAGTTACTCAACAGTTAGCAAAAGCTTTGCAGATACAATGGAAACTCCACACTACATACAGACCCCAAAGTTCAGGGAAAGTTGAGCGAATGAATCGTACCCTAAAAGCCCAAATGTCTAAGCTTTGCCAGGAGACACACTTGAAGTGGCCCCAAGTGCTCCCAATAGCTTTACTCAGAATACGCTCAGTTCCTGTAAAGTCAACAGGATTTTCCCCTTTTGAAGTTCTGTATGGTAAACCCCCACCAATAGAGCAGGGAATTAAAGGAAGTTTAGCCCAAATTGGTTCAGAAGTAACCAGACAAGAACTCCTAGCTCTTAGTTTTGTTCTGCAGACTCTCCATGCGTGGATCCAAGACCAGTTGCCTATCAACTTGACGGAACCCTTGCATCCCTATCAGCCTGGCACCTCGGTGTGGATCAAAGATTGGAAGAAGACACCGTTGGAACCCCATTGGAAGGGACCGTACACCGTCATCCTGTCTACCCCAACTGCAGTAAAGGTAGCCGAGATCGACGCCTGGATCCACCACAGCAGAGTCAAACCCGCCGCTGATCCTGAACCTGAGCAGTGGACAGCAGAGCAGCATCCTGATGCACCCTTGCGAGTTACTCTGAGACGGCAACCAGCAACTTAGACACTTTATCACAGTGCTTTGCAGTAGCCAACTCTTTCAAAGAGGATTGCTGTTTTCCATGCAGCAACAGCTTTGTTTCAACGAACCCAATTTGCGTGCGATTTTGCACACTACTTTGATACTACATTGACTAACCAGACTTCACAAGCCAACTGAAATTGCTAATAAGTTGGTTAATGTGTACTGGACAACCTGAGGATCTTCAATCAACACTCAGCACCCGTTAAATTGCTTCATTAGCAAACGGGACGAAGAAAAAAGAGAACGTCGTGATCAAGATCAGCAAGCTGAGGATTCAGAAGAACTCCAATCAACATCAACATGCATCTTTACTTTTGCTTTGCTTTGGTTGCCTTCTTTGAAGGTTTTGAACAGACTTATGCTTTACCTCCATGCACTGCTTGCATTACTTCTACTCGAACTGGACTGAAAGTAACTCAGACTTTGATTTACCACTCGTACTATACCTGCAAGGGAAAAGTGACTCGGTGTATTTATAACACCACTGAACTAAATGTTTGCACTTATGGCAAAATTAGAGCATGCTATAATCCGCATCAGAATCCATCCTATTACACGTTGGAAATACGATGGAAGGATGCAGATGGACCTATAATAGCTGCTACACCACCACTTAAGGACATTACTAAACCTGCGTATTTGAATTTTGATGCATGTAATGTCATTAACAGAGATAGTTATTCCACCTGTGGTACTTGGGAGAAAGCGTATCGGAATGACCATAAGTACATGTGTCCAGAGGGTGCCACAGGATGGTGGAAGTGTACAGGTAAAAAGGAACCAGGCTATAGTACTGCACCAGCAGCAGATTACTATTGCCCGTATTGGGGATGTGTTTTTTATGCTACCTGGAATAATGGTATAGTTGACGAGAAGATAGATAAACGAATGGCTACTTTAACCAAGCCAATCACAAATGATAAATGTCAGAAAGATGCTTGTAACCCTTTACACTTACGCATACACAATCCCTATGCATGGAAGCAAGGATACAAGTTTGGTTTACGTATTGCTGGAGGGGCAATAGATCCAGGTACCATTGTGTATATTAGATTGAATACCCAAGCCCACAAGTCATCTAAATATCATATCCATAATACCTTCTATGAGGCCATGCATGTAAATAAGTTTGAAATTCCTCATCCTTCTCAGAATTTATTTTTAGAATTAGCCGGAGCAGTAGTATCTAGCCTCAAGATCTCAGATTGCTATTTCTGTGGCGGAACCCAAATGGGAGACCAGTGGCCATGGGAAGCCCAAGAATTGAATTATTCTTTGATTTACAATCAGACTGAATTACACAAGACTACTAGCGAATGGGTGTTAGCGCACTCAATCGTTGGACGTCTTTGCTATGCCAGAACTGGACCCCAGTTCACCCAAAAGGTAGGACAGCTGGTCTGTCTTAGCCAGAAGTACTATAATGCCACGACCAAAAAGACGGCTTGGTGGTCAGGAATCAGACACCCTGAACCTCCTAACCCATTAGCCAGATTTCCTGAACTTGCTGATTTATGGACTAACCTTGCCAAAGTCCAAGCCTGGCAAGCCCCACCTGGCCTATATTGGATCTGTGGAAACCGAGCGTATGCACAACTCCCGCCACAATGGGGAGGAGCATGTGTCTTAGGAACCATCAGACCTTCTTTCTTTCTTTTAAACACTGAACATGGAGAACAATTAGGATACCCTGTATACACTACCCACCGACACAAAAGAGCACTAAGACAGAAAAGAGAAGCTTTACAGATAGGCAAGTGGGAGAAGTGGCAGGGTGATGATTGGCCACCAGAAAGAATTATTGAGTATTATGGGCCTGCCACTTGGAATGATGATGGTATGTATGGTTATCGAACTCCAATCTATATGATTAATCGTATTATCCGCTTACAAGCAGTAGTTGAAATAATAACCAATGAAACTAGTCATGCTCTTACGCTTTTAGCTAGACAAAGTACTCAGATGCGCACTGCTATATATCAGAACCGCTTAGCACTTGATTATTTGTTAGCAGCTGAAGGAGGAGTATGTGGAAAACTGAATTTAACTAATTGCTGTTTAAAAATAGATGATAAGGGTCAAGTAGTTGAAGAAATTGCTAAAGATATGCAAAGACATGCTTATGTGCCAGTACAAACTTGGCACTCATTGAAATTCCCTAACTGGTTTGCTAACCTTTTCTCCTGGCTGGGAGGATTTAAGACTTTCATTGTCTTAGTACTAATTCTTGTTGTTGTTATTTTCTTATTACCATGTTTAATCCCATGTTGTATGCGTTCTATTCATAATGCTATTGACAGCACAGTAGAGCGGAAGACCGCAACTAAAATAATGGCCCTATATAGAGCCAGTCCTAGTCGTAATCCTTCAATCATGATGTGATTCTTTTAAAGGTGATTTAATTCTCACACCTTATTAAGTAATAGGGAGAGATTAATCAAAGGGGGGAATGTGGCAGGTGCAGGCCTGTGATCCACAGTGTCTGACATAAGCAGGCAGGCCTAACTAGCTTGACCTGTAAATGAAGCCTGTGGAGAGGCTCATAGGAATTGCACATCCCCCAACATGCTGCTATTGTAGGATAGAACTCTGCAAGAGAACTAAACTTAGGTAAGCAAAACAGAGATGGAAAAATACAGAAAAATATGTTTAAAAGTTACTGATAAGAAAAGTACATCTGCAAGGAATATAATTGGGAGTGCTGACAGATGAGTTGCAGAGCCCTGCTCCCCTGCATGCACAAATTGGCTCTATGGCCTTGAGAGTATGAAAGTAACAAGTTGATGAACTGACCATTGTAGTTGGGACTAGAAGGGGGGTATGCAGGTGCCATGCCCACTGAAGGAACATAATTGGATAATCTTATCAGTACCGGCACCAATGGAAGGGGTACGGGAGGTACGGGAGAGTACCGGGACCAATGAAATGTTTTTCTATACCTAGAATGGAACAGAAGTCTATAAAAGTTGTTGTAATGCTAGAAAACTTTGCTCAGCCATTTTGAAATTGACTTGCTTGAGACTTGTGCACAAATAAATGATTTGGACCTTCTGAACAGACTCCTGGTATCATTGGTTTGTCTGCGCTTTGCTGCTACAGAACAGCACACATAGATATATCGAAGAGTTGTGTACATAGTTTTTACATGTTTTCATGTTCTCCAAGTTTAAATTCCTTGTTCTAATGTAAGTCCAGTGTTGACCCCCACACTGGACATCTATGTTTCTTGTGAACCGTGCTGATGTTAAATAGTGAGGTATATAAACAATGTTAAATAAATAAATAAATAAATATTATATTGCTCCCTTGGATTGCTGCAGCCCAAATGCATGATCTTGCATTTTTTAACATTAAATCTTAGCTGCCAAATTCTAGACTATTCTTCAAGCTTAGCTGGATCCCTCCTCATGTTATCTATACCTTCCTGGGTGTCTACTCTATTGCAGATTTTGGTATCATCCGCAAAGAGGCAAACCTTACCTGACAGCCCTTCCGCTGTATCACTAACAAAGATGTTAAAAAGAATTGGACCAAGTTATGTGAATTCGAAATATATACTGTAAACCAAGAAAACTCTCTCACTGCACTGCTGAACCCCAGTGCTGTGAGGTCTGAAATATAACCCTGCTCAAGACCATGTGTTAGGTGATTGTGAATTATATACAAGCTGAAAACCCTCCCCTTGCCCTGCTGGGCCTTAGTGTCATAGGAAAGACTCCCAAGCCCTACACGGGTTCGTATCTTGAGTGGAATAAACAAATAAAACTGGAAATATCTGTCACGGAACTGCAAAGTTTATTTCTCTACTGCAGTACAGCTGCTCTTAACAAGGAGCAGCAGCCCTGAATGTGAATTGTGCAATTGAGAGAGTTGTCAGACATGCAGGGATTCTAGCACAAGATACAAGTCTCTGCCCGGTATTGATCAGGCACATTATGTATAGACAAATAAAGGCGGAAGTACAGATGTCAAGGAAACAGAAGCGAAGGGGCCCAGGGCAGGCGCTTCATCCTGATAATTTTTCAAGTCTTTTCAGAAACATATGGTTAACTACACGGTTCCTATCTCTTGGGCCAGCAGCTTTTCTGTCTTTGTTCCTATTGGCTAGTTTGTAGAGCATGTGCCCTACTACCATGATCAAGCATAACTGCCCTGAACCTTTATTCCAGTTTCATGTTCTTGTCTGTTCCTTATCTACCCTAAGCCCTTCTGAAGCTTATCTCTTTCTTATGTTTAACTGAGCAACACCCTTTTAACTTGAGGACATACAGGCCATATAGTTACAAAGGGATTGCAGTTAGAGGGTTAAAGGTAGCATTATTAGTGGCATGTTGACAATCTGAGACAAAGCAATCAGGTTTGATTAGTTTATCCCTCAGCATGTGTCATGAAGACTATTGCTTAATCACATTTCTCACCGTTAGTAACACCTCTACTGTTTCTTTGCATTGTTCTACAACCAAGTGAAAACTAATAAAAGCAAAGAGTGTGGTAGGCGAAGGCCTATGATCCATGCTGCTTGAACTAAGCAGGCAGGCCTAAGCAGCTTGACCTGTAAATGAAGCCTGTGGCTAGGCCCGGAGGAATGAAAAACCCTTTGAATGCTGCCTCCACAGAATCGAAACTTAACTAAGCATAATCAAGCATAGCTAAGCAGAATCGAAACTTAGGAGAAATAGAAAAACTGCTTTAATTGGTACTGATAAGAATGTGAGAAGCTTCTATGGAATTAATTAACTCTGTTGAAAGAAAGGTTACAGTGCCCTGTTTTCGCACATATTCCAGCCAGCTAGTGACCTTGGAGAAGAGATGTATCAAGAGCCTAAGAACTGACCATTGTAATGAGGGCTGTAAGGGGGGGAAACAGGTGCTGAGCCCAGACAAAGGTCCTCATTGGATAACCACGTAGAGGCACCAGGACCAATAGATAGGGCGAAAGGGGTTACCGGGACCAATGAAAAGTTTGCCTATGTCTAGACTGAAGAAGAACAGTATAAAAGTTGTTGTTTTACTAACAGCCATTGCTCAGCCATTTTGAATGTGATTCTGCTTGAGTCCTGTGCACAATAAATGATTTGGACCTTTTGAACAGACTCCTGGTATTATTGGATTGTTTGCGCTCTGCCGCTACAAGAGAAGTTTTAAAACTAGATGTGATGTTGAGGGGATTGCTGTTCTGAAATTCTTTATCCACTCTAGCTTATCTATCAGTTAATGGGGTGGGCTTAATACTGTGGGATGAACAGTATGTTTCTTGACACACTCTTAGAGAAGGGAAAGAGGAACAACCTTAAATTATATATGATTCACCAGAATTCAGTCGGAGGAGAGGAAGAAGGGGGGTCTCAGCTTGTGGAAATCTCCACTGCAAGCACAAATATATCTGTGGTTTGCCATATATTCTCTGCACGGGTTCCCCTTTTAGAAGAGTCCAGACTTGCTAAAGCTCATTTTACTCTTTTTTATAATTAATAAGTTAACTTCAAATATTTCAGTAAAAGTGGGCTTGACTTTTTGAAAATGCCTCAATCTTGCTATCTTAGCTTACAAAGCCTGGTAAAAAATATATATGTTTTTTTCCCCTATCCTCAGTAAGCGGAATGCTATTTGAATGAGCAGGTTTTTAGTTTTCTACTGTATGATACAGCTCTAACCTGATAGGATATTACCACTTTATTTCTTGCCAGTTTGTATCCTTGCTCTGGGACTGTGTGATATGTGACTGTGAATTATATACACACAAAACTATTCCCTGCCCTGCTGAGCCCCCGCATAGGGAAGTCTCCTGATGGATGTGATGCAGAAGGTGCTGAGTGTGTTTCTGGTTTGTGTTTCAGATGCTGGTGACGTTTGAGGACATTGCCGTCTCTTTCTCCCAGGAGGAGTTGGAGTATTTAGATGAAGGACAGAAGGAGCTTTACAGGGAGGTGATGAAGGAGAATTATCAGATCCTGATCTCACTGGGTAAGGGATTGGGTATTTCTCCATGGACCAGCAGGATTGCGTCAGCCACACTTGGTGATGTCCTCTGGGTGGAGCCGTGCATACGGAAGTGCTCTCTAGAGCTCAGAAAGGAGAGCCTTTCTGAGCCCACCTAGGTAGCCCATCCTACCGGTCCGCCCCCTGGTCCGGCCAGTACTCCTTCGCCTGACCAAGGAACCCTTTGAGCCTCTGCCTGCTCCCCCTCCTCCTTTTGCTGGCTCTCTACCTTAGCCTGCGAGCGGGTGGATACAAGGCCCCTCTTATTACCTATAGTTTGGCCTTCTGGAAGCTTAACCATCTTTTTAGCTAGGGACTGAGGACTTCCAAAGAAAGGCCCGGGAGCTATTTCCATTATTCCTTCTCCCTCCTTTTTTCCTAGCCCTTCCACTAGACCCTGCTTAAATCTTGGCCAGTCCTTTCCTAGAACCAAATCAAAGGGTAGCCTAGGCACCACTGCTAACAGGACTTCCTCTTGTTCCCCCAGGCACTTAACCTTAAGCCTATAGGTGGGATATGATGTTGCAGCACCATGAATGCATCTGATGTGAACTTGGCTTTCAGGGGTTCTAGGCACAAATCCTTCTTGGGCCTCTATTCTCTTCCAAAGCCTTTTTGACATCATACTCTGGTCTGCCCCAGAGTCTAACAAAGCATTTGTGGTAATTCCTTGCACATCAACCATCAAAAGAAATCCTTCTTTGGGCTGTTTTAAATCCACACCCATTAAGCTAGTGTGTGTCTGGCATCCCTTTACTAAATGTCCCCATTTTCCACACTTGAAACATTTCTTTCTACTCCACTGTGTCATCTGGTTTGGCATAGTACATTTATTTCCAGAAACATTTTTAATCATTTTCTTTTCTGATACAGTACAGCTTGCCTCAGCACCCATCTTCAGAGGGCCACCCATTCTATGGCAAGCCTGCGTGGCTTCCAAGAATCTCTCTGCTAGCATGGTTGCCTCTCCAAGATTTTGGCAATTTTGCTGTATAAGGAAAGTGTGCAAATCTTTAGGCACCGCAGACATAAATTGTTCAAGCATAATAATGTCTAATAACATTTCTACCGTCTTTTGCTCAGGCTCCAACCATTTTACAGCTAATCCTCTGATTCTCTGACTCAGAGCCCTGGGTGTTTCACCCACTCTCAATGTAGTAGCTCTAAACATTCGCCTATACTCTGAAATAGACAACCCTAGGCGATCTCTAATAGCAGCCTTTACATCCTTATAATTCAAAGCCTGGGCTGCTGGCATTGCTCTATAAGCTGCAAGCGCCTCTCCAGTTAATGAGGCTGCCAGCCTTACTGCCCACTGGGTCTCTGGCCATGCTAATGCTTGTGCCACTCTTTCAAAAGACTCTAGAAAATCATCAACATTATCATCTGGAGTTAGCTTCCCAAAACTAAATGCCCCAATTCCCTGATTGAGTCCCACACTGTCCACATGTGGTGTACCAGTATTTACTGCTGGTCTTGCATCTGGTCCACTTTGGTTCTGCAGTTTAACTAGGGCTTGCACCAGATCAAGCACTGGCCTCTGCTGGTCCATTAAGGCTTTCATAGCAGTGTCCTGAGCCTGCTGTGCTAGCTCCTGTTGCCTGCTAAACTGGGCTGCCATCCAATCAGCTAGTTCCCTTGGATCCATCCTGATCCCTGCAAGAAACAAAGAAAAAAAACAAAGTGCACCACCTTCCAAACAGGTGTTTTTTTCTACTTTTTTTTCAATTACCCCTGTGCCTTACTCCCATCCACCACTAGACATGCCCAGGTACTTGTTACCTTATGCCAGTGATGAATCCAGCTCTGCACAGGGTCTTTTCTTCCTGGAACAGCTACTTGGAACAGCCACCTCCAAAGTGCAGTTGAGGGAAAATCTTTTTTTTTTCCAGCTTTCAAACTTGAACTGTCTTTTCCTTCAGACTTGAGTTGTAATCCTTAGCAAGTAAATCCCTTTTGCGCAAAAGCAATCCGAAAAACTACGTCATTTGTCAGACGGCTGCCTGGGTGAGAATGTTCACAGTCTTGGCAAAGGCATATATCAATATGATTTGCAAGGGATTGTGGGAAATGCAGTCCATTCACACCAGACACAGCCACTCACAATAATTAGTTGTGCTTGAGTGTAAAGCCAATAAGATATTTATT
The DNA here is from genome assembly GCA_033557465.1 of Ichthyophis bannanicus. Taxonomy (NCBI): domain Eukaryota; kingdom Metazoa; phylum Chordata; class Amphibia; order Gymnophiona; family Ichthyophiidae; genus Ichthyophis; species Ichthyophis bannanicus. The sequence continues at coordinate 138,363,867 of CM066031.1, read as the reverse complement.
TATGGGGTTATTTCTCCCAACACAGATATGCTTGGTAGCACATAAAACAGGATACTTGCTTTCAGTGTTAAACTTAGAAAAACAAAATCAGGAAAACAACAGATGAACTTGTCAGGCAATCAAATGAAAAGAATAAAAGACCTGGTTGGTAACAAACTGGTCTTTTCTGTAGGCTTTAGCTAATATTTTCTTAGCAGTGTTTCAAACAACAAGCAAAACCCACAAAGAAGGGAAAAACTGTTCTTTTCAGGTTAACTTCTTATATCTTCACACATAGATTCAGAGGTGATTCCCTCAGAGCTCACAAGCAATTAGGTAAGGCTCAATTGCTAGCAGTTACCCAGCTGAAACCCCTTAGCTGGTTTGCTTTCTACTGCGTGGCTCAAATCCTACTTCAGGAGCTTTTCTGAGTAGATTAAAGAACAGGTTTGTATTTCTTTGTGACGGTTGTTGTACTTTGTAACAGAAAATTACCAAAGGAGTTTAGACAGAGAGCAATCCATATATTCACAGCCTGTATCTAAGACCGCTCCCCCTTCTTCAACAATAATGGGTTCAATATCATGGATTGGCACAGAGGAATTTCTCAATGTAGCACTCTCAGGAGAATACTTGTTCCCTGCTGTCTTTCAAGGTTATAGCTAGGGCATAGATCAGTGTTCATACCTGAGCTTCCATTGCTGTTAGAGTTCCTCTCTAAATAGCCTGGCCAGTATGTAGTCCAGTTCTTATGTCCAGCCTTCCAATCCAGATCCCTGGACACTGGATCTCTTTTCACATACCTTCTGGCACGGGTCCTAGGGTCCCTTCCAAGTGCAGCCATCTCCCTCACAGGTACCCTCTGGAGATTCCTAGCTCTGCAGCACCATTCCTCTGGCTTTCCCCAGTCCAATGGTGTATGCTGGCCCTTGGAATACCTTCCAGTATACGTACTTCTCTGGACTCCTTTAGACCTCCCAAATGCTTTTCTCTTCTTTCTTCCAAAGGGTTTCTTGCCCTCTCTGTCCGTCCGGTCTGGCTTCTGTTCCTGATGATCCTCCAGATGATGAAGACGTCCAAGCTGAGGATATCCAAGCTGATTCTGAGGATCTCTCAGATGAAACTGAGGAGGAGGATAATTCTCTATAGAATAAACTCTACCTTTATTCTGCCTAGATGAGTGCTCCACCCTAGCACAGCGCAGCTGTGCTGAATCAGGCCCTGCCCTTTGAGATGAGTGCTTGGGGATTACCTCATAGCCCTCCTTATTGAACACACGTTTCTCCACTTCAGCTCCTCTAATGGCTGTTGGAAACCTGGTGCATTCTGGGACTGGTAGTCTTTTATAGAAAAATTCTGTTTTCTTATTTCTACCAGAACTGACAGGTTGCTTGTTCAGAGTCACTTCACCTTTACTATAGCTCCTTCCTGAGCTATGATAAGCTTCCTTATCACAGTGTGCACACCTCCTCCACCTCCTCACCGTGACCCTCTCTCTCCCTCTCCCTCTCCATCACCCTCTCCACTCGTACCACCCCTACTCACCTACACACACCACAACACAGAACACACTATAAACCACAATACACAATACAATACAGGACACACTACACAACACAATACAAAAGATAAAATAAAACGTACAAGACCCAAATGAAAAAGAAACTTCCTCCACTACTCCCACCGCAGCCTCACTCTCTCTAACTCTCTCTCTCCCTCTCTCCTATGCAGTACTCCCAACACAGTCTCTCTCCCTCTCTCCTCTGCACTACTCCCAACACAGCCTCTCTCCCTCTCTCCTCTGCACTACTCCCACCACAGCCTGTCTCTATAACTCTCTTTCTACCTCGCACTCTTCAAACAACCCTCAATGTGGGCCACGTGTGCAGGCATATTTATAGGGTTGTTCACGTTGTTTACGTTGCGCATGCACAATTGTGCGGGTGTGGTGCTCGTGCGCCACGCGTGTGCGGTGCGCTCGTGCGTCGCACGCATGCGCGATTCTGCGCACAGGCATCCGTGCGTGGCCACACGCACATGCGCGGGGAGTCGCACATGCGTGGGACGTACACAAAGCCGTCCATGCGCAGTTGAACAGGCATCCCGCGTTTGCACTACTGCGCATGTGCAACTCATTATGCATGAGCAGTATGGCGTGTGACGCTTGGGCTGCTGTGTGTGTCCTGCGCATGTGCGACTCAACGTGCATGTGCGTGTGGCCACGCACAAACGGACGCTCATGCGTAGAGTCGCGCATGCGCGCGATGCAGGAGCACGGCGCACGCACAATTGTGCATGCGCAATGGCCGCAAACCTCAAAAAAAACAAATTATATAAATATGCCTGCACATCTTGTCCACGTTGAGGGTTGTAGATGAGTAAGAGTAGGTGTGTGTTAGCAGAGAGGAAGAGAGAGATTCAAAACAGGTGTAGGTGTGGATTGTAATGGTGCTGGTTGTATTGGGTATTGTATTGTATTGTATGTGTATTGTCTTGTGTGGTTTGTAAGGTGTACACTGTTTAGGGAGGTTTGTGTGTGTATTTGAGTGTGTTTGTGTAGCTGGATGGGAGGAGTTTATGGCAGCTATTTATGTTGCTGCATGTGTCCTCAGACGTGGGCAGATGCTGCGGTTGCAGGACAGGGGAAATGGTGCCCTTGGGGCTGAGGCACAGGGCATGGGTGTAGTCCCGCAGCAACTCAGACCTGCAGCTGTGGGGGCAGTCCAGGCAGGTGCTGTGCGTGCACGGCGCAGAAGGCGTGCTGAGGTGCAGGCTCGGCAGCCTCGCCTCTACAGGCCCAGGGCCCAGCTCCAGGGCATGCGTGAGGACCAGGTCATCTCCCTGTACCGACTGAGCACAAGGGCTATTAGGGAGCTCTATGAGGATCTAAGACCTGACCTCGAGCCCCTGACTGATCGGTCCCATGCCATACCAGGTTTAGTCAAGCTCCTTGCTGCGTTACATTTCTTCGCCTCTGGCTGTTTCCAGTCATCTGTGGCTGCAGTGGGTGGCATGAGCCGCCCCACCTTCTCACGATGTCTCCACCAAGTACTGCGTGCCATGGTCAGCCGGGTGGGGAATTACATAGCCCTTCCCCACACTAGGCAACAATGGGGGACCCTGGACCAGGCCTTTGAGGCGTTAGCCGGGATACCACAGGTGATGGGAGCTATTGATTGCACACATGTTGCCCTGGTCCCGTCAAGAGACAGGGAGGTAGCGTTCCGCAACCGCAAACACTACCATTACCTGAATGTTCAGGTTGTATGTGATGCAAATCTGCATATTCTGAATGTGGTACCTAGGTTTCCAGGGTCCACCCATGACTCCTATATCCTGCATCACTCGGCACTATTCACACAATTTGAGGAAGGACAGTATGCGGACTGTATATTGCTGGGTATTTAAAGATTGGTAATCTATGTATGTCTTTCTACATTTTGTTATGTAACATCTCATATGTAGCAACCTTTTTTATAAACACTGTGGTTTATAGATAAGAAAAGTAAGACTGACAGAGGACTGTTGTGAGTTAACATTATTACAGGAGTATAGACGTATAGTAACCGGGAAAACAATTTAAATAAGACCGTCAGGATTATATCATTATATGATCATAAGATGCACAAGGTGTTTATGTGACTACGCCTGTGTGCATATGGCTGTGCTGGTGCTGGATCCCTCCTAGTGTGTGTGTGTGCCAACTGCCCACATGTGATGGGGGGGGGGGGTTGGTTGGTGCCCTTCACATCCACCTGTTATGCTGGCTAATTGTTGGCTTATTTTTGTATGTCATGTAACGTTTATGTTATTGCCAATCCATACAACTAACCCTTGTCATGTGTGTCTTAGGTTCACCCACTCACTCAGTACTGGAGTTGTCACCCAGGAGGCACACATGAGGAGGTATATGGAAATATCTTTTGGATTTTCTGGAGCTGTCAAGATGGGAGGACATGTTTGCATATGCATGGTCACACATATTGGCTGCGTCAAACCAGGGGTGCAACATAGTATAGGGGGTGCAGTACCTTTGCACACAGTAGATGAGCGGGAGCTAGCATCGTTGTGTCTGTCGTTCCTCATGTAGCTGACCATTATTGAAAGGTGACGGCAAAATCAGGGGGCCTACATGGGTGCATACAGAGAGTTATTGGTAGCAGATACACAGGAATGTACTCTGCCTATGTATATGTCCTTGGAGCAAACTCATGTGGGGTACACTGTGCAGGTTTGTAGACCACACCTTCAAAAGGATGAGAATAGGATGGAGACAATGTAGTTGATGGCTATTACAACAATTGGTGGTCAGCAGTATACAGCATATGGAGACAGACTACTTCATCGTCATATGTAGACCTTAGAGGACACGGTGTATCGAGGTGATATGGTTTACACTTTGGCAGACCTCCATGGCATACATGTTCTGGGTGTGGGCCTCCCTCAAATGACAGCATGTTTTTTCTTGGTTACTATTCTGACATACACTTTGAATCTGTGCTTAGTGGATCGCTGGTATAGTCTCACAGTGGAGGTGTTGGAGATGTGGACACTAACTGCATTACAATACGCATGTGTCACACACAGGATCTCTAAAGGTATAGATGGGGCTGTTGTAGTATTTGCCATGGGTGTAGTGACGCGATAGGCCATGTGGTCCTTTTCTGTCATCATATGTCTATTTTTCTGAGCTGAATAGTTGTGATGTCATATGTTTCTGTCAGGATGTGTTGTGCGTTTGTTTCTCACTTCTAAACAAGTATCAATTTGGGTGAACATGAACTCCAGCATTCACATGCAACATTTCTTTCTGCAGGTGATGCAGGACATGGGTGTCACCCCTGGCTGCTGACCCCTGTGCGTCAGCCATGGACACGTGCAGAGCGGAGGTACAATGAGGCCCATTCCTCCAGCCGCTCTATCATAGAGCGCACCTTTGGCGTGTTGAAGAGTGGAGGAGTGGCCTAGTGGTTGGGGCAAGGTACTTCAGGCCGGAAGGTCGGTGGTTCAAATCCCACTAGAGGACAGCAACCTTGGGCCGGAAGGACTGGGGTTTCTAGTCTCACAGGTGCTCCTTGTGGTCTTGGGCAAGCCACTTAACCCTCCATAGCCCATGTTCCCTGTAAAATAGTTATCTCCAAGTTATAATGCCCTGTTCAATGTAATTTCAGTTTGTTCAATGTAAACCGCACTGATGCAGAATAGCGCGGTATATAAGAGAATGTAAATAAAATAAAATAAAATAAGAGTCACTTCAGGTGTCTGGATAGGACAGGCAGGGCCTTACAATATAAGCCAATGACTGTGGCAGAGATAATCATAGCCTGTTGCATCCTGCACAACATTGCTCTCAGGCACGATATCCCTGCAGAGATTAATGAGGATCTTGAGGAAGATCCAACGTGCCTCCCTGTACGTGCCAGTGGTGACACACGGGAGGGCACAGCAGTCAGGCGGAGGTTGATTGCAGAGATCTTCTCGTGTACGTATTGCCTATCTTCCCACCTACATGTTTTTTCCTATGTGTCTAATGGTTATAGAGGTTTATGTTTCTGTAAATATATAATTTGGATGCCAATCCCTACGTCACCTATAGGCATGAGTGTGCGACAAACAATGTGGGCAGAGCACAACAGCAGGTGGTGGCAGATGATGTGGGTGGGTGTTAATACGCCTGTGGGAGGTTTTGGGGGGTCGCATGCCCAGTTAGTGGCTGCTTGTGATAGCAGCTGCTGAGGAAACACAATTATTTGTTTAGATTATATGGGTGGAGCACAGTGTCAGCCATATGGTGCTATGTTCACAGTGGGAGGGCATACCATGTTTGGGGACAGTTGTTCAGTGGGGTGTGGTTATATTGTACATGTTTGTGCTGCTTTTGTGGATGTTAAGCTCCTGTCAGCTGACTATGTGTGTATGTTCCTTATGTGTGCCGCCACATGTCATACATAGCACAATACACATGCTTATTACTAGTTTGTCAGGATGGTATTAACTATTTGTGAGGGGTGTTAATGCCACCCCACAGTGTGTCTGAATGTATAGGTCATCACGTAGCCCTGACATGGATATGGTGAAGGACGGGGACCTGTGCAGTGTACAGCCAGGGGGAGTAGCATTGTTACATTTTTTTGTTGGAGAATAGCCCTTCAGTGCAGTGTTGCATATGTAAACACATACAGAGGTGATCAGGCCCAGATCAGCAAGGGGTGGGTTACAGTAGGCATTTGGAGCGCTGAATGTGTGGGTGGCTTGTGTTTTACCAGCTTTTTCAAGGATGACATGGCATATCTAGCTGATGCTATCTCAACATATGCCATCATGCCTCAGCTACAGGCTGTGTATGTGTGTAGGGTAGGAGAGTGCAATCCACATCAACAACTACATTGTGGGCCCTAGCAAGGGAGGGTTATGTCCGCATACACACACAGACTTAGGTGAGAGCTATTATTTTGAGGTGCACATATAGGCTATCAATGCTTTGACATTTTCACTGACACAGTGGGATGGCATGCAGCCATCATGGTCAGGTCATAAGCAGACATGGGTGTGTTGTTTTTCTGACGTGACGCAGACAGTGGCAGCTATTTGTGCACATCATCAGCACACAGCTGTCAATATTATTCAAGGTATGAGATGTACACCCCAGGATATGTATTGGGCCACTGGATACAGGAGGTGCACCTGCATATTTCCATGCGTTTCAACAATTGTCAGTGGGTTAACAGACAACATTGGGACAACAGTAAACAAGGAGAGGGGGCATTGTTGGCAATATGGTGAATCAGGGCTAATATTGTGACCTTGGGGTGAGGCAGAAACTTGGTAGGAGCAGAAACCTCTATTGACCTGTATTTACAACAACAGAGAGGTAAGGGAGGCGACAGAGAAATTATGGACACCTGTAGATAGCCTCCGACACCTCCGTGCTGCCTCTCACATGTGAGAGATCTGTACATTGTGATAGTGAACAGTCAGTCAGTATGTGATGTTGTGGAGTCTGACAGCTGGGGACAGGAAGGTGCAGTGTGTAATGCACAGCTAGAACATAACATATGATTGTTTCTCTTGTGTTTCCCACTGCACAGGACATACTTCGTGAGGATGCTGTTGCTGTGGTGCATTATCACGTGACTGTACATCAGCAAAAATGCTGTGATCTGGAGTAGGTGGATCTACAGCTACATTGTCTGTGCCTGCAGACAGGGGCAAAACATGTCCTCGGTGATCTGTCATATTGGGCAGATGTTGTGGTTCGCTTTTTTCCCTTTCGCCTCCGTAACCCATATCTTGCTGTTGTCACACATATCACCATGTGTTTGTGTTCAGTTTGTCCTCTGCAACACTCTCTCTGGGACACGTACAACAGAACTGCATATGTGTGGGGGTTTTTTGGTGGTGGCCTACACATGCTCCCTACCCCAACATTGTACCATCAGCCAACAACAGGGTATCACTGCATGTTCACTGGGCCTTTATGTCTACAAATCTCCACTTGTGCACATACAGGCCATGTGTTACAACTGGCACGCTGAACTTTGCATACTGTGTGGGTGCGTGTTTATGGGTTGGCTGTGTGATGATGCAGTGTTCAGGCATAGTACATTATCATGTGCTGTGAGGGGTCTGTGCACCTGGGGGGCGGTTGTGACTGTGCTACCTCTTCCGTAGTGCTGTTTACCTTGTGAACATTATCGACATGTGTTGTGTGCAGTGAGCAGAACTGTGTCTTGTGTTATGAGGGACCACTGTTGAGCACCTTTATTTTATCTCAGATATCAACATAATGTGGACATGCATCAACAGTGGCTTGACATGGTGATTCTACAGGTTTTGCTGACATTGTCTCCCTTCACTGTGACCTGATATGCCCGTTTAGTCGCTCAAGGGCACACCTTGGTGTACAGTGAAGAGAGGGAAGGGTGTGTGTAGAGGTGATGAACCTGCTGGCACCTAATGGACCAGTTAGCACAACAAAAAAGAAAAAGATAAACCACATGTGGGGATCAAACCTGCAAACTACAGAGTTAAAACACATGCCACTAAACACTCCCTGAAACAGCACACTGAGCACAATGAAACACAAATTCCCCAAAGGGAGGGTGTGTATGGGAACCTGTAATACCCAGTGATGTGGCATATGGCTGGCAGATACACAGCTGCCACCGTACAAGAATGTGAGCACAGGTGGCCCATGTACATGACCAGCAAATGACTACTTACAAGTGTTAATGTGCTCAAAGAGTGGAGGAGTAACCTAGTGGTTAGAAAACTGGCTTGGCCACCAAGTAACCAGGGCTCAATTCACATTAGCAATCCATGTGGCCTTGGTGGAGGAGGGCCCGTCTTCGGTGGTGGACGACGAGGGCCGGTTCTCCGATGTATAGGTGGAAGGTGTATCAGAGGGTGAGCTAGAAGAGGGCGAGTTGCCCGATGCGGAGGACCAAAGTAGAGTGGTCTGGGTGTTCCGGCGCGAGGAGCTCCCGGCGCTGATTGCGGAAACGTTAAAGACGCTCAATATGCCCGCAGTGGTGCCGTCAGCAGAGGAGGCGTTAGAGGATCCTCTGTTGCAAGCCATTCAGAAGTCTCAGCGAGTGTTCCTGGTTCATAGAGTATTTAGGGACATGATTCAGGAAGAGTGGGATGCCCCGGAATTGGCGCTGCGAGGAACCAGAACTTTGGCCCGGTTATATCCCCTTTCTGACCAGGATAGAGAGGTGTTCCGGTCTCCGAAGGTAGATGCGGCAGTGTCCGCGGTTACTAAAAAGACTACAATTCCAGTGGAAGGCGCCGCGGCGTTAAAAGACGTGCAAGACAGGAAATTGGAGACTCTGTTGAAGCAGGTCTTTGATATGTCTGCCCTTTCCTTGCAGGCTTCTATAGCGGGAGCGTGGGTAGCCAGAGGTTGCTTACGGTGCTCCCAGTGGCTGCAAAAGGGTTTCCTGGAGATGCAGGCGGATGAATTGGCACGGCTGGAATCAGGCACGGCTTATTTGTCGGATAACCACTACGATCTCATTAGAGGTTTGGCCAAGACTATGGCTTTTGTGGTGGCGGCGCGTCGGTATCTCTGGCTGCGTAACTGGTCGGCAGATGGGTCTTCCAAAGCGCGGCTTAGTAAGCTTCTCTTTAGAGGTAAACTTTTTATTTGGTGCGGATTTGGAAAAGCTGGTTAAGGACCTTGGAGAGTCCAAGGGCGGTCGTCTCCCGGAGGATAGGCAAAAGCAGAGCCGAGAGACGACTGGTTCCAGGGGTCTCTCGAGGGATTTTCGTAGGTTTCGGTCCCCGCGTTTTAGCCAATCTCAGAGGGGGAGTTTTCCTCAGAGGGGTCAGGCGTTTCGAGGATTTCGAGGGGCAGGCAGGGGTTTTGCACCCTTCCACTCCTCGGGCGGTAAGAAACCACAATGAGATACGGCGGGCCCAGGTGGCGGTTGTTCCCGTAGGAGGGCGGTTGCGGGAGTTTTACCCTGCCTGGGTCCAAATTACCACGGATCAGTGGGTTTTGGAGATCATTCGCGAAGGCTATGCTCTGGAGCTCCATCGACCCGTTTTATATTCCTTTGTCCTTTCCCCGTGCCATGCTCAGCAAAAGTTGAGGGCGGTCACGGAAACGCTTCGGCAGTTACAGCAGCTCGGAGCGGTGGTGCCGGTGCTGCCGGATCAATGCAGGTGCAGTCGATACTCCATTTATTTTGTCATTCCCAAGAAGGAGGGAACATTTCGGCCCATTCTGGATTTAAAAAATGTGAATCGTTGCCTTCGGGTGACTCATTTTCGGATGGAAACCTTGCGCTCGGTTATTGCGGCGGTCAGGAAGGGAGAATTCTTGACGGCGTTGGATCTCACGGAGGCATATCTGCATATTCCTGTGCGCCCAGAGCATCAGAAGTTCCTGTGCTTCGCCGTGCCCATGGGTCATTTTCAATTTCAAGCTCTACCCTTCGGGCTGGTGACGGCGCCTCAGACGTTCACGAAGGTCATGGTTGTTGTGGTGGTGGCGCTCTGCAAGGAAGGGATTCTGGTGCATCCTTATTTGGACGATTGGCTGATTCGGGCAAAGTCCAGAGAGGAGAGTGCTTCGGCCACCGTTCAGGTAGTGGCATTCTTAGAGAGTCTCGGATGGGTCGTCAATTATGCAAAGAGCAAACTGGTTCCGGCTCAAACTCTGGAATACTTGGGGGCGCGGTTCGAGGCAGTGCACGGCGTGGTGTTTCTCCCAGCGCAGAGGGCTCAGGCCTTGCGGAAGCTCGTGCGGAGGTTTTTGGCGTACAGGGCTCCGACGGCATGGCAGTACTTACAGTTGCTCGGGACAATGGCGGCCACGATCGATGTGGTACAGTGGGCTCGATTTCATATGCGGCCATTGCAGAGCGCTCTTCTCCGGCGGTGGTCTCATCAACGGAACGCCTTGTCCCAATGGCTGGTGTGCCCTCTACAGGTGAGGGTGGAGCTTCAGTGGTGGCTGCAGCCCGGAAGCCTGGAAGGGGGCGTGTCGCTAGAGGCTCCGTCCTGGAGGCTGGTGACAACGGATGCCAGTCTCACGGGCTGGGGAGCACATTGCGAGGGGAGTTTTGCCCAGGGGACTTGGTCGGGTCCGGAGCTGAGTTGGTCTATAAATCGGCTGGAGATGCGTGTGGTGTATCTTGTGCTGTGTCAGTTTCAGGAAATCTTGGGTCGCGTGGCGGTACGAGTGCTTTCCGACAATGCGACGACGGTGGCGTATATCAATCACCAGGGAGGCACGGGGAGTGCGTCGCTGAAGGAAGAGGCTGGTCAGCTGTTGCCTTGGGCCGAGTGGCACTTGGTAGCTTTGTCGGCGCAGCACCTGGCCGGCGTGGAGAATGTTGAAGCGGATTTTCTAAGCCGCCGCAGAGTAGATCCGGGGGAGTGGTGTCTTCACCCGGAGGTCTTTGTGATTATAGTTCAGCGCTGGGGAACTCCGGTGATGGATCTAATGGCCAGCTTCAAGTCTGCGCAGGTGGAAAGGTTCTTCAGCAGGCGCAGGGAGCGAATGTCGGAGGGACTCGATGCTTTGGCGCAGCGGTGGCCGGTAGGAGGTCTTCTGTATGTGTTTCCTCCTTGGGCGCTCATCGGAAAGGTGGTTCGACGCATAGAGTGGCACAGGGGTGTGGTCGTTCTGATAGCGCCCGATTGGCCCAGGCGACCGTGGTATGCGGATCTGATTCGGCTGCTGAACGACAGGCCTTGGAGGCTCCCGGTTCGGGGGGATCTCTTAATGCAGGGGCCGGTACGCATGCCGCAGGTGGGTCGATTCTCGCTTACGGCATGGCTCTTGACAGGGCTCGGCTGAGGTCAAGGTGGTACTCGCCAGCCATTATTTCCACCTTGTTGAAGGCACGGCGGCATTCCATGTCGCTGGCGTACACCCAGGTTTGGCGGGTGTTTGAAATGAGCATCTGTGAAGGGGGGGGGAACCCCTGCATGTATAAGATCCTCACCCCGAGGCCTCCTCACCTTACAGTTTGTCTGGCCAAATAGTGCCGTGACCTCTCAAGTGGACCTAGAGTCTGACCATCTGATTTTGTCAAGTAAGCTCGATGAGGCTGTTAGTTCCCTCCCCACCAGGGTGGGGAGCCCCATGCTGTCCAAGCCATCGAGGTCTCCTCTCTCCAAGATGAGATTGAGGAGAAGGTTGAAATACCCCCGAACAAACCTGTTCTGGGATTTGACGAAATGGTCGCGGGAAAACTTGCTGAAGCAGACGCCTGCACTGATGAGTCAGAAAAGGCCCAATTAAAAGAACTGCTGTACTGACACAAGGACCTGTTTGCCACGGACACCTATGACTGTGGTCTCACCAACCTACATGTCACCCGTATTCCTACGGATCCAAACAGTAAACCTGTCTTTGTGAGGCAGTATAAAATCCCATTGGCCTCCTATGAATCTGTTCAGGAAATCATCAATTCCCTAGAACAAAAGGGAATTATATGCCAATGCAACAGTACTTACAATGCCTCACTGTGGCCTGTCATCAAGAAAGACTCTACCTGGCGTTTAGCTTTGGACTATCGCCAGCTCAATAAGAAGGTACCTCTATCCAGATGGTCTATGGCACATCTGGAACAGAACTTAGCCACCATCAAGGGCGCAAGGTACTTTACAAGCCTGGATCTGGCCTCAGGATGCTGGACTATACCTGTCCATCCAGAAGACCAGCATAAGCTGGCTTTTACCTTTGGTAGGCGACAATATACTTGGAATCGGACACCGTTTGGTTATTTGAATGCACCAGCAGACTTCAATATTTTCCTGCATAAGGCTTTGCCTGATGCTGAGACTAGAGGCACCCTCGTCTATGTAGACGACATTCTGGTGAAGAGCACCAGTTTCACAGACCATTTGCAAGAAATAGAGCATGTTTTCCAGCAACTGAAAGCTGCGGGAGCAAAGCTGTCCTTGTCAAAGGGCCAATGGTGCCGGAAATCCCTCAATTATTTGGGTTACGAAGTTTCTGCTGAAGGACTGCGGCCTCCAAGGAAGAGAATTGCGGCCTTGCAACAACTCAAACGTCCACCCAACGTGAGTGAGCTGCGCTCATTCTTGGGTATTTGCAATTATTCCTGCCAATTTGTGGACCAATATGCAGAGATTTCCCAACCCCTGGTCAAACTCCTCAAAAGAGATGAACCTTGGGCATGGAATCCTGATCAAGAGGCAGCTCTAAAAGAGCTGAAGGCTGCTTTGAGTCGAGCTCCCTGTCTTGCCTATCCAGAGAGTGGCAGAGAATTCTTTGTGGAACTAGGTTTCACCGATCACTCTTTGAGTGCTATTCTATACCAGATGCATGACACAGATAGGAAAGTTATTGCCTATGCCAGCAAGGCTTTAACGGAAGTGGAGAAGAAATACTCTGTGAGAAATCCTTGTTGTCCACAGTCTGGGCCCTCCAATATTTCCGCAGTTATATCCAAGGTGAGAGGTTGGTTGTCGAGACCCATCACCAACCCATCAAGTTCCTAGGCACTGATCGGATTAAATCAGGACAAGTGTCAAACAGCCGCATTGTTTCCTGGACCTTAGCCCTTCAGGGATGGCCCCTAGAGGTAAGGTATGCTCAAAACCGCAAGGATGCCGCCGCACAGGGCCTGGCTGAATTGCACGCTTGCACTGTCAGAGAACCATTAGTGGGTAATTTAGACACCGAAATGGAGCCGTTTACACCTGAGCCTTCTCGTCATCGTCCTTATGATGAGAACCTCTGTAAAGGCTACCCCAAAGTGTATGTGGACGGTTGTGCTTACCGTCAAGAGCCTGACCATGAACTGGTAGCAGGCATAGGTTAGTTTGGGACCAGAACTACCCTTGTGAACCCTTAAAGTACCATTTGGGTACCAAACCTAATCAGTATGCTGAGCTAGCTGCAGCCCTGGTAGCTCTCCAGTCCGCCGCTCAGGGAGGGGTTCACACCCTAACCATCTGTACTGATTCAGACTACGTCCGACAGAATTTCATTTCCCACATACCCATTTGGAAATCTAACAATATGCTGAATTCCAAAGGGAAACCTGTCAAACATGCCGAATTAATTCTGGCCTTGGACAAGATAACTCATGAAAATGACATGACCATTGTCACCTTGTTGGTGGCCAGCCTAGCACCTAGGGCGCGGCAGGTTGGTTTGCCTTGGGTATTTCTGACTCACGGAGTATGTCCCAGTTTTGGCCTTGCACAGCCTTCTGGGAACGGTAGTCCCTTTCCCCTTTTGAGCACAGAAAAAGTTGTAGTCAAGTGGTTCAGGCAAATGACCCGGCAGCTGCAGCCACTTTAAAAGCGGCGTCCCTGCTCCGAGGGAGACGCTTGCAGCGAGCCCGCCCCCAGCAACACTCCTGCCCCATCGGGGCAGTGGGAGACCCGACCCGGCAGCTGCAGCCACTTTAAAAGCGGCGTCTCTGCTCCGAGGGAGCCGCTTGCAGCCAGCCCGCCCCCAGCAACACTCCTGCCCAATCGGGGCAGTGGGAGACCCGACCCGGCAGCTGCAGCCACTTTAAAAGCAGCGTCCCTGCTCCGAGGGAGCCGCTTGCAGCCAGCCCGTCCCCAGCAACACTCCTGCCCAATCGGGGCAGTGGGAGACCCGACCTGGCAGCTGCAGCCACTTTAAAAGCGGCGTCCCTGCGGGGCGCGCCCGCGCCTGGCGGGCCCATGCCTGAGGGCCTCGCCAGAGGGCCCTTTGGCGTGGCCCTTAGGCGCGGCACAGAGGCGCAAACAACTCCTAAATCAACAAGAACACCGGTGCAAAAAAACAGTCCAAAGAACAACAAGAAACACCACAATCCACTACACCGGCATTCCACCACAACAGCGATCCACTACAATACCGAAGATACAGCAACGACAACCAAAGACCTCAGCACTCAACGAAATCTACACCAAAGCCCAGCCTGGTCCCCAAACACCAGGTACCCTCAACGATTATGCCACCTCTCTTGGCCCCCATCTACCTCCTCACCCCCCTCTTGACCCTCTACCCCCCCCCCCCCAGCGCACTCAATAACCTACTCTGGCCCATCCAAGTCACTCGGCCCACACTCACTCACAAACTGCAACAAACTCACTCACACGCTCAGCACACACCCACCCACATCACCATACCCCCACCCAATCTCCACATCACCATCTCCCTAATCAATGCACGCTCTGTTAGAAATAAATACCACATGCTCCGTGACCTAATCACAACTGAGCAGATAGGCATCCTATGCATTACAGAAACCTGGCTGACCGACACAGACACAGTGCTAATGAACCAACTAGCCCCAGATGGATACACCCTCTACCACTGCTCCCGAGAGCACGCCAAAGGAGGGGGTGTCGCCATCATAGCAAGAACCGACCTCCACCTCAGAACCCAATTCTCCGAGACCACCACTGAAGCGGATCTCCTCACCCTCACCAACAAACACCTCTCGATATGTTTGATCTACCGTGCGCCCACCGCAACCACTGACCTACCAAGATTACTACAACACATATCAGAAAGCACCGGCTCGACCAAGGAACAAATCATCCTAGGAGACTTCAACCTCCCATCACTTCAAGAAGAACATACAACAACCTTCCACACTGCCATGTCTGCAATGGATCTAGTACAGATCATACAGGAACCCACCCACGAAAAAGGCAACACACTGGACCTCGTCTTCCTCAACTCCACGTCCACCGCTTCAGCAAAAAACCCACGGATCTCGCCAGTACCCTGGTCTGACCATCACTTCATCACCCTATCCTACACATACCAACATAAGACCAACAGGGATGATGGACAAAACGTAAGACGATTCAAACCATTTAACAAAGAGGACTTTTTAGAACAAATCCTACCCAAACTACAAACAAACTCCAATGACATCAATGACCTCATAGACAACTGGAACACTACGATCTCCACAGCGTCTGCAGCGTCAACAAACATAACCATCACCAGACCCCCTTCCTCAAGAGCCAGATGATATACTCCCAGTCTCCGAAGGCTAAAAACAAATCTCAGGAGAACTGAAAGAAAATGGAGAAAAAACCAACAACGAAAATGACAAAATAAAATACCTATACGAACTCAACGCATATCACTACGAGACTGACAAAGCAAAGAAAATCTACCACATGAAAATCATCAATACCTCCATAAACAAACCCCGCGAGCTCTTTCAGATAATCAAAAAGCTGACAAAAACGCCACACAACTCCGACCAATTACCGCAGATTCCACCAGAACTGCTGGCCCGACAATACAAACAACTACAACGACCACAAAACCTGCAGCTAGCCTCACAGACAACTACAGAGAACCTCCACCCCAACTTGCACAGTGACTGGGCCACCTTCAAGGAAACATCAACAGAAGAAGTTTCAACCACAATTTCCTGCCTCCACACCACCACCTCCCCGCTGGACCCATGCCCCACCGACTGGATAAAGAAATCAAAAAACGAGCTGAGCACACCATTAACCCAAATTGTTAGTGAATCCTTCTCCAGAGGACACATGCCTGACGCCCTCAAAACCACGATCATCCGTCCTTCCTTGAAAAAGCAAAACCTGGATCCCCTAGACCCTACATCCTACAGACCCATAGCAAGTCTACCTTTCACAGCCAAAATAATCGAGAAAATCGTCCAGCAGCAGCTTCAGGAACACCTGGATGTTAACAACATACTGGACCCTCAACAACACGGATTCCGCCCGCTACATGGAGTCGAGACCCTCATGACCACGCTGATGAATACCCTCCTCACAGGAACTCAAGGAAGACACTCTGGATACGCCATGATCTTCCTCGATATATCTGCAGCCTTCGACACCATCTCACACAACATCCTCATACAAAGACTACAAACTATTGGGATCAAAGACACCGTGCTGAAGTGGTTTCAATTCTACATAACTAACAGACAACAACTAATCTGCACCAGCGCCTTAACCTCCCCCCCCCCATTCCAGCAGCACCAGGGAGTACCCCAAGGATCCACATAGTGACAAAGGACCCAGACTTCACACCACCCACACACCTCAATATTGGATCTACAAGCATCAAAATACAACCACAGATAAGATACCTGGGCATTATCATTGACCAAACCCTCACCTTAAAGCAACAGATCACCAAAACCTCCGGAACTATATTTCATAAGGCAAGAACAGTGCAACGGCTCAGACCCCTCCTGGAACATCAAGACTTCCGAACAGTGATGCAAACCATGACACTCCCACATCTCGACTACTGCATTATAATCTACCATGGCCTTCCAGCTACACAGACCAACCCCCTCCGAACTGCATTGAACACCACGGCGAGAATCATCCAGAGCGCAAAGAAAACCGACCATATCACCCCAATTCTGAGAGAACTACACATTCTCCCCCTCGAAGCACGGACAAAATACAAAGCCATCCTACTCACCCACAAAGCTATCCATCAAACACAGGACACACAGCTTTGCGCCCTACTGGCTCGTCCAGCTC
Organism: Ichthyophis bannanicus; assembly: GCA_033557465.1. NCBI lineage: Eukaryota > Metazoa > Chordata > Amphibia > Gymnophiona > Ichthyophiidae > Ichthyophis > Ichthyophis bannanicus. The sequence continues at coordinate 138,346,908 of CM066031.1, read as the reverse complement.
ACGGCAGATCTACTAGACAAGCCTCAAGCGTTTCCCTCACTGTCTCTCACAAAAGAACCAAATGCTCGCAACGGACCTGCAATCGAGCCTTTGAACTCTATGCTCCAACCTTATGGAACTCTCTACCGAGCTACCTTAGAAACAATGCCGACCTACTATCCTTCAGAAAACAGCTCAAAACCATCCTTTTCCAGGAATACCTCAATTCAGACACCACCAAAAAACCCGCGAACCCCTGATCTCAACACAATGAACCTCTAACTCAAAGCCACCTCAACCCGTCCATGTCCAATCTGTCCCATGTCTTTGTCTGACCAACGTCTGTCCCATGTCCTAAGTATGTCCCATAGCAAAATCATCAAAGTTGCCTCCTCGGTGATGGCCCCACCCTTGTATTTAATTCCCCCACCCTCTATGTTACACCGCTTTGACACGGTGAAAAGCGGTATATAAATACAGCTAAATAAATAAAAATAAATAAATAAATAAAATAAATAAATGACAAGAATTTATTTTCTCCTTCCCGGTGGATTAAATTGCAAGTGAATAACTCAGGACAAATTGCCTTACAATTGGCTTCAGGAAAATATACAAACTCAGGTAAACTTAGCCTTCTTAGCTTCAGGCTTAAACGTGCAGTGCTTGATACAAAACGTGCAATGCTTGATACAAAATGTGCAGTGCTTGATACAAAGAAAACAGCTTCACTCAGCAAAGAAAAATATCCCCTTTTCTTCTGCTGATTTTACCAGCTCTCTCACAACACTGTTCAGCATAGGGAATCAATGTGATCAGCAACAGACAACGTACAGTCCATCCAATTATCCACTATTTCACTATAATCAGAGTCTGTCTGCATTTCTTCAATATCAGGACAAGCAAGGTGTGTCAGTGAGCTGCTATCCTGAACTTTAAAACAAACGCTGTTTCTGTCTTCACGTGGTCTCTCTCTGCACTCTAATGAGCATGGCTGTAAACTACCATATATATTGAACTTTCTGTCCAGGGAGCCTGTTACTTTCTGGTAACAATAAGGAACTGCTTTATAGCTAGGTTCAACCCTATATAAATTGTTAATCCTACCTTTTGGCTTTTGAGGGGAAGGAAATTTCAGCTCTGCAGGGTCATACTGGTTCCCAAACACTGCCTGTGTTTGCTTGCCTTTCAGCCTGTTAGCTTCTACGTCAGAGACACAGGTATTTTCCTGCCAGCAGGTCTCTCTCTCTGGAGCATGTGAGCATTGCCAGGTCTGCCTCTCAGGAAGTCTCTTCACTCTCCTGCCCTTACCAGATTCTGGCTGTAGGACTACGGCTCCCTTGCTTCTCACGTCTCTTTGACTCTTTCTAGTCGGCGTGCTCCTTTGCTTGCCTCCTTGCCAGATCCTTGGCTCTGGTCCTGGCCTTTCTCTCTTGGAGTTCTCTCCCTCTTTCTCTTCTTGCTGCTGCTGCTCCTTCCGTCTCTGCTCCCTTTCAGCTTCTCTTGCTTTTCCTTCTCCAGCTGCTTCTGCAGCTGCCACTGCCTTGGTCTGAGCTAAAGACCACTTTTTATCCTCCCTTCCCCCAGGGCTTAGCTGTGCCCTTCCCTTAAGCAGTTGTATCTCGTTAGTTCCTGATCTAGGGAATACGTCACAGCATGGGCGTGTCTTTTCAGCTCGTGACTCTCTTTGTTTACTTCTCTTGAAAACACTGAGCCATGTGCTCAGTGCTGAGCCATGTGCTCTGACAGGGAATCCTCTTCTCTCCCTACCTCTATAGGCTCAGAAGAGTCTTCTTCATGACAGATCCTCCCCCTTAAGATATTATAGGCTGCCGAGCTACTACTTGGACAGCACGTAATCCCTAATGGGGCGCTAATGTGCTTTTCTACCTTAACTAGGCGTACTGCCGCTGACCGTTCATGCCAGGGCCTAAGAACATTTAAATGGTATACTTGGCGGCGTCCCCTATTGTTTTTTACCATGTAGGAAACGGGACCTGCTTTTACCACCACCGTACATGGACCTCTCCACTGGGACTCAAACTTTGGTCCAGTGCCCGCCACCATAATTATGACTTTATCACCTATAGCAAGCTGCCTAGGCCTTGTCCCTCGGTCATAGTATTTCTTTTGTCTCTGTTGGCTAGCCTTCAAGCTTTCTATTGCTGCCTGAGAAGTCCTTTTTAAACGACTTCTCAATTCCTTTAAGAAATGAGGCACCCCTATGTCCTGAACTTCTGGCTCCACCCATTGTTCTTTCAAAAATGTCTAAAACCCCTCTGGGAGCACGACCATATAACAATTCGTACGGTGATGCCCCTAGGGACGCCTGCATACGCTCTCGACAGGCGTATAAAACGAATGAGAGCAAGGTATCCCATTCAAACATTTTCCCATTCAGACCCCGTCTCAACATCTGCTTAATGGTCTGATTTAAACGTTCAACCAGTCCGTTAGACTGGGGGTGGTATGCGGCGGTTTTTATATGGTGCACCCCAAATGCGTCCCACACTTGTGCTAGGTACCTTGACACAAAGTTACTGCCTTGGTCGGTAAGCATTTCTTGCAGAAACCCTACCTCGCAGAACAACTTAATGAGTTCCACGGCTATCGTCCTAGCTGATGTACTCCTCAAAGGTATTGCCCAAGGAAAGCGCGTGGCCTGATCTACTATTACCAATATATATTGGAACCCTCTTGGCGTCTTAATCAGGGGTCCTACAATATCCATTGTCATACGGCGAATTGGAGTTGATATTGTGGGCGTAGGAATCATGGGCACTGCCCGTGGCTTGGCAGAAGTAACACGCTGACATGTGGGACATGACTCACAGTAGCGGGTGGTCTCTTTAAAAACCCCCGGCCAATAAAAATGGGACAATATTTGATCCAACGTCCCCTGGATCCCTTTATGGCAACCTACAGGGTGATCATGGGCCAACCTTAGCACTATCGCTTTGAAAGTAGTGGGTACTACTAACTGCTTCCTTATAGCTCCGGTCTGTGGCTCATTGGACTCTCTATACAACACCTCCTTATCTAGAAAAAATCTAGGAAGGGTCTCTCTATCAGTTTGAGCATATTCAAATGCTCGTTTCAATGCGGGGTCAGCCTGTTGTTCCTTCGGAAAGGAAGGGAATTTCCTGACAAGATCAGCGGGCACCCAGGGCAACCCCTCTCCGGCCTCCAATTCAGCCCTCCCTTGGGTCCTACGCTGTCTCTCCCGGCGTCTATCTGCTTTACCTTTTCTGACCTTTTTGGAAGGGGCATTGACTAGGTCATCATGTACAGGAAGCACCTCGGATACCTCCTCTGCCAACTCATCCTCGCTCTCTGAGGGCTCATCTCTATCTTCAGGGAGTTCTTCCCCTTCCTCTGGGGGTTCATCTCTTACTCCGGAGGTTCCTGCCTGGGACCTAGTGGAGACCATGCTTGTTTTCCTATTTAAGCCCGTCTCCACCCCTCGGCAAAATGGCGGCCAGTCCCTCCCCAGCACAATATCGTATGGAAGCCGGGGGACTACAGCCACCAAAACCTCTTTTTGGGTCCCCAACCCTTTTACTGAGAGCCTATAAAGTGGATAATAGGAGGAAGCACTGTGTACACAGCGTATCTTAGCCTTGCCCTCTGCTTGACTCGGTGCTGACCTACCGTGGGCCTCCACGGCCTGCCAGAGCTTCCTAGAGACCATGCTCTGGTCAGCACCGGAGTCAAGCAGTGCATTAGCCACAATGCCTTGCACTTCCACCTTTAACAGGAAGCCCTTTTGGACCTGTTTCCCTTTTCCAGACATTAGTGCTGTTCGCACTGTACAGTTTTTCTGGAAATGTCCAACTTTTCCACAATTATAACATCTCCCTTTTGTCACAGGTAAAACAGTATTTACAGTAGTCACATTTGCTTTTGTGCCTTTCTCTAATCTGCCAAAGTTACTAGTTCTGGCCATCTTCAGAGCACCTCCTTTTGGCTTGCTAGCCAACTCTGTTTCAAAATAGCGTTCTGTAAGGACGGCTGCCTCTGGAGTGGTCCGGCAACTTTGTAGGATTAAGAAAGACTTCACCTCCGGTGGTACTGCCGCCATGAATTGTTCCAGTATGACTGAGTCAATCACAGAGTCAAGGGTTTTTTCCTCTGGAACAAGCCATTTCCACGCTAAAGCTTTTATTCTCTGATACAATGCTTTAGGTGTCTCATTATGCTTAAGCCTAGCCTCTCTAAACAAACACTGGCGTTAGACCTAATCTATCTCTCACTGCTTTTTTAACCTCCTCATAGCTTGTCGCGAGAGCAGCGGGCATGGTTTTATATGCAGCCAAAGCCTCTCCCGTTAGGGAGGTGGCAAACCTCACAGCCCATTGCTCATGTGGCCATTTTACTGCTATTGCAACTCTTTCAAAGGCCTCAATAAAGTCATCCACATCATCAGTGGTGGTTAACTGGCCAAAAGTTAAGGCTCCACAGCCTTGTGGTCCTACCACTGTAGCAAATGAAGAACTCACTTCTTCGGTAGCCTTCTGTTTTGCCAATAAAGCTTTCATTAGCTCTACCAGGGGCTTCTGCTGGGCGCACACAGCCGCAGCTGTCTGTTCTTGCGTGCGATAAGTCAGTTCCATCTGCTTCTCGAACTGACTGGACATCCAGTGCAACACCTCTTGTGGATCCATGTTAATTTATTTATTTAACATTGTTTGTTTAACATTGTTTATATACCGCACTATTTAATATCAGCACGGTTTACAAGTAACACAAATGTCCAGTGTGGGGGGTTTACATTGGACTTACAGTAAAACAAGGGATTTAAACTTGGAGAATAGGTAAAACTATGTACATAACTCTTCAATATATCTTATGTATGCTATTTAAAGGTCGCTGTGGTTGTAGAATCAGGGTTGGCCGGGAGGGTATGGGTGGGCTGTTAAGGATTGTTGTTCCTGCAGAGAAAGCAAAAGAAAAGCCCACCAAGTGTGGCACCAAATTTTCTTTTTAATCCTAACTCTTACTGCAGAACACAGACTTCCCTTTCTCACTCTGGAATCCTCTACACCCGTGCCCAGTTACCTTTTACCTTCGCACGGTGTAGACTCAGGCCTTGAGAAAGGAGTCTATCCCCTGGATCCTGATCCTCCTGGCACGATTTGCCAGTGAAATCTCCAACCACTCCACCAGCAGCTTAGCAGATTTCTCTTTCCCCTTGTACTCCAGATGTGGCAAAAACCTGTTGTTCTTTTCCTTTATTTTTCTTCCCACAGTGGGGTGTCCTTTTGTATTCCAAGCAAAAAAAATCCGAACACACTACGCCACTTGTCACTGCCCTTGGTGGCCAGCCTAGCGCCTAGGGCATGGCAGGTTGGTTTGCCTTGGGTATTTCTGACTCACGGAGTATGTCCCAGTTTTGGCCTTGCACAGCCTTCTGGGAACGGTAGTCCCTTTCCCCTTTTGAGCACAGAAAAAGTTGTAGTCAAGTGGTTCAGGCAAATGACAAGAATTTATTTTCCCCTTCCCGGTGGATTAAATTTCAAGTGAATAACTCAGGACAAATTGCCTTACAATTGGCTTCAGGAAAATATACAAACTCAGCTAAACTTAGCCTTCTTAGCTTCAGGCTTAAACGTTCAGAGCTTGATACAAAACGTGCAATGCTTGATACAAAATGTGCAGTGCTTGATACAAAGAAAACAGCTTCACTCAGCAAAGAAAAATATCCCCTTTCCTTCTGCTAATTTTACCAGCTCTCTCACAACACTGTTCAGCATAGGGAATCAATGTGATCAGCAACAGACAACGTACAGTCCATCCGATTATCCACTATATCACTATAATCAGAGTCTGTCTGCATTTCTTCAATATCAGGACTAGCAGGGCGTGTCAGTGAGCTGCTATCCTGAACTTTAAAACAAACGCCGTTTCTGTCTTCACATGGTCTCTCTCTGCACTCTAATGAGCATGGCTGTAAACTACCATATATATTGGACTTTCTGTCCAGGGAGCCTGTTACTTTCTGGTAACAATAGGGAACTGCTTTATAGCTAGGTTCAACCCTATATAAATTGTTAAGCCTACCTTTTGGCTTTTGAGGGGAAGGAAATTTCAGCTCTGCAGGGTCATACTGGTTCCCAAACACTGCCTGTGTTTGCTTGCCTTTCAGTCTGTTAGCTTCTACGTCAGACACACAGGTATTTTCCTGCCAGCAGGTCTCTCTCTCTAGAGTGTGTGAGCATTGCCAGGTCTGCCTCTCAGGAAGTCTCTTCACTCTCCTGCCCTTACCAGATTCTGGCTGTAGGACTACGGCTCCCTTGCTTCTCATGTCTCTTTGACTCTTTCTAGTCAGCGTGCTCCTTTGCTTGCCTCCTTGCCAGACCCTTGGCTCTGGTCCTGGCTTTCTCTCTTCGAGTTCTCTCCCTCTTTCTCTTCCTGCTGCTGCTGCTCCTTCCGTCTCTGCTCCCTTTCAGCTTTTCTTGCTTCTGCTTCTCCAGCTGCTTCTGCAGTTGCAACTGCCTTGATCTGAGCTAAAGACCACTTTTTATCCTCCCTTCCCCCAGGGCTTCCCTTAAGCAGGTGTATCTCGTTAGTTCCTGATCTAGGGAATATGTCACAGCATGGGCGTGTCTTTTCAGCTCGTGACTCTCTTTGTTTACTTCTCTTTTGAAAACACTGAGCCATGTGCTCAGACTGGCTGTCAGTCTCTGACAGGGAATCCTCTTCTCTCCCTACCTCTATAGGCTCAGAAGAGTCTTCTTCATGACACCATCTACTGGAAGAAAGTGAAAGGTCATTTCCATGTTGACAATCCTGACAAGATTGGAAATGATCGTCTTGCTGATCAGCTTGCCAAGGAGGGTGCTATCTCTGGAGACCTCTGGTAGTTGGAGGCCCCCGAGACCAATGGGCTCCGAATTGTGAAGGCGGTTACCAGGTGATAAGCCCAACTATCCACCATGCCTCCTGTGGTTCAATGGTGTAGCGAGAGCACAGATCTCGACCTCGTGCAAGCCCAGAAACAAGATCCTACTTTCAGGCGTTTCTACTCTTTTCTGCAAAACCCCCAGGAACACCCATTAATTCTGGAGGATTGTCAGGACAACGAGGAACTAAGGATCCTCTACATCTCCAAGGACATGTTCCACCTCCAGAAAGATCTATTGACTCGGACAAGTAAGCATGGTATTGTGCAATGGGTGGTACCTCGGGCCTTCCGTGGAGTTATGTTACAACATGCTCATGACGAACCTTGTGCCGGTCATCGAGGTGACTGAATAACCTATGACATGTTGAAACAAGTGGCCTACTGGCCCCACATGTACCAAGATGTCCAATTGTATACTAAAGGTTGTCTGACCTGTTGCAGATTTCAACCTGCAGCTCCTTTTCATAGAGCACCTTTGAGAAACAGAGGTCTGACCATGCCTTGGTCTGATCTCCAGATTGATTGGATCGGCCCCGTGCCCCGATCCTCTCGAGGCAACAAATATATGTTGACAGTTACCTGCTTATTTACCAAGTTGGTCGAGTGCATCCCAGCACCCAACTGTACCGCCGAGACCACAGCCACCTTGTTGTTAAACCATATTTTCAGCAGGTGGGGCCTGCCCATGCAAGTGGAATCCGACCAAGGTTCCCACTTCACGGGACAAGTCATCAAGCATCTGTGGAAGTTACTAGGAGTGAAGGCCAAAGTCCACATTGCTTATCATCCACAATCCTCTGGGCAGGTGGAGAGAGCAAACAAAACTATCATCAGTATCTTGAAGAAGTATGTTTCTTCCTCTAGGAAGGACTGGGACATCAAACTGCCCTTGGTCCTGATGGCTATCAGAGCAGCTCGTCATCGTGCTACTGGTGTGTCTCCTTTTGAGATGATGACAGGTAGGGATATGGTTTTATCCCTTCATCTTCTTTACAGGACTAATGATGTGAATCTCACGGCTGCTACAACTGCTCATGCATATGTTGCCCACTTAAGACAACACTTGCAAAGTGCCTTTGCCTTTGCCCAAAAGAATTTGGACACTGCCGCTAGGGGTAGGAAAGCTTACTATGATTTGAGGACTACCTCTAAAGAATACCAGATTGGCGATAAGGTATTCTACTACAATTTTGGTAAAAATAAGGTCAAAGACTGTAAACTTCTACCTAGCTGGAATGGTCCATTTCCTATTGTGGATAAAGCCTCCCCTGTTGCTTATCAAATTCAAATGAGGATAGGTACTGAGAGGGAAGGCTCCCTTAAATGGGTCCACATTAATCAGCTTAGAACGTGTCATCTCAGTAAGCTCCTTCCTGAAGAACCTCTTGATGAAGTGAATGATACTGATCTTGAGACAGCATAGCCTGTTTGTTCTATTTTACAGATGGAAAACCGAACTTTGAAGGTCCTGTTTCTGATTTTGATGTTAGCGGGATCTGAAGTTGCCAGATTGATTGAGCCTGGCCCACCTTCTGGTGTCGTGCTACAGGATACGCCTGGTTTCCTGATCACACAGTCTCACACTGTCCCACAAAGTCTTTGTGTCACTGGATCCCTGACATGTTTTACAGAAATATTTCAATATTTCTGTTACACACACACACCTAACACACAACACTGGTTAAAACCACAGCAGAATCGTCTATGCTTACAGATCTTTCCTCTACCCTGTAATGTTTGCTTAATTGATGTTCCCAAGAACTCCATTGCTAATGTTGGTGGAGTTTCCCTATTTTATCTAGATGCAGACCCTGTTTCGACAGAGCTCCAGATATTGGATGTGTTTCGAGGTCATGAGATTGACTTCACTGAAGCCTTGATCTATCTTTTGGACTATAAGGACTCTCACACAGTTGAACTGTCTATTGACCAAGACAACCTTGCAATTGCTGATTACAACTTTGATTCACGCGATGTGGACATTTTACAAACTGATTTTATGTCACATGCCATTGTGCCTGGTATTTTCTTTCTGTTGGTGCTCCAGTTTTTTATCTCCTTGTATCAACAGAGACAGATTCTTACTCTTCGTCGCTCTATGCATCCTGTACCTCCGCTACCTTCCATGCGTCTGCAGGATTTGCTGGAACGTCATACTTTTGAATAGTGTCACCATTTGTTTTTTTGAGTTATCCTTTACTCTTAATTGAGTTGTCTTTTATCATAGTTAGCATGTGTTTATTTTACTAATGCATTTACACATTGCTTATCATTACCGATATACCTTTTTGGTTTTAGATACACTATGTGGTATGTTTACTAAAGTGCGTTAGTGCGATTCGCGTTAGGAGCCACGGTAGAGACAGAAACCCCCAAATAAGGACATGGGCGGTACATCGTTATGCACAATGCGCGTTCCAAAAACTAACGAGCGTGACAGGGCGCGGTGGCACGTCCCCGTGCGTTATCGCTCGTCAACCCCAAAAAAGCGTACAGATACAAAAGACAGGGACAGAGCTGTAGCACAATGGTTAGCTCACTGACCGCTGTCACAGGCAGCATGGGTTTGAATCCCCTGGGTTCCCCAGTGTGCACAATGCAGAAGGCTGGCCCAGCCATCACCCAGTACCTAACGTAGGGAATGAGGAGGCAAGGCCTCACATTTTACCACCAGTAATGTTGCTAGCAAACACACCATCACAGTGGTGCAACCAAAGGTGCCGCAGATGGCATCCCATAATGCACCACCCAGGCCACAGTAGAAAGTGCACTGTCCACAGAGGCACACCAAAATGTCACCTATAGAACACTACAGCAGGCCACGTAAAGGGTGCCAGAGAAGGTGCCGCATGGGGCGCCCCATGAGGCACTGTAAGGTGACATTATGCTGATGGGGTATCGCTGGCAGTACCAATGTGCCACAAAAATATACAATGCTGCAGTCAGGCCGATACAAAAAGCCCACTGTGTTATGAGACCATGACCGCTGGCCCCACAGGCTGTGACGGAACCACCGGGCAGCAGCCCCATAGCTGCGAACAACCCCCTTGCTGTCACCGGAAGGGCAGCAGGGCACCACCCAAATGGCCCGCTCTGATGGCTAGGATCTGCCCCAAAACAAACATACCCACGGTGCAACGCACTGGTAGATCTGCGGCCCAGAGATGAACACAGCAAGGGTTAGGTACCCACACAGCCTCCTGGGACGGTAGGGCGAAATGAGTGTGTGTCACTGTCACACAGTAGCAACAGACTGTAGCCCTACAGGGCGCCCCATAAGAACCTAGAAAAGGTGTCCCCTAAGGTAGCCAGATCTGTAGCACAATGGGTAAGACACTGGCAGATGGTGCAAGGTCTGTGAGTTCAAACCCCCTGTGGTCCTAAGGAGAAACACTACCTGCAACAGTACCCACTGAAATCCATAGTCAGTGACATGGATAACCAGTCAGTACACATTCAATGCCATACATATCCCCCATTTTTTGTCGGCAATAAACAACCTGAGAGGTGGGAGAAAGAGCCCACCACCCTCATATGTAGGGCCGGATAATACAGAGAGCCTCAGCCCTCACAAGAAGACAATAGCGTGAATGTGTATCCAGAACCGTGTGTGAGATATGTACATAGTCAAATATATCCACAAATCATGTAATGAAGGAAAGCAAACCTCAAACAGTGCTGGAAACAAGGCAGGTAAGAACCAAATTGTCATGCCCCCGTACCCCTGTAGGGAACCCCACCACGCCATGCATATGTCTGCCCAACTCTGGGCCCTGTATAATGTGAATGTGTACCTGACAGGGGAGTGGATCTGTGGAGGCAGCAGCGACAGCACACACACACCAATATAGTGATGGCAGAAGCAGCTTGTTCTGTACGTCGAACAGGCTCAGGTGGCAAGCACACACTCACACGGCTATACCCTGAGGGTGCTGTATAGGGCACCCTACAAGTCACACCATTGGTGAAAGTTAAATGTGCACTGTCTGCCCGTGCACCCTATAGGGCGTGTTACAGAGAGCCCCACAGGTCATGCCATAGGTGTTCCGATGAGGCACCCTGAGGAGTCTGCACTGTGAGGGTGGTGCTGCTGTATTCATCACCAATGTAATGTAAAACTACAATATGCCCCGCAAAGGGCACCAAATACTCCATATGTGGACTGGAATCCATGACATAGGGGCCCCCACAGGTAATGAAATAGTTAGACGCCCATATTGTCCGTGAAAAGTACACAGTCCCAAAAATGAGGTGGCGAGCTCATGGAGCCGAACTGTGAAACGCTACAAATCACCACACCAGACCCCCAGCAATTGCGTCATGCACATACAAAGAAAGTCTGTCAATGAAACAAAACAAGGTCTCAGCAAACAAGGGCATATGGCAAACACAATCCAGACCGTGGTCAAGATCATTACCAAATATAAAAGGCCCATTAACATCACAGAACAGTTCCATTAAGCGAAAGCCACTGGCGAAATCTAAAGGAAACACGAAAATACTATGAATATGTGCAGAAAGAATATGCAGATGGCTGTACCACCAGAACCCACAACCCCCAGACTGTGCAAAGAAAGTGTGTCATGCCACCACCCAAAGTGACAGCTGGGGGGTAAGGATATGGGTGTAAGCAAAAACATTCATGGTGCACTGCACATGTACATCAGCAGATACGAGAGGAACATATGAGGGGGTAGGCACCCCCAACAGCGCCGTCTCATGAATGGGGAAATGAATGTGTGCGTCACTGCAATATAACAGGAAAAGACAGTAGCCCAACAGTGCGCCCAAGAGGAAGTATGAGAAAGATGACCAGAATGGTCCCGAGAAGGGTGCCCCAATGCTAAGTGAGATATGCGTTACACACGGATAGGAGAGGTCAGATGGAACGCTGGCTCACAGAATCATGTGGCACGGTGCCCCAAAAAGGGTATGTGGGACATGATCAGTGTGCCCTAGGGACCCCAAGTGGTGTCTGCAGGACCTGTAGGACCTGCGTGCAACAGAGACAGATGTAGTACTAACACCACACAGAACCCACGGTAAAGACAAATGGATAGGTGACTGATGGAGGGACAGTAGGGAGTCACTGGACCCACATCCCTGTGGACATCCCATGTGTCAGGAAGCAGCGCAGACAAACATGTTGCTGCCAAAAGCCACCGAACAAAGTGTGTTGGCCACCTAGAGTACTAGAACAAAGGTGTGTGGCAGCTGAGGAGAAAATGTGTGACCCTGTGTAGGCGGAGGTGGCCAGAGGAGTGGCCCCGCCATGCATAGCAGGCACAGGCCCCCCAAGAACACAGAGATGAAATGCAGACAAGGGTAGCAGTGTAGGATACGGGGTGACAGTGCACAGCAACATACCGGACATGTCACATCACACTGATGCAGATTGATGTACCAAAGGATGATACACAATGGTGATGAGGATGATAAGAGCGGCAAAGACCTACAAGCAAATAGATGACTGTTACCGTGACCACAGGTACCAGTGAAGGAAGGACATAAAGACAGGGGAACAGAGAGAGCGAAAAGCCATGAACACTAGGATGGGAAGCGCAGCTGGAATATAATTTTTATTTATTTTATTTATTTATTTAACTATTTCTTTTATACCGCCCCTTCCAGAGATCAAGGGCGGTTTACATATAACAAGTTAACAGTCATGTACACAGTTTGTATACATTTTACATAGAACATAGAACAATAGAAATCAACTATTTACATTAAACAGTAAATATAACATTTATAGGTATTAAAGCAAACACATTAAACTTTATACAAATGAATATTTACAGTGTGTGGTGTGTGTGGTGTGTGGGGCAGGAATTGGTGTAGGTGCTGGAATTTAGTTCCTTTTTTTCGTCTTCAAGGTGTGAGGGGGGGAAAAGTCTTGTGGTTACATTGTTGGGTTAGGGGATTAAGGGAGTTTGTGTATGTGTGACCATGTTTGTTGTGGAGCTGGCTTTGGGGGTATAGGGGATTTCGAAGTGTTCAGTGAACAGGTAGGTCTTTAATTCTTTTCTGAATTGGGTGAGGTCTCTTATGGTGCGAAGTTCAATAGGGAGGTCGTTCCAGAGTGTAGGGGCAGTGAATGAGAATGCTCTGGAGCTAGTGGAATTCTTAGTTTTACGGATGGCTTTTGGTATGATGAGGGAGTGGGCCGCGTTCTGTCTGAGGGTCCTTGTCGATGTTGGAGATTGCAGTAATGTGGATAGGTGTGAAGGGGTTATGTCATTTATGAGTTTATAGGTTGTTAGGATAATCTTATATTTGATTCGGCTGTTTATAGGGAGCCAGTGGAGTTCCAGCAGTATTGGGGTTACGTGGTCTGTTAGGCGAGCTTTAGAGATTACCTTTGCACAGATGTTTTGTGCTCTTTGGAGAAGGTATATGCTTTTTTGGGGGAGGCCTATTAGGAGACTATTGCAATAGTCGAAGTGTGGGGTGATCAGTGTACTTACTACGGATCTAAAGTCTTGTGTTTCAAGGAGTGGCCTTAGGTGCTGAATAGTTTTGAGTTTATAGAAAATGGTTTTTACTATTTGTTTTATGTGTGGTAGCATGGTGAGGGTGTGGTCTATTATTACTCCTAAGTATTTTACCTGTTTTCTGACGGGTATGGAGGTTTTGTTGATTGTGATTGTTTCTGGGTATGTGTTCTCAGTCGTGGGTGGTCTTGTCACAAACATTGCCTCAGTTTTTTTGAGGTTTATGCTAAGGTGGTTAGTTTCCATCCAGGAGGAGGTCTCAGCCATGCATTTGGATAGCGAGTCATATGTAGGGTTTTTAGCATTTATGGGGATAGCTAACATGATGTCATCGGCATATATAAAATGGTTAATCCTGTGTTTTTTAAATATGTCTGTTATCGGTTGCAGGTACAAGTTAAATAAGAGGGCTGAAAGGGCTGATCCCTGGGGTATTCCCTGTCCTTGAGGGAATGTTTCTGATGCTTGTTGGTCAATTTGGACTCGTATTAATCTATGTGAAATATAGGATTTGAACCAGTTAAGGACAATCCCGCCTATTCCTAGGTTTTCTAATCTGTTGATCAGTGTCGTGTGATTAATGTTATCGAAGGCGGCAGAGATATCTATAAATAGGAGTAAGAAGCCTTGATGTTTGTCATCTGTGCCCTTGATGAGGAAGTCCATAAGGGTGATTAGGAGGGTTTCTACTCCATGACGTAACACCAGTAGGCACACAGAAATGGATGCAGACAGGACCACAGCATGTCACCATACATAACCACAGCTGTGTGCCAGGTGAGGCCACCCCAAAGACTAAACAGGATGAAACACACATTCTGAGCAGGGGTCCACAGACAATATCACATTCCACACGTGTGATGGGAGGCACATATGAACCGGTCCATACACGACCCTCGAAATATCATGCAGTGGAAACCAAATGCAATATTGCAGGGGAGCGACATGTAAGGGCCTGAAGGGGACAGGGCAATGGAGAGCCATGTGGATGGGCTGTGGTCAGGGACAAGCGAACGTAAGAGGAGCATGTGCCTGACCAAACAGCTGACTGATGGTGGCCGGACCAAACGGCAGCAGCGGTGCCAGTAAACAGGCAGGCCTGTCACATGCCCCGCCACATGTGTGACAAACCGAACCTAAGGGTGATGGGGAAGAGGGCCCGAGAGCAGTGCAGCACCATAGGGGCAGCGGAGAGTAACCCAAATATATGGGTATGACCATGGCGATAGCAATGCAAACCACACTGTATTGCAACTCACCCGAGTCACCTGCCTGTTTCAGTTGTTTACACAGAAACCCCACACGTAGCACAGCATCGGGCAGTATGATCTTCAATGTTCTGGGGGCCTGGAAAGCAGGTGCTCATCCTGGGGAGGCAAAAGCACATCAGACATGTTGACACATGACACGGTACTGCTGCACAATCCATACACCTTCCCACACATGGTTAACCCAGAGAAACGTCACCAGCAGAAGCTGAACTTACAGGAGAAGAGCTCCCCGATCAGATGTTGCCTGGCCGCCATCCCAGCACGTGTGTCAACATGGACAGGTGCAGGAGGGCACACAGGATTCACCCCAAGATCCTCATTAATATCGACTGGAACATTGTGCCTGAGAGCAATGTTGTGTAGAATGCAACAGGCTAGTATGATCTTGGCCACAGTCAAGGGCCCGTACTGTAAGGCCCCGCCAGTCCTATCCAGACACCTGAAGCGACTTTTGAGAACGCCAAAGGTGCGCTTAATGACAGAGCGGCTGGAGGCATGGGCCTCATTGTACCGCATCTCTGTGCCTGTCCGAGGGAGACGCACGGGGGTCAGCAGCCAGGCGCGACACCCATATCCTGCATCACCTGCAAACAGAAATGGGAGTAAGGCACATGTGAGAAGAATAACCTAATGAAACCATGATGTAGCAATGCACAAATGGACAGTACGGAAACATGGTCACACACATATGAAGGCACAGCATTGCACACAATTCTGGTGCACCAGAGTCCGCATCTGACAGAACATAATCACACTGGCCGGTAGAAAGATGGTCAGGTGTGCAAGTCGCTGGGTCATGATGTGATATGGCACACAGGTGATATGTCAGTGCACCACAACCCGGGTTGGCAAGGTGGGGGTGTCAGCGCACACAGGCAAAAGCAAACAGTCATGCAGCAGACATGTGTGATAGCAGGTTCGCACATACATCCCTGACACGTTCCACCACCGACATGGTGGATCAGTAGCTCACATACACACTGTACAGCTGGTCTCTGGTCCTGTTCCCCATGTACCCCCAAGCCCCCCCCCCCATGCTGCCACATGCACAATCCCGTGGCACATTGGGCATGAGATGGACACAACACACAACCCGACATATGTGAAACAGTTGCACCATGCATGCCCCTAATGACCATGAAAAAGGCTGATAGTGATGTAAACATCTAGGGCAGTGCAGAGACGACAACACATGGGTGCGGGGTGACACAGATGGGCAAGAATAGGCACATGTTAGGCAAAGGGATGGGTGTTGCTGCGCTGAGATACGTGAGCACAGTCCAGGTGACAGGGCGTGCTGGGGTCACAGCACCAGAATAGTCAGTACAAGGACACAACAGCACCATGTCATGCATGCAGAGGGCACAGATGACAATGGTGCCCCTGTGAAACACATATGGTCGTTATACACAGGATGTGGGAAATACCTACCCAGCAGGACACAGTCCTCATATTGACCGGCCTCAAACATGGCAAAAAGTGCTGAGTTTTGCAGGATATAGGAGTCATGGGCTGACCCTGGGAAACGCGGGACCACATTCATGATACGCATACCTGCATCACAGACAACCTGCACATTGAGGGAATGGAAGTGTTTGCGGTTGCGGTACACAACCTCCCTGTCGCGTGGCGGGATGAGGGCAACATGTGTGCAATCTATTGCACCCATCACATGTGGTATCCCTGCAATCTGCTGGAATGCATGTCCCAGGGCCACCCAATGTTGCCTACTGTTGGGAATGGCAATGTAATTCCCAACCCAGCTGACCATGGCCCGCAGTACCTGGTGGAGGCAGCGAGAGAACGTTGGCCGACTCATCCCACCCACGGCGGCCACCAAGGTTTGGAAACAGCCAGAGGCAAAGAAATGTAGGGCAGCAAGGAGCTTGGCCATTCCCAGTATAGCATGTGACCGGGCAGTCAGGGGCTCGAGGTCAGGTCGTAGATCCTCATAGAGCTCCCTAATAGCCCCTGTGTCCAGCCGGTAGAGGGAGATTACCTGGTCCTCCCTGATGTTCTGTAGCATGGCCCTGGGCCTGTAGAGGCGTTGCAGGCATGGCCGCCCCTCAGGACGCCTACGGCGCCGTTGTCCCTCCACACCCGCCTGTGGAGCCTCCACAGCTGCAGGCCTGTTTTGCAGTGGGTGAGGACCCATGCCCAGGGTCCCAGCCCCAGGACCATCATCTCCCTCAGCCTGAACGCACAGCCCAACTAGCTCCAGCAGTGCAATGACTGCACCACCTGCATTCACAGTCTGAGCCATGATAGACACAGGATGTGGGGCAGGTGGCTGTGAAATAGGGTACAGGGCGGGAACACAAATCACACAAACAATACACACCTGGTCCATCAGGAACATCCAGCGCACCCCACACCCTGCATTCTGCAAACCCCTGTAGTCTGCAACGTAGCGCGTGAGAGAGCGCGCGTACACCCGGCATTGCTCCAGAGAAAAGCTATGGCGATAAAAAAGTCCCTGTGACGCAGCATAGTGCAAAGGTACTGCGAGGTATACAGCCTACCAAATATGGAAGACGCCAAGATGTCTCAGAGGCGCCAAACGCGTACACACGTGCGTACACGAACGCACATAGTACGTAGTGTGGGACAAAAGATGTGGCCAGCAGCCAACGCGCATGGTTACGCGCAAAACATATATACACGGGTACCCCAAAGGAAAAGATATGTTGTACCTACCATCACAACATGCAGTAGAGGAGGAGGCAACATGTACTGTGTACATCGAGGGATGACTTTCAGGGGACCAGTCAGAAACCATGCACAGAGCATCACGTAGGGCACATATTCGCATTTCCTCCGTGAGTGCGCAGGGGGAGAGCACGGTCATACACACGTATGCAACGCACATACGCAACGCGCGTACGCAACGTGCTCAGAGCCACACCCACACGGGACCTATATAAAGCTGATGTGGACCAAATGGCACGCACCTCAGCACACAAACCGGCTGAACATGACAAGCCAGATGTCAGAGAGTGCAGGAGCAGAGCAGGTGCCGTCGATGGACACCCCCAATGACGGTGATGAGAGGCCAGGCCCATCAGGTCTACATGGCACACCATGTTCACAGGGCGCTGCCACAATGGGGCAGAAGAGGCACAGGCCCACCCTCCCTGAGGACCTCCACAAGAGAGCAGTACGATTCAGCATGGAGGAGAATGACCTGCTCCTCAACGCCATTCTGGAGCGCTACGAACTTTTGTTTGGCCAACTGAGCTCCACAACAACTGGTGCAACACGTGCTAGAGCATGGGCAGAGGTACAAGCGGATGTTGCAACCGC
The DNA here is from genome assembly GCA_033557465.1 of Ichthyophis bannanicus. Lineage (NCBI taxonomy): Eukaryota > Metazoa > Chordata > Amphibia > Gymnophiona > Ichthyophiidae > Ichthyophis > Ichthyophis bannanicus. The sequence goes on along the minus strand of CM066031.1, from coordinate 138,328,960 downwards.
TAATGGCCCACACAGGGACGTGGAAAGCCTCTGCAAATGGTATTGTGACATTAAACGACACATCAGGAATGAGCTGGGGAGAGAGCGGAGAGGGGCCCAAGGCACCGGAGAAGGCCAAGCACAGGTGGCCAACCTGAGTCCACTGGAGCGGCGCTTGGCCGAGCACCTAGGTCCAATGTACATCCATGGCCTTCCCCCAGAGTTGGACACAGCGCACCAAGGTGCAGGTAAGTGTCTTAGTGATCTGTACCATTGTGAGCCTGCAAGTGCACATGTGTGTGGGTGACACAGGGTGGACAGGGGTGTAGGAGGCATCATAGTGCAGTATGATGCCCAGGGGGCAGCACAGGCATACAACCAGCCTATGGGCCAGGACACATTGGGGGAGGGATGTCTATGGGGGTCAGGAAGTGGATGGCACAGTGGATGCGTGCTGTGTCAAGGCGAAGGGTTCCACCGTACCAGCAGGGGCTGTCAATGTGTAGCAGTGGGGAGATTATAGTGCTGGCGGGGGCAGCATGGCCACACAGGTGTTGACATCGACGACAGGACAGCACTATGCACCTGTGTTGAACATGATCTGTGTAGGCAGGGCTGATAGATTTGACGGGGCTGCATGGGGGGCCTCGTAGCATGCACTGGTGGGGCGGACACCTGACGTCGCAGGGAGAAGGCCCCCCTCCTGCAATGGGGAATAGGTGAGGGGGGGTGGCGGGGAGGGGCCCACAACAGGACCCATGTGGCTCACCCACACACATGTGATCTCAGAGGAGTGGGATGGGTGCAGACAGGCAGCCCTCACGCATATGACCTATATGGTTTTGTCTCCCACAGGTGATATAGCTGCCATTGATGCAGCTGAGGAGGCACATGGCGACAGCTAGCCTTTGGCGTCCACCCACATGGACACAGTACCAGTGGAGACCCACATGGAGGCAGGAGCTCCCCCAACCCGCCCCTGTGGGGACAGTGTGACCATCCCTCAGCCAGCCCGTGGAGGGGACACACACACCGGTGGCATCACCGGGAACATCTATGCAGAGGCAGGGCAGCAAACCAGTGCAGCAGCGCTCTCTGTGGTGGAAGATGTGATCCTGCAGATGCAAGCGCACACTGCTGAGGCACACAGGGATGCAGAGGGTGAGTCCCACACTGTGTTCTGTTGACAATGTGGCTGCAAAGGTTGGAGATAGGTTTCACGACACCAATGCACTGCCTGCTGTCTCCACAGGTATACGGCATCTACTGCGTGCGTGTCTGCGGGAACAGCGGCGGCAGAGGCATGCGCAATGCAGACACAATTGTATGGTGTCCAGGGCCATGATGGGGGTCCCTAGGCTTGTGGTAGCTGCGGAGAGCATTGGCGAGAGCCTGCAGCGCATCGCAGTGCACATGGGGGTGACGCCACCACCACCACCACCACCACCCACTCCACCAACTGCAGTGGAGGGAGCGGCAGTAATGGCGGCAGCACAGCCACCATCAGCACAGGGTGGGAGGGGCCGCGCAAGGCGTGGCAGGGGCAGGGGCCGTGGGAAATAAACACATAAGATGCGGATGACGCACATGTCATGTCTCCTGTGTTGTTTGGGGGGACAGTGTTACGCAAAGCCAACACGTGCATGACCCTGGGGGGTGCCCAATGTGAGCTATTATGCCAGATGGCGTTCCCAGCATGGGATGCCCCACTTGCTCTTAGGGGGCACACCCGCAGGCACACACTACCCAGCATTTGCAGCCAACAGCTGTTTGCAGCATCCTATCCCTGTGTACAGGGGGCGGGGAACATCCGGGCAGAGGCTAGGGGGGGGGGGAGGCATGTCATTAGATGGGCTGTAGGTGCTGGAGGCGGGGGGTTAGACTGGTAATGGGCTCCGGGCTGATGGGGGGGGGGGTAGGACTGGCAATGAGCTATGGGGGGCTGACTGGGGATGGGTTGATGGGGTTTGGACTGGAACTGGACTGATGGGTGGCCAGGAATGGATATGTGCTTCTGCAGGGACTAGAAGGGAATGAATGCTGTGTGAGGCTGGAACTGGGAGGGAGCTGATGTTGGGGGAGGATCAGAATGGGATGGGGATGGAAGGGTAAGGTGGAGAGGTGGTAAACATGTTGTGTGGGAGGGGGGAGACATCCCCAATTGGCCAGGTATTGGGTGAGTACCTGGGGATTGGGGATGGGGGGGGGTAAGAGATGAATGGATGAACTAGGGATGCGGAAAGAGAATAAGAGATGGATTAGGATATTAAAGCAGATGTAGGAACAGAGCGGAAAGAAACTACAATAGGGAAGGGAGGACAGATGGACAGCAGACGATGGAGGGTTATCTGGGGACACGGAGGGACCAGGTGGAAATGGCGGGATCACTTGCAGCTGAGGAAAGTGCACAAAGTTAGACACATATCCCTTTGTACTGCATGTCCTATCAGGAATAGGTAAGCTCTGGGAAATGTGCATCACTAACGTCAGCGCTTTGTTTCTTACAGGTGCACATTACTGTATAATTCCATTTGTACAGTGTTGTACATCCCAGGTCAGGCTGTGGTGATCCCCACTTTAATGTTTGTCTACCTGTTTTGAACCAGTGCTTACCTGCTTGCTGATGCTCTATGTTCTGCATGTGGAGCTGAGCGGAGGTGTTCTTTTGGAATGATTCCACTGTGGCATTGCCACTTCTTGTCTCTCCCCAGTGGTTCAGGCTTTGTGGTCCTGTGCAATGTGTTTGTGTAATATCCTCATGGTTAACTTTTGAATTGTGGAGTATGGTGCTTAGTGAGGCCTGAGAGTGGAGTGGACAGGGCGATGGGACCGGATGGGATGCACCCTAGAATGCTGAGGGAACTTGGGGACGTTCTAGCGGCTCCACTGACTGACCTTTTCGATGCCTCGTTGGAGTCGGGAGTGGTGCCAGGGGCCTGGGGAGAGGCTCATGTGGTGCCTTTGCACAGGAGCGGAAGTGGGGATGTGGTTGAAAACTACAGGCCGGTTGGTTTGACTTCGGTGGTGAGTAAATTATTGGAAACGCTGCTCAAAGAGAAAGTAGTGAGGTTTCTGGAGTCCGGCGGATTACAGGATCCGAGGCAGCATGGATTCACCAGGGGCAGGTCTTGTCGGACAAATCTGATTGATTTCTTTGACTGGGTGACCAGGGAGTTGGACCGAGGGAGAGCTCTAGATGTGGTGTATTTGGATTTCAGTAGGGCCTTTGACGCTGTTCCTCACAGGCGACTTGTGGACAGACTGAGCGCCCTGGGGATGGACCCTAGAGTTGCTGTTTGGGTTGGAAATTGGTTGGGTGGGAGGCGACAGAGAGTGCAGGTAAATGGAGCTCACTCTGAGGAGAGGGATGTTGCCAGTGGTGTGCCCCAGGGATCTGTCCTTGGTCCGATTCTTTTTGACATCTTTGTTAGTGATGTAGCGGAGGGGCTGTCGGGTAAGGTTTGCCTCTTTGCGGATGATACCGGAATCTGTAGTGGAGTGGACACCCAGGAAGGTGTGGATGACATGAGGAGGGATCTAGCTAGGCTTGAAGAGTGGTCTAGAATTTGGCAGCTGGGATTTAGTGTTAAAGGATGTGGGGTCATGCATTTGGGCTGCAGCAATCCAGGGGAGCAGTGCAGTATAGGAGGTGAGGTGCTTTTGTCCACTGGAGAAGAGCGGGACCTGGGCGTGGTTGTGTCTGATGATCTTAAAGTAGCTAAACAGGTGGAAAGGGCGACGGCAAAGGCTGGAAGGATGCTTGGGTGCATGCGGAGGGGAATGGCTGGCAGAAAAAAGGGGGTGATAATGCCTCTGTATAAGTCTTTGGTGCGACCTCATTTGGAGTGTGGTGTGCAATTCTGGAGACCGCGCCTTCAGGGGGATGTGAGCGGGATGGAGTCGGTGCAGAGGGTTGCTACTGAAATGATTAGTGGGCTTCATTATAAAGCATATGAGGACAGACTTAGGGATCTTGATATGTACACCTTAGAGGAGAGGCGGGATGGAGGTGATATGATTGGAATGTTTGAATACCTCCGTGGCATGGATGTTCAGGGAGAGAGCCTCTTTCAATTGAAAGCAAGTTCTGCGGCGAGGGGACATGGGATGGGGGTGAAGGGAGATAGATTCAGGAGTGATATGCGGAAATATTTCTTTGCGGAAAGAGTAGTGGATCCGTGGAATGGTCTCCCAGTGGAGGTGGTAGAGATGAGGACAGTAACTGAATTCGAGGAAGCATGGGACCAACACAGAGGATCTCTAGGGGTGGAAAGTGGACTGTTGTGGTTATTGTTATGGAAGGACAGACTAGATGGGCCTTGTGGTCTTTTTCTGTCATCATGTTTCTATGTTTCTATGTTTCTGTTACGATACAGCGGGTTAGCAAATGGTTTTACGTGGGCAGTGTCCAGTAGCCCACCTGCTGTGTCCATGCCATCCACCACCATGGTCTGCACCCATCACAGATGCTGCACATAGCCTTGCAGGTGCCACCACTGCTGACCCCAGGGCACAGTTACATGTCAGTGCAGTGCTACATGTGTGGCACCAGCCCATGTAATGGGCGCAGTATTGCTAGACGCATGACACGTGTGGAGTACCCTGCACGCACCCTTTGTATCTTATACTGACACACATGTGTGTGTCCTCATGTGTCTCTCACACAACACTCACCCATAGCACAGAGGGATATCTGGACAGCACAGTTAACAGGTAATAATGTCAAACTTTATTTACATTACAAATTGGCGGTGTGGCTTTTCATTGGCCAACATGCAACAATCCCAATCAGGCGGACCTACTGCCCTCCGTCTGTGGGGAAGGCCATGGCATGGGCTGTCACAGGGCGGGTGTGCACTGTGCATCCACGCGCTAAACACCCCGGGGACCCCTGTCACATGGTGGCTGTTCCGGCGTGCCCCCAGCTACACGCTCCTCCAGCAAGCGTAGTCGGTCAGCCACCATGGTCAGGGTCGCCAGAACCTGACCCATGATAAGGGCGTTCTGCCTCTGAGCGTGTGCATGTGCACGCACAGCCACGGCCACGCGCAGCCCGCACATGCAGCCACACAGACACAGGTCTCCCCGTGTCTGTGTGGCTGCATCCACGGTGCGCATGTCCTCAGCTATGTGTGCCATGCCCACGTCCACGGTGTGTGTGCCGCCATCACCATGGTGCAGGTCACTGGCGCCCCCGTAGCCCTGTGACAGCCCATGTGGCTGTGCACCCAGCACACATGCCCGCCCACCCCCCCAAGCCATCCCCCACCTGCGCCACGTTGTGCTGGTCACCTTCTGCAGGGCCCCTGCCCGCCCGAGCCACCTGCACCCGCCCCTCCTCCCCCTGCCCCCCCAGCACCTCTGCCTTCCCCCCATCCCCCTCCTCCTCCCCCCCGTATCCGCACGGGGCAGCACCAGGTCCACCTCAGCCGGTCCCCCACCCTGCCCCACATCCTCCTCCCCCGCCTCTGCTTCCGGGGAGTCGTCAGTCCCCTGAGGTGGTGTGTGGCGCTCCAACAGGATCTCCTCAGGGCCAGGCATCGCATCCATCTCTTCTGCTTCTTGCAGATCACCGTCCCCATCGTCCTGAGCCACCTGTTCCTCCGCACCGTGTGCATCCACTGTGGGAGAGGGGGACACGTGTCAATCCCATGTTCACACATGTGTTAACACAGTGACTTACAACCAGTCTTCATGTCAGCCACTGGCCAAAAGGGCCATGTTGCAGCACTCACCGTCCTGTTGGGCCAGCCGCTCCCTCTGCACTCGCCGCACAAAATGTGGATAACGTGCCCTTAGCTCCCGTGCCTTCTTGCGGAGATCCTCAACCTATTAGGGTGGGAACACATTTTGACATTAGTGGTCTGTCACCCTTTGGTGGCCTCTGCCGATACACATATACATTTATCTGTGTACACTAAGGTATGACCCAATGAGTCACAACACTGGGCTCTTCCAGGCCCACCAGGATGAGGGGTAGGGCTCTGAGGTGAGGCCTACTGCATCCTGGGGATCTGGTTTGCCTCCTGTATTGACTGTCTGGGGCATCCCCCACACCACCAGGATGAGGGGTAGGGCTCTGAGGTGAGGCCTACTGCATCCTGGGGATCTGGTTTGCCTCCTGTGTTGACTGTCTGGGGCATTCCCCACAACACCAGGATGAGGGGTAGGGCTCTGAGGTGAGGCCTACTGCATCCTGGGGATCTGGTTTGCCTCCTGTATTGACTGTCTGGGGCATCCCCCACACCACCAGGATGAGGGGTAGGGCTCTGAGGTGAGGCCTACTGCATCCTGGGGATCTGGTTTGCCTCTTTTATTGACTGTCTGGGGCATCCCCCACACCACCAGGATGAGGGGTAGGGCTCTGAGGTGAGGCCTACTGCATCCTGGGGATCTGGTTTGCCTCCTGTATTGACTGTCTGGGGCATCCCCCACACCACCAGGATGAGGGGTAGGGCTCTGAGGTGAGGCCTACTGCATCCTGGGGATCTGGTTTGCCTCCTGTATTGACTGTCTGGGGCATCCCCCACACCACCAGGATGAGGGGTAGGGCTCTAAGGTGAGGCCTACTGCATCCTGGGGATCTGGTTTGCCTCCTGTGTTGACTGTCTGGGCATCCCCCACAACACCAGGATGAGGGGTAGGGCTCTGAGGTGAGGCCTACTGCATCCTGGGGATCTGGTTTGCCTCCTGTATTGACTGTCTGGGGCATCCCCCACACCACCAGGATGAGGGGTAGGGCTCTAAGGTGAGGCCTACTGCATCCTGGGGATCTGGTTTGCCTCCTGTGTTGACTGTCTGGGGCATTCCCCACAACACCAGGATGAGGGGTAGGGCTCTGAGGTGAGGCCTACTGCATCCTGGGGATCTGGTTTGCCTCCTGTGTTGACTGTCTGGGGCATCCCCCACACCACCAGGATGAGGGGTAGGGCTCTGAGGTGAGGCCTACTGCATCCTGGGGATCTGGTTTGCCTCCTGTGTTGACTGTCTGGGGCATTCCCCGCAACACCAGGATGAGGGGTAGGGCTCTGAGGTGAGGCCTACTGCATCCTGGGGATCTGGTTTGCCTCCTGTATTGACTGTCTGGGGCATCCCCCACACCACCAGGATGAGGGGTAGGGCTCTGAGGTGAGGCCTACTGCATCCTGGGGATCTGGTTTGCCTCCTGTATTGACTGTCTGGGGCATCCCCCACACCACCAGGATGAGGGGTAGGGCTCTGAGGTGAGGCCTACTGCATCCTGGGGATCTGGTTTGCCTCCTGTGTTGACTGTCTGGGGCATTCCCCACAACACCAGGATGAGGGGTAGGGCTCTGAGGTGAGGCCTACTGCATCCTGGGGATCTGGTTTGCCTCCTGTATTGACTGTCTGGGGCATCCCCCACACCACCAGGATGAGGGGTAGGGCTCTGAGGTGAGGCCTACTGCATCCTGGGGATCTGGTTTGCCTCCTGTATTGACTGTCTGGGGCATCCCCCACACCACCAGGATGAGGGGTAGGGCTCTAAGGTGAGGCCTACTGCATCCTGGGGATCTGGTTTGCCTCCTGTGTTGACTGTCTGGGGCATTCCCCACAACACCAGGATGAGGGGTAGGGCTCTGAGGTGAGGCCTACTGCATCCTGGGGATCTGGTTTGCCTCCTGTGTTGACTGTCTGGGGCATCCCCCACACCACCAGGATGAGGGGTAGGGCTCTGAGGTGAGGCCTACTGCATCCTGGGGATCTGGTTTGCCTCCTGTGTTGACTGTCTGGGGCATTCCCCACAACACCAGGATGAGGCGTAGGGCTCTGAGGTGAGGCCTACTGCATCCTGGGGATCTGGTTTGCCTCCTGTATTGACTGTCTGGGGCATCCCCCACACCACCAGGATGAGGGGTAGGGCTAGGGTTGCCAACTGGCCGGTTTTCAGCCGGCCTGGCTGGTTTTTCCACGGCCAGGCCGGCTGCCGGCGCAGAGGCAAAACCGGCCGTTTAAAAGCCGGTTTTTTTGCTCTGGCCGCAAGATCGGGAGCGGCCAGAGCAAAAAAAACGGCTTTTCTCCGCTTCAGAGGGAGCCGGGGAAGCCCGCGCGAGGCCCCGGCTCCCTCTGAACAGCCACCAGCGTGAAGAGCCTTTACCTTCACGCTGGCGGCTGTTCCTGTGAAGCCGCGAATGCTAGGAAAGGTTAAAGGTTGCCTTTTAACCTTTCCCAGCATTCGCGGCTTCACAGGAACAGCCGCCAGCGTGAAGGAAAAGGCTCTTCACGCTGGTGGCTGTACAGAGGGAGCCGGGGCCTCGCGCGGGCTTCCCCGGCTCCCTCTGAAGCCTCAGACAGCCGCGATGCTGGTCGGGGGGGGGGGGGGCAAGGACTGCATTGGCTGTGATGGGGGGGACCTGGACTGGAAAAGGGCTAAGGGGGGGGGGGACGTGGACGGGATAAGGGCAAAGGGGGGGGGGGCCGGGACTGGAAAAGGGGGGGGGACTTGGACTGGAAAAGGGCTAAGGGGGGGACTTGGACTGGAAAAGGGCTAAGGGGGGGGACTTGGACTGGAAAAGGGCTAAGGGGGGGACTTGGACTGGAAAAGGGCTAAGGGGGGGGGACTTTGACTGGAAAAGGGCTAAAGGGGGGGACTTGGACTGGAAAAGGGCTAAGGGGGGGACTTGGACTGGAAAAGGGCTAAAGGGGGGGGACGTGGACTGGAAAAGGGCTAAGGGGGGACTTGGACTGGAAAAGGGCTAAGGGGGGGGACTTGGACTGGAAAAGGGCTAAAGGGCTAAAGGGGGGACTTGGACTGGAAAAGGGCTAAGGGGGGGGGGGACTTGAACTGGAAAAGGGCTAAGGGGGGGACTTGGACTGGAAAAGGGCTAAGGGGGGGGGACGGACTGGAAAAGGGCTAAGGGGGTGGGACTTGGACTGGAAAAGGGCTAAAGGGGGGAGGACTTGGACTGGAAAAGGGCTAAGGGGGGGGACTTGGACTGGAAAAGGGCTAAGGGGGGGGGGACTTGGACTGGAAATAGGCTGTGATGGGGGGGGGGACCTGGACTGTAAAAGGGTTATGGGGGGGGACATGGACTGGAAATGGGTTTTGATGGGGGTGGAGGGGACCTGGACCAGAAAAGGGCTATGGGGGGGGGGGGGGGGGAAAACTTGGACTGGAAATAGGCTGTGATGGGGGGGGGGACCTGGACTGTAAAAGGGTTATGGGGGGGGGGACATGGACTGGACTTGGGTTGTGATGGGGTTGGTGGGGACCTGGACTGGAAATGGGCTATGGTGGAGGAAGGGGGATCTTGGACTGGAAATAGGCTGTGATTAGGGGGCTAGGACTGCAAATGGGCTGTGATGGTGCGGGGGGACTCGGACTGCAAATGGGCTGTGATGGTGCGGGGGACTCGGACTGCAAATGGGCTGTGATGGTGGGGGGGGGCCTAGGACTGGAAATAGGCTGTGATGGGGGACTTGGACTGGAAATGGGCTGTGATTGGGGGGGGGGAGCTAGGACTGGAAATGGCCTGTGATGTGAGGGCTAGCACTGGAAATGGGTTGATGAAGAGCTGGAATAGGACTGGAAATGGGCTGATGTGGGGCATGGGAGAATGGGACTAGAAGGGAGTGGATGCTGGGTGGGCCTAGAACTATAAGGGAATTGATTTGGGGGGAGGACTAGAATGGATGGGGAATGAGAATGGAGAGGGGAAAAAATATTTTGTGTGGAAGAAAAGTCTATGATGGGCCGGTATTGGGAGAGTAAGAGGGGCTTGAGAATGGAAGGGTGAAATTTAAACGGATGATAAAGGAATAAGGAAAGAATTGGGGGAAAGAGCAAAAGGGAAACAATCAGTATGTTAAAGCAGAAATAGAGAGAGAATGGAAAACATCTAAAAGAGAAGAAAGGACAAATGGATAGCTCGCAGAAGACACGAAGAAACCAGAAGAAAGTGACTGGAGCAATTGCAACTGAAAAATAAAACGCCCAAACAGAAGGTAGAAAAATACTTTTTATTTTGAATTTATTAACTGGAATATGTCTGGTCTGGGAAGTGTGTATTGCTAACATCTTTGCGTTTTTGTTTAGTGCAAGAGGAAATTACTTTATAGTTTTATTTCTCCAGTGTTGTACATTTCATGTTTGGATTTTGGGGTTCCCAGTTTAATTATTATCTGACCAAGGAAGTTAGCCTACACGTATCCTCGGTAAGTTTTGTGGGTGGGGCTGGGGGCGGGGCAGGGGTGGGACTAGAGGCGGAGAATGGGTGGAGCATGGCAAGCCACAGATGTCGGGTTTTTCTCGGTGAAAAAGTTGGCAACCCTAGGTAGGGCTCTGAGGTGAGGCCTACTGCATCCTGGGGATCTGGTTTGCCTGCTGTATTGACTGTCTGGGGCATCCCCCACACCACCAGGATGAGGGGTAGGGCTCTGAGGTGAGGCCTACTGCATCCTGGGGATCTGGTTTGCCTCCTGTATTGACTGTCTGGGGCATCCCCCACACCACCAGGATGAGGGGTAGGGCTCTAAGGTGAGGCCTACTGCATCCTGGGGATCTGGTTTGCCTCCTGTATTGACTGTCTGAGGCATCCCCCACACCACCAGGATGAGGGGTAGGGCTCTGAGGTGAGGCCTACTGCATCCTGGGGATCTGGTTTGCCTCCTGTGTTGACTGTCTGGGGCATTCCCCACAACACCAGGATGAGGGGTAGGGCTCTGAGGTGAGGCCTACTGCATCCTGGGGATTAAGTCTGTTTCCTGTACTCACATACAGGGTCAGACACCATAGCACAGGGACTGGGGATAGGCCCTCATTTGGGGACAGCAGCATCCCTGGGCTATAGCTGAACCCTGTATGCACAGACAGGGACAGATACCATAGCACAGGGACTGGAGATAGGCCCTCATTTGGGGACAGCAGCATCCCTGGGCTATAGCTGAACCCTGTATGCACAGACAGGGACAGATACCATAGCACAGGGACTGGAGATAGGCCCTCATTTGGGGACAGCAGCATCCCTGGGCTATAGTTGAACCCTGTATGCACAGACAGGGACAGATACCATAGCACAGGGACTGGAGATAGGCCCTCATTTGGGGACAGCTGCATCCTTGGGCTATAGTTATGTCTTTTACCCCCTAACAGGGACATATACCATTGCGCCAGGATGGGGTATGGCCCCTGAGGTGGGGCCTGGGGGAGTCTGTTTTGGGGGGGTGGGACAGACCTCACTCACAGCTGGATGCGGAGACACCTTGCAGTCCCTATTTGTGCATAGTTGATTGTTGACTTGGTTGCATGGTGTTCCTCTGCACATCCTGGGTTGGGGTGCCTGTTCCCATGAACTTACCTCACGTGGGTAGTCTGAGCTTCGGTTGTACCGAACGGTGAGGCGCTCCCAGGGCCTTCTGACCCTTGCCAGATTCTGCCTTCTCGATGACCCAGGGAATAGGCGCCTCTGTCTGAGGCAGAATAGCTCTGTGAGCAGGTAGAGCTCCCGTTGTGTAAATGCTGGCTTTCTAGACATTGCAGCCATGTCTTTAGAAAGAAATGTGCTTTGCCACGTGCGTTGCTACGGGCGTAGCCATGTGCGTTGCTACAGGCGTGGCTACGTGCCTTGGTGCGGGCGTAATAGCGTGCGTGGGTACGTGTGTTCTTACCTGCGTGGGCCCTTAATATGCAACTCCCAGGTTTTAGTACTGCTGCTACATCTCCTAGGTAAAGTCGTTTGGACTCTGCTCATTACAGGGTCTGCTTTATGGTTCCTAGCCCCTTCTGCTGCACACAATCTCACATTTGCATACATTCACCTTCCTTTGCCTAGAGGTGCCCATGACGTACAGCTGTATCAGACATTTGTGATGTACCTTTTGTTTGGATGTATTGAGGGGAATGTGTGGAGACAGGGCCACAGAGGGAGTCGCAGATTAATTAGCTATAAGGTTGACATTGGGGACAATGTGGGGATGTTGTGAGGTTTACTTTCTGGGAATGCATAGCATGGATTTGCTCCTTTTCATGTGTTTTCTTTCACATTTGGACTATTTCCTCTCTGGCCTTTGGGCATAGAACATTGGCTTTGATTCTCGATAGCACCTCAGATAATGGTTTTTTTCAGACAATACTGCTCGGAGAGGAATTGCATCTGACAGCCCTGCTACGTATCAGCACAGTGTGGTCGCACCCATAACCTCTGGCTCCACAGTCGGTGCATTTGACAGTGGGTTGCAGTTATGCCTGTATCTGTATCTCCTTCTCTATGACTGGCTGACTACAGAGGGACGTCAGTTCACCACACAGTCCATCCACATTAGTTCTCAGGGTTTGATTGGCCCAGTCACACCCATGATGCACTTGATATGCAAATCAGCTGTTCACAGGTACACACCATGGGGACAGCACCCCCACAGCACCTTGGCCTGGTGGGGTAACTTAACATGTGCACCCCCACAGCACCTAGGCATGGTAGGGGTATCTGAGCGTGTGTTTTACTGGCACAGTGTAGCTACACACCATCACATTGTGCGGGTACTGCGCTCACCGTGAGGATGCAGTGATGCGTACAGCAGCAGATCCACAGCAACATCCATGGCAGACATAGGCCATGCTGGCCGTCCACAGCAGTGTTGATGTGTGGGATAGGTAGTTTCTGCACAAACACCTTGGGTATATCTGTCTGGATCAGTCAGGTGTGGTCCCTAGGGGGATTCTGGTGGTAAACACATTCTCCTTCCCTGCACTGATGGCAGTGGAAGGGACCATCACCCCCAGTTCTGCTGTGGGTCAAACACCCCTCAGGGCAGTTCCTGCAGCTCTCCACATATCCATAGCACAATAGCATACAGACATTAGGCCTGTATAGGCTAGGCTGGACCCCACCACTATATGATATTGTCCTGCAGCAGGCCTTCAGCCAATGCACCCTGCCAGGCTCTCCATCAGGACATATAGCAGGTGCAAACAGTCTGCTAGTTGGTCCATGATGCATGTTCCTGTTGGAACTGCATGCACCCAGAACTGGACTGGGATGGCAGCATACACAACAAGCAGATAAGTCATTGACTGGCCCCCCATAGGGAAACACATACATATCACATGACAGAACTACAATATAGCACAATGGGGATGCCTAGCCATGCTGTGGTCACTGCACAGTCAGGGTGAGACTGAGCTCCCTGCAGGACATACAGTGGTCACCCTGTCTGTGTAGGTGGTGGCCAGGCACTACTATGCCGCAGTCAGTGCCCTATGCGCTGTGCAGATACAGCCTGCCCATGCCACCATGTCTGGGCTCTACCCATGGTACCTTGCTCCTCATTATGCACAGTTGCCGGGCAATACTGGCAACAGTGCTGGCCGTGTGGCCTATGTAAGGTGTTTGTAGCCCCCACACACTGTAGAGACAGACACACACTCCAACACCTATGCCAGCATTCTGCTACTGTAGAGGGGGGTTCAGCAGCCCTGCCCACCACACCAGTCCTGGACACAGTCCAGGCATGGATATGGTCCGCAATACTGTTGGCCGTCACTCCCCAGGGTGGTAAACACTGTCAGTGACCTGACCTGTAGCACACCCCGCAGACATCAGACTGATTGTTCTGATGGAGCTAAATGAGCAAACTTTGCTTGACGTAGGGCTTGATATCTACCAGTAATCATAGGAAATGTCTGATAGGTGCATACCGTATACCCAGGTGTAGGGTGCCATTGCTAGGGTATGCCTGTGCTAGTATTGGGAGATGCACACAGGGCCCAATGTCCTGCCTCTCCAGGGGGCATTTGCCACTGGCGCCTGTGGGTGGGTGTGTGGGTGTGTCTGGCCCTGTTGGCTGGTGCTTTACCGCAGAGGTTCCCAACTCAGGTCCTGGTGTGTCACACACTGTTCGGGTTTTCCTGCTGTCCCACATAAATATGCATGGCCTACATCCGCATACCATGGGGGTGGTGCATAGCTATGCAGCACAGGCATCTTCATTAGAGGCATCATGGAACCTGAATGGTGTGTGGCACTCCAGGGCTGCATTTGGGGGACTCTGCTCTAGGTAATGCGGCTGTTTCTGGTGTCTGTGCTCGGTGTAGTAATATATCGGTGTAATAACCATGCGTATGTTCGCAGCAATACAGGTTTGTCATTACAGTCACGGTACAGTTGGGGGAAAAATATGTGGACTGGAATGGACATTGACACAACTGGGCTTTGAACCTGTGACCTTCTGTACTTTACACGCGTTATGCACGATTAGCGCACTTTAGTAAACATACCCCTATATACTCTTGAGTTTGAAGTTAACACGCATTATCTTGATTGAATTGACTTGTTTGTATCTATGTCATTTTATTTTAACTTCTTTTATTGCTTGAGTGTATTCACAGTATTATTCCTCATGCAATATTGCTTTCATGCACTTATCATGTTTTCGACAACCATTTGTCATTTGGTTCTGACCTGCACGGTAGTACTGCTAGTTAGGTTTTGTACGATGGAGTGTACTCCCTTGTAGAATACTCCATCTTACAAGGGGGGGGGGAGATGTAGGGCTGGTACCCCTGCAATTCTACACCTGCAGTTCTCCGGCCTGCTCAGCAACTCAGGCCTGAACCAAGCTGAACAGATAAGATGGATTCCTCACTGCACTTTTGCTGTGTTCAGCTACAAACTTGACCTCCAAGCAACTGCTTGTGCAGCGTTTTCATGTGTGCATACAGAAGCCATTGTCCTTGGCTAATTCACTGCCCACATGCAAGAACATCTGCTTCTCCGGTGCTTATCTATAGCTAGTTCTACTGGCCTTGGACACTTGTACCTATCCCAGAAAACTACATACTGTTTTCTCAGCATCTTACTATGGATCCTTTGTCTGCAAGAAGATGCCCGTCACCTACCTCCTGATTCGCTGAGAATACCTCTGACTGTCTTGTGCCAACCAATCATCAGACCTAAGACGGAGAATTCTCACCAAGAATAATACAATCTGCGCAGGAGAACTGGGACACGTTTCTGAGAACTTGGACACTTTACTTTTCTTTTCTGCCACAGACACACGTTTTCTGCTGTCTGTACCCCGCTGACCTGTTTCCTGCGACCTGATCTGTCTGCAAGACAGCCACACTACGTGTGGGCAAGGCCGTCCTCCAAAGGTCTGAGATAAGACTTTCACATATACTTCTGGTTCTGTGTCCTACCGCGGCTCGCCTCCGAAAAGGGCTGTAGCCTGCGTTACTTAGCTCAGCTGCCTCCTTGGACTGGTGCTGTTCCAGAGTCTCCTGACGTCCGCCCGAATGACAGGCGAAGCTAAAGGTACTGACTTATCTCTCTCCCCCCTGGATGGGCAAGGGTTAGCTAAACTTATTCCATAATTTTCTCAGTGCAGAGTGAATCAGTGACGTCTGGTTACTAATTAGTGATTTATTACTTTGTCCACCTGTAATGCTGTGTTGTAACAAATTTCTACCTCATGTTCTAATTATATATATGTGTTTGTATATTTTTCTACCTGGCTGTCCATAATAAAATCTAATATTCATAGACCAGACTTATTTCGTGGCTCATTGCCAGAATAGCTCACAGAACCTCAGGCTGGGTATCAGTAACCAATTTCCCCTGGACAACTGAGAGTCTAATTTATTTTACGCTACTAATAATCCCGACAGACCCACCAGATGGAGTCACTGAGTGTGAGAGAAGTGACAAGGAGCTCACAGACATCCCTGAGCCCCAGAGACACCTGAGAGTAGAGAGAACATAAGAACATAAGATATGCCATACTGGGTCAGACCAAGGTCCAGCAATCTCAGTATCCTGTTTCCAACAGTGGCCTATCTAGGTCATAAGTACCTAGCAGCTACTACTACTACTGAGCATTTTCATAGCGCTACAAGTCGTACGCAGCGCTGTACAGACATGTAAGAGACAGTCCCTGCTCATCAGAGCTTACAATCTAGTCAAGACAAAACACAGAAGGTGTAAACGGGTAAAACAGGGGGAAGGAAAAGGAGATCAGGTGAATCAGGATCCAAAAGCAGCAGCGAAGAGGTGAGCTTTCAACCTGGATTTGAAGAGAGTTAGAGAAGGTGCCTGGCGTACAGACACAGGTAGTTTGTTCCAGGCATAAGGTGCAGCAAGGTGAAAGGAGCGAAGTCTGGAGTTAGCAGTCAGAGAGAAGGGCACAGATAGATGCAGTTGGCTAGAAGAGCGGAGTTCCCGAGGGGGTTGTAAGGAGAGATAAGAGACGAAAGGTACTGAGGAGCCGCCGAGTGAATGCATTTATAGGTCAGGAGGAGACGTTTGAACTGGATGCGGAAATGGATAGGGAGCCAGTGAAGTGACTTGAGGAGTAATATGGGCATGACGAGGCTGGCGGAAGATTACCCGTGCAGCGGAGTGTTGAACAGATTGAAGGGGAGAGAGATGATTCAAAGGGAGACAGCAAGGAGTAGGTTACAGTAGTCAAGACGGGATGTGATTAAAGAGTGGATAAGCATTTTAGTACTGTGTTCAGAAAGGAAAGGGCGGATTTTGCTAATATTATAGAGAAAGAAATGGCAGGTCTTAGCTACGAGATGGATATGTGTGGAGAAAGAGAGAGAGGAGTCAAAGACAACCCCCAGATTGTGGGCCGAGGAAACAGGAAGGAGTACAGAGCTGTCCACAGAGACTGAGAAAGGAGGAAGAGAAGGGGAGGTTTTAGGGGGAAAGATAAGAAGTTCAGTCTTGGCTATATTCAATTTCAAGTGGCAGTGAGACATCCAGGCAGCAATGTCAGAAAAGCAGGCAGAGATCCGGGTCTGGATTGCCGGAGAGAGTTCAGGCGTAGAGAGATAGATCTGGGAGTCATCAGCATACAAATGGTACTGAAAGCCATGGGAAGAGATAAGCGCACCAAGGGACTGGGTATAGAGAGAGAAAAGGAGCGGACCCAAGGCAGATCCTTGGGGTACACCAACTGGGAGCGGAGTAGCGGAGGAGGAGGAGCCACCAGAACACACACTGAAGGAGCGATGGGAGAGATAGGAGGAGAACCAGGACAGTACAGAGCCCTTAAAGCCAAGTGAGGACAGGGTATCGAGGGGAAGGTTGTGGTCAACGGTGTCGAAAGCAGCAGAGAGGTCAAGGAGGATAAGGACAGAGTACAGGCCCTTGGATTTTGCCAGGAACAAGTCACTGGAGACTTTGACAAGAGCCGTTTCAGTAGAGTGTAAAGGACGAAAGCCAGACTATAATGGATCCAGGAGGGCATGAGAGGAAAGGAGGTCTAGGCAGCGGCGGCGGTGAACCACACTTTCAAGTAGTTTAGAAATGAGGGGGAGGAGAGAGATGGGTCGATTATTAGAAGGACAGGTGGGATCAAGTGAGGGTTTTTGAGGAGAGGTGTGACCACAGCATGCTTGAAGTCTGCAGGGACAGTTGCAGTGGAGAGCGAAAGGTTGAGAATATGAGAGATGGAAGGGACAACGGGGTGGAGGAGTTGGGGCTTAGGAAACGGGTGGTGAGTTTGGAGGAAGAAAGAAGGTGTGCAGTTTCCTCTTCAGAGATGACAGGAAAGGAAGAGAGGGTAGTAAGGGAAGGTGGGGGGGGGGGGGGGGTTGTTGGGAGTGGAGAGGAGGGGGAAATAGCTGAATTTGTGGGGAACTGGAGGGTGATCTTGTGGATTTTGTCATGGAAATAGTCAGCCAGGAAGAAGAGCCTCAGGGGCTGCAGGGAAAAAAGGTCAAGGCCTGAATTAAGCTGTGTAGAGCTCTTTTCTTCCTCTACTTGACCCATGCAGCATAGGTATATCAGAAGCTGGGTGACATTGCTTGTCACTGCCTCCCCTGCTGCATACCTTCTGACAGTCTCCCACCTCTGAGCAGAAAGCCTGCAGCCGTTCCCCTGCCCTACCTTATTGCACCAGCTCCAGCCCTGACTCCCTGCTTGTATATCGGCCTCTAGGAGGAAAAAGGGAGCTCAACCTCCTCCTCTCACCAAATTCAGGAAAGTTTCTTTTGACCAATCAGAGGGGCTGGAAACTCCTCCTCTCCTCCCCTAGGAATATACTGACCAATCAGCACTAAAGAGGTGGAACCAGAAAGAAAAGGCTCAGTGTGTGTCTCTCAGCAGGCTCCCAGGACTCAGTGCAAAGCTCCAACCCTTCATTGTGATGTCATCAGTCTGTGACCAGCTTGAGTTCTCCTCCCCTCCTGGGCCAAACAGGCTAGGAGCACTACAAGAGACAAACCATTGCTTCCTCCGCCTGCAGCCATTGAAAGAGTCCCCACCCCCCACTTCTTTGTTCATTTCTAATCCCACAAACATCAAAATCAAAGAGGAAAATGCCTGCAGGAGCGTCTGCTCAGGTAGGAGATTGCCCCTAACTTCCTGCCCTCTCTCTGCAAATACTGCTGCGGCTTTCTATATTGGAATACTGCAGAGTCAAGACCTCTAGCAGACTTGAAGGGCTCTTTGAGACTCTCCTGAGTGGAAGGAGAGAGATCGGGAGTCCCACAAAGAGAGATTTTGCATCTCATATACTGTATTACTGGTTTATAGTTGCTGTATCCTTGCTCTTGGCATTCAAATAGGATTCCAGTTACTGAGGAAAGGGGGGAAATACATATTTATATTTGTTGTTGGGCTTCATTAACAGGCCAAGATACCAGGATCAAGGCATATTCAAAAACTCAAGCCCATTTTACTCTTTTTTTATAATTAATACTTTAAATATCTCAGTAAAATGGGTTTGTCATGTTGAATATGCTTCGATCTTGATATCTTGCTGCTTATATAGCCCGATAAAAATATATGTTTTTTTCCCCTATCCTCAGTAAGCGGAATGCTATTTGAATGAGCAGGTTTTTAGTTTTGTACTGTATGATACAGCTCTAACCTGACAGGATATTACCACTTTATTTCTTGCCAGTTTGTATCCTTGCTCTGGGACTGTGTGATATGTGACTGTGAATTATATACACACGAAACTATTCCCTGCCCTGCCGAGCCCCCGCATAGGGAAGTCTCCTGATGAATGTGATGCAGAAGGTGCTGAGTGTCTTTCTGGTTTGTGTTTCAGATGCAGGTGACATTTGACGACATTGCCATCTCTTTCTCCCAGGAGGAGTGGGACTATTTAGATGAAGGGCAGAAGGATCTTTACAGGGAGGTGATGAAGGAGAATTATCAGATCTTGATGTCACTGGGTAAGGGATTTGAGACATCATTATAAAGATGGGTAGGATTGTCTGCTGGTGTGATTTGGTGAGAAAGTGATCACTTTGCATCCTCTCAGCAGTGCACATATTAAGGTCAGTGGGCAAAAGTGGGGATGGGGTTCAGCTGAGAGGGAGGTAATGAGCACCAGGAGATGATGGATTGAGTGATAATGGATGGGTGACTTGAGTAAAGTGCCTGATCCTACGTTTTCGACACCCAGTTTAGATGTTTATAGTGGGAGCTAAATTAAAAAGATGATTAAAAAGGGTCTATGTGACTTTTCTGAAACATGAAATAGCACTGGAAGAACATGAACTACTATCCTTTTTTTACTGAGTGTTTGATATTTCTGTTCATTGACATTGGTACAATTCTTTATGGTAAAAATTTAGTTTAAGTCTTGAATTGGGGGGGGTCCACATCTGGCATGATTTTGGGAAATCTAATGCAGTGTGTTTACTCCAGGAATTGGCTCTCCGACTCTTACCCCTTTGATTATATTCCGCATTGAACGAGGAGAAGATCCATTCATTAGGAATGAGCCCAGATCAGAGCCAAGAGCCACTGGGAAAAGCAGCTGCTCAGGTGAGTCTAGTAATAAGAGGGACTGGAGTAAAGCTGCTGAGATGAAGAGTGGAATTTTAACCTTAATTTCCAAATCTGACACGTCTTTATCTGTGCAGGCCTGAGACATTCGGGTCCTTAGATGTCTGCTAAATCTTGCAATATAGCACATTAATACTGACCTGTGACAGAACGGCTTTTAGACTTGTAATTCTCTTGTCCCTCAATGTCCAGAAGACTCAGAACACATATATATGCAACATGCTGAATTTTAATAGCAGAATCCAAAGACAGTGAGTAGTTCCACTGTAGATAAAACAAATTTGCGCTTTTAGATGTAACTAAGTATACAAATGCTAACTGAGTACTGTAGAGGTTCTTTCCCAGTCTTTAAGAATTAAATGATTCACCCAGTTTGGGATGTGCAGACAGCTTTTAGCATTCAGTGAATCCCACTATCCTGCAGCTGGTCTTTGCAGAGCTGCACTCAGGCAGGGAGAAGGGTGATTGCTCTTCACATACAGCCTGCTTCTAGTTTCTGCAACTCCAAGGATCTCTGGAGCTGCTCTCTTCTCTTGGATCTGGGCTCTTTCACTCCTGCAGCTTCTTTAAGCAGATAAAGAAATGACCGCCCCTTCAGGTTTAATTCCTATTTCTCTCAAACTGCCTGAGCTTGAGGAGGATCTACCTGCTGTGCTCAGGGGTGAGCTCCAGCTGAAATAGTCATAGCAGCAGGGTCCCAAGTGATGGAAGTGGAAGATGTCAGGATCTTAAAGAGACCTAAGCATGACCATAGGAGAAATCACAGTGGGGGTCACCTATACATCTTAAGATCTTTGTGTTTCTCCATATGCATTATGACAAAGGCCCCTGACCCATTTTATTAGCCACTCTCTGCACTGACCTCATCCTGAACATAAGAACAAAGATATGCCATAATGGATCAGACCAAAGGTCCATCAAGCCCAGTATCCTGTTTGCAACAGTAGCCACTCCAGGTCGGAGGTGCCTGTCAGGTTCCCAAAAAATACACAGATTCCATGCTGCTATCCCAGGGTAAGCACTGGATTTCCCAGAGTCCATACTTCCTTTAAACTCAGTTACACTAACAGCTTTTCATAAAATCTGACAGCAAGTCCTAGAGTTTGATTACATCTTTAGTGAAAAAATATTTTCTCCAATTATGTGCTATATTGTAGCTTCATTGTGTGTTCCCTAGTCTTTCTACTTTTTCAAAGAGTAACAACTGATCTATGTTTACCCATTCCATTCCACTCATTATTTTATAGACCCCTATCATATATCAGCAGTCTTTTTTCCAAACTGAAGATCCCTAACCTTTCAAGCCTGTCCTCACAGGGGTATCCTTCCATCTCTTTATCATTTTGGTTGCTCTTTTCTGTACAATTTCTAATTCTTTGTTAGATACGGTGACCAGAATTGTACACAATATTCAAGATGCGGTCACACCATGGAATGATACAGAGGCATTATAATATCCTTTGTTTTATTCTCCATTCCTTTCCTTATGACTCCTAGCATTCTGTTTGCTTTCTTGGCCACCGCTTCACACTGAATGGAGGTTTTCATCCATGCTTATGACTAGATCCTTTTCCTAGGTGATGATACCTTGCATTATATAACAGTATTTTGGATTCTTCTTCCCTAAAGGCCTGATATTTAAAGGGATTAACAGCTATTTCCCCTCCTCTCCACTCCCAACTCCCTCCCACCCCCTTCCCTTGCTACCCTCTCTTCCCTTCCTGTCATCTCTGAAGAGGAAACTGCACACCTTCTTTCTTCCTCCAAACTCACCACCTGCTCCTCTGATCCTATCCCCACTCGTCTCCTAAGCCCCATCTCCTCCACCGTTGTCCCTTCCATCTCTCATATTCTCAACCTTTCGCTCTCCCTGCTACGGTCCCCTCAGACTTCAAGCATGCTGTGGTCACACCTCTCCTCAAGAATCCCTCACTTGATCCCACCTGTCCTTCAAATTATCGACCCATCTCTCTCCTTCCCTTCATTTCTAAACTACTTGAACGTGTGGTTCACAGCCGCTGCCTCAACTTCCTCTCCTCTCATGCCCTCCTGGATCCCTTACAGTCTGGCTTTCATTCTTTACACTCTACTGAAACGGCTCTTGTCAAAGTCTCCAGTGACTTGTTCCTGACAAAATCCAAGGGCCTGTACTCTGTCCTCTTTGACCTCTCTGCTGCTTTCGACACTGTTGACCACAACCTTCTCCTTGATACCCTGTCCTCACTTGGCTTTAAGGACTCTGTACTATCCTGGTTCTCCTCCTATCTCTCCCATCGCTCCTTCAGTGTGTGTTCTGGTGGCTCCTCCTCCTCCTCCGCTCCCCCGCTCCCAGTTGGTGTACCCCCAGGATCTGTCTTGGGTCTGCTCCTTTTCTCTCTCTATACCCAGTCCCTTGGTGCGCTTATCTCTTCCCATGGCTTTCAGTACCATCTGTATGCTGATGATTCCCAGATCTACCGCTCTACGCCTGAACTCTTTTTGGCAATCCAGACCCGGATCTCTGCCTGCCTTTCTGACATTGCTGCCTGGATGTCTCACCGCCACTTGAAATTGAATATGGCCAAGACTGAATTTCTCATCTTTCCCCCTAAATCCTTCCCTCCTCTTCCTCCTTTCTCAGTCTCTATGGACAGCTCTGTACTCCTTCCTGTTTCCTCGGCCCGCAATCTGGGTGTTGTCTTTGACTCCTCTCTCTCTTTCTCCACACATATCCATCTCGTAGCTAAGACCTGCCATTTTTTTCTCTATAATATTAGCAAAATCCGCCCTTTCCTTTCTGAACACACTACTAAAACACATGTCCACTCCTTAATCACCTCCCGTCTTGACTACTGTATCCTACTCCTTGCTGGTCTCCCTTTGAATCATCTCTCTCCCCTTCAATCTGTTCAACACTCTGCTGCGTGACTAATCTTCCGCCAGCCTCGTCATGCCCATTTTACTCCTCTTCTCAAGTCATTTCACTGGCTCCCTATCCGTTTCCGCATCCAGTTCAAACTTCTCCTTCTGACCTATAAATGCATTCACTCTGCAGCTCCTCACTACCTTTCTTCTCTTATCTCTCCTTACAACCCCCCTCAGAACTCCGCAAACTGCTTCTATCTGTGCCCTTCTCTCCGACTGCTAACTCCAGACTTCGCTCCTTTCACCTTGCTGCACCTTATGCCTGGAACAAACTACCTGTGTCTGTACGCCCGGCACCTTCTCTAACCCTCTTCAAATCCAGGCTGAAAGCTCACTTCTTCGCTGCTGCTTTAGGATCTTGACTCACCTGATCTCCTTTTCCTTCCCCCTCTTTTACCCCTGCTTACGCCTTGTGTGTTTTGTTTTGACTAGATTGTAAGCTCTGATGAGCAGGGACTGTCTCTTACATGTCTGTACAGCGCTGCGTATGACTGGTAGCGCTATAAAAATGCTCAGTAGTAGTAGTTTAACCAGTTCCCAGTCCACAATAGTGGTTAATACTAATGAATAATGAATAAATAGTATACTGACTCCTATCCCATGATTTTTAAATTTCTTCAAGAATTTCTCATGAGGGTCCTTGTCAAATGTTTTCTGAAAATCCAGATACACTACATCAATCAGCTCACCTTTATGTATCTGTTTATTCTCACTTTCAAAAAGATATAGATTACTGAGACAAAATGTTCCTGGACTAAATCCATGTTGACTTTGGGGCATGTTTACTAAACATTCCTAACGTGCGGGGCCGCGGTAGTGTGCCTGTGCCATATAAGGAGTGGGCGTTCCGGGCCGAAAAAGAAAAACCCGCGATTTACATATGCGCCAAGGTGCGCGGCGCCCATGTGAGCCCCGCACCTTAGCGCGTGGGAAAGCTGCGCGGGAGCCATAAGTGGCGCGATGATGTAGAAGCAGAAGAGCAGAGCCACAGCACAATGGTTAAGATGCCGACCACTGATACAGGGATCAGGTGTTCAATCCCCCGCAGTGCCCAATGGAGACAGCTGGCTGAGGCACTATCTTAAGAGGCACAGAAATATTGGACAGCAGAAGGTGGCACACTGTACATTTTGTGCGGCATAAGGCAGCGCACTGTTCTTTCTGGGCGGCATAAGGCAGCGCACTGTTCTTTCTGGGCGGCATAAGGCGGCACACTGTTCTTTCTGGGCGGCATAAGGCAGCGCACTGTTCTTTTTGGGCGGCACAAGACGGCGCACTGTTCTATTTGGGCGGCACAAGACGGCGCGCTGATGGGCACAAGGCGGCGCACTGATGCTAGAGCACAGGAACACAGCCACAGCACAATGGTTGAGACACTGACCAATGGTGCAGGGACCAGGGATTCAATCCCTCACAATGCCCAGTGAAAAAGGCTAGCTGAGGCAGTATGTTTTATGTTGTGGAGTGCTGTAGGAGGCCTTTTAATTTTATTTTGTGATAACTACTAGCAAACGCACTCTCACAGCATGTTAACATAAGGCGGACCATAAGGCACATGTTACAGTGCACTGACCGCCAAGGCACCCTAGAATGTCCCCTATAGGGCAGCATGTATGTTGCGACACAGGATAATGTATAGTGCACCCTATATGGATGGCAACCATAAAGTGCCCTATAGGGCGCCCCATAAAGCACCCTCAGAGGCACCTTATGGGTACAGTACCATGAGGGTGTTATTGCTGGCAGCAACATATGTACAGTAAAGTAAAAAGATGCTTTGGATACCCCTATCACAGAACCCCACTGTGGGTTTGAACCCATGACCTCTGGCTGTACAGGCAGTGATGTAACCATTGGGCTACAGCTCCATAGCTGTAAGCAAGCCCCTGGCTGGCTGCAGATAGCCTGCATGTCACCTTACAGACAGTCTGCCGGTGTAAACAGGATAGGGTTAGGCCACCCGTACCCATGATGCACTGCACATGCAAATTAGCTGTCCACAGATGGACACAAGATGGGGATTGCACCCCCACAGCACCTTGGCCCTGTTGGGGGAAGTGACCGGGTGCACCCACACAGCACCTCGGCCTGGTAGGGGGCACTGACCGGGTGTTTTACTGGCACAGAGTAGCTACACACCGTTACATCGTGCGGGTACTGTGCTCACCCTGAGTGTGCAATGAGGCGCCCAGGACCAGGTCCACAACACCTTCCATGTCTGATGGAGGCCAAGCAGGAGTTCCAAAGCAGTGTTAATGTGTAAGATAGCTAGTTTCTACACAAACACCATGGATATCCATGTCAGGCACAACCCCCACCCCAAGTGGCAAACATGGTCCCCCATCAAGAGATCCACATTCTACCTCCCTGCAAAGGTGGCAGTAGAGGTCAACATCAACCCCAGTCCTGCTGAGGAACACACACCCCACAGGGCAGCTCCATACACAGCCATAACACAATAGCAGACAGACATAAGACCAGAATATGATAAGCTGCACCCCACCACCAGATATTCCTCTGCAGCAAACCAACAGCCACTGCACCCTGCAAGCCAATCCAGCAAGACACATACCAGCTACAAGCAGTCTGCTGGTTAGTCCACAGTGCATGTTCCCAATGGAGATGCATGCACCCAGAACTGGGCTGTCAGCATACACAGCAAGCAGATTAATCAGTGACTGGGCTCCAAATAGAAACCCATACCTATCACATGAGCAAAATACTATATAGCACTATGGGGGTGCCTAGCCATGCTGTGGTCACTGCACAGTCAGGGTGAGCGTGATCTCCCAGAAGGACATGCTTTGGCCACCCTGTCTGTGTAGGTGGTGGCCGGACACTACAATGTCCCAGCCAGTGCCCTATGCCCTGTGCAGATGCATCCTGGCCAGGCCACCCTGTCCTGGCTATACCCATGGTACCTTGCACCTCATTATACACATTGGCAGGCCAATACTGGCAACAGTGCTGGCAGTGTGGGCTGTGGAAGGGGCTTGCAGCCAACACCCACTGTATAGACCAGGGGTGGGCAAACCTGGTCCTGGAGGGCCGCAGACCAGTCAGGTTTTTGGGATATCTCTAATGAATATGCATGAGATATATATGCATTAGAGATATCCTGCCAACCTGACTGGTTTGGGGCCCTCCATGGCTGGATTTGGAGACCCCTGACTTACACCTCTGTCATTTAAGATCGTGAGTGGGCAAGGTACAGATGTCCTAGACATCGAAAGGGTATATAGAATGTGTCACATTCCTCCTCGATTCTCACCACCACCAAAAAGTTGTCTAATAGACAATTTTTTGGTGGTGGTGAGAAGTGAGGAGGACTGTGACAAATTCTATCTAACCTTTTTGATGTCTTGGACATCTGCACCTTGTCCACTCACAATCTTAAATGACAGAGGTGTAAGGCAGGGGTCTCCAGATCCAGCCCTGGAGGGCCACAAACCAGTCAGGTTGGCAGGATATCTCTAATGCATATATATCTCATGCATATTCATTAGAGATATCCCGAAAACCTGACTGGTCTGCGGCCCTCCAGGACCAGGTTTGCCCACCCCTGGTATACACAGACACACACTTCCACACCTATGCCATCATGGTGCTACTATTGAGGAGGTAATTAGCCTTGCCCACCAAACCGGTCCTGAGCACGGCAAGGCATGGATATGGTACGCAGTACAGCTGGGGGTCACTCCCCAGGGTGGTAAACACCGTCAGAGGCCAGGCCTGGAGCACGCACCGCAAACACCTAACAGATTGTTCGGATGGGGTCAACTAGCAGTATGTGCGTAACGTATGGATATCTATCTGCCTGTGCTCCTAGCAAACGTCTCAGAGCTGTGTACCGTATACCTCAGGTGTAGGGTGACCTTGGTAAGTTATGCAAGTGCTAGTTTTGGGAGATGCATGCAGGGTCCAATGTTCTGCCTCTCCAGGAGACATTGGCCAATGGGGCCTGTGGGTGTGGGTGTGGGTGTGTCTGCCCTTGATGGCTGCTGCTTTACGGCACAGATTCCCAACTCCAGTCCAGGTTTGCATCACAGTGTTCGGGTTTTCCTGCTGTCCCTCATGAATATGCATGAGCTACATCTACATACCATGGGTGTGGTGCATAGATATACAGCACAGGCATTTGTATGAGTGGCATCATGGAACCTGACTGGTGTGTGCCCCACCAGGACTGCATTTGGGTGATTCTGCTCTGGGTACTGCCCCTGTTCATGGTGTCTGTGCTCAGTGGGGTAAAAGATAGACGTCTTACCATTGCATATGTCCTTGCCACAAGAGGTGTGCCCTTACTATCACTGTTTAGTTGTGGGAAAAATATGTGGGCAAGATTGGCAGTTGCTCCAGCTGGGCTTTGAACCTGTGACCTTCTGCTCTTGCAAGCAATGTCTGTGTGCACTGCACCACCGTGTAACCACAGATTGGGTGGGTTCCCTGGAATGTCCATGACTGTGTATCCGGCAGGGCTTGTCTGTAGCAGTCTGTTGCAGTGGACGGTGGCAGCCTGCACATGGCTAGGTCTCTGTCTTCTGTCGCTAGCAGCCACTGCCCCCTGCACCACATGTACTCGTCTGCCAACATGCTGGCATGAGCTTCTCTCCTAAAGAGCAGGTGACCTGATTGGAATGTGGCAGTACGGGACTGCATTTGGGGTACTTGGCTGTGGGTAATGCCCATTGTTGTGGTGTGTGTGCGTTGTTTGGTAAAATATGGGTGTTTTCCCCATGCTTATGTCCCCTGCAATACAGGGGTGTCTGTGCTATCTGTGTTTAGTGGTGGGTAAAATATGGGGACTGGACTGGCAAGTGCCCAAGCTGGGCTTTGAACCTCTGATCCTCTGGTCCTAGAGGTACTGACTCTGTCCGCTGCACCACACTATGGCCACAGAAACAGTGCAGCCCCTGGAGGTAGTAAGCCTGGCAGGATGGAGTCACAAACTCTGCTCTACGCATTTTTACTGTGGGCATATGCACCCTGTCTGGTGACAAACGTGCACATAAACCCCGGAAATGACCACGGGAAATGGGGGACAAAATATCACCACGCTGGGCAACAGTGATCTTAATGGGCAACCATAGCAAACACTCCCAGGAAAGCTCCAAAAAAAGGAAATGTTTTTTGGAAGAGTCTCCACTCCGTAGACCCTTCCAAAATTCATTTCTTTTTTCTGGAGCTTTGCTGGGTGTGTTTTCTATATTTGCCCATCACTATAACTGTTTCCCAGCTGACGTACTGTTTTTAATATTTTTGTTGTGGTCATTTTCTATTTTTATTTGCACTTTTGTGCTGTGCACATGTATCACACTGCTCACGTTTTGCGGGTTTCCCCGGTTTTCCTGTACATTGCTGACGGAAATGGTTTCTCTTCCCTTTAAATGCCCTCTACCGCGAGTGTTTCACTCGCGCTATTTTTACATGCAAATTCGGGCCCGATACTGTGCGGGGAGCCTCTCCCCTCCCACTCTCCACCCATTGACCCTGTCCCTCCGCCCCTCCGGAGCCTTCCTCCGCCCTCCGTTAGCCGTTCCATGCCTCTATCGGACATTTGTGGGCCTGTACTTGTGCGGGGCCCGTTATTGTGCCGCGCACCTGTGCGGGGGTGACACGCACGATTGCGGGGCATTTAAGCGCTCTTATGTACCGCTTTTAGTGCGCTATATTGCGCCGCGCAAATTAGCGGTTTTTAGTAAACATACCCCTTTGTCCCACTCCATCATGACTCTCTGTATGTTCATTAATTTTGTTCTTAGAATGCTTTCTGACATGTTGCCCGACACCGATGTCGGACCCACCACTCTGTAGATTCTGGGATCACCCCAGAAACCCTTTGTAAAAACTGACGTTACGTTAGGCAATTTTACTGATAGTTCATAGATTATTAATAGTAGCTCTACAATTTCATTTTTTAGCTCTTTCAGCACCGTGGGATGTATAACATCCGGTCCACATGATCTATTACTCTTATTACATCTTCCAGGTTTATCAAGATTTGTTTCAATTTCTACTACTACTTCTACTTATCATCAGGGGGAATGGTGAAGATCATTTCTGGTATGGCTAATGTCTTATATCATCTTCAGAAAAGACCGAAGCAAAGAATTCATCCAGTCTCTCCACCGTGTCCTTGTCCTCCATGCCCCTTTTAACCCTCTATCACAGAATGGTCCATGCGGTAGTGTGGCGGGTGGTGGGAAGGGGTTTTCTGTTTAAACACCAAACAGACAGCAGTTCTGGGAAACAAAACATGTTTTTATTCAGACTCCGTTTGTTATACCTTCACAAGGTTGGTCTCCCGGCCCTTCCTCCAGCCCAGTTAAAGTTCCTACCTTTGTATGGCTTGTCTTGAAGGGATCCTGCCTCCATGGACTTCCCTCCCTCCTGCAGACTGCTGGTCTATAATCTCTCCTTGTGAGTTATGCTTTCTCAGCCTCTAACTCCAGGCTGCAGGCTTTCTTAAAGGGGCCTGTTGATAATTCCTCTGAAGATGGACAGGCAACACTATAGATCCCATCACGGTCCAACTGACTCTCTGACTGCTTTTTTGCTATGAATGTGCTTGAAAAAGATTTTATTATGAGTTTTTGTTTCCACTGAAAGCTTATTTTCAAATTCTTTCTTTGCTTTCCTTTCAATGCCTTGCATCTAACTGACCACTGCTTATGTTGTTTCCAGTTTTTGTCATTTTGCTACTTTTTCCAATTTCTGAAAGATTCTTATTTTAGCTATAACAGCCTCTTGGACGAAATCTTTAAGCCATGCTACCCTTACAGTTGCTCCTTTTAGTTTTTTCTTAACCATTTTTTTTCATTTTATCATAGCCTAACAT
This sequence comes from Ichthyophis bannanicus, assembly GCA_033557465.1. Lineage (NCBI taxonomy): Eukaryota > Metazoa > Chordata > Amphibia > Gymnophiona > Ichthyophiidae > Ichthyophis > Ichthyophis bannanicus. The sequence goes on along the minus strand of CM066031.1, from coordinate 138,299,479 downwards.
TTTGGGGTATGTTTACTAAACTCCGAAAATGTGCGGGTCCCTGTTAGTGTGCGTGTGCCATATAAGGAGTGGGCGGTTCAGGCAGAAAAAGGAAAAAAAACGACCGTACGTGTGCGCGTCGCGCTAATGTGCGGGTCCCACATTAGCGCGTGGTAAGGCTAAGTGGGTCGCTGCTGGGCATATATAGGAACAGAGCTGTAGCACAGCAGTGAAAACAATAACCAATGGTGCAAGGGCCATGGGTTCAATCCCCCAATGTGCACAACCAAAAAAGGCTGGCTGAGGCATGAATAGTAATGGTTGAAAAGCTTTTTAGGAGGCATACTACTTTTGTGCGGCTGTAGGCGTTGCGCTGTTACGTTTGGGCGGCAGTAATTAATTTTTGACGGCATTAGGCGTTGCGCTGTAAAATTTGGGCGGCATTAGGCGATGCGCTGTCAAATTTGGGTGGCATTAGGCGGCGCGCTGTTCATATTGTGCGTTTTGGGCGGCATTAGGCGGTGCGCTGTTAGTTATGGACGGCATAAGGCGGTGCGCAAATGTCCACACACAGGAACAGAGCCGTAGCACAACGGTGAAGACACTAGCTAATGGTGCAGGGGCCATGGGTTCAATTCCCCATTGTGCACACAGGAAAAGGCTGGCTGAGGCATGAACCTTAATGGATAAACATGCATTAGGAGGTATATTAATTTAGTGCAGCGCACTGTTATTTTGCGCTGCATAAGGCGGCGCATTGATGGGCACACACAGGAACAGAGCCACAGCACAACGGTTATGACACTGACCAATGGTGCATGGGCCAGGGGTACAATCCCCCATTGTGTGCAACAAAAAAGGCCAGCTGAGGCACCACCTTGAATGTGGGAAAGTGTTTCAGGAGACAAAGTAATTTTGGACGGCATAAGGCAGCGCACTGTTCATTTTGTACGGCATAAGGCGGCGCACGGCTCTTGTTGGGTGGCACAAGGCGGCGCACTGTTCTTTTTGGGTGGCACAAGGCGGCGCACTGTTAATTGTGGGCAGCAGGAGGCGGCACGCTGATGGGCATAAGGCTGCGTGCTGATGTGTGAGGAGGCATTTTTTTAAAATTCTTTATTTATGCATTTAACAATAAATCAAGCAGAAAAACTTGTACAGAACAACAATACTTGCAGTAATAAGCAAAGAAACAATTAATACAAGAAAGTAAAAAATGCAAGGATCATAATTAGTCCTCAAAACTTGGGGGAAGCGATATTCACAAACATTTAGAGGAATAGTATTAAACAAGAAAATACAAGTGAGGGCAGCGCTCCAAGGGCTACAAAACTTCGACGGACTCAGGTTTCAGAAGTAGAAGCAACTAACAAATGAGAATTCAAAAAAGCAGAAAGATCAGAAGGAGAAAAGAATACATACTTCTGCGTTTTGTAGGTAATTAAGCACTTACAAGGGAAGCGAAGGACAAACGTGGCACCAATAGAAAGCACCCCAGGTTTTAACAGAAGAAAAGCCTTTCTCCGTTTCTGAGTCTCCCGGGCAACATCTGGGAACAGTAACACCTTTTACCGTAAAACAAAACAGAACGTTTCTTATAGAAAAGCTTCAATAGCCATTCACGATCAGAAGAAAGAGCCAATGTGACAAGCAAAGTGGAAACAGCTAAGTCCTCTTCCTTAGGGGTCGACAAAAGTGCTGAGACGTTGAGAAAATCCATGTCCAAGGTCCCTTCAGAAACTTTCCATTCCCTTTTCCCCAAAGGGAGATAATAAATCTTGGAAACAGGAGGAATCAGATCCGGAGGGACCAACAAAACCTCTTGAAGGTATTTTTTAAACGTTTCCAGCGGTGCAATCCCAGGAATAACAGGGAAATGTAACAAACGAATGTTTGAAATACGAGCAGCATTCTCTAGAGACTCTATTTTAGCGTGCAATATTGTATTATCTTTGACTAAAGAATCAGCTAAAGTCTTAACAGCACCGACCTGCTGGTCCGAGGAAGCCTGCTTCGAAATAATCCCTTCCAAGGCAGATGGAATTGAGCAACACACCGCTTCATTAACAGCAACGCGGTCTGAAAGTACAGTGAATTGTGTTGCGACCATAGTGGAAAGGTTGGATATAGCATCCCAAATACTGTCAAGGGTGACCAACGCAGGACGAGGCAACCCAAAAGCAGCAAAAGAGGGTATAGATGAAACTACATGAGATTTAGCCAACGAAACTTCATGTGCCTCCACAGCTGTAACTGTGCCCCCGGTTGCGGGCGAAGAAGACAACTCCGGAGGACCAGGAGCCTGCATATTCTCCACTTGACGTCGAGCACTCACCAGCAGCGAGCCCCGCTCAGAGGACGACACCACTTCCTGGACAGGCCGCGGGACGTCCGCACTCAGCGACTGGGCAGCAAGAGGTCTGGGAGGTGGGGGAGTGGTCTATCCAAGATGGCGGCAGTGGAAATCTAACCGGCGACGATGCCTAAGAGGAAGGGTAAAGCTAAAGCTCCTCCCGCGGAGCCTTTACCTGTTGCTGAAGGGCCCATGGACCGCTTTGTCCGGTTATCCAAGGAGCAGATATCGGGGATTCGAGAGAGCTTGGAGACGCCGAAATCTTCCAGTTCGGCTTTCTCCGCTCTGGACACCACGCTCTCCCCGGACGGACGTTCTCCCCCGGAACCTCCCAGACCTCGTGAGGAGGCATTTTAACAGTGGGCGGCGGAAGTGGTGCGCTGACGTGCAAGAACAGGAACAGAGCCATAGCACAATGGTTAAGACACCAGCCACCCGTGCAGGGATCATGGGTTCAATCCCCTGCTGTGCCCAATGAACATGGCTTGATGAAATATGACCTGTTATGGGCATTATTGCTCTAGGAAGTAGTGTACGTTAAGGCTGCGTGCTGTTAATTTTGGGCTGCACAAGACGGCGCGCTGATGGGCACAAGGTGGAGAGCTGATGCTAAAGCAAAAGCGCACAGCCACAGCACAATGGTTAAAACACTGACCAATGGTGCAGGGACCAGGGGTTCAATCTCTCACAATGCCCAGTGAAAAAGGCTAGCTGAAACAGTATGTTTTATGTTGTGGAGTGCTGTAGGAGGCTTTTTACTTTTATTTTGTGATAACTACTAGCAAACGCACTCTCACAGCATGTTAACATAAGGCGGCCCATAAGGCACATGTTACAGTGCACCGTCCGCCAAGGCACCCTAGAATGTCCCCTATACGGCAGCATGTATGTTGCGACACAGGATTATGTATAGTGCACCCTATATGGATGGCAACCATAAAGTGCCCTATAGGGCGCCCCATAAAGCACCCTCAGAGGCACCTTATGGGTACAGTACGCTGAGGGTGTTATTGCTGGCATCAACATATGTACAGTAAATTAAAAAATGCTTTGGACACCCCTATCACAGAATCCTACTGTGGTTTTGAACCCATGACCTCTGGCTACACATGCAGTAACATAACCATTGGGCTACAGCTGTAAGCAAGACCCTGGTTGGCTGCAGATAGCCTGCACGTCACCTCACAGACAGTCTGCTGTTGTAAACAGGATAGGGTTAGGCCACCCGTACCCATGATGCACTGCACATGCAAATCAGCTGTCCACAGATGCACACAAGATGGGAAATGCACCCCTAAAGCTCCCCGGCCTGGTAGGGGGACGTGTCCGTATGCACCCACACAGCACCTCGGCCTGGTAGGGTGTCCTGAGTGGGTGGACAAAAGGCAAAGAGTAGCTAAACACCATCACATTGTGCGGTTACTGTGCTCACCCTGAGTGTGTGATGTTGCGCCCAGGACCAGGTCCACAACACCTTGCATGGCTGAATGTGGTAATGCCATAGCTCCAAAGCAGCAATAGCCTGTGAGATAGGTAGGTGCTGCAGAAACATCTTGAGAAAGCTCTGTCTGTCTTAGTTAGTGGAACCCCCTCCTTCCCCATGGACCCTCAGGTGGACAAAACAGGGTTTCCCACCAACAGATCCCCATTCCCCCCTCTGATGGCAGCAGAGTGGACCATCAACCCCAGTCCTGCAAGGCAGTTCAAGCAGCTCCACACACATCCATAATACCATATCAGACAGACATTAGGCCTGGGTATTCACAGATGCACCACACCACTATCTGATATTCTCCTGCAGCAAGCCATCAGCCACTGCACCCTGCACAGTGCTCCATCAAGACACACACCAGCTGTGCACAGTCTGCTGGTTGGTCCTGATGGAAATGCATGCACCCACAACTGGGGTGGCAGCACACACAAGCAGATAAGTCAGTGAAGAGGCCCCAACAGGAAACCCATATATATCACATGAGAGAAACACAATACAGCACTATGGGGGTGCCTAGCCATGCTGCCATCAATGCACACTCAGGGTGAGAGTGAGCCCCCAGCAGCACATACAGAGGTCACCCTGTCTGTGTAGGTCAGAGCTACTCAATTCCAGTCCTGGTGGCCCGCAACCCTGCAGGTTTTTGGTATATCCCTAATGATATGCATGAGATATATATGCATTAGAGATAGCCTGCCAACCTGACTGGTTTGTGGCCCTCCAGGGCTGGATTTGGAGACTCCTGCCTTACACCTCTGTCATTTAAGATTGTGAGTGGGCAAGGTACAGATGTTCTAGACATCAAAAGGGTAGATAGAATGTGTCACATTCCTCCTAGATTCTCAACACCACCAAAAAGTTGTCTAATAGACAATATTTTGGTGGTGGTGAGAAGCAAGGAGGAATGTGACAAATTCTAACCTTTTTGATGTCTTGGACATCTGCACCTTGCCCACTTACAATCTTAAATGACAGAGGTGTAAGGCAGGGGTCTCCAAATCCAGCCCTGGAGGGCCAAACACCAGTCAGGTTGGCAGGCTATCTCTAATGCATATATATCTCATGCATATCATTAGGGATATCCCAAAAACCTGCAGGGTTGTGGGCCACCAGGACTGGAATTGAGTAGCTCTGGTGTAGGTGGTGGCCGGGCACTACCATGTCCCTGCCAGTGCCCTATGCCCTGTGCAGCTGCATCCTGGTCAGCCCACCCTGTCTGAGATATACCCATGGTCCCTTGCTACTCATTATGCACATTGGCAGGCCAATACTGGCAACAGTGCTGGCAGTGTGGGCTGTGGAAGGGGCTTGCAGCCAACACCCACTGTATAGACCAGGGGTGGGCAAACCTGGTCCTGGAGGGCCGCAGACCAGTCAGGTTTTTGGGATATCTCTAATGAATATGCATGAGATATATATGCATTAGAGATATCCTGCCAACCTAACTGGTTTGTGACCCTCCAGGGCTGGATATGGAGACCCCTGCCTTACACCTCTGTCATTTAAGATTGTGAGTGGACAAGGTGCAGATGTCCAAGACATCAAAAAGGTTAGATAGAATTTGTCACAGTCCTCCTCACTTCTCACCACGACCAAAAAATTGTCTATTAGACAACTTTTTGGTGGTGGTGAGAATCGAGGAGGAATGTGACACATTCTAAATACCCTTTCGATGTCTAGGACATCTGTACCTTGCCCACTCACGATCTTAAATGACAGAGGTGTAAGGCAGGGGTCTCCAAATCCAGCCCTGGAGGGCCACAAACCAGTCCGGTTGGCAGGATATCTCTAATGCATATATATCTCATGCATGTTCATTAGGGATATCCCGAAAACCTGACTGGTCTGCGGCCCTCCAGGACCGGAGGTGCCCACTCCTAGTATAGACAGACACACACTTCCACACCTATGCCATCATGGTGCTACTATTGAGGAGGTAATTAGCCTTGCCCACCAAACCGGTCCTGGGCACGGCAAGACATGGATATGGTACGCAGTACTGCTGGGGGTCACTCCCCAGGGTGGTAAACACCGTCAGAGGCCAGGCCTGGAGCACGCACCGCAAACACCTAACAGATTGTTCGGATGGGGTCAACTAGCAGTATGTGCGTAACGTATGGATATCTATCTGCCAGTACTCCTAGCAAACGTCTCAGAGTTGTGTACCGTATACCTCAGGTGTAGGGTGACATTGCTAAGGTATGCAGGTGCTTGTATTGGGAGATGCACGCAGGGTCCAATGTTCTGCCTCTCCAGGAGACATTGGCCAATGGGGCCTGTGGGTGTGGGTGTGGGTGTGTCTGCCCCTGTTGGCTGCTGCTTTACGGCAGAGATTCCCAACTCCAGTCCAGGTTTGCATCACACTGTTCGGGTTTTCCTGCTGTCCCTCATGAATATGCATGAGCTATATCTACATGCCATGGGGGTGGTGGTGCATAGATAGACAGCACAGGCATTTGTATGAGTGGCAGCATGGAACCTGACTGGTGTGTGGCCCACCAGGACTGCATTTGGGGGATTCTGCTCTAGGTACTGCCCCTGTTCATGGTGTCTGTGCTCAGTGGGGTAAAAGATAGACGTAGTACCATTGCATATGTCCTCGCCACGAAAGGTGTGTCCTTACTATCACTGTTTAGTTGTGGGAAAAATATGTGGGTAGGATTGGCAGTAGCCCCAGCTGGGCTTTGAACCTGTGACCTTCTGTTCTTGCATGCACTGTCTGTGTGCACTGCACCACCGTGTAGCCACAGATTGGCTGGATTCCCTGGAATGTCCATGACTGGATCCGGCAGGGCCTGTCTGTTGCAGTGGACTGTGCCAGCCTGCACATGGCTAGGTCTCTGTCTTCTGTGGCTAGCAGCCACTGCCCCCTGCACCACATGTACTCGTCCGCCAACATGCTGGCATGAGCTTCTCTCAGAAAAAGCAGATGACCTGATTGCAATGTGGCAGTACGGGACTGCATTTGGGGGACTTGGCTGTAGGTAATGCCCATTGTTGTGGTGTGTGTGCGGTGTTGGATAAAATATGGGTGTTTACCCCATGCTTATGTTCCCTGCAATTCAGGGGTGTCTGCGCTATCTTTGTTTAGTGGTGGGTAAAATATGGGGACTGGGCTGGCAAGTGCCCCAGCTGGGATTTGAACCTCTGACCCTCTGGTCCTAGAGGTACTGGCTCTGTCCACTGCATCACACTATGGCCACAGAGACAATGCAGCCCCTGGAGGTAGTAAACCTGGCAGGATGGAGTCGCAAGCCCTGCTCTACGCATTTTTACTGTGGGCACATGCACCCTGTCTGGTGACAAACGTGCACATAAACCCCGGAAATGACCACAGAAAATGGGGGACACAATATCACCACGCTGGGCAACAGTGATATTAATGGGCAACCATAGAAAACACTCCCAGGAAAGCTCCAACAAAAAGGAAATGTTTTTTGGAAGAGTCTCCGCTCCGTACACCTTTCCAAAACTCATTTATTTTTGCTGGAGCTTTCGTGGGTGTGTTTTTTAGTTTTGCCCATTACTATAACTGTTCCCCAGCTGAATTACTATTTTTACAATTTTTGTTGTGGTCCTTTTCTATTTTTAATTCCACTTTTGGGCTGTGCACATGTATCACACTGCTCACGTTTTGCAGGTTTCCCCGATTTTGCAGTACATTGCTGACGGAAATGGTTTCTCTTCCCTTTAAATGCATTCTACAGCGAGTGATTCACTCGCGCTATTTTTCCTTTGAAATTCAGCCCCGATTATGTGCGGGGCGCCTCTCCCCTCCCCTTCCCCGCCCATTCTGCCCGTCTCTCCGCCCCTCGGGTGACTTCCTCCGCCCTCCGTTAGCCATTCCCCGCCTCTATCGGACATTTGCGGGCCCGTACTTGTGCGGCACCCGTTAGTGTGACGCTCACGGGTGCGTGGCTTCATCGCACGTGTGTGGGGCGCTTAAGTGCTCTTAAATACGCTTTTAGTGCGCTATTGTGCGGCTGCGCACATTGGCGGTTTTTAGTAAACATGCCCCTTTGATAGTTAAAGGCCAATGTAGTGGATTTCCTTGTTGTCGTCTCTCTGTTTATGAAATCAAATATGATCCTGTTATGATCACTATTGCCAAGACGACCAACAACGTTACCTTTCACACCAGTCCCTATGTTCCCCTCGAGTCTGTTCCTGTACCAGTTTCTCCATGAAGTAATCATTTATTTCATGTTGAAACTTTATCTTCCTAGCCTGTCCTCATTATACTTCTCACAAACTCGCTGTCTGTGGCGATAAAAGCTTCTAAGAAATGGTTTGCAAATAAGACACTCATCAATTCTTAGGACACGCATGGAGTATACTAGTGCACCATAACCTGTTCTTCCTGTTATTATATACAGGTAATATCGCAGAAACCATCACTGTCCTCTAACACACGATTAATGCTTTCTATTTATATCCAGCAGATCATGAAATCACTCGGGCAAGGAAGAGAGAGGAGAACCGAAAAGAACATCAGGTAGAAATGGAACAAATCCCAAAACAATCAGGAAATGTCTGGGAGAATATTTCCCAGGGGACTGAGAGTAAACACACAACAAATTGTCACCAGGCATTGGCGAAAGAGCAGAGAGACTCTGCAGGAGACTTACCAGATGGAATCACTGTCTGTGAGAGAAGGGACAGGGAGCAAACTAACATCCTTGAGCACCAGAGACACCTGAGAAGAGAGACATTCTTCCAGAATAACAATGATCAAGTGAATTCTAAACTCAACCAGGGACAAGGGAAAGGAAAGAAAGGCCAGAGAGAATTTACAGGCACCATGTATAATGAGAGCATCAATTTTACTTGTATTAAGTGTAATAAGAGCTTCACATGTCACACAGGCAAGAAACCAATGACATGTACTGAGTGTAATAATGCCTTCATTCAACTTTCAGCTCTACAAAATTACAAAATGGGGCACACAGCAGACAAACCATTTCTATGCACTGAGTGTAATAAAAGCTTCACTCACCTTTCAATGTTAAAATGTCACCAAAGGATCCACAGAAGAGACAAAGCATTTACATGTACTGAGTGTAATAAAAGTTTCACTAATCTTTCAACTCTAAAAAATCATCAAAGGATCCACACGGGAAACATGCCATTTAAATGTACTGAGTGTAATAAAGGCTTCCCTTACCTTTCAAATCTAAAAATTCACCAAATGACCCACACGGGAGACAAACCATTTATGTGTACTGAGTGTAATAAAAGCTTTGCTCTCCTTTCAAATCTAAAAAGTCACCAAATGATCCACACGGGAGACAAACCATTTACATGTATTGAGTGTAATAAAAGCTTCACTCAGATTTCAACACTAATACGTCACCAAAGGATCCACACGGGAGATAAACCTATTACGTGTACTGAGTGTAATAAAAGCTTTGCTCTCCTATCAAATCTAAAAAGTCACCAAATGATTCACACGGGAGACAAACCATTTACATGTACTGAGTGTAATAAAAGCTTCGCTCAGATTTCGACGCTAAAACGTCACCAAATGACCCACACGGGAGATAAACCATTTACGTGTACTGAGTGTAATAAAAGCTTCACTTATATTTCAAGGCTAAAACATCACCAAAGAATCCACACGGGAGACAAACCATTTACGTGTACTGAGTGTAATAAAAGCTTCAATCATATGTCAAGTCTAAAATGTCACCAAAGGATCCACACGGGAGATAAATCATTTATGTGTACTGAGTGTAATAAAAGCTTTGCTCGCCTTTCCAATCTAAAAAGTCACCAAATGATCCACACGGGAGACAAACCATTTACGTGTACTGAGTGTAATAAAAGCTTCACTCATACTTCAGGGCTAAAACTTCACCAAAGGATCCATACGGAACATAAACCATTTGCATGTACTGAGTGTAATAAAAGCTTCACTCAGCTTTCAATTCTAAAAAATCATCAAAGGATACATGCAGGAGACAAACCAGTTACATGTCCTGAATGTAATAGAAGCTTTACTCGACCTTCTACTCTAAAAATTCACCAAATGATCCACACGGGAAACATGCCATTTACGTGTATGGAGTGTAATAAAAGTTTCACTCGCTTTTCAACTCTAAAACATCACCAAAGAATCCAAGCAGGAGACAAAGCATTTACATGTACAGAGTGTAATAAAAGCTTCACTCACTTTTTAGCACTAAAATGTCACAAAAGGATCCACATGGGAAATAAACTATTTGCATGTACTGAGTGTAATAAAAGCTTTGCTCGCCTTTCAAATCTAAAAATTCACCAAAGGATCCACACGGGAGACAAACCATTTACATGTACTGAGTGTAATAAAAGCTTCACTCATATTTCAACGCTAAAACGTCACCAAAGGATCCACACAGGAGACAGACCATTTACATGTACTGAGTGTAATAAAAGCTTTTCTCGCCTTTCAAATCTAAAAATTCACCAAATGATCCACACGGGAGACAAACCATTTACATGTACTGAGTGTAATAAAAGCTTCACTCATATTTCAACACTGAAACATCACCAAAGGATCCACACCGGAGATAAACCATTTACATGTACTGAGTGTAATAAAAGCTTTTCTCGCCTTTCAAATCTAAAAATTCACCAAATGATCCACACGGGAGACAAACCATTTACATGTGCTGAATGTAATAAAAGCTTCACTCACTTTTCAACTCTAAAACTTCATAAAATGACGCACATGGGAGACAGGAGACCAACAAGCAGGTACACAAGGACTGACAACAGGGGGTCTTAAAAGAGCACACCTCAAAAAAGACCTCCTGAAGAAGGCTTCTCAGATGAAATGCGTTGGGCGCAAATAAAAAAGGTTTTCACCTAACTGTCGTCGGTCCTTGTGTACCTGCTTGTTGGTCTCCTTTGGTGTGCAGGTACTTCTGCTCCTTTTGGTACTGTTCACACGGGAGACAGACCATTTTCATGTACTGAGTGTAATAAAAGCTTCACTCAGCTTTCAATTCTGAAAATTCACCAAAGAATCCATACGGGAGATAAACTATTTACATGTACTGAGTGTAATAAAATCTTCATTTATCCATCAAGGCTGAATAGGCACCAAATACGTCATGCATGGTGACCCTGTTGTATTACATCTATGACAAATTTCAGCAAGGTTGCACTACAGTCGATGGATGGTAGAAAAAAGAAATAAAATACATACTGGCTACACATCTCCAGGACAAAACGGTGCCTTTCTGTATCTTATGCACTAAGATTAGTGATGGTGGTATTGATAGTGCAGACACTGCAGAGGGAGATAACATCACTGGCACAGATGAAGGCCATGGTGAACTTGTTCATGGACCCAGTGTAGCTGAAAATAAACCACAGAAGTTAATGAACAAGTTAAGAAGATTAACTACAATTATGTGGACCCCTGCAGATAAGAGAAGAATGTACTGTTACCTTTATGCCAGAGTGGAGGAGTAGCCTAGAGATTAGAGCAGTGGCCTGATGACTAAGAAACCAGGGTTTGATCCCCACTAGCACTACTTGTACCTTGGTAAGTCACTTTCCTCTCCATTGCCTCAGAAGAAAGGCCTGGCAGTCTACTTCTGGCTATACCTTGCCAAAAAAAAAAAAAAAACCAGAGGCTGCTAGGCCACCAGGAGTCAGCATTGACTTAACAGCACACATTGCATTTTTTAACCTTTATGCCACAAACCCTATATTTAAACCAAGATGGTATATAGAGCCCATCAAAAACAAAATAAAGAGGTATGCTGTTATTGTAAAAGCTGCAAAACAGCTGATGCAAATTTCAGATCCTTTATTTTAAAGATCAAAGTAAAGAAGTCCATGAATGATAAAATCTTAGAACAACTGAGGGCTTCTGTAGAAAAAGAAATAGAGAAAGAAAGTAGAGACCTGGATAAAAGCATCATAAGATAGACATATGCAGAGAAAGAAAGGAGAACCTCAGAAAGGGCCAACAGGAAAAATCTGATGAAGAAAGAGAGAAATCTGTAATGGAGTACTGGGAGAACAGTACAATAAATCAACTGAAGAGGAGGAAGAAAGGCAGGAAAGGAAGTGGAGGTGGAAAAACTAATGATTGAGCACATGGCATGTATGCTGGGTTCCAGGCAAGGGAAAGTTAGATTAAGCTGGATCTAACCTCAGAAGTTAAAAGTAAGATGAATAAGGCCATAGTCTATATGAAGGGACCATTTATTGACATCATAGAAATAAATGAAATACTATATTGTGCAGCAAAAATCATTATTGGAAGAGTTCTACCAATGAAAACTTGAGGCCAGAAGAGAATAACGATGACTCTTTGAAAAAGCACATTGAAGGGAAAATAAAATCATTGCGTGCAGAGGTGTCCCTGATAGACAAGTGTCTAAAAGGATTACATTCATCAAAGATAATTAGGAGGATCCATAATATCAAAATGAAACATGCTGCATTAACAGAAGACCTTACAATCATATGCTCCAATAATAAAGTGAAAATAACATCAGAGGCACAAAAATTATAGAGGAAGGAAGAAAACAAAAATAGAGAGATGTCAAAATAAACTATTTGGACAGAACCCAAAAATGTTCTACAGGGCATTGGGGAAGAGTGGCAGTATGGTGAAAATACCACGGATCAAAGCTGAAATGGAAACGTTATGGAGAGGATTATATGAGCACCCTGTAGAGCTGTGATAAGGAAGCTTATCAAAGCTCAGGGAGTAATGACAAAAGAGGTGAATTTGCTCTGATCAAGGGACCTGTGCTGGCAGGGCAGAGAAATAGGACAGCTTGTGTCCCTAAAAGACTGCTTGTTCCAGGATGCACTATTTTGCAGAAAGCCCCTAGGGGAGCTATGGTGGAAAAGCATGTGCCTAATCAGAGAAACCATTTTGTCATCCCTAATCAATCATCTTCTAAGAGAGAGCTTAAATCCCAACACCTGAAAAGTGCCAGGGAGGAGTTGCAATCTAAGCACTTTAAATCCAGAAGAGAGGCAACCGGGCAGAAGCAACGGAAGCAGCAGAAGGACAGAACAAGGAAGAAGACGGTCCAAGAAAGGAGCTCAGAGAAGTAAGTGTTCCTGGAGAGATTCCTTGTGGAAACAATCTACAAAGGACTGGAGGCAATCAGAGGTTTGGAGATCCACAGCCAGGGACCCTCAAGCAGCACCTGGAAAGGGGACATCTGCAGCTAAGGAGAAAAGGAGCACAAATACCTTTTGGAGAAGGTATGGGGAAAAGGCCCTGAGGTCCAGAGATGCCAACTGGAGAACAGGACACAGTAGCTCTACTGCATACTGGCCAGAATACACAAAGAGACAGCCTAATGCCAGCTTTGACTCAGGTATGAACTTTGAACGTTTCACTAACCTTGAGCAATGTAAACAGCTGGGAAACTGTTTCTCTCCCTATAGAGGTCAGTTAATGAAGCCCTCTGAGCCAGTCTTTGAAAGTGAACCTATGCAATTACAGGAGCAAGGTATAATATCTGATGAAGAAGATGTTTGCATGGACTGTTCATTGTGTAATGTTGCTAGTCTAAAGAAATCCTAAATGTAGGATCAAACATCAAAAGGAAATGTTCTAATTACTGGCTCCCCAGAAAGTTTTGTTAGAGAGAAAAGCTTTTGGGGAAGTGAAGCACAGTGTGCAGTGAACAGGCTATTGATTGCAGTATGATGTCCACCTGTTGCTAGAGCAGAGCACTGCACAAGCCTGCACACGTGGGATTTAAAAGTTCTTTTCTGTGTGGAAAAAGAGAGCTGGTTTTTTTCTGTAAAGAAGTTTTTCCTTTTGCTTTGTTCTTCCCAGCACTGCTGAGAAGTTTATCAGCAGTGGCTGTAAGAAAGCTTTTCTGTTCCTTAAAGGACTGTACAAGTTATCTGCATAAACCATTTCAGTTGCCTTGTTTATTTTGAATAAACCCTGGAGATGTTATCCTGAAGGTGTTACCAAGTATATCTGTGTTGTGGGAAATTCACCCCATAAATAAACTCTATTTTGCCTTACACTCGACCAACTACAAGTTTCTTCATTTAGTTAAAAGGCAAGCTTTGTATGAATGGACTTCAACTACCACAATCCTTTGCAAGACAGTTAATCTATATCCTTGCCAAGGTGATGGTACCTTCATAACAAGCACCCCCTTTTACAGAGCACAGTCGAGAAGCAGAATGGCTACCCTGCATATGCGAGAATTTGGAAAAGGTACACATCAAACCAAAGGCATGGCCTGAAATAACAACTAAAGAGTTAAAATGTAGTGCCCTATTTTTAGCCCAGTTAACATCACTCCACCAAAAACTGGTAAATTGTAAAAAACAGTTAGTTAAGCAGTCAGAGTTAACACTGCAGTGGCTAATAAAAGGAAGAACACTTCTGCTATCAAAGGGAGCTCCAAGTCAAATCCCTAAATATTACAGGACAATAACTGTCTGCCTCTCTCACTTGATTTGCAGCTTGTCGTGCTGTGAGGGCTTGCGTGCATCAGTGATGCTGAGAGCTAAACTATCGGTAGCTGGACAGTGAAAAAGACAGACAGGAAGAAAATTGATGCCTTTGAATTATGGTGCTGGCGGTGAATACTGTGTATACCATGGACTGCCCGAAGAACAAACCAGTCGGTACTAGAGGAGATCAAACCTAAGCTTTCTTTAGAAGCTCAGATGACAAGACTTCGACTTTCATACTTTGGACACATCATGCGAAGAGAGAGATCATTAGAGAAAGACATTATGCTTGGCAAGATAGAAGGTCAACGCAAAAGAGGAAGGCCAGCAATGAGATGGATCGATACAATAACAGCAGCTACGGGTACCAGTCTGTCAACAATGAGCCGCCTGACTGGAGATCGAACACAATTTAGGATAGCTATCCAGAGGGTCGCCATGAGTCGACTCCGACTCGACGGCACTTAACAACAACAACTGTCTGCCTATAATCTATAAACTCTTCACTACAACAGAAGCTGACAGAATATATGAACATATTGATTCTAATAATATCATGGCAATAGAGAAGAAGGGCAATACGAAAGGAGATTATTGAACTAAAGATCAGTTAAGGCTGAATAAAGCCAACATGCCCAGTGCCAAGAAGAGCAGAAACCTCAGCATAGCATGGATCGACTATAAGAAAACTTTTACTAACATCCCATACACTTCAATAATGCTGCCTTGAAATGTACGAAATAAACCCCATATTGACTGAAATGAACAGAAATGAAGCTGGAGAAAGACTGATAGAATTCTGCAAGACCAACGATCTATTCATTTCAAACACCTTCCATCAACACAAGTGATGACTGTAAACATAGAAACATGATGACAGAAAAAGACCACAAGGCCCATCCAGTCTGTCCTTCCATAACACAACTACAACAGTCCACTTTTTACCCTTAGAGATCCTCTGTGTTGGTCCCATGCTTTTTTGAATTCAGTTACTGTCCTCATCTCTACCACCTCCACTGGGAGACTATTCCACGGATCCACTACTCTTTCCATAAAGAAATATTTCCGCATATCACTCCTGAATCTATCTCCCTTCACCCTCATCCCATGTCCCCTCGTAGCAGAACTTGCTTTCAATTGAAAGAGGCTCTCTCCCTGAACATTTATGCCACGGAGGTATTTAAACATCTCAATCATATTACCTCTATCCCGCCTTTCCTCTAAGGTGTACATATTAAGATCCTTAAGTCTGTCCTCATATGCTTTATAATGAAGCCCATTAATCATTTTAGTAGCAACCCTCTGCACCGACTCCATCCTGTTCACATCCTTTTGAAGGTGCGGTCTCCAGAATTGCACACCATACTCCAAATGAGGTCGCACCAAAGACTTATACAGAAGCATTATCACCTCCTTTTTTCTGCTAGTCATTCCTCTCCGTATGCACCCAAGCATCCTTCTAGCTTTTGCCGTCGCCTTTTCTACCTGTTTAGCTACTTTAAGATCATCAGACACAACCACGCCTAGGTCCCGCTCTTCTTTAGTGGACAAAAGTACTTCACCTCCTATACTGTATTGCTCCCTTGGATTGCTGCACCCAAATGCATGACGTTACATTTTTTAACATTAAATCCCAGCTGCCAAATTCTAGACCATTCGTCAAGCTTAGCTAGATCCCTCCTCATGTTATCTACACCTTCCTGGGTGTCTACTCTATTGCAGATTTTGGTATCATCCGCAAAGAGGCAAACCTTACCCGACAGCCCTTCCACTATATCACTAACAAAGTGTACACATGGACTTCACCCAATGGATTGTATAAAAATCAAATTGACTACATCTGTGGAAGTCAATGATGGAAAAGTTCTATAACATCAACAGAGACAAAACCTGGAGCTGACTGTGGTACAGATCATCAACTACTAGTATGCAAACTCAAGCTAAAGTTGAAAAAGAGCACACCACTCATGAATGCAGCAAAATATGACCTTGAGAATATACCACTGGAATTTAAAGACTGCCTGCAAAATCGATTTGCTGTTTTAGATACAAATGACAGAGCTCCAGAAGAGTTATGGAATGACATCAAGAAGGTTGTGTTGGAAGAAAGCGAGAAGTCTCTACAAAAGGTGAAAAATCAAAAACAGCCAAAATGGATGACGGAAGAAACTCTGAAAAATGCCCAGAAATGCAGAGAAGCTAAAGCCAGAGGAGAAAAAAAGACAATAACAGAACTCAACAGAGATTTCCAACATGCAGCAAGACAGGACAAGGAAAAGTACTACAACGATGCATGCAAGGAAATAGAAACAGAAACTATTAGAGGAAGACCAAGATCGGCTTTCCTAAAGCTACGAGAGTTAAAGAAAAAGTTCCAGCCTCGAATTGGAATGTAACAAGATGCTCAAGGTTCTATGCTGAATGATGCTGAGAAGATCAAGAAAAGGTGGAAGGAATATACAGAGTTTTTATATGATAAAGATCAAGTGGACCAACAGCCGTTTCAACCTGTACCTTATGATCGGGAACCATTGGTGATGAAAGAAGAAGTTAAAGCAGCATTGAAAGTCTTATCAAAGAACAAAGCACCAGGCATTGATAGCATTCCCATAGAAATATTACAGCAATCTGATGCAGCTGTTACCTTACTTACAAGGCTCTGCCAAGAAATATGGAAGACTACATCATGGCCAACTGACTGGTAAAGATCTGTGTTTATACCAATACTAAAGAAAGGTGATCCAACTGACTGTGAAAATTATCGCACAATTGCTCTGATCCCACATGCCAGCAAGATTCTGCTCAAGATTATTCAAAAGAGACTACAACCATACCTGGAACAAGAACTACCTGAAGCGCAAGCAGGGTTCAGGAAAGGGCGAGGAACGAGAGACATCATTGGGAATGTGAGATGGATCCTTGAAAAGACTAAAGAATACCAAAAGGATATCTATTTGTGCTTTATCGACTATATCAAGGCTTTTGACTGTGTAAATCATGAAAAACTCTGGACCACATTAAGAAGCATGGGAATACCAGAACACCTGATCGTACTCTTGCACAATCTGTACATTGATCAAGAAGCAACAGTTCGAACGGATCAAGGAGAAACAGAATGGTTTAAAATAAGGAAAGGTGTAAGACAAGATTGCATACTTTCCCCCTACCTGTTTAATTTATATGCAGAACAAATCATCAGAGAAGCAGGATTGTATGAAGACAACAGAGGTGTGAAGATTGGTGGAAGACTGATCAACAACCTTCACTATGCTGATGATACCACATTACTGGCTGAAAGTGAAGATGATCTGAAACATTTGCTTCTCACAATCAAAGAACATAGACTCAAAATGGGCCTGCATCTTAATGTAAAGAAGACAAAGATCATGACAACTGGCATAATCAACAGGTTCATTGTTGAAGGAGAAGAAATTAAAATCGTGAACAACTTTAACCTACTTGGATGAACTATCAATAAAGAAGCAACAAGCAGTCAAGAATTCAGACGACGCATTGCTCTTGGCAGAATGGCTATGAAAGACCTAGATAAAATTCTCAAGAGCAGAGATGTGTCTCTCCATACAAAGATTCGACTTGTTCAAGCCATGGTATTTTCAATAACATCATATGAATGGGAAAGCTGGACAGTGAAATAGATAGACAGGAAGAAAATTGATGCCTTTGAATTATGGTGCTGGCGGCGAATACTGTGTATACCATGGACTGCCTGAAGAACAAACCAGTCTGTTCTAGAGGAGATCAAACCTAAGCTTTCTTTAGAAGCTCAGATGACAAGAATTTGACTTTCATACTTTGGACACATCATGCGAAGAGAAAGATCATTAGAGAAAGACATCATGCTTGGCAAGATAGAAGGTCAATGCAAAAGAGGAAGGCCAGCAATGAGATGGATCGATACAATAACAGCAGCTCCGGGTACTAGTCTGTCAACAATGAACCGCCTGATTCAAGACCGAACACAATTTAGGATAGCTATCCAGAAGGTCGCCATGAGTCGACTCCGACTCAATGGCACTTAACATTGACTGAATACATCATGTTTACCTTGAAAATGTGGCAAATCAGACCATCTGAAGTATGAAGATGGACAGTTCATTATTCCTAACTTCAAGATCCAGTGAAGAGTATCTCAGGGTGACTTTTGTTTTGTATGGCGCATAATCCACTGAGACTCTCATTAACGCTTTTAGATATGGATTTATCGTTAGTCCTAAAGAATTAACAGTTACAGCTCCAGTGATCAACAACTAGCAGAACAACTTTGTGCAGTGAAAAGCTTCTCAGATGACATCAATATGACTTTTGGCCTTGACAAATGTGTTAAGGCAACCTTCCTTAGAGGAAAATTGAGCAAAATGGAATCCATCTCCCTGAATGATGATCGTGATATCACAGAAGATCTATAGAAATTTCTGGAAGATAGAGGAAGAAGCATCAATTAAGCAAAATTTATCGAAAGAAACCATCAGCAAAGAATATTACAGGAGATTAAAACTGTTATTGAAAGGGGAGTTTAGATCTGTGTCTACCATCTGTTGTGCCTGGAGTTCCATGCTGCTGAATTGTTAGGCAGGCAGAAGCAGGAGTACCGCTTTGCCACTGCCCAGACCATCCCCTCAGCATGTGAGGTTATCAGGAGGCCTTTAAAGCGTGTTCTCCTTCTGCAGGATATGGATGCGGGCACATCTGAATGGAGCATGGAGGAGCACACTGAAGCACCGGACAACGTTATGGGTAAACAAAAAAAGAAAGCACCTGCTATGAGTAGTAATAATCCTGCTAAATCATCTAAAACACTTGATCCAATGGGCATGCATTTGCTGGTGCCTGTAAAAGATCTGGAAGATCATTCTTTGCCTTTTACAGTTAGCTCGGACTCCTCTGTAAACTCTTCCATGCTTTCGGGGGATATTATCCCTACTCCTAGGGATGGCAGTGTATCTCTGGGCATGGCGGTCTCCTCTCCTGGACTGGAAGGGACACCGCTGGCTCTGGAGAGTTCCCCGTAACTCCTTCTCTCCCTCACCCAGGCCTCAGTGGGACTTGGATAAGATTGTTCCCTTGCCTCAGATTGTGTAGGTTAAGGTGATTGGGGGTTCCTCAGGGGTTTCAAGTTTGGCGGCTCCTACCGAGCAAGGAACTGAAATTACACTAAGAGATATCTGGCAGGTTGTGCCTCACTTGGAAGCTTCTTTATCCAGATTTATAATCCAGTTTGCTGAATTTACTAAAGAGACTGTTGCAAAGTGTGACATGGTGGATTCCTCCAGCCCTGTAGAAAGAGCCAAAGAGGAGGAATCAGAGGCAGTGCTGGAGTATAAACAAAAGCACATGGCTGGTAGTTACCAAGGAAACCAGAGACAGGAGAAAGAAACACGCCCTTTCTACCGGTTAGCTCAGGACTCAAGAGCTGATTCAGAGCACCTGCTAGGGGGAGGAGTCAGGCACTACCCTAAAGAGCAGATACATAAAGAGGCCTCAGTTGGAAAAAGAGGAGGCCCAGTAGAAGCTGGAGGGGGAGGTCCATTAGAAGCTGGAAGAGTGTCTTCATTAGAAGCTGGAGTGGGTTCTCAATTAGGAGTTCCAGAGAAAGTTCCAGCACAGGCTCAGCTGGGAGGTTACTTACAAGGCCAGCCGAGGGTTCCGGTGAGAGGCCAGCTAACAACCCAGGAGGAGGACCAGGGAAGAGTCCAGGTTTCAAGCCCAGGGCCAGAGCTAAGTCCAAAGGTACAAGGAGAACCGTTTACAAAGCTTTATTCAAGAAAAGGATATGGCAGAAGCAAGCCAGGCTGTCTGCAATATCCTGGGGATTACCCAGAGGAGAGAAAGCCAGGAAGGCAGTTTCAACACACATGGTACAAAGTAGGTGGAGATTCCACAACCGGTCCAAAGCCCAGAGAAAACCCTTTGCAGCCAGGCACAGAGGTAAGCCCAAAGGCTGGGATTTTTATAATCAAGGTGATTCTACTTACCCAGAAGGTTGGGGCATTGATTATATTGACTGTAATGAAAAGGACTGTTTTAAGCAATACATGATTCAAGAATATAATACAAAGCTTAAAGCAGAGAGGAAGGGCGGAGCCCAAGAAACCACGGTACAAACATTTCCTACCTCTCAGGAGGACTTAATGGAAATAGAGCCAGGTTTTGAAAGTGTCTCTGAAGATATGATGGACTGTACGTTTACAATATCTGATGAAGTATTATCCCTGCGCTGAATGTATGCCTTGCAGAGAAGTACAGAGGTATTGAGATAAAAAGTACAGAGCTGGGAAAACAGAGCTGTTTCATTCTGATGGCTGAGAAGCAAATGTTTTGTGCTGAAGTAAGCTATTTATTTTGGAAACTTTACTTTGTCCTTTTGCCAGAGGTATCTGGTTTTGTTACCTTTATTTCCTTATTGAAATCCGCCCCGGAAGGGGAAATAAATCCTTGTTGCTTTAACCACTTTTTGAAGTCACACTACTCTTCCTTGGACAGTGAAAGAAACTACATATCCCAAGAGGCTTTGCTTTAGGAACTTGTAGAGTAGCTGTTCAGGAAGAAACAACCCGCTTAAACCCTAGCTGCTCTTGCTGGAGGGCACTAAAGAAGTGGGGTCACAAAAGTTAGCTTGTCAAGAAACTCAATTAGAGTAAAAGGTATCTCGAATTCAGAAATTGGAAAGTCGGCACAACGGTGGAAAGGGCTGTTGCTTCTTTTGTTAAAGATAGTTTGTCTATCTACTGCCAAGTTGAATTATTAGAAAATGCCTCTAGGGCTAAGAATCTCCGGTGTCTAAATTTCCCTGTTACTAGATATCTATCCCACTTATCTTGTTTCAAAAGTAGCTCAGGGATGTTTTGGCCTACCAAGATTCTGATACTTTGTCTGTGAATAGTATTTATTACTTACCTAGGGAAATTAAAGTACCTGTTGATGGTGGTGAGGGACAAGAATTTGCAACACCTGTGGATAGCCTCGATTTATCAGAGTTTTTGGAATCCTCATGGGATAAGACTCCCACTCAAGTGACACCATTGGTTTCCTTCAGCTCAGCAGTTGTTAAAAATGAGATATTGAAGCTGTATTTCTCCAGGAAAAATGAATTATTTTGTGGTCAAAAGATTAGCACGTTCCCTGATGTATCTAGGCCTACCCAGCTGCGACACAAAGGGGTATGTTTACTAAAGTGCGTTAAACGTGACTAACGCGCGTTATACGATGTTAACGACCGTAAGTGCCGTATAACGTGCGTACCGACGTGCTAACGACCGTAAACGTGTTACTACGCGCGTTAAGCACAGATAACGATCGTAAAGTCCCGCGGCGCGTTAAAACAGCGCAGAAGGCGGAGAGTGGGCGGAGAGAAGGGGTCAATGGGCGGAGAGTGGGCGGGGAGAGGCTAACGCACTGATTTTCAGAGCTGAATTCCAACGTGAATGAAAACCTGTCGTTAAAGGCAAAGGGAAGAGAAACCATTTCCGTCAGCAATGTACAGAAAAACCGGGGAAACCCACAAAACGTGAGCAGTGTGATACATGTGCACAGAACAGAATGTCACATAAAACGTTAAAAAAGGCCACAAGAAACATTTTAAAAAGCATAATTCAGCTGTGCAACAGTGATAGCAATGGGCAACAAGGAACAACAGTCCTTGGAAAGCACCAAATAAAAAAGAAATGATGTGTGGAAGTGTGTACGCTCCGCAGACCCTTTCAAAGACCATCTCATTGTAATGGAGCTGTCCTGGGAGTGTTGTGTAATGTTGCCCAATGATATCATTGTTGCCCAGCTTGGTTAGGGGTGTGTGCCCCTTTTATGAGGTCGTTTCAGAGGTTTATGTGCACCTTTGTCTGCATACAAGGTAAATGAGGCCACTGTAAACCTGTTGCAGAGCAGGGTCTCTGACTCGTCAGGCCGGTTTAACTAACGCAAGGGACTACACAGTCTCTGTGGCCACAGTGTGGTGCAACAGACACAGCCAGTGCCTGTAAGACCAGCAGGTCACAGGTTCAAATCCAAGCTGGGGCTCCTGCCAACCCAGTCCCCATAGTTTTACCCACCACTAAACAGTGATAGTAAAGACACCCCTTTATTGCAGAGAACATACGCATGACCTATATTTTACGACACCAAACACAAACACCAGAAACAGGCACATTACCTAAAGCAGAGTCCCGCAAATGCAGTCCTCGAGGGCCCCACACCATTCCGGCTTCATGCTGCCTCTAATAAAGATGCCTGTGCTGCATATCTATGCACCGCCCCCATGGTATGCAGATGTAGCTCATGCATATTTATGAGGGACAGCATGAAAACCCGAACAGTGTTTCGAACACCAGGACTGGAGTCGGGGAACTCTGCCGTAAAGCAGCAGCCAACAGGGCCACACACCCACCCACTGGCCCCATTGGCCAATGCCTCCTGGAAAGGCAAGACATTGGGCCCTGCCTGTATCCCCCAATACTAGCAGTTGCATCCCGTAGCAATGCCACCCTACACCTGGGTATATGGTATATGGTACAGAGCTATCAAACGTTCCCTATGATAACTGGCAGATATCAATTCCTACGTTAAGCACAGTTCGCTCATTGAGCTCCACCATAACAATCATTCTGATGTCTGCGGTGCCTGCTGCAGGTCTGGTCTCTGACAGTGTTCACCACCCTGGGGAGTGACCCCCCAACAGCCTTGTGTACCATATCCATGCCTGTACTATGCCCATGACTGGTGTGGTGGCTATGGCTGCTGACCACCTCTATGGTAGCACAATGCTGGCATAGGTGTGGGGGTGGCTGTCTGTCTATCCAGTGTGTGATGGCTGCAAACACCTGCCACAGTCCACACTGCCGGCAATGTTGCCAGTATTGGGCTGCCAATGTGCATAATGAGGAGCAAGGTACCATGGGCATAGGCCGGACAGGGTGGCCTGGCCAGGGTGCATCTGCACAGGGCATAGGGCAGTGACAGGCACATTGTAGTGCCCGGCCACCACCTACACAGACAGGGTGACCTCAGTATATCCTGCTGAGAGATCACTCTCACCCTGACTGTGCAGTGACCACAGCAAGGCTAGGCACCCCCATGGTGCTATCTAGTATTTCTCTCATGTGATAAATATGGGTTCCCTTTTGGGGCCCAGTCACTGATGTATATGCTTGCTGTGTATGCTGGCATCCCAGTTCTGGGTGCAGGTATCTCCACTGGGCACTAGCAGACTGTTTGCAGCTGATAGGTGTTGTGATGGAATGGCTTGCACCAGGGGAATATCAGATAGTGGTGGGGAGCAGCATTCCATATCCAGGCCTAATGTCTGTTTGCTATTGTGTTATGGCTGTGTACAGAGCTGCATTGACTGCCCTGTGGGGTGTCTCTTTCTCAGCAGGACTAGGGTTAATGTTCCCCTCTACTGCCACCTTTGCAGGGAGGTAGAATGTGGATCTCTTGATGGGAGGCCCTGTTTGCTGCTGGGAGGGGGAGGGGGGGTGGTGGTGCATGGGGCTACACCTGACTGAAACAGACAGAGATGGCCAAGGTTGTCCTGCAAAAACTACCTATCTCACACAGTGACACTGCTTTGGACCTGCACCATGGCCTCTTTCAGCCATGGACGGTGCTGTGGACCTAGTGCTGTGCGCCTCACTGCACCCTCAGGGTGAGCACAGTACCCGCACAATGTGACGTTGTGTAGCTACTCTGTGCCAGTACAACACACGGTCAGTACCCCCTATCAGGCCGAGGTGCTGTGGGGGTGCACATGGTCAGTCCCCCCTACCAGGACGAGGTGCTGTGGGGGTGAATTCCCCATGGTGTGTAGCTGTGGACAGCTAATTTGCATGTGCAGTGCATCATGGGGGTGACTGGCACATTCCAACCCTGTGAAACCGCAGCACCAGCTCACAGGCTCTGATAAACCATGGGCCATCACCCGTACATCTGGTAGCATAATGCATAGGTGCAGGACGCCCTACAGAGTCTGTAATATAAAATGCCCACACTGGTAAGAACACACGTACCCACGCACGTAAGAACACACGTACCCACGCACGTAACAACACACGTACCCACGCACGATTCTACGCACGCAGCTACGCACGTACCAACGCACGCAGCCTCGCACGCACCAACGTACGTGGCTAGGCACATTCCGAGGGTGTGTTTCTGACACCCATACTCAACGTACCAAAAAACAAGCCTCCTCATTCCCTCTGTAATGTACAGGGTGATGTCTGGAACAGCCTTCTGCGTTAGACACACTGGGGACTCGAACCCATGCTGCCTGTAACAGCGGTCATTACCGTAACCATTGTGCTACAGCTCTGTGTTAGTGCTTTGTGTCTGTACGTCTTCTTACGATTAACGCGCAGTAATGCGCCACCGTGCCCGGTAACGTTCGTTAATTTTGTGAACGCGCGTTAGTGGCGACGATGTACCGCCCATGTCCTTATTTGGGGTTTCTGTTACTACCGCGGCTCCTAACGCGAATTGCACTAACGCGGTTTAGTAAACATACCCCAAAGCCTTTTTGGCTTTGAAGCCTCGGGTTCTGCAATTAGGTGGTACATTTTTTCTTAAGTTCCAATGTAAGTGCCTAGTGACACTGAGGGGAGACAGCTATGTCTTTTTTGATATTTCTCAGATTGAAACTCTGTTAAATTCATTTTGTACCAGTTAGGAATAATACCTTGTTTTGCCAACCTGATACAACAAAATAGGGATTAATTTTTTTTCTCTCTGCTTTGGGCCTGCAGTTTTGAATTATTTTTGCATGTTTTTACTTTCAGTTTCTGACTCCCCTAAATGTGGACTTATTGTGATACATTAATAAATCAAAACAGAAAAAAGTATTAGTGTCTCATTTTCATTGTATTTTGTTTCATTTTGTAATAAGTGAAATGATTAATTAAAAAAAACAGAACAAAAAAAGACTTATTGAAAAGTGCTTTAACATCATGAAATAAGATACAAGCCATTACATAGCTGGCAGTTCCCATACTTTCATATAGCTTTGCAATTGTAGACTGTTCTCTTAAAGATATTTAAAAATTGGATATACAAACAGGAAAACATCTCCATTCTCACAAGGTAATTTCTAGGAACCAGAGTATACTAAGGCTACCCAGTACTTGAGCCGAAGGACGGATGGGACTTGTAGAAATTGATTTATATATATAGAACTAACATCATAGGCCTCCAGTATCAACAGATCCCAACACGAAAAAAATGTTGAAATATGAAATTAAACATCCATAATCCACCTTGAGTATCAAACCTAGAAAATCATTTCAATGAGTATTTATTTTAACAGGTTTTTTATACTGCTTTATCATTTCAGTCAAAGCTGTTTACATTGTAGCTTAGGGGCATGTTTACTAAAACCCCGGTAAAGTGCGGGCCCCGCTAGTGTGCGGGTGCCATATAAGGAATGGGCGTTTCTATGTGAAAAAGAAAAAACGGGATTTACATATGCGCTAAGGTGCGTGGCGCCCATGTGCGCCCCGCACATTAGCGCATGAGAAAGCTGCGTGGGAGGCATAAGTGGCGCGCTGATGTGCAAGAAGAAGAGCAGAGCCACAGCACACTGGTTAAGATACTGACCAATGGTACAGGGATCAGGGATTCAATCCCCATAGTGCCCAATGAAGACAGCTGGCTGAGGCATTACTTTCAGAGCCAGTTTAATATTGGGTGGCATAAGGCGGTGTGCTGATGGGCATAAAGTGGTGTGCTATTGCTTTAGGAGGCATTTTAATATTGGGCGGCATAAGGTGGCGCGCTGATATACAAACATGTAAACAGAACCACAGCACAATGGTTAAGACACAGACCAATGGTGCAGGTATCAGGGGTTCAATCCCCCACAGTGCCCAATGAACAAGGCTGGCTGAGGCATTATGTATTATGGGGAAGATTGCTTTAGGCGGCATTTTATTTTGATTTTAATTATCACTACTAGCAAACGCACTCTCAAAGCGTGTTAGCATAAGGCGCCCCATAAGGCACATTTTAAAGTGCACTGTCCGCCAAGGCACCCTAGAATGTTGCTTATAGGGCGCTTTATAGGGTGCCGTATGAGGTACCGCAAGGTCAGAGTACTGTTTTTGATGGCAGCACTGTGCAGTTTAAGGAATGAAAAGCATAAGTAGGTGTGCTGACATACAAGGAAGAGCAGCAGTGGAGCACAATGGTTAAGGCACTGACTGCTGATACAGGGGTCATGAGTTTGCTCCCCAGTGTGCCTAATACGTAAAGCTGGCTGAGGCATCAGCTTTGCAATGTATGTTTTGTTTCCTGCAGTACTTTATTTTTATTTTATTAATTGCTGCAAGCAAGCACGCCCTCACGTGCCGTAATTGAAGGTGCCGTATAAGGCACCCTATAAGGCACTCCATAGGGCACATTATAAAGTGCACTGTCCGCCACGGCACCCTAAAATGTCCCCTATAGGGCACCCTATAAGTTGCATCACAGGATAATGTATAGTGTACCTCATATGGACGGGAACCATAAGGTGCCCTATAGGGCGCCCTATAAAGTGCCCTCAAAGGCACCTTATGGGTACAGTATGCCGAGGGTGTTTTTGCTGGCAGCAAAAATGTACATTAAAAATATTTAATGCTTCAGCCAGCCCTATCAAATAACCCCACTGTGGGTTTGAACCCATGACCTCTTGCTTCATAAGCAGTGAAATAACCATTGGGTTACAGCTGCTAGCAAGCCCCTGGCTGGCTGCAGAGAGCCTGCATGTCACCACACAGACAGTCTGCTGTGGTCGCCAGGATAGGGTTATCCCACCCGTACCCATGATGCACTGCACATGCAAATCAGCTGTCCACAGATAAACTAAAGATGGGGAATGCACCCCCACAGTACCTCAGCCTAGTAGGGGGAAGTGACCATGTGCACCCCTACAGCACCTCGGCCTGGTAGGGGGTACTGACCGTGTGTTTTAGTGGCACAGAGTAGCTACACACCTTCACATTGTGCGGGTACTGTGCTCATCCTGAGGGTGCGGTGAGGCGCCCAGCACCTTCCATGGCTGAAAGAGGCCATGCTGGAGGTCCAAAGCAGTGTTAATGTGTGAGATAGGTAGTTTCTGCAGAAACACCTTGGGTATCTCTGTCTGTCTCAGTCAGGTGTATCCCCCATGGACCCCCAGGAGGATCATGTACCACCACCCTCCTCCTCAAGGGCTGAGGGTGGCAAACAGGGTCTCCCAACAAAGGATCCACATTCTACCTCCCTGCAATGGTCGCAGTAGAGGGGGCCATCAACCCCAGTCCTGCTGGGGAAAAGACACCCTTCAGGGCAGTCAATGCAGCTCTGTACATAACCATAACACAATAGCAGACAAACATTAGGCCTGTAGATGCTAAGCTCCATCCCACCACTATCTGATATTCTCCTGCAGCAAGCCTTCAGCCACTGCACTCTGCAAGGCACTCCATCAAGACACATACCAGCTGCAAACAGTCAGCTAGTTAGCCCATAGTGCATGTTCCTGGTGGAAATGCATGCACCCAGAACTGGGATGGCAGCACAAACAAGCAGATAAGTCAGTGACTGGGCCCCAAAAGGAAACCCATAAATATCACATGAGAGAAATACTACATAGCACTATGGAGGTGCCTAGCCATGCTGTGGTCACTGCACAGTCAGGATGAGAGTGATCTCCCAGCAGGACATACTGAGGTCACCCTGTCTGTGTAGGTGGTGGCCGGGCACTAAAATGTCCCAGTCAGTGCCCTATGCCCTGTGCAGATGCACCCTGGCAAGGCCACCCTGTCCTGGCTATACCCATGGTACCTTGCTCCTCATTATGCACATTGGCAGCCCAATACTGGCAACAGTGCTGGCAGTGTGGGCTGTGGAAGGTGTTTGCAGCCACCACACACTGGATAGACAGACAACCACCCCCACACCTATGCCAGCATTGTGCTACTATAGAGGAGTCCAGCAGCCATACCCACCACACCAGTCCTGGGCACAGTACAGGCATGGATATGGTACGCAATACTGTTGGGGGTCACTCCCCAGGGTGGTAAACACTGTCAGAGACCAGACCTGAAGCACACACCGCAGACATCAGAATGATTGTTATGATGGAGCTTAATAAGCAAACTGTGCTTAACGTAGGAATTGCTATCTGCCAGTTATCATATGAAACGTTTGATAGCTGTGTACCGTATACCCAGGTGTAGGGTGGCATTGCTAAGGTATGCAAGTGCTAGTATTGGGAGATGCAGGTAGGGCCCAATGTCCTGCCTCTCCAGGAGGCATTGGCCAATTGGGCCTGTGGGTGTGGGTGTGTATGTCCCTGTTGGCTGCTGCTTTACGGCAGAAGTTCCCAACTCCAGTCCTGGTGTGCCAAGCACTGTTCGGGTTTTCATGCTGCCCCTCAGGAATATGCATGAGCTACATCTGCATACCATGGGGGTGGTGCATAGATATGCAGCACAGGCATCTTTATTAGAGGCAGCATGGAACCTGAATGGTGTTTGGACCTCCAGGACTGCATTTGGGAGACTCTGCTCTAGGTAATGCGCATGTTTATGGTGTCTGTGCTCTGTAGGGTAAAATATAGGCGTATTAACCATGCGTATGTTCTCAGCAAGAAAGGTTTGTCCTTACTATCACGGTTTAGTAGTGGGAAAAATATGTCAACTGGATTAGCAGTAGCCCCAGTTGGGATTTGAACCTGTGACCTTCTGCTTTTGCACACAATGTCTGTGTGCACTGCACCACCATGTTGCCACAGGTAGGCTGTGTTTCTTGGGGAGCCCATGACTGTACATCTGACAGAGACTGTCTGTTGCAGTGGACGGTGCCAGCCTGCACAGGCCTAGGCCACTGTCTGCTGTGGCTAGCAGCCACTGCCCCCTCCACCACCTGTAGCCATCTGCCAACATGCTGACATGTCCTCATCTTGGAAAAAGCATATGACCTGATTGAGTTGTACACATTAAGAAATCCCTCAACGTTAGTATGGTTGTGTATTTCAATGGTGCTTTAATCGTTTTACAACACCACATGTAACGTGCTTTTTATATTTTTTTATTTTTCTATATTTATCATAAAGGAACTAAAGGGTATATGAGTCTCAGACTTCTTGTAGCAATGGCCGAACAGACCAAGGTCCTTAGCCAAACTGCCAGATTGCATCAACGACTCACTTGTATGAATACCCTTCAGTAATAAACTGAAAACTGTGATGTTGCATACGGTAATTTATAGTAACTTCAGATATAGTAAATGATAATGCCAAAGCTTATCTCAATGAAATGTTGACAACCCCAACGCAAGCTCTCGGTCCGCTGGTGCGTTTCACAGAGACGTTTCTTCAGGGGGTGTAGCTGTAGATCATCCAAGCTTTAGAAATGGCATTGAGTGTTTCAATAGTAGGCGTTAGTGAACCTACGGCTTCAGATCATCTAGGAGAAATCACAACACGTTGAGTTCACATTAAGAAATCCCTCCACGTTAGTATGGTTGTGTATTTCAATGGTGTTTTAATCGTTTTACAACACCACATGTAATGTGCTTTTTATATTTTTTTATTTTTCTATATTTATCATAAAGGAACTAAAGGGTATATGAGTCTCAGACTTCTTGTAGCAATGGCCGAACAGACCAAGGTCCTTAGCCAAACTGCCAGATTGCATCAACGACTCACTTGTATGAATACCCTTCAGTAATAAACTGAAAACTGTGATGTTGCATACGGTAATTTATAGTAACTTCAGATATAGTAAATGATAATGCCAAAGCTTATCTCAATGAAACTCTTGGTCCGCTGGTGCGTTTCACAGAGACGTTGATTGAGTTGTGGCACTCCAGGACTGCATCTGGGGGACTCGGCTGTAGGTAATGCCCATTGTTATGGTGTGTGTGTGGTGTAGGGTAAAATAGAGGTGTGTGAGCCGTGCTTATGTTCTCTGCAATACATGAGTGTCCTTACTATCTCTGTTTAGTGGTGGGTAAAATATGGGGACTGGGTTGTCAGGAGCCCCAGCTGGGATTTGAACCTGTGACCCTCTGGTCTTACAGAGGCTGGCTGTGTCTGCTGCACCACACAGATAGTGTGGTCCCTGGAGATAGGAAACCTGACCGAATGTGTCAGAAACCCTGCTCTGCACAATTTTACTGTGGACTCATTCACCTTGTATGGAGACAAAAGGGCAAATAAACCTCAAAAATGACCTCGAAAAAAGGGGAGAAAACACATAACCAAGCTGGGCAACAGTGATATCAATGGGCAACATTACAAACACTCCCAGGAAAGCTCCAAAAAAAAAGAAATGATTTTTGGAAGGGTCTACGGAGCGTAGACCCTTCCAAAAATCACTTATTTTTTTTGGAGCTTTCCTGGGAGTGTTTTTTATTGTTGCCCATTGATATCAATGTTGCCCAGCTGGATTATAATTTTTTAGAATTTTGTTGTGGTCATTTTCAGTTTTTATTTGCTATTTTGTTCTGTGCACATGTATCACACTGCTCACGTTTTGTAGGTTTCCCCAGTTTTGCTGTACATTGCTGACGGAGATGGTTTTTCTTCCCTTTAAATCGGCTCTAACGCGAGGTTTTCACTCGCGGTATTTTTTAGATGGAATTTCAGCCCCGCTCCTGTGCGGGGAGCCTCTCCCCTCCCACTCTCCACCCATTGACCCCGTCCCCCCGCCCCTCAGGAGCCTTCCTCCGCCCTCGGAATGCCTTTCCACGCCTCTATCGCACTTCAGCGCGCCGCGCACTTGTGCGGGCCCATTAGTGCAGCGCGCACGTGTGCGGGGCCCGTTAGTGCAGCGCGTTAGGGGCCCAAAAACACACTATTAGCGTGCGCTAAGGTACCTTAGCGCACGCTCAAGTGCGCCCCGCACAATTGCGCGGTTTAGTAAACATACCCCTTAAACTTGGTAATGTAAATTAAACAGGAACATTGATAACTTGAATTTTTCTGAGGCAATGGAAGGTTAAGTGACTTGCCTAAGGCCACAAGGAATGCTAGTGGGAATCAAACCTTGGTCCCCAAGCCAGTGCTCTAACCATTAGGCTACTCCTTCACTCCATTAGAAGGAATGGATGAAAATCTACCAGCGTGGGTAGCAAAGGAAGGATTGTTTATTTCTGAACAATTATGAGCAGAGGCCCGACACAGGCCGTGTTTCGCTATTATCTTCGTCAGGGGCTGTAATTGGCTACAATGTATAAATACACAAACATTAACCATGAAGATAAAAGATAAAACATTTTTTTTTTTTAAGATAATTTTACAATAAATCAAGAAAGCTTAACAATGCACTCTCTTGAAGAAATAGACTGGTAACAGAAAATTAACAAGAGGAAAATACCAAATATACATGCATAATAAATACCAACATTATCCAGTCAATCTAGTCCACTATAATGAGGGGGAATCCCTGTAATTATATATAAATGCCAAAGCAAACCAAACATGAAAGTAAACAGGCAGAACAGCTATTCAAACAATCACTATCTGAGCTACTTATGAAGAGGAGATGGAGTGCTCCAAACACCTAGGGGGATGTTTGCTAAGATCCCGGTAAAGTGCGGGCCGCGGTAGAGTGCGGGTGCCATATAAGGAGTGGGCGTTTCGCGCTGAAGAAGGAAATGCGTGATTTGCATATGCGGTAAGGTGCGGGCCGCCCATATGCGCCCTGCACATTAGCACATGAAGTGGCTGCACGGGAGGAATAAGTGGCATGCTGATGTGCAATCATGAGAGCAAAGCTACAGCACAATGTTTAGCCCACTAACCACTGGTGTAGGGTTCAGTGTTTCAATCCCCCACAGTGCACAATGAAGATAGCTGTCTGAGGCGTACGTTTTGGAGGCAGATAAATAATGGGTGGCGGAAGGCGGAGCGCTGCTGGGCCTAAAGCGGCGCGCGATTGTTTTTGGAGGCCTGTGAATCCCGGAAGGTATAAGTGGCACACTGATATGAAAGCAGAAGAAATGAGCCACAGCACAATGGTCAAAACACTGGCCAAAGGTGCAGGGAGCATGAGTTCAATCCCCCCCCCAGTGCTCAGCAAAGGAAGCTGGCTGTGGCGTTATTTTAGAAGGTACACCAAGTATGGGCGGCCTAAGGCGTTGCGCTGCTGGGCCTAAAGCGGCGCGCGAATGTGTTTGGAGGCCTGTGAATCCCGGGAGGTATAAGTGGCACACTGATATGAAAGCAGAAGAAATGAGCCACAGCACAATGGTAAAAACACTGGCCAAAGATGCAGGGAGCATGGGTTCAATCCCCCCCCAGTGCTCAGCAAAGGAAGCTGGCTGTGGCGTTATTTTAGAAGGTACACCAAGTATGGGCGGCCTAAGGCGTTGCGCTGCTGGGCCTAAAGCGGCGCGCGCGAATGTGTTTGGAGGCCTGTGAATCCCGGGAGGTATAAGTGGCACAGTGATATGAAAGCAGAAGAGATGAGCCACAGCACAATGGTTAGAACACTGCCCAAAGGTGCAGGGAGCATGGGTTCGATCCCCCACAGTGCTCACCGAAGGAAGCTGGCTGTGGCGTTATTTTAGAAGGTACACCAAGTATGGGCGGCCTAAGGCGTTGCGCTGCTGGGCCTAAAGCGGCCCGCGAATGTGTTTGGAGGCCTGTGAATCCCGGGAGGTATAAGTGGCACAGTGATATGAAAGCAGAGGAGATGAGCCACAGCACAATGGTTAGAACACTGCCCAAAGGTGCAGGGAGCATGGGTTCAATCCCCCACAGTGCTCACCGAAGGAAGCTGGCTGTGGCGTTATTTTAGAAGGTACACCAAGTATGGGCGGCCTAAGGCGTTGCGCTGCTGGGCCTAAAGCGGCGCGCGAATGTGTTTGGAGGCCTGTGAATCCCGGGAGGTATAAGTGGCACAGTGATATGAAAGCAGAAGAGATGAGCCACAGCACAATGGTTAGAACACTGCCCAAAGGTGCAGGGAGCATGGGTTCGATACCCCACAGTGCACACTGAAGGAAACTGGCTGTGGTGTTCTTTTACAAAGTATGTGTGGCATAAGGCGTTGTGCTGCTGGGCATAAGGGTGTGTGCTAATAGTTTGGAAGCATAATAATGTTGGTAAGCCATATGGTGGTGCGCTGATGTGCAAGCCCAGAAACAGAATCACATCGCAATGGTTAGGGGTGCAATCCCCAACAATGGCAAATGAACATGGCTTGCTGAGTGCGTACCTGGTAGGGTTAATATTGCATTAGGAGGCACATCTCGTATATCTGTGCAATAGCTTATTCAAGCACATGTACTGTCACAGCACTGTAACATAACATGCCCCTGAGGTTACCTCAAATGACACATTTGTAAATGGATTGTCCGCCATGGCACTGTACAATGTTGTTGAAAGCGTGGCCGATGGGGCGCCATGTAGGGTGCCCTATGAGGCAGGTAAAGGTCACAGCACTGTTTCTGATGGCAGCACTGTGCATTGTGATGTATGGAAATGGTAAGTAGGTGTGCTGACCCTGGTCTGACTTCCTTGTTTTAGTAGTGAGGGGCTGTAGCCAGCCCCTGGTGACTGATATTAACAGGGGTGCCGAGTGAATGTCATTGTAAGCAGTCGCCTGGGTCTGTCTGCAGCCCCTCCCCCCCTCCTTGCTAAATCATCAATGGCAGACCTGCATCTGCCATTACTGATTTAGCTAGGAGGTGCTGCAAACAGGCCCCGGGGACAGATATGAACAGGGGATCATAGTCACTATTATCGTGGAAAATGCCCTATTCCCTTTGCATATTGAAATCCCAAAACTAGCATAGGCCCATGACATACAAGGTATGGTGAAAAACAACATACCCCTATGTAATGTATGCTCACAACTGTTGAAGACAGTCAATGATGTTGCAGGGGTCATGGTATACTATTTTCTGGACAGCAGGTTAGCTGAGTTATGTTCCATGTCTGTGTGAAAGTGTACAGAAATCCGTGCGTCCATCTAAAGAGAACTACACCCTTGTGCCATATATTATTGGCCAGATTACGGTGCATCAGATGGAACATCCTCTACATATCCCGTTAGCAAAGCAAACCATTAATATCTACCTGAGGCCATGTTTAAAGTCTGCCAACTCCCAAGGCACTATCGTAGGCACCCCATAAGCTGTGTGAATCCAAGGTGTGGCAGAAGATGCCCTAAGGATGTATAGGTGAAATCAGCAATGTTAGGCAACAACAGCAACATTGCACAATTTGAATGTGAAAAGACGTATGTGCCAAACACACATGTAACATGAACACTGCACAGAGCAGGGAACATAGACAATATTAAACTAAAAGAACGACGTAGATAAGTTGATGGAATGCAGATATCAGCTTCAGTCCATGTGACAGCCATAAAAATGGACAAACATGTTGTGGCCAACGAGATCCATGCACAGAGTGATGGAAATGTGCCATGCTGTAATGACTGTGTGTGACAGAGGATGGGAAGATGTGGCCAGCAGAGGTGGCTGCAATGGCAGGATAACTGAAATATCAGGATGACTGTGGAGTACAGGTGCTAGGCTGAGCACACACAGGGGAGGCAAGCAGGGTGAGCTGCAATGCATGAATATGATGGAGTTCACGATGTGGGGAAGCAGCATGCACATCTGGGTAAGATGGCGCACAGCTGGCAGACAGAGGATGGACACAAGGATGTATCACAACTCAGATGAGGGTACTATGTGGTCATACCACATATCACCACAGATATGACACACAGACAAATGAAACGCACCAATGCAGGACAAGCATACAAATCCAAGACAGCAGACAGGGAGCACACCGATTACCCCCACCACAAATGGCCATGCCTAAAACGGTAGGCCAAACCGCCAATTTGAGCACATTAGCAAAAGCTGCATACAAAAACACTGCATATCAGTACCCCAAACGCCTGCTGGGTGTCAGAACAAGCAAACCACCAAAATACATAATGAGCAAATGCACATGCACATCTGCCATGTACATATTTATGTCCACTCCGTATGTGGCATCGGGGACAACTGCACCAACACAAGGGAATGTTTTGTAGTGAATACAGCATGTAAAATCCATAACAAAGGAAAACCATGGCATCCCATGACGCTCTGTGGATCAGGTGACTAATGATGATTGTGGCGTGATAAAGATCAACATGCAATAAGGTGCACCACACACACCACCATAATCACAGCCAAACAAAATCACTACGTGCAGTGGCATGTTTAAACCATAAAGTAAGAGACCTATGTAACAACGAATATGTTAAGGGGATGAAGCACACAGGATGCACCCTGTTGTACAGTGCAAAGAGGGAAGGGTGTGTGTAGAGGTGAGGAACCTGTTGGTACCTAATGGTGCATTTAAGCCAGTGTGCCAAAGAACCAAACAAGCGGAAGATAAACCCCAAACTACAGAGTTCAAACACATTACTGTACACAATCCCACAAACTGCAAAATGAGCACACTGTAACACAAATACCCCAAAGGGTGTGTGTGTATGTCAACCATTCATTCACAGTGATGTGCCATATGGCTGCCACATACACAGCTGGCACTGTGCAAGGATGTGAGCACATGTGCACCATGTACATGACCAGTAAAGGACCCCAAAAAGGGACAGTATGATCAAATAGTCTAGAAGTAACATGGGGAATAGGAAAGTGGCTTTGCCCCCAAACAACCTGTGATAAAGTCACATTAGCACTCCCTGTGTCATAGGGCAAGTCTGGGAACCCCCCATTTACGTTGAAAATTGTCACAGGGTGGACCTAGGGCAGCATGAGAAAATGCACGGCAGTGTGAATGATCAAGGAAAAAGTGACAGGATGAATGGAAGAATGCCTGATGGTTGCCAGGGACAACAAAAGCACACGTGCCCAGAGCCCAGAGAGACACACCCAGGGAGTAAAGCACGGGACTCTGCTTCACCTAATGGAGCGCAGCTGAGGAAAGGTGGAGTCAGAAAACACATAGATAAAACGGACTACCAAACATTCAGAGAGGGGGAACCTTTGAGAAGGAAGCAATTTTGGAGAGAGGAGCCGAGTAGGCAATCCTGGAGAGAGGAATTGTGGAAAGAGTCCAGAGACCTGTGTGGTTCTGAGAAAAGGCAAGTGAAATATAAGAAGGCTGCAAAAGCAGGTACTGGGGAAAAGAAGGGATACAAGGGCTATTTGCCATCTAAAAGGGAAGAGTCTTGGAGGCATAAATATACCCTTAAAAAGCCTGGATATTCAGAGGCTGATAGTAACTTTTCTCCTGTTCATAAAAGTCTTAAAAGAAGGGAGTTTCACCTACCCAGAGAAGCAGAAAAAATCCCTTATTACGGTGAACGCCTAGCTCCAAGGGAATCACCGTTACACAGTTTGCAATCGGGCACAGCTGAGCCTGGAGAGCTGAGGCAGACCCGGCAGGGAGTGTGTCACAATTACTCAGCTAGCAAGCCATACAGAGACCTGAGCTATCCACTGAGATACCAGCGGGGGCAGGGCTGTAGAAGACAGCATACAGAGTTTTGTGACATTCCCCAGAGAGGCAGTGCTACACAGAGGAAGAGGAACTTCCTAACTGACGGGGCAAATCTGCCATACTTTTATTCCACATTAGAAGGGGGTAATGCAGATTCCAACGGACAGGAATTGATGGAATATGAAGAATCAGGAGCATTAGCACATACAGAATTGATGGAATGTTCCCTTACTACAAAAGAACCTGAATACTCATTAAGGTAAAGGTTTGTGTAACCTTAATTCCCATATTCAAGTGGCAAACGCTACATCTCTCTCTCTCTCTCCAGCCAAACAGACAACGTAGGCTGTTTGTTATTTACTTTTGTTTGACGTTATATGCTGAAGGAAGCTATTTGTGTTATCCAGTTACTTTATGTTATAAGCCAAATTATGCTGTTAATTTCTGTTGTTAGAAGAAGAAACCTCAAGGGACGGGGAATAAAACCCTAAAAGAAAGAAAGTGCATCTGCGTGGTTTATATACAGAAGCAAGGCACAACTACCACCCTCATAAAAAGCCCAACCATACCAGCAGTCAAGGCTGGGGCGGAGGAGGTGTGACAAAATATACCACATCATCTACATACAGTGACATTGACAAGAGAACAATGTAATCTGTGGGTCACAAGGAGTCAGGACTGATACAAAGGCACACATTGCAGTCCAGGTCTGTCACCATGATCAATCATCAGACGGAGAAAATGTCTGTCAAATACATTTATTTATTTTCGTAACACATCACAAACAGTGTAGACAGTGGCATCATAATATGAAGGCTGACCGTATCCCCTGTGAAAGTGGGAAAACACCCTTAGCAGCTCACAAATCCACCTCCTACAGTAAGGTTACTTTGTTGACCACACATTAAAGGCTCAAGATATAATGTGCATCAGGTGCATGCTGAGCACCCGGCAGCAGCCCCCCTGCCCACACCTGTTGTTGTTTGTCGCAAATGTGTTAACAACATATGAGTGCAGGTACAGAGTAGACACTGCATGCTGCGGACCCAACACACCTCATCTGTCCCTCAAACCATACACATCTGACCACACAGGAGTCAGACACTCATCCAAACCTATATTGGCAAATGTTTTACA
Organism: Ichthyophis bannanicus; assembly: GCA_033557465.1. Classification (NCBI taxonomy): domain Eukaryota; kingdom Metazoa; phylum Chordata; class Amphibia; order Gymnophiona; family Ichthyophiidae; genus Ichthyophis; species Ichthyophis bannanicus. The sequence continues at coordinate 138,261,631 of CM066031.1, read as the reverse complement.
TGTCACTAAACATGCAATACAAGTAATGAGTAAGCTCTCATCATAATGGCTGATCTACGAAAAACACCAGTCAGAATGTGGCCAAAACCAATCATAAACATCACAATTAGCATATGGTAACAGGTAGCACAGCCACATGAACACAGAAATAATCCGAAATAAACATCCTGCAGAACAATGCACATAGAACACCATCAAGGAGGTCACCCTGCCCTTTCATTTTGGTTAGACACTGTGTTGTCACATATAGCATGATACATGGAATGCACAAGTGAAGAAGTTGAATGGCCACACACACTGCCACACTACAAACATAATGTGGCAATGTGAGTGTCCCTAACACATGGCATAATCTGGCCCGTGTAAATGGCAAATGGAAGGTCTGTACATATATGCACACTGTCATGTATGCACAGTAAAGAAACACAAGATGTAGCATGTGAGGAAGGACATTTTGTAAAAACATATTACAGTGAACCACACATAAGTCATAGCCCCACATGCTGTATCTCACAAACAGTCAGTCATATGCACAAGCAACAGTCACATTGGAACATGATACAGTGATGACACACATGCCCTTCAAAACCATTAGGTCAATGACAACATCAGTCCAAGATGTCGGTGTGCTCGGAAAGCATTGTGGAGGTAAAGGCGGTATCATGTGCAGGTGGAAAGCAGGTAGATGTTGACAAGAGGAGTGGCCCATCATCAGTCACATGCCAAAAACATGGGTGTTGTAAGGAAACCAGCATCATATCGTGGGTGCTATGACACACCCTTGGGACAAAGTCCTGTAAAGCTCAACTGTGTCTGAATGTAGCACCTACACTGTCCATGTCAGTTGCTGCTGCACAAGGGCGGATCAGTGTCCAAAGTCAATATAGTATCTGCAATTCATCAGGTTACGTTAACAGTTTAATATCAACTCTGGCCATGCATAGTCACGTGTCAGTGTGCAATATGGCACATTCCTTCAAAGTATATGTGTGTCCACTACATTGAGCATCACTCACTACCCAGCCATAGCATCAACATTGCGTTCGACACCTCTGTCATGGGGAAATCAGCAGTTAAAGAGTAATACTGTCCTTCGCAGTCATGTGATCCACTCTCATAGCTCAAACATCCACTGGGGAAATGTTGTGGTAAAGAGTTGCATGGTGCTCTGTCATCCATCAGGTGGTTGTTGGTGACAACAGATGTTCTGTAAGAGATGTGTCTGGTATGTCCTCTGTGCTGTGTCAGGAGAGGATAAGTATGTTATTGTTTGACACATTTCAAAATCAACACAAATGTCAGACTGTCACACCATACTAAATTCTTAATAAAGGGATACATAGGCAAACATGACCTGATATCAATAGTAAAACAAACGTTGTGGCCAACATAAGTAATGGTAACCATAGACACGGGTGGCACATGGATATGGTCATGTCCATGCTCATGTCACACAAGTGTCTCATAGCTACACACAATATGCATCTGTTAATGTGAGCATAAAGGAAATCTAACATACACAGGAGGCACACATGAGATCATCACCAGTTAGATACAACTGCACAAATCAAAATCACAAAGGTGAAACCCACCGTGTGTTTGCAACAGGTGTATGTCATCAAGCCCTTGAGCCCCGAAACAGCCAGCTTACATCACAATGAAAGGGGACAATGTCATCAAAAGGAGTAGAATCACAAGGTCAAACCACTGTTGATACATGTCACTATCATGTTCATATCTGAAAGGCACCAAAGTTGCACACCAGTGCTTACTGTAAACAACAGACACATGTCTATGCACAGCACACAACACATGCAGATAATGGTCACAGGGCAAACCCCCCTATGTATGAGTTATGACTGCTGGCAATTATGTGAAGGTGCACAGACCCCTCACAGCAGAAGAAAATGTACTATGTCTGATCAATCCATCATCACACATGCAACCTATAAAACCAGCCACACACACAGTATGTAAAGTTAAGCGTCCCATCTCTAACACATGGCCTGTATGTGCACATGTGGATGTCTGTAGATATAAATACACAGGAAACATGTAATGAGAGCGTTTTGTTGTCTGATAGTACATTTTTGGGGACGTTGAAAGTGGCGGTAACCTACACCAAACCACAACCTACACACACATGCATGTATGTTGTACATGTCGCATGGAGACAGTGCCACAGGACATGCTGAACACAAGCACATGGGGATATGATTGAACACAGAGAGAGATGGGTTAGTGAGGCACAGGTTTGAAAATATGAACTACAAGCATCTGCCCAATATGAGAAATCTCAGAAGACATATTATTCACATGACCACAGCCACACACAATGTCTATGTAGATTGACCTACCCAAAATCACTGCATCTTCCAGGAGGTAGAGTCACATGGCAATGCATCTCAAAATCAGTATCCGTACAAAGTATGTCCTGTGCATTTGGAGACACAAGAGAAGCCAACATATGTCATGGTCAAGCTGTGTATCAGACACTGCACCTTCATGCCCCCAGCTGTCAGACCCCACAACATCACACACTGAGTGACTGCTGTCTATCACAATGTACAGATGTCTCACATGTAATAGGCATCATGGAGGTGTTGTAGGCTATCTCTATGTTGTCCGTAATCTCACTCACTTTCGTGTGTTAACTCTCTGTCCGTTTACACACACAGAAATAGATGTGTGTGCTACCAGCATGGGTCGACCTCATGCCAAGCTCGTAATAATACCAGTGACCCACCATATTGCCAACATTGACCCCTGTCCCTGTTTTATGGTGACCAGATTGTGTATGTTAACCCACTGACAATTGCTACAACACATAGGAAATATGCAGGTGGACCTCCTGTATCCACTGCTCAAATACATATCCTGCTGCGTACATCTCATACATGCAGTAATAATGACACCTATGTTCAGATGACATGCCCAAATAGATTGCCAAATTGCCATCATGTAGGCAACAACACACACACATGTCTGTCTGTCAGTAAACCATGATGGCTGTATGCCATCCCACTGTGTGTCAATGACAATGTCAAAGCATGCATATCCCAGATGTGTAAGCCAGAGACATACCTGTCCCCTAGCTCTTTGTTGTTATGCCATCATAACCGACACTTGCTCGTGTTTGCAATGTATCTACTCATATAGACTCATTTCCCCTGACCTACACACATACACAGCCTGTAGCACATGCATGATGTCAGATGCTGTGATAGCATCAGCGAGATATTTTCTGTATGCAATTAAAAACCTGTAATAACACAAGCCACTCCCACATATATGGCCCAGATTGGCTACCACTACCCACTCCTTGCTGTTTTGGCCTGTGTCATCTCACCATGTGTGTAGACATGCATCACTGCAGTGACGGTATACTCTGCAATGGAAACATTTTCCAAACCCACCCCCGTGATGGGCAATGGCAGGTCATCATCCCTAAACAGATCCAGGTCATGTCTACTTCTTTACCAGTACATGTGTACACACTGTAGGGTTTACATTTACAGTCCGCAGACATAGTTATTACCATCCAGACATAGTTGCACTAAGCATGTGTACTCTGCTATGTATGACTTTGTGCCACACACATGAGGAGAACACAAACATAGGCATGTCAGAGGAGCTGAACAACCACCAAACCCACACTATTTGTTGTTATATTTACACTCCCCAAAGGACAAATGTTCACAAACACAGACAAACCCACAACGTGTAAAGCACACCATATGGCAGATACTGTGCTCATACCATAGCATCTTACCAAATACCTGCATGTGCACAACAGCTGCATCTCCCAGAAGCAGACACTAGATGGGAATGTGACTGTTAAACTTTCCCAAAAAAATAACAACAACCACACACATCAGCTGCCAACAAATGCTGCTGAGCCCTGCCCACATTCATTGTGTCACACTCATGCCTACATGTGATGTTGGCATTGAGCTTCTAATGCACATGGAGTGTGACATCAACATTCTAGCTTTAGAAAAACATCAAACTCACTAACCATTACGCACATAGTAGAAAACATTATTGTGGGAAGATAACCAATACGTACATGAGAAGATGTCTGCAATCACCCTCCTCCTGACTGCTGTGCCCTCCCGTGTGTCAGCACTGGCACGCTCAGGGGGGCACATTGGATCCTCCTCCAGATCCTCATTAATCTCTGCAGGGATATCGTGCCTGAGAGCAATGTTGTGCAGGATGCAACAGGCTATGATTATCTCGGCAACAGTGTGTGCTTTATATTGTAAGGCCCCACCTGTCCTATCCAGACACCTGAAGCGGCTCTTTAACACGCCAAAGGTGCGCTCAATGACTGAGCGACTGGAGGCATGGGCCTCATTGTACCTCCGCTCTGCACGTGTCCGTGGCTGACGCACAGGAGTCAGCAGCCAGGGGCGACACCCATATCCTGCATCACCTGCAGAAAGAAATGTTGCATGTGAATGCAGGAGCTCATTTCAAACATTACTTCCACTTGAATACACGTGACAAAACAATGCACAACACATTCTGACTGAACGATACAACACCACAACTAGTATATTTGGAAAGGAAAAACCAAAAGGTGACAGAAAATGACTTAAAATGAGCACATGGCCTCTCGAGCACGTACACCCATCACAAATAAAACAACATGTCCATCTATCCCTTCACAGATTGTGTGTGTGTGTGGGTGTGTGTGTGGGTGTGTGTGACATGCATATTGTCATGCAGTTACTGTCCAGATCGGCCTCACCGCCACTGTGAGACTCCAACAGCAATCCACAAATCACATAATCCAAGTGTATGTCTGAACTGTAACCCTTGTAAAACATGTTGACATCTACGTGACCGACACCCCCACCCCCCAACATGTATGCCAGGGAGCTATGGCACAATGTACGCAATATCACCTATACACATCATGTTGTGTAGGGTACAAATATCCATATGTGTCAGTACATTCCCACATGCAGTGTTGGTGGCAAAGCACTGTATTAGCCATCCTTTGCTGTTTAACCATTTTGTCTAAATTGTTAGGAAGTTGTGGATGTCAAACATGCATACTGTACCCCTCATGAGTGAGGGCCAAAAACATATACATACGCAAAGTAGCCTCCTGTGTAGCTGGTTGTGTAACCTGTTTGTATGCACCCACGTATTGCCCTTGCTTTAGCCGTCACAAATCAATAATGTTAACATATATGAGGATGTCCAGACAAGATGATACTAACTTGTGCGCATCTACAGTGCACAAAGGTACGTTAACACCTATGTTGTGTTTCCACCCAGCTGTGACATAGCCAAGAACTGTGGACAGAGATATGCACACATGTTGTGCCTGTAGAACATTTAAAAATCACCCATAAGATATTGCTCTACACCCCCTCATGTTATCCTTGGCTTGCAGGGTGACAACTGCATTACAGAGTGTGTGGGTTACACTAAGACACACATGACACGGGTTACTTGTATGGATTATCAACAACATCAATGTTAAATGGCATACAATTAGGAGGCAACTATTAAACAGTATCACAGGTGTATGTGAGGGGCCACCCCCCCCCCCCAAGACATGTTTGCTGGTGCCTCCAAAACACATTTTGGGGAAATCAGCAACACCAGGGCCATAAGCACAGGGGTGTCTTCACATGTACACCATGTGCATGTTATGATCATATACTATTAGGATGATCATGTTCAATGGTTCATGTTTGTAGTGTACATGGACCTAGAGACGGCTGTAATAGTTGAAACGTACAGCAGTCCTCTATATAACATATCTCAAATATTAGCTGCATGTTCTGATATAAACATGTTGCATCATATGGTACTACAAATACACACATGTAGAAAGTCATAAACCGATAGGTGATCCTGACATACTCACCAAGCAATACACAGTCCCCGTAACGGTGATCCTCAAATTGTGTGAATACTGCCGAGTGATGCAGGATATAGGAGTCATGGGTGGACCCTGGAAACCTAGGGACCACATTCAGAATATGCAGATTTGCATCACATACAACCTGAACATTCAGGGAATGGTAGTGTTTGCGGTTGCGGAACGCTACCTCCCTGTCTCTAGGCGGGACCAGGGCAACATGTGTGCAATCAATAGCTCCCATCACGTGTGGTATCCCGGCTAATGCCTCAAAGGCCTGGTTCAGGGTCCTCCATTGTTGCCTAGTGTGGGGCATGGCTATGTAATTCCCCACCCGGCTGACCATGGCACTCAGTACCTGGTGGAGACAGCGTGAGAAGGTGGGGCGGCTCATACCACCTACTGCGGCCACAGATGACTGGAAACAGCCAGAGGCAAAGAAATGTAAAGCAGCAAGGAGCTTGACTAAACCTGGTATGGCATGGGACCGATCTGTCAGGGGCTGGAGGTCAGGTTTGAGATCCTCATACAGCTCCCTAATAGCCCTTGTGCTCAGTCGGTAAAGGGAGATGACCTGGTCCTCTCGCATGTCCTGGAGCTGGGCCCTGGGCCTGTAGAGGCGTTCCTGCCGAGCCTGCACCTCGGCACGCCGTCTGCGTCGTGCACGAACAGCACCAGCTTGGACAGCCCCCACAGCTGCAGGACTGAGTTGCTGCGGGACTACACCCATGCCCTGTGCCACAGCTCCATGGACACCATCTCCCCTGTCCGGCAAACGCAGCATCTGCCCACTACACAGGACACATAACTGAAGAAAGATATGTGCCATTAACTCCTCCCGCCCAACTACACAAACACACTCAGACACACAGACAAATCAAACTAAGCAGTCTACAAACCAAAAAGCACACAACACTATACACAGACAGGAAAATACAATAACTACTACAAACAACAAGAACAGAATTGACAAATACACCTGTTTGGATTCACCTCCTTTCTGTCTCAAAACACACTCCTACTCTTCCTCGCCTACAACCCACAACGTGGAGAGGCATGGCACGGCATTTATAGGGTTGGTGTTTTTGCCCTACCGTCTAACGCGCATGTGCATATGCTCGCATACGTCTCTCTTGCGTGGCGCACATGCGCCAACCTACGCATGGGTGTCTGCCTGTGCGTGGTGTCACGCACATGCGCATCGCCACATGCATGCGTAAAACGCACACAGACGCCCATGCGTCACACGTCAATAGGTGTCGCAGGGCGCATGTGCGTATGTCCGCGTAAGCGTGCACGAGGACGGCGCCCATGCGTAAGCGTGCACGAGGACGGCGCACGAGCACCATACCTGCACAATTGCGCATGTGCAAAGAGAAAAGCGTGGAAAAAACCCTATAAATAAGGCTGCGCACGTGGCACACGTTGAGGGTTGTTAGAGGAGTTCCACAAACAGACAGAGAGTTACAGAGAGAGCTAGAGAGCCTGTGTTGGCAGTGCTGCACAGGGAGGGTTCAGATAGACAGTCACAGGGACTAATAGGGCAAGAAGCTGTGCTGAACGTGCTTCAGGCAAAGGAGGGAGATAGAGAGGTACAGCGAATTCGAAGGGGACGGTTTGCCATAGGAGTAGGCCACACAAGACAGAGAGAATAATTGTTACCATTACTGTTGGGTGTTGTAATATTTCCTTTTGGCCTTTAAGGTTACCTGTGCTATTGTGTTCTGGACTCTGTGCTGTATTGTACTGCCCTTGTCCCCTCTGTTTCCGTCTGTGTTCTGTTCTGTTCAGGTGCGTTGTTTTATTTGCGAGGATCCTGTGCTGAAGAGGGAGATGGAGAGGGACAGCGCCAGAGAGGATCAGGGTGAGGGGGTGGAGGATGTGGGGCAGCAAGTTGTTGGTGAGACACCCAGGGCACACACCTCACAGCCTAGCCAGGAACAGCCAGGACCATCTGTTGGGCCACAGCAGGTAGAGTACAGGCAAAGGGCCAAAAGGAAAAGGATACCTGTGGCTGTTACACAGAGGAAGAGAGCTGTAAGGTTCAGTGACAGGGAGAACCATATTTTACTGTCACATGTGATAGAAAACTATGATGTCTTATTTGGGCGTTTGAGCAGCCGCACAACAGTGGCCACCAGGATGGCAGTGTGGGAGGATGTACGCGAGGCACTGTCTGAGGCAGGGTGTCCCCCACGTGATGTGGAAGGTCTAAAGAAAAGGTACTCTGATATCAAACGAGGGGTACGTCAGCACATGCTTGCAGAGAGACAGCATGCTATGGGCACAGGTGGGGGGGGCCCCTTTATACCAACATTGTCGCCCCTTGAACAAGAGCTGGCAACACGTTTGGGACACATGTACCTGCGTGGACTTCCTGAGGCCCTAGATACGGCACATCCTCGAGCAGGTATGTACACTAAGTGTCACCTACAGGTTCAGGGGAACTATTAGCATTCCTCAGAGATCTGTCATCTGCACAGACACCTACAGATGTGTGACAAATCCAACCTCATTTTGCTATCCTGGTGGCACATGTTTGTGAAAAAGCCTTCTCCAACCTGTTTGTTTGACAGGTCCCTGGTCAACATAAACACTTTGTTTCAGAAACCATCCCCTACACATCTGTAACTATGAAACCCACACACAACGGTGACCACACCAACACCGCACCTGTGATTGCCATCCCCTGTATGAGTGTGGGGGCCATTGATCATGTCATGTTTGTGTGTCATTGTATCAACACAGTGCAACATGTGCATCTCAGTGGGGCAGAGGAGCAAGCCACCTGTCGTCCGCTGCACAATGGGTCCCTGTCAATCACATGTAGCAATGAGCACATAACATGTCTGAACACATATGTGCCATATTCACTATCCAAGGCAGACATACAGTGTATGGCAAAAGCAGATGTGAGGGTGTGGGCATCCACAGGCATGTGTCTGCATATCTGGCATAGATGCCGAAATGGAGGGGATGGTGAAACATGTGGAATGGAAACATGACCAGAAACATGGCAAACATGCAATCATTGCTAAGCCAAAGCATACACATGTGCCGCAGGAACAACTACATGGTGTGGAAACACGCGTATGGGATGGTGTATTGGGTACTGTATGCAGCACAATTGCGCCAACCCAACACATCATGTCTGTGGTGTCTGTAGCACACATGTACACATATGTGTTTTGCTTAAACATAGCTGTTCTCTCTCTGATTGTTCACAATACAGGTGACTACAGTGCAATGGTGGCTGAGGAGGAGGAGGTGGAGGAGCAGGAGGGGGAGGATGTTTTGGAGGAGGAGGAGCAGGTGGACATCCCAATCCCAATCCCAATGAGTCTGTTCGAGGCAGAACCTGCAGTCTCAGGGGGCAGCATAAGTGCAGGTGCGGAGTCCCTGGATCAACCCATACACACCATATCACCACTGGGGGCTGCAGCAATCGAGCAGACGCAACAACTCAGCGTGTCCGTAGACACAGCTACATCTGTCCCAGAGATGATGAGGGCAGAGATGAGGGCCTATGGTGCATCAACACATCGCGATGCTGACGGTGGGTAAAAAATGACTGTCACAACCACAACACAAGCAGCACTAATCTGTAGTTGTTGTTTGTGTGCTGGATGTTGCTACGTTACTGTACACAGTGTTACATGTATGGGTCATTTATATGGGACATGTGTGGAAGAAATGTTCTGGCCTATAGTAAATGAGGTTAGCATGTTGTAAAATCACAACAGCCTACGGTCAGGTGAGACACACAGATGCAGACCTAGGAGCAATGGTGTGTACGTTGCAGCAGGTCATCCGTTAATTACGAGATGCAGACATTGGCCTGACACCAGTATGCCTCTTTGCAGACACTCACATGTCTTGTAAACAACAGTATGACAAATAACCCATAGTCACCCAAAACAAAGACCATATATAAGTCAATGTAACCTTCCTCAGTGATGGTACCACACAAAGCCAACATTACCCACAATCTGGCTTCCCAGGTAAGGGGCAAATAGCATATGCAGCGATCTCATCAAATGCGGAAGGTCACCCATATACAAGGTGTCCCAGAGGTGTATTAAGCATACACCTATTATATCTGTTTGTTTTGGGTGAACACATAGTGCTATTTCCCAGGGAGGATCAAAAATAACATATACTGAATTGCACACAGTCAAGCCCATAAACATGTTCCCTGTCAGCAACCCCACCAAACCATCACCAAATCGCATCCGCTGTGAACAAATACATCCCAGTCTGATTGAGGGTCTATGTGTCATTAGTCTGTGATGGTCCACATTATCATAGGTGGCTAACGTGACATGGGTGTTGTATGTAACCATACAATGATGAGTATGACACATGCATATTAATGAGCACATGGTTACAAAGGAGGACTAATGTATTGCACATGACAATACACAGGTGGAACCTCTACAACGCCTGCACATGTAGAGGCAATATCATACACACTGTATCCTGACCCCAATACCTGCATACAGATATCACCATACACAACCTTGCAAACCACAACACTGACAATATCACAGAGGACATTACAGAACGTACTGGGGAATGGTAGCAATTGCCAATGTCAGTTCTGAGTGAGAGACCCAAATGCCCTCATTTGCCTTTCAAAAGACAACCATACAACATCATACACCAGCTACCAAACCACACTTACATTAGGAGATACATTAAAACCCGAGACAAACAAGGCAACCATGGAATGAGAGCCAACAGTGTAGAGCAGTGGTTCTCAACCTTTTTTGTACCGTGACCCCTTTTACCGTTGGTCAACTTGTGGTGACCCCCAATGATAAAATCAAATGCGTCTCTCTTCCTTTACCGTTAACGCATTGTCGCTGTAATCATTTGTTGAATTATTAATATATTATAGGCCTTTGCAATATGTTTTTATTTATAAAATACTTATTTAAATAATCAAAACAACAAGTAACAATATTTGATTTCAAAATTATGATGATTTTGTAGTCAAATCACTAATATGAAATAAAATTATTTTTTCTACCTTTGTTGTCTGACCAATTTATTCTCTGATCATGCTGGTCCCGATCTGAGGCTTCTGCTTTCCTGTCTTCTCTTAGCTCTCTTTCTGTGGTCTATGGTCCATCTGCCAGTTCTTATCTCTTTTGTTTTCTTCACTTCTTTCCATCAGCCTATTTCCAGTCCCAGTAACCCTCCCCAGTATCAGCCCCTTTCCAGTCCTCACTCCCAGTACCTTCCAATGTCAACTTGCATTCCCATGACTGCCACTGGTGTCCATTCCCTTCCAGTCCCCCTCCTTCCCCACTGATCAGTCCCTTCTAGTACAAATACCTTGGCAGCCCCTCTCAGATCCACTCCCTTTCAGTTCCATGCTCCCATCCCCTTGTATCAGCCCACTTGTAGCCTTAGCCCCCAGTTTTCTTCCAGGGTCAGCAGCTCTATCCTCCCCTCCCCACAATCAGCCCATTCCCAGTCAAAGCCCCCTAATCAGCTCACTTCTAATGCTAATCCCCCTCAACCCCATTACCAGTCCTACCCCCACCTAATCAGCCCAATACCAGTCCTACCCCCCATCAGCTCATTTCCAGTGCTAGTCCCCCCCTCAACCCCATTACCAGTGCTAGGCTCCCCAAAATCAGCCCATTTCCAGTCCTAACCTCACTGATCAGCTCATTTCCAATGCTAGACCCCCATCAGTCCATTACCAGTCCTACCCCCCCTTGATAAGTCCATTCCCAGTCCTAGCCTTCCCTAATCAACCCATTACCATTCGTAGCCCCCCCATCTGCCCATTACCAGTGCTAGCACCCCCATCAGCCCATTATAATCCTAACCCGCACTGTCTCTCGCCTCTGTCCAGCATTTATCCCGTCTGTCCAGTATGTCCCCATGTCTCTCCCCTTTGTCCATGCCAGCCTACTCCCTCCATGTCAGCCCCCCTCCCTCCCTCCCTCCATCCATATCAGCCCCTATCCCTCCCTCCCTCCCTCCATCCATCCATATCAGCCCCCATCCCTCCCTCCCTCCCTCCATCCATCCATATCAGCCCCCTCCCTCCATGTCAGCCCCCATCCTTCCATCTGTCCATGTCAGCCCCCCTCCCTCCCTCCCTCCCTCCCTCCATGTCAGCCCCATCCTTCCATCTGTCCATGTCAGCCCCCCTCCCTCCCTCCCTCCCTCCATGTCAGCCCCATCCTTCCATCTGTCCATGTCAGCCCCCTCCCTCCCTCCCTCCCTCCCTCCATGTCAGCCCCATCCTTCCATCTGTCCATGTCAGCCCCCTCCCTCCATCCATATCAGCCCCCTCCCTCCATGTCAGCCCCCATCCTTCCATCTGTCCATGTCAGCCCCCTCCCTCCCTCCCTCCATCTGTCCATGTCAGCCACCTCCCTCCATCCATCCATATCAGCCCCCTCCCTCCATGTCAGCCCCCCTCTGTCGATGTCAGCCGTGTTGCAGGTTGTCTGCCTCCCTTCTAATGCAGCCGCGGCTCTCTGCCTCTTAGGGAACCGCGGCTGTACCTGTAAAATCATTGCGGAGCCCTTCCTGTCTCGATGGGCTCCATGCAGCATTGTCCCGCCTCCAAAGGAAGTTGTTTACCACTTCCTTTGGAGGCGGGACAATGCTGCACGGAGCCCGTCGAGACAGGAAGGGCTCCACAACGATTTTACAAGTACAGCCGCGGTTCCCTAAGAGGCAGGGAGCCGCGGCTGCAGAAGAAGGCGGTGAGTTTGCCGGAGTTTGCTGCTGCCGCCGAGAAGCGGACTCGGCAGCAACTTGTGCACATCTTAATTTTTTTTTTAAAACTTGGTGGAGGCTAAGCGACCCCCGCTAAATCCTGTGGCGACCCCCGTTGGGGTCGCAACCCACAGGTTGAGAACCGCTGGTGTAGAGGGTAACATGTGAATGAGATCTGAGGTCGCAATAATGACATCTATTATCAATCACTACAGCGACACATACTTTGTCGCTTGCAAAAAACACACTGAACAACATAATGTCTGTAGTTATGTTAAACCTCCATATGTCTATTAAAATATAATAAACACGTGTAGTCTGACATATTTAGCTGCCATTTCCAAGTTGCAAATGCCCCAGTCACATCCAGCAGGACTGTGCATGAGGTGTGCTCACTCAGCATCGTGTCACACCTCACCTGCCCCAGCGTGACTGCTGGTATGGTTTGGCTCATGAGGGTGGTAGTTGTGCCGTGCGTGTATCTATACAAAGCACACATAAGACTGTTTCCTCTGTTAGGGTTTTATTCCCCGTCCCTTTGAGGTTTTCATCTTTTACAACAGAAAGTAATAGCCTAACTTGGCTTATAACATAAAGTAACTGGATAACACAAATAGCTGTCTTCAGCATATGACGTCAAACAAAAGAAAGGAACAAACAGCATACTTTGTCTGTTTGGCTAGGGAGAGAGAGAGGGAGTTTGTAGCCTTTGCTACCTGCACATAGAATTAAGGTTACACAAACCTTTACCTTACGGAGTACTCAGGTTCATTTATAGTGAGAGAACATTCCATTAATTCTGTATCTTCTAATGTACCAGAATCTTCATATTCCATCAACTCTGGTCCGGAGGAATCTGCATTGCCCACTTCTAATGTGGAATAAAAGTATGGCAGATTTGCCTCATTAGTTAGGAAGTTCCTCTTCCTCTGAATAGCGCTGCTTCCCTGGGGAAGGTCACCAAACTCTGCATGCTGTTTTCTAGAACCCTGCCCCCGCTGGTGCTTCAGTGGATAGCGTAGGTCACTGCTTAGCTTGCTAGCTGAGTAATTGGGATACGCTCCCTGCTGGGTCTGCCTCAGCTCTCCCGATTCAGCTGTACCCGATTGCAAACTGTGTAACGGCGTTTCTCTTGGAGCTCAGAGTTGACTGTAATAAGGGATTTCCTCTGCTTCTCTCGGTAGGTGAAACCCCCTTCTTTTAACACCTTTATAAACAGGAGATAACTTGCTATCAGCCTCTGAATGTCTAGGCTTTATAAGGGTAGTTTTCTGCCACCAAGACTCTTCTCTTTTAGACGGCAGATATCCCTTATATCCCTTCTTTTCCCCTGAATCTGCTGATGTAGTTGTCTTATATTTCACTTGCCTTCTCTCAGAGCCACACAGGTCTCTGGCCTCTTTCCACAAGTCTTCTCTCCAGGATTGCCTACTAGGCTCCTCTCTCCAGGATTGCCTGTGAGAACGCCTCTCTCTCCAAGGCTGTTTCTCTCTCCAAGCTTGCCCCTCTCTCCAAGCTTGCTTCCCACTCGAAGGTAGCCTCTCTCTCCAAGATTGCCTGTCACTCCAAGATAGCCTCTCACTCCAAGGTAATCTCTCACTCCAAGATAGCCTCTCACTCCAAGGTAATCTCTCACTCCAAGGTAGTCTCTCTCTCCAAGCTTGCCTCTCACTACAAGCTTGCCTCTCCCTACCAGGCAGCCTCCCACTGAATGTTTGGTAGTCCGTTTTATCCATGTATTTTCTGACTCCACCTTTCTTCAGCTGCGCTTCATTAGGTGAAGCAGAGTCCCGTGCCTTACTCCCGGGGTGTGTCTCTCCAGGCTCTGGGCACGTGTGCTTTCGTTGTCCCTGGCAACTGTCAAGCATTCCTTCATTCATCCTGTCACTTTGTCCTTGATCATTCATACTGCTCAGCATTCTTTCATGCTGCCTTAGGTCCACCCTGTGACAATCGTCACATGTCTAGTTGGCAGACCGCCTCCAAAATATTGTTGTGTCCATCAGAACATTTATCCTGCTGCCTGAACATACCCAGCATCTCACAGTTGTTTGTCCCGCACGTCCCTCACAGTTGCTCACGTGCTTATCATGGCCTACTCAAACCACTCATAACCTCACAGGAACAGGTGTATGGTAGATGTATCACCCCCCCCCCAAAACATATATAAGTCTCTGGCGCAAAGTGTCAGGGCACCATCACATTCTGTTCATTCGCCAGCATCAACTGCCTTGCAGTTCCTGACTCAACCAGCATCCAATGCATTGCAGTCCTTGCAACAGGCAATTTCCTGGGGAACCTCAGTCATCCATTAACAGTTTGGAATCACCTCATCAGCCAATAGTTCAGCAAATGTCCCCATCACACCATACATAGTCCTGTCATACAACAACACCCCATCACATGTCAAACCAACATCAACATCACACACGGTGATGTACGCATAACAACATCCATGATGCTACAAATAGTGCACACAACACAGGCATCGGTATTGGAACCCCAGAAGACACACCAGACAATGTAAGACACTACATCCCCAAACATCTCATGTGCAGGCCTATCTCTGAGACTCCAATATCCGTACAGCAGACATGGGCCTGCATTCCACAACTCATGCGTGCTCCAGACTCCCCATAGACCATTACGGGTCCTAGCACAACACAAATGCCATCTTACGCTGTACACCCTCACTAGGAACACATATTGTGTTGGGAACCAACGCATGCCAAACCCCTACGCATGTCACGCCCTCACCTACACAGTCCCATTGGCTGTGTGATGAATTGACAATTTTCACTGTGTAATTGCCATGTTGTTGCACCAGTAGCAGATGGGGGGGGGGGGGGAACACGCCCTCACTCTGCTAGGTCCCTCTGGAGGGCCATAAGGTTTGCAGACACAAACATAGTTTGCATTGTGTCTATTCTAGGACAAGGTTTGCATAGATATCCTATCCATCGCACCCGTGTGTCTAACAGAGCCTAGGCAAATCATTAAATACGCTTATGTGTCCTAAACAGAAACGGAAGGGAGACAGTCTCCATCTACATGTCATCTCAGTCATTGCTGAGGTAATAACAGAACATTGGGAGAGGTGCAGGGAAAACCATTCTGTCATTGGGGACACCTCAGCGGGGTGAGGTGGGTAGGCACATCACCTGCGGGATTTGGGGACAAATGTGTCCGATGCATGGTGACACCTGAAATGGCGCTCCCTGTGCAAATAGATAGGTGCGCAATGTATGGCTTAACAGTGTTTGGAACTCTCACACATCAACACATATGTCTGAAAATGCCTATGTTGAGATGTAAAAGAGTTGACAAACAACAGCCACCACCTATCATGCCTACTGACATCCTAAGCAGACCGTGTCAACTCAGGCTTTCACTGTCCTGCAACAGTTCGTACCACTAGCTGTGTATGTCCCATCATGCACCGTCAATGTTCCCTTGCTCCCTTGCTATGGTCCACCTATGGTGTGGCCCTCTGGGACTCTGGCAGCTTTGTCCACACCCTCCATGTGTATCACATTGCCTAATGTATAATCTCCACAAACCGCCCTCTGTGTTACATAAGGTGTTTTAAAACCCGCAGGTCTCACATATGTGCAGCAGCACTGCACGTGTGAACGTCAGCTGTCACATCCCTGTCCTCACATTGCATCCCACACATTTGCAAAACTATCCCCTGTAGCCATGAGCAATTGTGATAAAACCCTCCAGCTGTGATCTCCCTGTTGCTGGCGTGCTCCATACCGTCCCCTGTCCCTCCCTAATGCTGCTCATCACAGTTATTTGTGTGTGCTGCATGCTGCACCTCCCCTACACAATGGAAAGGTGATAGTTATCATTGCACAATCCTGTTGTGACGTCTGTAGTATTTCGGTGTGTATGCAGATCCTGTAGATTGTGGTTTTGGCCTCACACATCCAGGTCCTGTAAATTGTCATTTAGGCTTTGAATACCTCTAACACTGTGTTAAATATGTATGTTAACTCTATCCATGTTAAAATTGGACTCTGCCCTATCACATATTCAATAGTGTTGGATGTGCATGACATGTTTGTGTACTACGGTGTATTAGTGGAGAGGTATGTCATTGACCACCCTGTATCCCATGCACAGGCATCATACGCGTTATGGACAGGATACACATGGCAGTGCAGCAGAACACAAGGGAGGTGTGTGAGGAGCTGCGTCAGTCACGTGCGGAGATACGAGCCATGCCACTCACACGGATATGTGAAGCACTTGAGGGCATACTTGATGTGCTACGGCGAGCTGCACCTGCACCCCCACCCCCACCACCACCACCACCGGTTCATGAGGTGGCCATTGACCCACGAGGGAGGAGGGGCCAACGTGGCAGGCGTGGCCGACCACGTAGATCCTAAACTATGATGTTGTCATCCGTTTGTAATATGTTTGTCAAAGCCTGTCTCTGGTGCAATGATCATTTGCATCATTTATGTCTATGTTTCACCTTGTTTTGGGGATGTTGTATGTGTTGTTTTTGAAAGGCTCAGAGATGACACTCCTATGTTCATGGTGTGTCACATACACGGCTGGGATGAAAATCACACAATTATCATTGTGATGTTTGTAAAGGTACATTAATATGACGTAAATGCTGTGACAATAAACAGCTGGCATTAACTACATACACTGTGTGTGTCCAGTGACTGACCATGTGTTCCCGTGTGTATCTATGACATGGCGGGGTTGGAGGCCCGGACTACATTAGTTGCAAACCGGTCCCGTGCTGCAGCTACCTAGCCACAGGCGGCTACTATGTTTATGATGCGTACTGTCACAGGGTGGACCTAAGGCAGCCTGAAAGAATGCTGAGCAGTATGAATGATCAAGGAAAAAGTGACAGGATGAATGAAGGAATGCTTGACAGTTGCCAGGGACAACGAAAGCACACGTGCCCAGAGCCTGGAGAGACACACCCCGGGAGTAAGGCACGGGACTCTGCTTCACCTAATGAAGCGCAGCTGAAGAAAGGTGGAGTCAGAAAATACATGGATAAAACGGACTACCAAACATTCAGTGGGAGGCTGCCTGGTAGGGAGAGGCAAGCTTGTAGTGAGAGGCAACCTTGGAGAGCGAGACTACCTTGGAGTGAGAGATTACCTTGGAGTGAGAGGCTATCTTGGAGTGACAGGCAATCTTGGAGAGAGAGGCTACCTTCGAGTGGGAAGCAAGCTTGGAGAGAGAGAGGCAAGCTTGGAGAGAGCAACAGCCTTGGAGAGAGAGGCGTTCTCACAGGCAATCCTGGAGAGAGGAGCCGAGTAGGCAATCCTGGAGAGAGGAATTATGGAAAGAGGCCAGAGACCTGTGTGGCTCTGAGAGAAGGCAAGTGAAATATAAGAAAACTACAACAGCAGATTCAGGGGTAAAGAAGGGATATAAGGGATATCTGCCTTCTAAGAGAGAACAGTCTTGGAGGCAGAAAAATACCCTTACAAAGCCTAGACATTCAGAGGCTGATAGCACGTGTTCTCCTGTTTATAAATGTATTAAAAGAAGGGGGTTTCACCTACCGAGAGAGACGCAGACGACATCCCTTATTACAGTGAACTCTTAGCTCCAAGAGAAACGCCGTTACACAGTTTGCAATCGGGTACAGCTGAATCGGGAGAGCTGAGGCAGACCCAGCAGGGAGCGTATCCCAATTACTCAGCTAGCAAGCTAAGCAGAGACCTAAGCTATCCACTGAAGCACCAGCGGGGGCAGGGTTCTAGTAAACAGCATACAGAGTTTGGTGACCTTCCCCAGGGAAGCAGTGCTATTCAGAGGAAGAGGAACTTCCTAACTAATGAGGCAAATCTGCCATACTTTTATTCCACATTAGACGTGGGCAATGCAGATTCCTCCGGACCAGAGTTGATGGAATATGACGATTCTGGTACATTAGAAGATACTGAATTAATGGAATGTTCTCTTACTATAAAAGAACCTGAGTACCCCTTAAGGTAAAGGTTTGTGTAACCTTAATTCTATGTGCAGGTAGCAAAGGCTACAAACTCTCTCTCTCTCTCTCCCTAGACAAACAGACAAAGTAGGCTGTTTGTTCTCTTGTTTTGTTTGACGTTATATGCTGAAGAAAGCTATTTGTGTTATCCAGTTACTTTATGTTATAAGCCAAGTTAGGCTATTACTTTCTGTTGTAAAAGAAGAAAACCTCACAGGGACGGGGAATAAAACCCTAACAGAAGAGTAAGTCTTATGTGTGCTTTGTATTGATACAAGCACGGCACAACTACCACCCTCATGAGCCAAAACATACCAGCAGTCAAGGCTGGGGCGGATGAGGTGTGACAGTACATATGCAAGGTGTCCTGTGCATATCGTGTCAGCACAGTCTGTGAGCTGTACTGGCACAGTGTGCACACACATCCATGTCCAAACAGGGGAACTATGTTCGACATTGCCTGTGTCGTTGCCCTATGCATCAAGGTGTCCAACCCCTCATACACGACTATTTTGTGGCATATGTGTAACCCTTGCCGTGCCTAGTTTAATGACCACATTCCCTACACCCCACCATGTTGCTGCATGTGACAGTGGCAGAGCTTCACAACAAATATCATTCATTTGTTGACATATGTTGACATATGTGGTTCATGTATTCGCTAACGTGTGAGTTGTGTGACTCTGGGACAGGTGCTACAGTGTAACATCTGACACAGGAACCTCTTATCAGACACCTACACACATGGTCACCCCCAAATGTACTGTGGAGACAGTGGAGTTATCGCTAGCATGTTTACCCCTCGAAAACATATATGTCTACACAAAAATCACATGCTGACATCCATAGTCCTAGGCTGCATGAGGCACACAAGCATTACATGGTGTTTTGAACATATGTTTAATAACAACAAATCCAAACAGGGGTGACTATGTACATTTGTAGGAAGGGGGATAATACCATGACCCGCCCCCCCTAAACTCACCCTCCCCACCCCTTTCTCCCACACGCCCTGAACAATGTCCCATCCACAATCCCGCAACCCGACATGCCCCCCACCCTCCCTCCACATGCCCAGTGATGGAAGACAGGGCAACACAGGGCACATATGTGGACGTCACTAGCACCATTACTGACGCCAGTGACGCCATTGAGAGGGTGGTTGGCGACATGGTAGCCGGACCACCTCGGCTACCACCCTCTCAATAACTCCCGCCAGCCACTGCTGTGAGTGGCTCAGCTGGTGGAGCCGTTGCTCCATCGCATGCATGGCCCCAGACAGGTTTTCCACGCATCTGCCACCACACACACATTGTGCCAGGTGTTTGTGTGGTGGCATCTGCGTAGACCCTGGGTGGGGCCCTGCATGGTTGAGGCAACCTTTGTGGCTGAGGGGAGCCCACAGTGCCCTGTGATGCCCTGTCTTCGACATCACTCTCCCACACCCCCTCTGGCACCCTCTCCCCCCCTGAGCCCTCCACAACGTCCCCCTCCCCCTCCACATCCCCAACACCCTGTCTCCCCCCTGGCACCCCCCCAATCAGCCGTTCCAGATGGCCATCTGGCCCCTGGTGGGGGACATCTGATGCAGGTGGATGTGTCTGCGCCTCCACCACCACCTCCTCCTCATCCTCCTCCTCCTCCTCCTCCTCATCTTCCTCCTCCTCTTCCCCCTCCTCCGATGTGATGAGGACCACCACCTCGTCTGCATGTGGTGTGGGGGGACGTCTCAGGAGGGGTGCGGAGGTTGTGGGCAGATCCTCTGGGACATCACCATCTGTGGAGGTCGACAAGCATAGGAACTCTGTTAGGTCTCACATACAGCACGTCTACATATGCAGTGGCCACACAGGTTTTTCTGGCAACTGCAACATCTGTTACTGATGTGACACTTTGAGAACACTCAGATGCAACCTTTGGGGAGCTCTCACCCTGGATTTGCTGCAGGTAGCCGGCATGGTGGTGGCGCAGCTCCCTGCCCTTCTTCCGGAGATCCTCAACCTGTTGATGGTAATTGAAAGGTTGGGTGCATTAGTGACATATCAACCTTCTGCTGGGTCACCCATAAAAACACACAGCCGTGTGGGCAATGTTTTGCTGCTACAGCCACACTGTTGTGTGTGTGTCTCATGTATAGCATAGTTCATCACATGTCATTGGGGATCGCCATGGGCAACAGACATATGTCCTCACATGTGCATAATGTGGGTGGGGGGTGGGATTGACCCTGTATGAGCAATGGAAGATTGCTATCTTTGTAGGCCGTAGCCCTGCTGTGCAGACCACATGTGTGTTTACAACACCATAGACATGGGCAATATCACCATAACATCTGTGAACAACAGTGGTCATGTGTAGTTTTATGTATGTGTTGGTCAACCACACCTGCTGAGTTGATCATTGGAAGAACATCACTGATGTCCATGTGTGTCATAGGTTTGGCTTTCTATTATGTGTATAAATGCTGAAACAACATTTGCATGATGGTGTGGGGACATAGATCTGTTGCAGGTGTTTGTTAGCTTCTGACATGGTTCATGGGGATGGGGTGCTGTTACACACATAAACATCGTCCCCTACCATATCATCTGCAGACATCGGAGACATGTGTGATGATATATTGACCTCCAAAACTATGGGGTACGTACAACCTCTGTGCCATGAACAAACACAATATCTTTCTAACATACCCACCATTGCATGCCGGTATTTGGCCCCCTGGGGGTGGTGTATCCGAACACACATCATCAGCTCCATACACCATAGCAAGTGGGTGACTAACAGGACACATTACCATAGTCACTGGAATCCTGGGGATATTGGGAATGCATATAACTTGTTAGTCACACACAACCATATCTCTATGGTGCCAGATGACCCAGTGTGATGGGCTGCCTGGACCCACGGGATAGGGGAACACAGCAAACTGTTAAAGCACACACAACCATATCTCCAGGGTGATAGATGACCCAGTGTGATGGGCTCCGTGCACTCCAGGGGATAGGGAGGGTAAAGCAAACTGTTGTAGCACACACAACCATATCTCCATGTTGCCAGATGGCCCAGTGTGATGGGCTGCCTGGACCCACGGGATAGGGGAACACAACAAACTGTTAAAGCACACACAACCATATCTCCAGGGTGATAGATGACCCAGTGTGATGGGCTCCGTGCACTCCAGGGGATAGGGAGGGTAAAGCAAACTGTTGTAGCACACACAACCATATCTCCATGGTGCCAGATGGCCCAGTGTGATGGGCTGCCTGGACCCACGGGATAGGGGGAACACAGCACACTGTTAAAGCACACACAACCATATCTCCAGGGTGATAGATGACCCAGTGTGATGGGCTCCGTGCACTCCAGGGGATAGGGAGGGTAAAGCAAACTGTTGTAGCACACACAACCATATCTCCATGGTGCCAGATGACCCAGTGTGATGGGCTGCCTGGACCCACGGGATAGGGGGAACACAGCACACTGTTAAAGCACACACAACCATATCTCCAGGGTGATAGATGACCCAGTGTGATGGGCTCCGTGCACTCCAGGGGATAGGGAGAACAAAGGAAGCTGTGAGAACACACACAACCATATCTCCAGGGTGATTGTTACGCCACTGTGATGACCTCACAGCACACCTGTGGATAACGAGACGTTTTGGACCTTTTACATTACACTACCCAATACCACGATGTGAACAGGGAACCCACTGTGATGGGCTCTGTATTCTCCTGGGGATAGGGTGGATGTACTATATTGTGTTGCCACACACAACCATATCCACAGGGTGACCAATAGAGCACTGTGATGACCTCTCAGCACCCCTGATGATAGGGAGAATGTTCTTCAACTTTACATTACATACAACAATATCTCCAGGATGACTGGGAACACACTGTGATTGCCTATGTAGTCTGCTAATGATGGGGTCGATGTATGAAATTGCCTAGGCACACAGATCATATAGTAAGGGTGACTGATAGCCCACTGTGATGAACTCTCCACACCCCTGGGGATACGGAGACTGGTTTGACCTGTTACATTCCACACAGCAATATCACCATGATGAATGGGAACACAGTGTGATGGCCTCTCTGTTCCCCTGGTGTTAGGGTGGATGTATGAAATTGTCTGGTCACACAGACCATATCTTACGGGTGACTGATACACCACTGTGATGAGCTGTACACACCCCTTTGGATATGGATTACGTTCTGACCTTTTAAATGACACACACTGATGTCACCAGGATGAATGGGAACACACTGTGAGGGGCTGTCTGGTCTGCTGCTGATAGGGTGGATGTATGAAATTGTCGGGGCACACAGACCATATATGACGTTTGAGTAAATGTTCACGATGATGCGATCTCTGCACCGCAGGGGATAGGGAGAATGTTTACCACCTTTACAGTAAACAGACCAAGATCACCAGGATGACTGGTAACACACAGTGGTGCCCTCGTGGGGATGGGGAGGCTAATGCAAAGTGTTTCAGCACACAACAACATCTAGCCAGGGTGACAGGTGACCCACTGTGATGGGCTCTGTCTTCTCCTGGGGATAGGGTGGCTAATGCAAACTGTTTCAGCACACACAACCATATCCCCTGGATGACAGGCGACCCACTGTGATGGGCTCTGTCTTCTCCTGGGGATAGGGTGGCTCATGCAAACTGTTTCAGCACACACCACCATCTCGCCTGGTTGACAGGCGACCCACTGTGATGGGCTCTGTCTTCTCCTGGGGATAGGGTGGCTAATGCAAACTGTTTCAGCACACAACAACATCTAGCCAGGGTGACAGGTGACCCACTGTGATGGGCTCTGTCTTCTCCTGGGGATAGGGTGGCTAATGCAAACTGTTTCAGCACACACAACCATATCCCCTGGATGACAGGCGACCCACTGTGATGGGCTCTGTCTTCTCCTGGGGATAGGGTGGCTCATGCAAACTGTTTCAGCACACACAACCATATCCCCTGGATGACAGGTGACCCACTGTGATGGGCTCTGTCTTCTCCTGGGGATAGGGTGGCTAATGCAAACTGTTTCAGCACACAACAACATCTAGCCTGGATGACAGGTGACCCACTGTGATGGGCTCTGTCTTCTCCTGGGGATAGGGTGGCTAATGCAAACTGTTTCAGCACACAACAACATCTAGCCAGGGTGACAGGTGACCCACTGTGATGGGCTCTGTCTTCTCCTGGGGATAGGGTGGCTAATGCAAAGTGTTTCAGCACACAACAACATCTAGCCAGGGTGACAGGTGACCCACTGTGATGGGCTCTGTCTTCTCCTGGGGATAGGGTGGCTAATGCAAACTGTTTCAGCACACACAACCATATCCCCTGGATGACAGGCGACCCACTGTGATGGGCTCTGTCTTCTCCTGGGGATAGGGTGGCTAATGCAAACTGTTTCAGCACACACCACCATCTCGCCAGGGTGACAGGTGACCCACTGTGATGGGCTCTGTCTTCTCCTGGGGATAGGGTGGCTAATGCAAACTGTTTCAGCACACACACACCTCGCCCCTCGGTGAAAGGCGACCCACTGTGATGGGCTCTGTCTTCTCCTGGGGATAGGGTGGCTCATGCAAACTGTTTCAGCACACACAACCATATCCCCTGGATGACAGGTGACCCACTGTGATGGGCTCTGTCTTCTCCTGGGGATAGGGTGGCTCATGCAAACTGTTTCAGCACACACAACCATATCCCCTGGATGACAGGCGACCCACTGTGATGGGCTCTGTCTTCTCCTGGGGATAGGGTGGCTAATGCAAAGTGTTTCAGCACACAACAACATCTAGCCAGGGTGACAGGTGACCCACTGTGATGGGCTCTGTCTTCTCCTGGGGATAGGGTGGCTAATGCAAACTGTTTCAGCACACAACAACATCTAGCCTGGTTGACAGGTGACCCACTGTGATGGGCTCTGTCTTCTCCTGGGGATAGGGTGGCTAATGCAAACTGTTTCAGCACTCAACAACATCTAGCCAGGGTGACAGGTGACCCACTGTGATGGGCTCTGTCTTCTCCTGGGGATAGGGTGGCTAATGCAAACTGTTTCAGCACACACAACCATATCCCCTGGATGACAGGCGACCCACTGTGATGGGCTCTGTCTTCTCCTGGGGATAGGGTGGCTCATGCAAACTGTTTCAGCACACACAACCATCTAGCCAGGGTGACAGGTGACCCACTGTGATGGGCTCTGTCTTCTCCTGGGGATAGGGTGGCTAATGCAAACTGTTTCAGCACACACATACATCTAGCCAGGGTGACAGGTGACCCACTGTGATGGGCTCTGTCTTCTCCTGGGGATAGGGTGGCTAATGCAAACTGTTTCAGCACACACAACCATATCCCCTGGATGACAGGTGACCCACTGTGATGGGCTCTGTCTTCCCCTGGGGATAGGGTGGCTAATGCAAAGTGTTTCAGCACACAACAACATCTAGCCAAGGTGACAGGTGACCCACTGTGATGGGCTCTGTCTTCTCCTGGGGATAGGGTGGCTAATGCAAACTGTTTCAGCACACAACAACATCTAGCCAGGGTGACAGGTGACCCACTGTGATGGGCTCTGTCTTCTCCTGGGGATAGGGTGGCTAATGCAAACTGTTTCAGCACACACAACCATATCCCCTGGATGACAGGCGACCCACTGTGATGGGCTCTGTCTTCTCCTGGGGATAGGGTGGCTCATGCAAACTGTTTCAGCACACACAACCATATCCCCTGGATGACAGGCGACCCACTGTGATGGGCTCTGTCTTCTCCTGGGGATAGGGTGGCTCATGCAAACTGTTTCAGCACACACAACCATATCCCCTGGATGACAGGCGACCCACTGTGATGGGCTCTGTCTTCTCCTGGGGATAGGGTGGCTCATGCAAACTGTTTCAGCACACAACAACATATCGCCAGGGTGACAGGTGACCCACTGTGATGGGCTCTGTCTTCTCCTGGGGATAGGGTGGCTAATGCAAAGTGTTTCAGCACACAACAACATCTAGCCAGGGTGACAGGTGACCCACTGTGATGGGCTCTGTCTTCTCCTGGGGATAGGGTGGCTAATGCAAACTGTTTCAGCACACACAAACATCTACCCAGGATGACAGGAGACCCACTGTGATGGGCTCTGTCTTCTCCTGGGGATAGGGTGGCTAATGCAAACTGTTTCAGCACTCAACAACATCTAGCCAGGGTGACAGGTGACCCACTGTGATGGGCTCTGTCTTCTCCTGGGGATAGGGTGGCTAATGCAAACTGTTTCAGCACACAACAACATCTAGCCAGGGTGACAGGTGACCCACTGTGATGGGCTCTGTCTTCTCCTGGGGATAGGGTGGCTAATGCAAACTGTTTCAGCACACACAACCATATCCCCTGGATGACAGGCGACCCACTGTGATGGGCTCTGTCTTCTCCTGGGGATAGGGTGGCTCATGCAAACTGTTTCAGCACACACAACCATATCCCCTGGATGACAGGCTACCCACTGTGATGGGCTCTGTCTTCTCCTGGGGATAGGGTGGCTCATGCAAACTGTTTCAGCACACAACAACATCTAGCCAGGGTGACAGGTGACCCACTGTGATGGGCTCTGTCTTCTCCTGGGGATAGGGTGGCTAATGCAAACTGTTTCAGCACACACAACCATATCCCCAGGATGACAGGTGACCCACTGTGATGGGCTCTGTCTTCTCCTGGGGATAGGGTGGCTAATGCAAAGTGTTTCAGCACACAACACCATCTCCCCTGGTTGACAGGCGACCCACTGTGATGGGCTCTGTCTTCTCCTGGGGATAGGGTGGCTAATGCAAACTGTTTCAGCACACACCAACATCTCCCCTGGTTGACAGGTGACCCACTGTGATGGGCTCTGTCTTCTCCTGGGGATAGGGTGGCTAATGCAAACTGTTTCAGCACACAACAACATCTAGCCAGGATGACAGGTGACTCACTGTGATGGTCTCAGTAGTCTTATGGGGATAGGATGGATATATCTTCAATTGTCTGCACACACAGAACCATATCTCAAGGGTGATGGATAGGCCACTGTGATGAGCTCTCAGGACCCCTGGGGATTGGGGGGGGGGGCCTATTCAACAACGTTTGTTTAGTAACCCATATCACCGGGTGGACTTACATACCAGTAATGCTACATGTCACATGGCCTATTGCTGTACACAAGGTGTTTGGATCCAGATCCACATCCCACCATATCCATATGATGTGGTATTGATGGATTGAGGGTGATTTATGGGCGTACATTCCTCATGTATGTTGTTGCAGGGCCACAGCAGCAGATTCCATAGCATCAGAACCTCTGTGACCATTACCAGCAACACCAGGGTACAGGACAAAGCAGTCACATATGATACACAGACATTATGTGATTTCTGGTCATCTGCTGGATATTCCTGACTCACAAAACCTTATATTACCAGCATGGACATCTGCAATGGACACAGGCTACATATCTGATTCCAATGAGTTGCCCCCATACACTTACCTCCCTTGGGTATTCAGCGAGGCGATTAAATCTTCTCTGTAGCCGCTCCCATGCCCTGCGGACCTTGGAGCTGTCCCTTTGCCTGCTGGGCCCGGGGAACAGCTTCTCTTGCCTGTTGGCAATCAGCCGGGCCAGGGAGCGCAGCTCGCGTGGAGTAAAGGAGGGCTTCCTTTGTCTGGGCGCCATTTTCCGATACTGTCATGTGCTTGCACGCAGCGTTATTCACGCGCATGCGCGCCGCAACTGGCGCAGATTAGTGACGTCTTACGTACAACTGTGCCCCGCAAATGGCGCGGTTTAGCGATGTCAAACGTCCATCTGCGTCCCGAAACGCAACGTATAGCAACCTATGATGTCCATCTGCGCAACGACCATAGTTTAACAACGTCATACGTGTGACTGCGCACCGCAGCTGGCCCATTTTTCAACTGGTTTACAGTCATGTACGCCACGCAACTGGCGCTGCTGCGTGACGTATTATGTACAAATGCGCACCGCAAATACGCATTTCAGCGCATAGACATATGCACATTCGCAGCACAATTTGCATATACACTGGTGAGTGACACCTATTTTAGACACATAAGATAGTTTGTGATCATATGGTGTCTACACATTTTGGACTTGAAGTAATCAACACTTCCACAATGTTTCTTAGGCTTTCGTATGACGTGATGTACTATGGCTTTGACATTGCAATGAGTGACACTACAAATGCAAACACAACAAGGTGTCATTGAGACCCATCAAAGTGGGCTATACGTCAACCGTGAAATATGTTTGTGTGTGCTTGCACCGTTTAATACAGCCTCCCTATCCCCATGCGTCATGGAGGCCATCACAGTGGCATATCAGTCACCATGGTGATATGGTTGTGTGTGCTTAAGGTAGACCACAAACACTCCCTATCCACAGGAGACCACACAGCACAACAGAGTGGTCTAACAGTCATCCTGGTGATGTGGAGCTATGAGTCCCAATATATCATGTTCAGTAGTTCATCTCAATGTGCGGCCAGCAATGATGTTCGGGATGGCATAAGGGGGGGGGGAGGGGCTGGGGGCCGTTTCTATCTGGACAGTCTACATACACATTAGGTTGCGTAACACACATACTGAGCTGATGGGGTTTGCCATGAGACAGACAAGCACGTTGATTTTAAGTAGGTGTTCTGACATACAGACATTCTGGCTGACGTGTGCCACATTATTTGCCAATTCTCCTTATGGTACAGACCTACTGTTTCCCTTTACACAGTCTGCCTAATCAATATGACTTGCTGGGACATTACTCTCTAATATCAGCAGTGGTTTGTGTGTCCTTGGGTTATGGTTTTTCTTCTGACAGCAAACACACTGTGACATTGCAATAATCTTGGATGGCACATCTGATCCTCTATGAGCCACTCCAGAGAGTGCATTATGAGTTGCAGTCTCCGCCACAGCACCTTCTCATGTTCCAGTTCTGCCACCGTATAGGGTGCGTTTGATGAAGGTTCAGGCTACAGCACTGAGGGTGTTGTTGGCAGTAGCAAATGACGTAATATATGACACAAGCCTCAGATACACATGTCACATTACTCAACTGTGGGATCAGATGCATGACTTTTGCCTCAGGACACTGTGAGATCACAGGTGACCCACCTCTCCATAGCTCTGCGGTTGTGGAGCAGTCCTCCTTGAACCCCTTGGTCTGTCTGGTAATCTGGATAGGCCTAATGACTACACATGAGATCGCTATGCATCAGAGCTATCCTGCAACCTGAGTGTTTTGTGGCTCGATAGGTCTGGCTCTGAGGACACCTGCCTTACACCTCTGTCATTTAGGCGTGTGAGTGTGCAAAGCACAGATGACATAGACATGGAAGGCATAGATAGACTGTGTCACATACTTTGTAATTTCTCACCACCACCATGCAGTTGTATACTGAAAAACTATGTTGTTGGTGGTGACAGGCAAAGATGCATGCTACACATTCTATCTGACCTTTTTGATGTCTTACACATCAGCACCTTGGCCACTTACAATGGTTGATGACAGAGGTGTTGTCCAGGAGTGTTGACAAGCAGTCCTGGAGTGCCACACACCACTCAGCTTGACAAAAGATCGCGATTACTTATATATATCTTGCATCTTAATTTGTGCGTTCATAAACACCCATCTTGCCTAGGCTTTCAGGGAGGACTGGGTCAGAACCACTGCCATAGCTGCTAATACACCCCTGGCTGCCTGCAGGTGGACTACAGGCCAACACATGACCTGTTGGCTTTCTTTACCAAGATGGGGTTAACCACACATACCCATGATGCACTGCACATGTAAATCATCCGTCTACAAATAACAGCAAGATGATTTATGCAGCCAGATACCCACCTCAACCTGTATATAATTACTGAACGTGTAGGTTGATGACACAGAGTTGCTATTGACTGTTACATTGTGTGGGTCACGTGCTCACCCTGAGATTGAGAGTGGACACACAGCACCATGTCCTCAGCACCTAGCTTAGGTGGGATAGGCTATGGTGTAGGTCCACATCAGTGACACTGTGTGATGGGTAGTTGTTGTAGATGCACTGCCAAATACACTTGTGGCCATCTGATATTTCTCTGTGACGTTTACACCTTCAGCAATTTGCAGCACCCACATTGGTCTTATGCTGTGTGGTGCCAATGCCCACATATGTTATGTAATTGGGGGGAGGGGGTGGAAGGTGGGTTGGACAGATAGACGGCTTCAGTAACAACCCATACATTAACCACTGTAACGCATAATCACCCAACAACACATCCACAATACTGCAATGGCGCTGCTGGTGGGAAATGATAAACTGGGTCCAGCTGAGAGAAGATAAACATAAAACCAAACATAAACGTGGTGCATGGATTTCTATGCACATCCATAAGGTGACAGCAGACAAATGGCAGGCCTAAAAATGATCAGCAGCACACCACCACTATCTGACATTGTCCTCCAGCAAATAGTGGAACACTGCAGCCGATGCACCCCTGAAGGTGTGGCAACCTTACACATACTAGATGCATTCGGTCTGCTAGCTAGCCCATAGTGCATACTACTGGAGGAAATGTGCGCACCCAAAACTGGGATGTCTGCACAATCACCAAGCAGTTTAGCAAGTGATTCGGCACCAAAAGGAAACCCATACATATCACTTACAAGAGATGCTGTTGGCACTATGGCTGCCCTAGCCACGCCATGGTAACTGCTTAGTCAGGGTGAGAGTGACCTTCCAGGAGGACATGCAGGGGCTACCTTGTCCATGCTGCTGATGACCACACACTACGATGTCTGCTACATTGCCCTATGTTCTGCGCTCATGCATCCAGCCCAGGCCAGCCTGTCGGGGGTATACCCACAATACCTAGCTCCTCATTATGCACATTGGCAAGCTAATACTGGACACAGTACAAACATTGTGGGCTGAGTAAGGTCTTGCAGACATCACACACTGGATGTACAGACACACAATCCCACAGCTAGGCCATCACTGTGCTACTATAGATAGCTTTTGCAGTCTAGGCCAACTCAGCAGTCCTGGACACAGTGCAGGCATAGCTATGGTATGCAATACTGTTGCTGTCACACCCCAATGTGGGACACATTGTCGAACACCAGACGTGAGACACACTCCACAAACATCAAACATATTGGTGTCATAACACTCAATCACCATATTGTGCTTTACCTAGAAATTGATATCTGCTACTAATCTGTTCAACATGTTGCTATATGTGTATTGAATTACCAGGTTTATGGTGACAGCGCTAAGGTGCACACTTACTACTTGTGTGAGATGTACGCAAGGCCCAATATCATGTATATCCAATAGGCTTTGGATCATGGAGCCTGTGGGTCTATTCATTTATTCTCCTGATGGCCAGTACTGTCCGGCAGAGGTACCCAAATACAGTCCTGTTGAGTCAGACACTGTTCATTTTTCCCAAGTGTGCCTACGGAATATGCATGAGATATATCTGCATACCATGGACCAACACATTACATTGAACAACACCATCTTTATTTGACACATCATAAGATGTGCATGATTTGAGGCACTTCAGGACTGCATTTGAGTGAAACTGCTCTATGTGATGCACATGTTTCTCATATATGTACACTTTCTCAGAAAAAATACATGTATTGGCCATCTTTGCATTACCTGCACTACAGATTATTTTATGTTTCTTAAAATTGTGCGATGTCACAATCGTGGGGGCTTTTTGGCCAGGGACGACACACAGGATTTGAACTTGTGACCTTCACCTCCTGAGGGCAATGGCTGTGTGCTTTGCACCACCGTCTTGCAACAGAGACAGTGCATTCCCAGGGATATGCATGGGTGTTTGTCACACTGACCCTGTCTGTTGCACTCCACACCACCCACTTAAAAAGGAGTATGCCATGGTGTGCTGTGTACAGCTGCCACCAATTGCTCTGCCGTCAACATGCTCACATGGCCTTATATTGGAGACTGCATAAAACTTAACTAACAATTGACACTCCAGGACTGCATTTGGTTGACTCTGCTGTAGGTGATGCACATGCTTATGTGGTGGCTACTGTTGAAGGAAAACTACACATATGGGATACGATCTTAGGTTCTCATCAGCAAATAGCCACTCTTTACTGGCTTGTTTTAGAAGGGTACAATTATGTGACCTAGTTGGCCAGGAGCCACATACAGGATTTGAACCTGTGACCTTCTGTTATTGCACACACTGTCTGTATCCACTGCACCAACGTTTTGCAACATATATGCTGCATTCACAGGGGAGTCCATGACTGTACATCCAACAGAGCATGTCTGTTGTGGTGGACGGTGCCAGACTGCACACGCCTACTGTACTGTCTGCTGTGTCTTTCAGCCAATGCCCCCTCCACCACCTGTACCCCTCAGCCAACATGCAGACATGTCCTTATCTGGAAAACCCATTTCACAGAGTTCCCCAAATCCAGTCTTGGTGTTCCACACACTGTTCTGGTTTTCATGCTATCCCTCATACATATGCATGAGCTACATCTGCATACCATGGGGGTGGTGCATAGCTATGCAGCACAGGCATCTTTGTTAGAGGCAGCATGGAACCTGAATGGTGTGGGGCCCTCCAGGACTGCATTTGGGAGACTCTGCTCCAGATAATGCGCCTGTTTATGGTGTCTGTGAGTGCTGTGGTAAAATATAGGTGTATTAATCATGCATATGTTCCTAGCTATACAGTTTTGTCCTTACTATCACGGTTTAGTTGTAGGAAAAATATGTGGACTGGATTGGCAGTAGCCCCAGCTGGGCTTTGAACCTGTGACCATCTGTTCCTGCACACACTGTCTGTGTGCACTGCACCACCGTGTTGCCACAGATATGTTGTGTTCCCTGGGGAGTACATGACTGTACATCCGACAGAGCCTGTCTGTTGCGGTGGACGGTGCCAGCCTGCACAGGCCTAGGCCACTGTCTGCTGTGGTTTGCAGCCACTGCCCCCTCCGCCACCTGTACCCTTCCGCAAACATGCAGACATGTTCCTATCTGGGAAAAACATATGACCTGAGTGAGTTGTAGCACACCAGGACTGACTTTGGGGGACTTGGCTGTAGGCAATGCCCATTGTTATGGTTTGTGTGCGGTGTAGGGTAAAATATAGGTGTTGGGACCATGCTTATGTTCTCTGCAATAAAAGAGTGTCTGTATTCTCACTGTTTAGTGGTGGGTAACATGATGGGGACTGGGTTGGCAGGAGCCCCAGCTGGGTTTTGAACCTGTGGTTCTCTGGTCCTACAGGTACTGGCTGTGTCCGCTGCACCACACTGTGGCCACAGAAACAGTGCAGTCTCTGGAGATGTGATACCTGGCCGCACGGGTCAGACACCCTGCTCTTCACAATTTTACTGTGGGCTCGTTGACCTTGTATGGGGACAAAGGTGCAAATAAACCTCACAAATGCCCTCCAAAAAAGGGGAGGGAAACCATAACCAAGCTGCGCAACAGTGATATCAATGGGCAACCTAGAAAACACTCCCAGGAAAGCTCCATTAAAATGCAGTGCTTTTGAATGAGTCTACGGAGCGTAGACCCTTCCAAAATTCATTTCTTTTTTTGGAGCTTTCCTGGGAGTGTTTTGTATGGTTGCCCATTAATATCACTGTTGCTCAGCTGGATTATAATTTTCTTTGAATTTATTGTGGTCATTTTCATATCATGTTTGCTATTTTGTTCTGTGCACATGTATCACACTGCTCACGTCTTTTAGGTTTCCCCGATTTTGCTGTACATTGCTGACGGAAATGGTTTCTCTTCCCTTTAAATGCGCTCTACCGCGAGTGTTTCACTCGCGGTATTTTTTCCTTGTAAATTCGGGCACGCTCCTGTGCGGGGAGTCTCTCCCCTCCCACATTCCACCCATTGACCCCGTCTCTCCGCCCCTCGGGGGCCTTCCTCCGCCCTCATTTCGCCTTTCCACGCCTCTATCGCACATGAGCGCCCCGCAAACGTGCGCGTTTTCGGCGCACGTGTGCGGGGCCCGTTAATGTGACCCGCACGTGTACGGGGCGTTTAAGAGCACTTAAATGCATCATTTTAGGGCGCTCAGGTGCGCCCCGCACAGGTGCGCCGTTTAGTAAACATGCCCCTTAGTGTTGAGGTAAATGCAGTTAGCTCAAGTTCACCTAGCGCTACCTCAATAAGTGTGCATTCTGCTGCAGCGCGTTAGGGTACAATTCAGTGAGCATGGTCACACCCCCAGTAGTTAGAGCACAGTGGTTGCAACTTACCTTCTCTATTTTTTGCATTAAATGTGTATAAGTTGCAAAACCCCAGCACACTTTAGTAAAAGAGCCTCATAGTTTACATTCTTGTACTATGGACTGAAACTTTAGATTAACTGCACTTTTTAATGGCTGAACTCCTGCAATGAGTGTATCAAGTTCATGATTAGTTTTAGTTTTGAGAACATCATTTTTTTTGGATGTTCAGATTATATTGTAGGATGAGTATGGGCTTAAGAGCAGAACAGGAAAGAAATGATGAAATACTTTTCTTCCTTTCAGTAACTAGCACTTACATTCTTTAAAATCAAGTCTTCCTTAGTCACAACTTTTATCAAAATATTTGTTCAATTTATTTGGCTCTGAGCATACATCTGGACTGTTAATAAGTTGGTTTATATGTTAAATAACTTGGAAAATGTGTTTCATATAACCCTGACAAACTGACATAGATAGTACTTGCCTTCTCTCTGTTCCATTATGTAACAGTTATGTGTTACATCCTAGCTAACATTCATTTGTAGCCTGACCTACAGCCCCTTGACTCCAGAGGAGTCAAGGAAATTGCAGTCCATGTCAGTCAGGCGGTGCATAATTAATTGTGTACTTTTTCTGTAACTTCTACAATGTTATTAATATGTTCCTATGCATAAAGACTGCTAACACAGAAGTGTGGCAGATTTTTTTCTTCTCTACGCGCTTCCTAATTTATCTCCATTCCTTTCCTCTAGTGTTAACGCCTCCATGATGAATTAGCTTCCAGTAAGTAACTATGAGGCTGATATTTAAAAAAATCTGAATTTCTAAATTTAGGATTCTAAATTAAGGGTTTAAGTTAGGAATCTATTTTCAGTCAAATTTAGAAACCTATTGGATCAATATTCAAAGACCTCAGCAGGCCTAAGTAAGAAGATGGTGACATTCAGCCGCACTATCTGGATACCATCACTGAATATTTTCCCTGACTATCTGGATAGTGCCGCTTAATATCTCCACAGATTACTCTGGCACTATCCAATTAGTGAAGGGATAGTCCACAGGCAGAGTGGGTGGGCACCGGTATTAACTGGGTAAGTGCTGGCACTGACCCGGTTAGCATGATTTTCAAGGCCCTTTTCCAGAAAACATAGACTACATGAAAAGCAAGTCTAAGTAGAAATCCAGATAAGGCTCAGCTGAAAATTGTGCAATATTTACAATGAGTGAAGTGCTTTCAGGTAAAGTCAAAGCACGACTAACTTTGATGCAATCATTGCTTTTTAGTTCTGCTGAGTGGGTGCTACAGAAAAGACAATAAATGAATTATAATAGGCAGACGTAACTAAACATAGGATGAGGGCTTACTGTAGAAAGCTTTAAACAAGTGAGAGGAGTTTGGTGGCCCGACTGACTGTTTTTGTAGCAGATGAGAGGGAGATTTGCCTTCCTTTGTGGTGTCCTGATACGGGAAGAGCTTTTGGTTGTCAGTGATAACTCTGCCCTCAACATAGTGTCATTGGAGCTGCCGGGCCTATTTAAAAATGTGGTAGGCCATGAAGATCAGAGAGGAGCTTGTTTCTGACCAGAGTGACTGTTTTTGTAGCAATTGAGAGGGAGGTTTGCTTTCCTTGTCAGTGTCCTGACATGGGAAGAGCTTTTGGCTGCCGGTGATAATTCTGCCCCTCCATAGCAGCATCAGATTTGCCAGGTGTGGTCGCAGGTGCGTGTACGAAGGGGTGAATCCCTTTGGTGTCTCTTTGGGGTCAACTTGATTGGAATTTATTTTTTTCCCTGTGATTATGCCTAAGGGGTCATACAAGAGGAAGAACAAAGGAAGAACCTTGTTTTCATCTGCTGGATCTGCTAAGAAGCAACAAGACCCAGTGGATAAACATGTAACAGTAAGTGCTGTCGCTCAATCTACTCTATCTGGCCTTGTATCTTCTTCTTCATTGGCTGGGGCCTCTTTGAGCCCAATATCTAGAACTCTACCTCCACCTTCAGAGGTCTTCAAGAGCTCTTTGTGTAGGGATGGATCTTCCTCTCCAAGAACTGGAGTAGGGATTGATTCTTCTCCAGCTGTGGTGTCCTCCACAGAGAGATCTTGGGTTGTTTTCCCTACTGAAATTAGGGTTCCTGTCCTGACTAGGTCTTTTCTTCCTAAGTCTCCTATGGAAGTTACCCTGCTAGAAGATTGGAACATGGTGGCTTAGAACAATTCATTAATGAGAGAAACTATGGAGCAGTTTACTGTGTTTTCTAAAGAGACTATTTCCATTTTTCAGGCACAAAACTAGCTGAAGGCAATGCAGATCTGCATGGATAAGCTTTCTGGACAGGACTCTGACCTGCAGAAGTCACTGTCTTCTACTTTTAAGGATAGTATGTGTATGCATAGGCAGTTAGAATAATTGGGAAATATGTCCCGGAATAAGAATCTTTGTTTTCTCAATTTTCGTAAGACACATTATTTGTCACATTTGAGTTTGTTAAAAAATATTTCAAGGATATATTGTATGTATCTAATCCGGAACAGGTTGCTATATCTGATTGCTACTATGGAAGATGGAAGATGTGGAGATAGTGAAATGTGTATTTGAAGCATAAGTTAGTTGATCTAATTTCTAATACCATGTTTCAATGAGAAAGGTACTTAAATAGTTTTATGATACATCCATTCTTTCAGTATTAAATAGAAGCCCCCATCTCTTGAATATGTGTAGTTGGCATAAATGTTCTCACCTGCTTTCTCTGAAGCTGGGTCTTCAGAAGGACTCTTTCTAGGACATTCTTAAAAGGATAATCCATGGAAGTGAGCTACATGAAATATGAGCCCCTTCTTTTTCTTTTAGGAGAATGTGCAAAAATTAATACTACTAATACTGTTGCTGCTAATAATAATCAGTTCTATAGCATTACTACACCTTTGCAGAGTTCTACAAATAAAATTTACAATTTAATTAGGAGAAACATAGTGACAAATAAGAGACCTTACATTTTCATTTATTGTGAAAATGGTTAAAACCAATAAGGTCAGAATTAGAAGAACCAGTGGTTAAAATTTGAAAGCAGCTTCAAAAAGGTGGGACTTTAGGCTGGGTTTCAATAAGGTCAGAAATAACTGAAGGCATAGATGGTTCTTGTTTGAACATAGTAGCCTTACATGGTAAGTAGTGCAGCAGATGAAAAGGAGGTCAGAGAGAATTTGAAATTTATGAAGTCAGCACGAGTATGCAATTTTAGCCAGGCGCACAGGAACACAGGATGCAAATTCTAGAGAACCAATGCTGGTTCACTGTAATACATCTCCTAGAATCTCTCGTATGTCATGTAGGTTTGTCTTAACTAGACTGTAAGTTCTTGGAGCAGGGATTGCCTTTCTTATATTTGTCTATACAGTGCTGCATATTAATGGTACCAATTTAGAAATGATCAGCAGTAATAGTTGCAGTTGTAGGGTTTGGTACAACTTTCAGTGCAGAGAAAAAAGAAGGGCAAGAGATTTTAAAGCAAAGGAGAAAATAGGAGATCTTTTTAGAAGCCTTTAGTGGCTTTTCACATATGGAGTGCAATTCAGTAAAGGGTGGCTAGAATAGTGTGCTTTTTTATACAAGTTAATTGTACCTATGCTATAAAGTCACATCCATGTGAATTTGACTTCATAAAACAACAGCATAAGTGGACACTAGCCAGAGGTGAGGTCTTTTGGAGAGAGAGAGATCGTTTTGGATTTGTTAGGAACTGGGGAACATTCTGGGGAAAGGAGGGGCTCTTCCAAAGGGATGGGCTTCACCTTAACCGGGATGGAACCAGGCTGCTGGCATTAACCTTTAAAAAGGAGATAGAGCAGCTATTAAACTAGATATTAGGGGAAAGCCGACAGTCGCCCAAGAGCAGATGGTTCGGAAGAATGTATCTTTGAAGGATACTACCAAAAGCAGAGAGGTTCCACAAAAGAGTAAAGTAGCCCAAATGCCCTCAAGTATGGAGCAGACTGAGCTTAAAGTTCCCAAATTACCCATGTCTAACAATAGCCAAATTAATATGAATAAAATACATTCTCTAAAATGCTTGTATGCAAATACTAGAAGTCTAAAAAATAAGATGGGAGAGTTAGAATATATAGCACTAAATGAAAGGTTACATATGATTGGAATATCAGAGACATGGTGGAAGGAGGACAACCTGTGGGACACTGTGATATCTGGGTACAAACTATATCATAATGATAGAGCTGAACAAATTGGTGGAGGGGTTGCTCTCTATGTTAGAGAGGGCATTGAGTCAGAAAGGATTAAATTTTGAAGGAAACAAAATCTGCTGTAGAATCTATATGGATTGAAATTCCATGTAAAAGGGGGAAGGCAATGGCAGTGGGGGTGTACTATCGAGCGCCTTGCCAGAATGACCAAATGGATGATGAAATGCTCAAAGAAATCAAGGAAGATAATAAAAGTTACAGTGCAGTAATAATAATGGGTGATTTCAACTACCCCGGTATCGACTGGGTCAGTGTCACGTCAGGACATGCTAGGGAGATAAAGTTCCTAGATGAAATAAATGACTGCTTCTTGGAGCAGCTGGTTCATGAACCGACCAGAGGGGAAGCCATATTAGACCTAGTCCTTAGTGGAACACCAGATCTAATGCAAGAGATAAGGTTGTTGGGGCCACTTGGCAATAGTGATCATAGCATGATCGCCTTTGATTTAATTAGTGGAGGAGGGATAGTAAGGAAATCCACAGTACTACCTTTTAACTTTTGAAAGGGAGACAATGATAAAATGAGGAAAACAGTTAAGAAAAAACTAAAAGGAGCAGTTGCAAAGGTTAAAGACGTACATCAGGCTTGGCTGTTGTAGAAAAATACTATCTTGGAAGCCCAGACCAGCTGTATTCCATGCTTTAAGAAAAGTGGAAGGAAGTCCAAAAAACTGCCAGCATGGTTTAAAGGTGAGGTCACAGAGGCTGTTGTTGCCAAAAAAGTATCTTTCAGGAAATGGAAAAAAGAGCCAAACGACGAAACCTGGAAACAGCACAAGCACTGGCAAGTCAAATGCAAGGCATTGATAAGGCAGGCAAAGGGAGAATTTGAGAAGAAGCTTGCTGCGGAAGCAAAAATGTGAAGTAAAGACCTTTTCAAGTACATTCGTAGCAAAAAACCTGTGAGAGAGTCAGTTGGTCCATTAGATGATGAAGGGGTTAAAGGGGTTAAAGGAGCACTAAGAGGCGACAAGGCGATAGCGGAGAGATTGAATGAATTCTTTGCTTCAGTCTTTACTGAGGAAGATGTAGGGATGTTACCCATGACTGAAGTGGTATTTAAAGGTGCGGAAGAATTGAAGGAAATATCGATACATCGGGAAGATGTATTACAACTATTAGATAAACTGAAGAGTAGCAAATCACCTGGGCCGGATGGTATACATCCAAGGATGATGAAAGAACTGAAATATGAGATTGCAGACCTGCTATTAGTAATCTGTGAACTATCATTAAAATCATCTCTAATACCTGAAGATGGGAGGATCGCCAATGTAACACCAATTTTTAAAAAGGGTTCCAGGGGTGATCCGGGAAACTACAGACCGGTGAGCCTGACATCAGTACCGGGAAAAATGGTAGAAACCATCATAAAGAACAAAATTACTCAGCATGTAGATAGTCATGGCCTAATGGGAGACAGCCAACATGGCCTTAAACAAGGAAGATCTTGTCTTACTAATCTGTTATGTTTTTTTGAAGGAATGAAAAATCAGGTGGACAAAGGTGAGTCGGTTGATATTGTATATCTGGACTTTCAGAAAGCCTTTGACAAGGTCCCTCATCAGAGACTTTTGGCAAAACTAAAGAGTCATGGGATAGGAGGCAGTGTACTATTGTGGATCAGGAACTGGTTAAAAGATAGAAAGCAGAGGGTAGGGCTAAATGGCCAATTTTCCCAATGGAGAAAGGTGAATAGTGGTGTACCCCAGGGATCTGTGCTGGGTCCGCTGCTTTTTGATATAATCATAAATGACCTGGAAAGTGGAATAACGAGTGAGGTTATCAAATTTGCAATGACACAAAACTATTTAAAGTTGTTAAAACCCAAGAGGATTGTGGAAAATTGCAAGAGGATCTTGATAAATTGGAAGACTGGGCATCAAAATGGCAGATGAAATTTAATGTGGACAAGTGCAAGGTTATGCTCCTAGGGAAGAACAACCCAAACTATGGTTACACGATGCAAGGTTCCACATTAGGAACCACCACCCAGGAAAAAGATTTAGGCGTCATTGTGGATAACATGTTAAAACCTTCGGCCCAGTGTGCAGCAGCGGCCAAGAGAGCAAATAGAATGCTAGGTATCATAAGAAAAGGAATGGAAAATAAAACAAAAGATATTATAATGCCTCTATATCGTTCCATGGTGAGACCGCACCTTGAATATTGTGTGCTATTCTGGTCGCCCTATCTTAAAAAGGATATAGCAATTTTAGAAAAGGTTCAGAGAAGAGCCACCAAAATGGTAAAGGGGATGGAAGGATACTCCTATGAAGAAAGGCTAAAAAGGTTAAGGCTCTTTAACCTGGAAAAGAGATGGCTGAGGGGTGATATGATAGAAGTCTGTAAATTAATGAACGGTGTGGAACGGGTAAACCTAGATTGATTGTTTACCTTATCATAATATAGAAAGAATAGGGGGTATGTTTACTAAAGTGCGTTAGTGCAATTCGCGTTAGGAGCCGCGGTAGAGACAGAAACCCCAAATTAGGACATGGGCGGTACATCGTTACCACTAATGCGCATTCCAAAAACTATCGAGCGTTACAGGGCGCCGTGGCACGTTACCACGCGTTAATCGTAAGAAGGCGTACAGACACAAATCACTGAAACAGAGCTGTAGCACAATGGTTACTGCACTGACCGCTGTTACAGGCAGCATGGGTCCCCAGTGTGCCTAATGCAGAAGGCTGGCCCAGGCATCACCCTGTACATTACATAGGGAATGAGGAGGCATGTTTTTCTTTATGTTCAGTACTGTTGTCAGAAACACACCCTCACAGTGTGCGTAGCCACGTGCGTTGGTGCGTGCGTGGCTGCGTGCATGGCTACGTGCGTTGGTACGGAAGTAGCCACGTACGTAGCCACATGCGTTGGTGCGTGCGTACAATCGTGCGTGGGTACGTGTGTTTTTACCAGCGTGGGCACTTTATATTACAGACTCTTTAGGGTGTCTTGCACCTATGAATTATGCTAACAGATGTGTGATGGCCTATGGTTTATCAGAGCCTGTGAGCAGGTGCTGGATTTTCACAGGGTTGGATTGTGCCAGTCACACCCATGATGCACTGCACATGCAAATCAGCTGTCCACAGATACACACCATGGGGAATGCACCCCCACAGCACCTCGGCCTGGTAAGAGGAAGTGACCATGTGCACCCCCATAGCACCTCGGCCTGGTAGGGGGTACTGTCCGTGTGTTGTACTGGCATAGAGTAGCTACACACCATCACATTGTGCGGGTACTGTGCTCACCCTGAGGGTGCAGTGAGGTGCCCAGCACCAGGTCCAACAGCACCGTCCATGGCTGAAGAGGCCATGGCAGAGGTCCAAAGCAGTGTTAATGTGTGAGATAGGTAGTTTCTGCAGAAACACCTTGGATATCTCTGTCTGTTTCAGTCAGGTGTAGTCCCCATGGACCCCCTAGGTAGGCCATGTACCACCACCACCCCCCCCCTCCCCCTCCCCCAGGGTGGCAAACAGGGTCTCCTATCAATAGATCCACATTCTACCTCCCTGCAAAGGTGGCAATAGAGAGGAATATCAACCCCGGTCCTGCTGAGGAACAGACACCCCACAGGGCAGTCAATGCAGCTCTGTACACATCCATAACACAATAGCAGACAGACATTAGGCCTGGATATGGTAAGCTGCACCCCATCACTATCTGATATTCTCCTGCTGCAAGCCATCAGCCACTGCATCCTGCAAGCCACTCCATCAAGACACATACCAGCTGCAAACAGTCTGCTAGTTAGTCAATAGTGCATGCACCCAGAACTGGAATGTCAGCATACACAGCAAGCAGATAAATCAGTGACTGGGCCCCAAAAGGAAACCCATATCTATCACATGAGAGAAATGCCATATAGCACTATGGGGATGCCTAGCCATGCTGTGGTCACTGCACAGTCAGGGTGAGATTGATCTCCCAGCAGGACATACAGGACATACACCCTGTCTGTGTAGGTGGTGGCCGGGCACCAATATGCCGCAGTCAGTGCCCTATGCGCTGTGCAGATGCAGCCTGCCCAGGCCACCCTGTCTGGGCTATACCCATGGTACCTTGCTCCTCATTATGCACATTGGCAGGCCAATACTGGCAACAGTGCTGGCAGTGTGGGCAGTGGAAGGTGTTTGCAGCCACCACACACTGTAGAGACAGACACACACTCCGACACCTATGCCAGCATTGTGCTACTGTAGAGGGGTTCAGCAGCCCTGCCCACCACACCAGTCCTTGGCACGGTACAGGCATGGATATAGTCCGCAATACTGTTGGGCGTCACTCCCCAGGGTGGTAAACACTGTCAGAGATCTGACCTGTAGCACACACCGCTGACATCAGAAAGATTGTTATGATGGAGCTCAATGAGCAAACTGTGCTTAACGTAGGACTTGCTATCTGCCAGTACTCATAGGAAACATTTGATAGGTGTGCACCGTATACCCAGGTGTAGGGTGGCATTGCTAGGGTATGCATGTGGTAGCATTGGGAGATGCACGCAGGGCCCAATGTCCTGCCTCTCCAGGAGGCATGAGCCAATGGGGCCTGTGGGTGTGGGTGGTGTGTCTGGCCCTGTTGGCTGCTGCTTTACGGCAGCGGTTCCCAACTCCTGTCCTGGTGTGCCAAACACTGTTTGGGTTTTCATGCTGTCTCTGTGTAATACGCATGAGCTACATCTGCATACCATGGGGGTGGTGCATAGATATGCAGCACAGGCATCTTTATTCGCAGCAGCATGGAACCTGAATGGTGTGTGGCCCTCCAGGACTGCATTTGGGAGACTCTGCTCTAGGTAATGCACCTGTTTATGGTGTCTGTGCTCGGTGGGGTAAAATATAGGCGTATTAACCATGCGTATGTTCTCAGCAATAAAGGTTTGTCATTACAATCATGGTACAGTTATGGGAAAAATATGTGGAATGGATTGGATGTAGCCCCAGCTGGGCTTTGAACCTGTGACCTTCTGGTCCTACAGGTACTGGCTGTGTCCGCTGCACCACACTGTGGCCACAGAGACAGTGCAGTCCCTGGAGATAGGACACCTGGCCGAAAGAGTCAGAAACCCTGCTCTGCACATTTGTACTGTGGGCTCATTCACCTTGTATGGAGACATAAGTGCACATAAACCCCGAATATGACCTCGGAATAAGGGGACAGAAAGATACCCAAGCTGGCCAATA
Organism: Ichthyophis bannanicus; assembly: GCA_033557465.1. Classification (NCBI taxonomy): domain Eukaryota; kingdom Metazoa; phylum Chordata; class Amphibia; order Gymnophiona; family Ichthyophiidae; genus Ichthyophis; species Ichthyophis bannanicus. Next base: position 138,218,276 of record CM066031.1, on the reverse strand, counting down.
GTGATATTAATGGGCAACCATAGAAAACACTCCCAGGAACGCTCATAATTAAAATTAGGGAATGATCTTTGGAAGGGTCTACGCTCCGTGGACCTTTCCAAAACTCATTTCTTTTTTTTGGAGCTTTCCTGTGAGTGTTTTGTATGGTTGCCCATTAATATCACTGTTGACCAGCTGGATTATAGTTTTTTAGGATGTTGTTGTGGTCTTTTTCCATTTCTATTTGCTATTTTGTTCAGTGCACATGTATCACACTGCTCACGTTTGTAGGTTTCCCCGGTTTTGCTGTACATTGCTGACGGAAATGGTTTCTCTTCCCTTTAATATGCCTTTAACGACAGGTTTTCATTCACGTTGGAATTGAGCTCTGCAATTCAGCGCGTTAGTGTGAGGGGAGCCTCTCCCCGCCCACTCTCTGCCCATTGACCCCACTCTCCACCTTCTGCGCTATTTTAACGCGCCGCGGGGCTTTACGATCGTTAACTACGGTTAACGCGCGTAGTATGACGTTAACGGTCGTTGGCGCGTGATTACGCACGTTATACTGCACTTACGATCGTTAATGTCGTACAACGCGCGTTATTCATGTTTACCGCACTTTAGTAAACATACCCCTAGGGGACATGCAATGAAGCTACAGGGTAAACTATTTAAGACTAATAAAAGAAAATATTTTTTCACTCAACATGTAATCAAACTCTGGAAGTTGTTACCGGAGGATGTAGTAAAGGCTGTTAGTGTAGCTGGGTTTAAAAAAGGTTTGGACAAGTTCCTGGAGGAAAGGTCCATAAACCATTATTAAGAAGGGACCCAGGATATCAATGCTTGAACCAATACAAGCATTGTGGAACCTGTGTCTCTTGGGGAAACTGCTAGGTACGTATGACCTAGATTGGCCACTGTTGGAAACAGGATACTGGGCTTGATGGACCTTGGTCTGACCCAGTATGGCATATCTTATGTTCTTATGTTCTTATCCTGCTGTTTGTGTCCCTGCCTTCTTGCCATTGTTCTGGTTTTGCAGGAGGAGGGGCGCCCACTGATTCCAACTGTGGGTGCTTTCTGGACATTATAAAAGAACTTGCAGTCTTTCAGCTGTTGGAGATGAGGTACCTTGGAGAGAGAGAGATCCTGCTGTTTGTGTCCCTGCCTGCTTGCCGTTGTTCTAGTTTTGCAGAGGGAGGGGCACACACTGATTCCAACTGTAGGTGCTTCCTGGACACTATAAAATAACTTGCAGCTTTTCATGGCCATGGATACGGCCTGCGGTTGTGAGCCCGAAGGGGCATGACCCCTTTGGTGCCCCTTCAGTGCCAATTCGGGGCAGGAGGGGCACTGTTCTGCCATTGGAGATGCCCCATGGATCAGAGAAATGGAAGAACAAGCAGAAATAAAGCCATCAGTACCTATGGCTGCAGTGTCTACACCAAAGGCCCTGAGTGGGTTGATGGATAGACATGCTCAGTTTATGCCTGTGTTGTCTAGGGGTTCGGAAGACTCACTCACTTCAGACCCACATGGGATCTCCATGAGTCCTAAAGTTAGAACTCCGCCACCAAATCCAGGGGGAAAACTGGTTGCATTTTTCTCCCTCTTTAGGCGTCGGGGAGGCTATGAATAAAGTCTCTGACCATGGCCTGTTGCAGGTTCCTGCTGAGGCTTCTACATTTCAAGTAAAGTCTGTTCAAAGGCCTGTGTTCCCCTCTGTCTCTTTGGGGGACCTGACAAGGGAGGTGACACTGCTAGATATCTGACATCAGGTGTCTAAGACCAATGTGTTTTTACAGGGTTTTATGGATCAGAGAGTGTCTTTTTCTGAACAAGTCGTTGAGAAGTTTTGATTGGTGGATGCATCTTTGATTCCTGTTGCTCAGTGCCTCGACAAGCTGGAGGGTCAGGTGGGCTCTCTTCAGCTGCTGGGGCTTCAGGGCTTAAGGATAGTTGTATGCTTTATAGACAGACTGAATTATTACAAAACAACTTGAGTTTAAGATTGTTAAATTTTCCTCAATATCATTTGTTATTTGCAACTATATTATTTCAGAAATATTATAAGGAAATATTGTTGATCCCAGAGCCAGAGAAAATAGTGATCTTGAGGCTTTTCTATGTCTCAATCCACTCTGGGAGTTTCCGGGGATGGTGATGAACGTTTGGAAGTCCCGGTTGATTCTACTGACTTAACTGATTTCCTTGAAGCATCTAATGATTTGATTTCTATTTATTTTATTTATTTATTTACATTCTCTTATATACCATGCTATTCTGCATCAGTGTGGTTAACATTGAACAAACTGAAATTACATTGAACAGGGCATTATAACTTGGAGATAACTATTTTACAGGGAACATGGGCTATGGAGGGTTAAGTGGCTTGCCCAAGACCACAAGGAGCACCTGTGGGACTAGAAACCCCAGTCCTTCCGGCCCAAAGTTGCTGTCCTCTAGTGGGATTTGAATCCCCGACCTTCCGGCCTGAAGTACCTTGCCCCAACCACTAGGCCACTCCACTTCTATGTGCTCTGCTTTAATTGTTTATTTTGGCACATAAATGGATAAAATATCCATTTTGCAGTTATATTTTCATAAGAAGGATTTTCCTTTCTGTGGCCAAAAGATTATGATATTTCCTGATGTCTCTTGCCAGACGCAGCTGTGGAGGAGGTCCTTCCTGCAGCTGAAGCCTCGTGTTTTGACTGCAGGTGGGACCTTCTTCTTGCACTTCCCGTGCAAATGTTTTATTTCCATTGATAATGTGAGATATGTGTATACAGACCCGTTGCAGCGTGCTAGTTTTTTGGGTAGTAGATGCCCAGTAATTGGATCCCCTTTTTTCTTTCTTTTTACATTGTTCATATGGTATATCTATGTATCGGATATCTATGCTGTATGCAATATTTTGTTTGGTTTTTAGTCCAAGGTGCCTTATTTCCCATAATGTGGGCTATATTTTGTGAAACAATATTTCTTTGTGTGTCCATTTATAATGTTTTTGATGTATATATTTTTCAATGATTCTGGGTATATGAGATGTACATTTAATACTGAATTCCTGCAAAATAAAAAAAATAAAGTGGGTATTAGCATGTTTAAATAAAACTTCCATCATCTTTAGAATTGGTGTAAATGGCTGTGCCTATCTTATTGCATTTCACCATATTCTATAAAATGCATATGTAAATATTTACTCTACCCAAGCCTCATTCATATGCATTACCACCCTAAAAGTACACACAATTGGCCTAATGTGCAAACTTTCAGAATGGCGACCTTATGCATTTAAAAAGAGAGCTGGGCATGAGTCACCAGAGGCTGCAGAATCGATACCCAATCTCCAACTCCATTATCCCTCAAATTGAAGAACAAGTATGCAGCCTGGGAAATGGAAGAGGCAGAAATATATACAAAACACAAACCCTTATTGTTTCCATAAAAGTAATAGAATACCTGAAAAACAGAATGCAGAAAACTAAATTTAATCATTGCTATTAACAAACATCCACCACAAAATAAATAACCAAAATAGCCTCATATACCAAAGAAAAATAAAGAAGGGATTTTTAAAGAGCAAGAGAACAAGAAAAGGACACTTGTTAATAAAATTTAATAAAATTAAAAATTGCTAAAGGACTTAAAATATTTGTGGTAACCTTGGAGCAGAGTACTTTGAGCTCCCTTGGATATATATACATATTTTCTCTTTTGAATATGGAGCTATTTTTGTTTTATATTTTGTAGTGGATTTTTGTTAATAGCAATGATTAAATTTAGTTTTCAGTATGTTTGTTTTACTGGAGCCAGAAATATCCCAAGAACAGGAAAACCATAGCTCAAGCACCCCAAGGTTGCAGAATTAGTGACCACAAGGAAGTGAAGGGTAGTGGTGGTTCATGACTCTCTTCTCAGGGGTACTGAAGCATCCATCTGCTGATCAGACTTGATGTCCTGGGAGGTGCGCTGTCTGCCAGGTGCCAAAATCCAATATATTACGGATATTTTGCTGAGACTCATCAAGCCTACTGACTATTATTCAATGCTGTTCATCCATGTCGGCACAAATGATACTGCTAGGTATCCCTACGAGCATATAAAGAGTGACTTCATAGCTCTGGGAAAGAGGGCGAAGCAGATAGGTACTCAAGTGATGTTCTCCTCAATCCTCCCTGTTGAGAGTAAAGCTGGAGATCAATGTATGGCTGTATGGATGGTGTTGAGAATGTTTTGGTTTTCCTGGACCAGGGGACGATCTTCCAAGGGCTGCTAAGCAGAGCTGGTGTCCACCTAGCTAAGAAGGGTCAAAGTGTTTTCCATAGCAGACTGGCTAACCTTCTAAAGAGGGCTTTAAACTAGATTTGTTGAGGACTGGTGAAGAAAGCCCCCAGGTAAGTGAAAGCCATCAGGTAAGTAAAACATTAAATACCTATGTAAACATCAGTAAAAAGGGCAACATCTGGAAAGCAGTGTGTATTAATGCCTGTAGTAAGATTACGGATGTTGAAGCTTTAATAGAAGAGGCTGACTTAGATTTAGTGGCATTTATGGAGTCATGGTTCACAGAGAATCATGACTGGGATATAATTATACCAGGCTATAAATTATTCAGGAAGGACAGGCTAGGAAGGAAGGGAGGAAGAGTGGCAGTATATGTAAAGATAATATTAAAGCTACAAAATTGCAGAGCATATGAGAGAATGGGGAAGGCAATGTGGGTTAAACTGGAAAGAGGGAATAGAGCATCTATTTGCACTGGTGTTATATACAAACTTCCTTCACAGGCAGAAGAAGTGGACAGAGGTTTAATTGAAGACATTCAAAGTATCCCTATGAAAGGAGAGGTATTGCTGATAGGTGATTTCAATATGCCAGATATTGAGTGGGATATTCCAGCTGTGCTGTCATCTACTGTAGAAGTAGAGAGATCCTGGATTCTTTACAGGGAAAACTGCTCCGTCAACTGGTAACAGAACCCATATGTGAGGGGGCCATACTGGACATGGTGCTAACAAATGGGAAGACTGTTTCTGATGTTATAGTGGGTAATCATCTCACATCCAGTGATCATTTGATAGTGTGTTTCAGTATTAGTACTAGGGATGATAAAGTCCAGTCCACGTGAAAGTCCTAGATTTTAGGAAAGCTAACTTTGCCAGGATGGAACAATACCTCAAGCAGTCATTAAAGGGATGAGAACATATGAAAGATGTAGAAAAGAGGTGGGCGACACTAAAAGGGGATATTTTAAGGGCAACAAACCTTTTTCTAGGGAAGTAAGCAAATGTAAAAGGAAAATGAGGCCATTATGGTTCTCAAAAAAAAGTAGCTGAAAAGGTTAAGAAAAGAAGGTAGCCTTCATAAAATACAAGAGATCACAGGAAGACACATCCCCACATCGGCACCCGATTCAGCATCAGGGGTGGAAGCGGGAGCACTAAGTCCCTCCCGTTTCCCCCGCCAAGGCCAATCGGGCCACAGCTCTGGACAAAAAAGGATTTAAATCAGCATGCCTTCAGGCGTGCCCGTGCCTGAGGGCCTTGCCAGAGGGCCCTTTTGCATGGCCCTAAGGCGAGGACCACTTACTAGGCAGAAGAGGAAGAAAATCTAAACCCTAAATAAACAAAAAAGAAAGAAAACTGGACGCCAACGTTTGCAAAATCATGACAGAGCCACACAGCACACTAGAGTCAACCAGCCAAGCTCTACTACAACATCTAAGATTCAAGGTAACCTCTGAACTACCAGCAACACTGCCACAATGAACAATTTGTTAGCTGTCATCCTTTGTTTCACCTTTTTACTCTTGATTATAATCTCCACTACTACCACATTTTCACTCCCCATCATCCTCACATACCCACTACAAATAACCTCTCCTCACTTCTTCAGACACAAGCCCAGACCCACGCAAGACTTCATTCAAATCAGCCTCAAAACATTCTTGACCAAGTCTCCTTCACCTAATCCTGTAGGACAAAACTGCGAAGTCAAATGTACCCTCTTAAATGCATGATCTGCAAGAAACAAAATAAAACTATTATCTGATATGCTCCATGACTGCCAAATCAACATCCTAAACATAACTGAAACAAGGTTCACTGAAACAGACGCAGTTCTACTAAATCAACTTGCACTACAAGACTACCATCTATTCAGCTCTCCAAGGACAAACCAATGAGGTGGTGGTGTCCGCATCCTAGTTAGAAAGTGCCTAAACTTCCACACCCTCTCAAGAACCTCTGCCAATGGTCTAGAGACTTTAACAATTACAAACAACAAAATCACCATACTCCTTGCTTACAGATCCCCAAACGCTGATGCTGACAACTTGGAGACTATCCAAGAAACCATCTGTAACAACAACTCAAACAATAAATGCCTCATGATACTAGGTGACCTCAACCTGTCCTCAGCACCGCCAAGCAAAGCCAACACTTTCCTGGAATTTTTTGGAAATTTGTATTCTGTCCGTTAAAATAAGTAGATATTGGCAAGGTGATATTTGGGATTGTTTTGGGTGAGCCTTCTTTTGGAGATATATTAGTGGCTTTCCTGGTGGGTTTAGTATATTTATTTATTAACACTTTCCTGGAGGCAATGGAATCTCTAGACTATAAAGAAACTGTCAACCAAGCAACTCACATCAAAGGCAATACCCTTACCATGCAACATACTCAAACAACACCAGATCCTACCACGTACCACCACAGATGTCCCTTGGTCTGACCATAAAGTTACATCTATAAGCATACTTCCAGAAATAAAAGAACACAAGCAACACACCCCAGAACACTATACATGCAGGTTCCACAACTGGGAAAAATAAAAATTCCTAGCAAGCACACTCCCAAAGCTGCAAAATAGCCCAGATAACATAGACACCCTAATATACAACTAGAATAAAGCCATAAATGAGATTGCAATGATGCCACTCACATGCAACCAACACTCCAGAGAAAACAAAGCAAACTGGTACACACCCCTACTAAAAGACTTGAAGAGAAGTCTACAGATCACCGAAAGAAAATGGAGGAGCAAGAAATCAGATGACACCCTTGACATCTACAAACACAAGTTACAATCATACCAAGCTGCCACCACACAAACAAAAAAGGACTATTACACCAAGATACTCCAAAGTTCCTTAAATTGCCTCTTGGAACTTGTTGATATTGTTAAAATGCTATGCAAAGATCCTGCATACCAATCAGAAAAAAAACAACCTCACGCCATAAGCAATGGCTGACTATTTCCAAACCCTAACCTCAACCCACCCCAACAGAAAAAGCTAGCAAATTAAACCACACATCAAAGCACATAGACCTCATTCCTGATTATTACAGTGGAATATCTAGATAAGGTCATCACAAACATCAACAAAACTACCTCCCTGCTCAACTCCTGCCCAGTTAGCTGGATCAAGGCAGCCAGACAGGAGCTCATTCCAACAATTCTAAGAATCATCCAGCCATCACTAATCAGGGATACGTACAACCTGAACTCAAGTCAGCCTCTATCCACCCTGTCAGGAAAAGGATAACTAACAGCATTAATCAGCCATCTTCTTATAGACCTATAGCCAGCCTCCCATTCATGTCCAGGGTCTTGGAAAAAAAATTGTATACAGACAATTCCAAGACTACATAAATACGAATCACCCATCAGATCACCAACACTGAGTAGAGTCACTCATGACTAGCCTACTTGACAGCCTAATTAAAGGCACCGATAAACCATGGCTTCATTCTCATTTTTCTGGACATTAAAGCAGCATTTGACTCCATCCCACATGACCTCATAATCCAACGACTACAATCCATTGGTTTATCAGATGCCCCCCTCTCCTGGACTACAAACTGCAAATCAGAATAGACTAGACAAACTCAACCCCATACACTCAAATCCATGGAGTCCCACAAGGCTTGACCGTCTCAGCCTTATTGTTCAACCTCTTACTGCAACCATTATGCACCATAATAAAGTCCTGCAACATCATAAGAACATAAGAACATAAGATATGCCATACTGGGTCAGACCAAGGTCCATCAAACCCAGTATTCTGTTTCCAACAGTGGCCAATCTAGGTCATATGTACCTAGCAGTTTCCCCAAGGGACATAGGTTCCACAATGCTTGTATTGGTTCAAGCATTGATATCCTGGGTCCCTTCTTAATAATGGTTTATGGACCTTTCCTCCAGGAACTTGTCCAAACCTTTTTTAAACCCAGCTACACTAACAGCCTTACTACATCCTCCGGTAACAAATTCCAGAGTTTGATTACATGTTGAGTGAAAAAATATTTTCTTTTATTAGTTTTAAATAGTTTACCCTGTAGCTTCATTGCATGTCCCCTAGTCTTTCTATATTCTGATAAGGTAAACAATCGATCTATGTTTACCCGTTCCACTCCGTTCATTAATTTATAGACTTCAATCATATCTCCCCTCAGCCGTCTCTTTTCCAGGTTAAAGAGCCCTAACCTTTTTAGCCTTTCTTCATAGGAGTATCCTTCCATCCCCTTTACCATTTTGGTGGCTCTTCTCTGAACCTTTTCTAAAATCGCTATATCCTTTTTAAGATACGGCGACCAGAATTGCACACAATATTCAAGGTGCGGTCTCACCATGGAACGATATAGAGGCATTATAATATCTTTTGTTTTATTTTTCATTCCTTTCCTTATCATACCGAGCATTCTATTTGCTCTCTTGGCCGTTGCTGCACACTGGGCCGAGGGTTTTAACATGGTATCCACAATGACGCCTAAATCTTTTTCCTGGGTGGTAGTTCATAATGTGGAACCTTGCATCGTGTAACCATAGTTTGGGTTGTTCTTCCCTAGGTGCATAACCTTGCACTTGTCCACATTAAATTTCATCTGCCATTTTGATGCCCAGTCTTCCAATTTATCAAGATTCTCTTGCAATTTTCCACAATCCTCTTGGGTTTTAACAACCTTAACTAGTTTTGTGTCATCTGCAAATTTGATAACCTCACTCGTTATTCCACTTTCCAGGTCATTTATGAATATGTCAAAAAGCAGCAGACCCAGCACAGATCCCTGGGGTACACCACTATTCACCTTTCTCCATTGGGAAAATTGGCCATTTAGCCCTACCCTCTGCTTTCTATCTTTTAACCAGTTCCTGATCCACAATAGTACACTGCCTCCTATCCCATGACTCTAGTTTTGCCAAAAGTCTCTCATGAGGGACCTTGTCAAAGACTTTCTGAAAGTCCAGATACACTATATCAATCGACTCACCTTTGTCCACCTGATTATTCACTCCTTCAAAATAACATAACAGATTAGTAAGACAAGATTTTCCTTGTTAAAAAGCCATGTTGGCTGTCTCCCATTAGGCCATGACTATCTACATGCTGAGTAATTTTATTCTTTATGATGGTTTCTACCATTTTTCCCGGTACTGACGTCAGGCTCACCGGTCTTTGTTTCCCGGATCACCCCTGGAACCCTTTTTAAAAATTGGTGTTACATTGGCGATCCTCCAATCTTCAGGTATTAGAGATGATTTTAATGATAGTTCACAGATTACTAATAGCAGGTCTGCAATCTCATATTTCAGTTCTTTCAACACCCTTGGATGTATACCATCTGACCCTGGTGATTTGCTGCTCTTCAGTTTATCTAATAGTTGTAATACATCTTCCCGATGTATCGATATTTCCTTCAATTCTTCCGCACCTTTAAATACCACTTCAGTCATGGGTAACATCCCTACATCTTCCTCAGTAAAGACCGAAGCAAAGAATTCATTCAGTCTCTCCGCTATTGCCTTGTCACCTCTTAGTGCTCCTTTAACCCCTTTATCATCTAATGGACCAACTGACTCTCTCACAGGTTTTTTGCTACGAATGTACTTGAAAAGGTTTTTACTTCATGTTTTTGCTTCCGCAGCAAGCTTCTTCTCAAATTCTCTCTTTGCCTGCCTTATCAATGCCTTGCATTTGACTTGCCAGTGCTTGTGCTGTTTCCAGGTTTCGTCGTTTGGCTCTGTTTTCCATTTCCTGAAAGATGCTTTTTTGGCAACAACAGCCTCTCTGACCTCACCTTTAAACCGTGCTGGCAGTTTTTTGGACTTCCTTCCAGTTTTCTTAAAGCATGGAATACAGCTGGTCTGGGCTTCCAAGATAGTATTTTTCAACAACAGCCAAGCCTGATGTACTTCTTTAACCTTTGCAACTGCTCCTTTTAGTTTTTTCTTAACTGTTTTCCTCATTTTATCATAGTCTCCCTTTCGAAAGTTAAAAGGTAGTACTGTGGATTTCCTTACTATCCCTGCTCCACTAATTAAAACAAAGGTGATCATGCTATGATCACTATTGCCAAGTGGCCCCAGCAACCTTATCTCTTGCACTAGATCTGGTGTTCCACTAAGGACTAGGTCTAATATGGCTTCCCCTCTGGTCGGTTCATGAACCAGCTGCTCCAAGAAGCAGTCATTTATTTCATCTAGGAACTTTATCTCCCTAGCATGTCCTGACGTGACACTGACCCAGTCGATAACGGGGTAGTTGAAATCACCCATTATTATTACTGCGCTGTAACTTTTGTTACCTTCCTTGATTTCTTTGAACATTTCATCATCCATTTGGTCATTCTGGCCAGGCGGTCAATAGTACACCCCCACTGCCATCGCCTTCCCCCTTTTACATGGCATTTCAATCCATATGGATTCTACAGCAGATTTTGTTTCCTGCAAAACTTTAATCCTTTCTGACTCAATGCCCTCTCTAACATAGAGAGCAACCCCTCCACCAATTTGATCAGCTCTATCATTACGATATAGTTTGTACCCAGGTATCACAGTGTCCCACTGGTTGTCCTCCTTCCACCATGTTTCTGATATTCCAATCATATCTAACCTTTCATTTAGTGCTATATATTCTAACTCTCCCATCTTATTTTTTAGACTTCTAGCATTTGCATACAAGCATTTTAGAGAATGTATTTTATTCATATTAATTTGGCTATTGTTAGACATGGGTAATTTGGGATCTTTAAGCTCTGTCTTCTCCATACTTGAGGGCATTTGGGCTAGTTTACTCTTTTGTGGAACCTCTCTGCTTTTGGTAGTATCCTTCAAAGATACATTCTTCCGAACCATCTGCTCTTGGGTGACTGTCGGCTTTCCCCTAATATCTAGTTTAAAAGCTGCTCTATCTCCTTTTTAAAGGTTAATGCCAGCAGCCTGGTTCCATCCCGGTTAAGGTGAAGCCCATCCCTTCGGAAAAGCCCCTCTTTTTCCCAGAATGTTCCCCAGTTCCTAACAAATCCAAACCCCTCATCTCTGCACCATTGTCTCATCCACGCATTGAGACTCTGGAGCTCTGTCTGCCTTTTGGGTCCTGCGCTTGGAACAAGAAGCATTTCGGAGAACGCTACCCTGGAAATTCTGGATTTCAACTTCCTACCTAAAAGCCTAAATTTAGCCTCCAGAACCTCCCTACCACATTTTCCTATGTCATTGGTACCGACATGTACCAAGACAGCAGACTCCTCCCCAGCACTATCTAAGACCTTATCTAAGTGGCGCATGAGGTCCGCTACCTTCGCACCAGGCAGGCATGTTACCAGGCAATCCTCACGTCCACCAGCCACCCAGCTATCTACATGCCAAATCATCGAATCACCAACTATAACGGCTGTCCTAACCCTTCCCTCACGGGCACATGGCCCTGGAGAAACTTCCTCGGTGTGAGAGGGTTTTACATCACCTGGTGGACAGGTCCTAGTTACAGGATCACTTCCTGCCACACCAGGGTGATGCTCTCCTGTCACGTGACCTCTCTCCTCCATGGCAACAGGGATGCTGCCAGACTGGAGGTGGGACTTCAGGACTATATCCCTGTAGGTCTCGTCTATGTACCTCTCTGTCTGTCTTATGCTTTCCAAGTCTGCTACTTTAGCCTCTAGAGAATGGACTCGTTCCCTGAGAGGAAAGAGCTCCTTGCACCTAGTGCACACGTAAGACCTCTCGCCAACTGGGAGAAAATCGTGCATGTGACACTCAATGCAAAAGACTGGAAAGCCCCCATCCCGCTGCTGGACTGCTGTCTGCATCTTAGTTTTAAGTTTGTGTTTAGATCTAAGTTCTTTACTTACTAAGGGGTTGCTATGGATATTTATACTAATAAAACTGTACCTAATACGTGTAATATACCTTGTTCACCTGAAGCTTAACTAATCTCAGGTCCTTAGTGTATGATTGATTTGGGTAATGAGCTTCACCTGATAGCACCTCCTGCCTCTCCAACATCTAAGCAGATGATGTAATCATTTATATACCTATCAACACAACAAGTCCCAGCACCACACCCATAACAAGCTGCTTCTCCACACTCTGCAAATGGCTCAAAAGTCAAAACATATAAACCTCAAGAAGACTACTAGTACTACTTCTACTACTACTACTACTACTATTTAGCATTTATATAGTGCTATGCATGCAGCGCTGTACAGAAATATAAGCAAAAAGACAGTCCCTGCTCGTCAGAGCTTACAATCTAGTCAAGACAATACAGAGCAATAGTTAATTCAGGATAAATCAAAGTATGGGGTAAAACAAAGTATGGCAATTACAATTCGGGCATAACAAGTATGGCATTTACAAAAACCAAGTATGGCATTTACAGTTTTAGACATGACAAAGGGCGGGAGTCAGGTTAGGACAAAGGGTAGAAGCCAGGATCTGAAAGTGACAGTGAAGAGGTGGGTTTTCAACCTGGACTTGAAGAGGGCCAGGGAGGGTGCCTGGTGTACAGACACAGGTAGGTTGTTCCAGGCATACGGTGCAGCAAGGTAAAAGGAGCGAAGTCGGGAGCTAGCAGTGTGAGTGGAGGGTCTAGATTGAAGTAATTTGTTAGAAGAGTGAAGTTCCCGAGAGAGGATGTAGAGAGAGATGAGAGATGAAAGGTAATTAGGGGCTATAGAGTGAATGCATTTATAGGTTGGGAGGAGAAGTTTGAATTGGATGCGGAATTGGATAGGGAGCCAGTGAAGTGACTTGAGAAGAGGAGTAATGTGGGCATGGCGAGGCTGGCTAAAGATTAATTGAGCAGCTTAATTTGTAATAGATTGAAGGGGAAAGAGATGGCTCACAGAGAGAACAGTAAGGAGAAAGTTGCAGTAGTCGAGGCGGGAGGAGTTTAAGGAGTGGACAAGGGTTTTAGTAGTGTGTTCAGAAAGGAAGGGGCGGATTTTGCTAATGTTGTAGAGAAAGAAGCGGCAGGTCTTAGCTACATGTTGGATATGTGTGGAGAAGGAGAGAGAGGAATCAAAGATAACTCGCAGGTTGCGGGCTGAGGAAACCGGAAGGATTGTAGAGCCATCCATGGAGAGTGAGAAGGGAGGGAGAGGAGGGGAGGAATTGGGGGGAAAGACAAGGAGTTCAGTCTTGTCCATGTTCAGTTTCAAGGGACGGTGAGACATCCAGGCAGCGATGTCAGAAAGGCAGGCAGAGATCTTGGTCTGGATTGCTGGGGAGATATTAGGTGTAGAGAGGTAGATTTGGGAGTCATCAGCATAGAGATGGTATTGAAAGCCATGGGAGGAGATAAGCATACCAAGGGAATGGGTATATAGAGAGAAAAGGAGCGGACCCAGGACGGATCCCTGGGGTACACCAACATGGAGCAGGGTGGGAGAGGAGGAGGAACCGCCAGAGCATACGCTAAAGGAACAATGGGAGAGGTAGGAGGAGAACCAGGAAAATACGGAGCCCTTGAAACCAAGTGAGGAGAGGGTGGCGAGGAGAAGATTGTGATCAACAGTGTCAAAGGCATCAGAGAGGTCAAGAAGGATAAGGACAAAGATTTAGCCAGGAACAAATCACTGAAGACTTTTGTAAGAGCCGTTTCAGTGGAGTGTAAGGGATGGAAGCCAGAATGTAGAGGGTCCAGGAGGGCCTGAGAGGTGAGGAAGTCAAGGCAGCGGTGGTGGACTGCTCATTCTAGTAGTTTAGATAGGAAGGGAAGGAGGGAGATGGGTTGGTAGTTAGAGGTACAGGTGGGATCGAGTGAGGGTTTCTTGAGGAGAGGTGTGACCATGGCGTGCTTTAAGTCTGCAGGGACAGTTGCAGTGGAGAGTGAAAGGTTGAGAATAAGAAAGATGGAAGGGACAATGGTGGGGGAGATGGGGTTTAGGAGATGGGTGGGGATAGGATCAGAGGAACAGGTGGTGGGTTTGGAGGAAGAAAGGAGTGTGGTTTCCTCATCAGAGATCATAGGGAAGGAGGAGAGGGTAGCAGAGGAAGTATGGATGGGGGGGGGAGAACTGGGGAGGAGGTGAGGTAGATGAGGAAGTAGGGAATTGGAGGGTAATCTTGTGTATTTTGTCATGGAAGTAATCAGCCAGGGTTTGGGCAGACAGGGAGGGCGGGACAAGGGGCAGTGGCACCTTGAGGAGAGAATTGAGGGTATTAAAGAGGCGGCGAGGATTGGAGGCAAGAGAGTTGATCATGTGGATGTAGTATTCTTGTTTGGCAAGTGCTATGGCTGACTGGAAGGAGCCAAGGATGAATTTGAAGTGTATAAGGTCTTCCGGGGAGCGGGATTTGATCCATGCATGTTCAGCAGAACGGGCACAGGTGCGCAAATAGTGGGTTGTGAATGAAAGCCAGGGCTGGGGTGCAGAATGTCTGACAGGACGTGGGGTAGGTGGGGCAAAGGTGTCCGGAGCCGAGGATAGTGCAGCATTATAGGAGGTTACTGCCTCGTCAATGGACTTGTAGGACATAATGGAGGGAAGAGAAGGAGAAATGGTGGAGGAGAGAGTCAAGGAATCAATATTATGAAGGTTTCTAAATAGGTCAGAGATGATAGAGCGAGATTGAGACAGTGGACGCTGAAGATTAAAGCTTAAAAGGTGATGGTCAGATGAGGGAAGGAATGAGTTGCGGAAGTTCGAGGGAGAGGAATTAGAGAAGAGTATCAGGTCAAGGCAGTGGCCATGCTGGTGGGTGGGGGCAGCGGAACAAAGTTGGAGGTCAAATGAGGAGGTGAGGGCGAGGAGCTTTAAAGCGTGGGGATCAGAGGGGTTATCGACGTGAATGTTGAAATCGCCAAGAATAAGAGAGGGGGAAGAGGGATCTAGAAAGACGGAAAGCCAGGAGTCGAAGACGGTAAGGAAGGTAGATATGGATTTGTTGGGTGGGCGATAGATAACAGCTACTCAGAGAGGAAGAGGAGTGGAGAAGCAAATTGAGTGGACTTCAAAAGAGAGAAAGGAGTGAGACTGAGGCAGCATGAGGGGTTGGAATTGGCAAGAGGGAGAAAGTAGAAGCCCAACACCACCACCATGGCCAGTGGAACGAGGCATATGGGAGAACTGGTAGCCCCTGTAACAGAGAGCAGCAGTAGATGCGGTATCATCTGGGAGGAGCCAGGTCTCATTTATTGCAAGAAGATGTAGAGCATTAGAGATAAAAAGATCATGGGTAAAAGCAAGTTTATTAAAACAAGAATGAGTTTATTAAAACAATACTGAGGTCATGTTCATCACCAGAGACACTACTTTCACAGCACTGACTGCCATACCTATTGATGGAACACATATTCAAGTAAAACAAAATATATGATACCTTGGAGTTACCCTGTATCAACACCTCACCTTCAAAACATGCATATGAAACATAACTCAGAGCATATAATTCAAGCTCAAAGCATTCAAGAATTTTAAACCACTCCTTTCAGCCCATGACTTCTGCTCTGTACTCCAAGCAACCATATTCCCTCACTTTGACTACTGTAATATCATTTTCCAGGGTATTCCATACTCAACCATCCACCCTTTCCAACTCACACTCAACACAGCTACACAAACCCTCTTTAATGCAAAGAGAACAGAACACATCACACCACTCCTCAAGCAACTGCATTGGCTCCCCATTGTTCAAATCCATACAATATTCAAAGTCCTCAATGACTCTGCATCACAACTCCCACAAACACGGCTCCAGATCATACCTGACAACAGAGGATTATGATCCACCTCAAGAAAATGCTACATACACCACCGATATTCACAAAAACCAATGCTACCACATCTAAGAGAGCTTTCTCTATATATACTCTACTTCTATGGAACTCTATCCCAGAAAAGCTAAGGACTACAACTGATACAGCTTCCTTCAGGAAAGCCCTGAAAACCCATATCGTCAGAGAATGCTACCTATCAACTTAACCCCTCAGAATTTCCCCTATCCCCCCTCACCCCAGCACTTCCAAAGACCCCTACATTCCCCTACCTCAAACCCCATATATTCATAAATGTACATAGTTACCTCCCAAACATATATAACAAAGTTCTTCCAAGTTGACTTCCCTGTTTTCTGTAAATGTTCTGTTACAATGTAAACCACTTTGACCAAAGGATAAAGCAGTATAAAAAAACCCTGTTAAATAAATAAATAAACATAAATATTCAGGAAAAGCTTAGGAAAGTAGTCAGGAAAGCACAGATACAAATGGAAGACAAAATAGTCAATGCAATAAAATGGGGGTACAATACATGTTTCTTTTTTTTCTTTAATATTTATAAATTTTTAAAACAAAAGGACACAAGTAAAACAAGCTTGTTAGAAAAGGAGATACCATCCAGCAATAAATCATTAACAACTTTTAAAGAAGAAGCTTAAACAATACTGGTTTACCTGTAGTCCACATAAAGGGAGGAAGTGAGAGAAGACACAACACTTGGTGGTTGAGGAAAACCACCAGGATTATTACAATTAATTAATGTAAGGAAAATGATAGCCATAGGGCAGAAGGGTACAACAATTTATAGCAAGGTTACTTCAACCAACAGCTTAAGGCATGACCGGGGGCAACCTAGAACTAATAAACGCAGATAAAACTTCAGGCTGGTAAAATATAAATTTCTGTGAATTGTACACAATAACACATTTACATGGAAAATACAAATGATATGTCCCCCCTTTCTGCAATAACCCATTCTTTAACAGAAGAAATTGCCTGAGCCTTTTCTGAGAGTCTCTGCTAATATCAGGAAACATTGACACTTTTACCCCATAAAACAAAGAAAAATGTTTCTTAAAGAATAATTTAAGCAGCCACTCCCTGTCTGAGACCAAAGCAAGGGAAACCAACAAAGCTTGACACTTTAACAGAGCTTTCAGTTGGGGAAGCTAACAAATCAGAAACATTTAATACATCAGTAACCACATCATCCCTAATAGATCCTGGATCCCTTTTTGTCTGAGGAAGGTAGAAGACCTTTGAGATTAGTGGCATTAAATCATGAGGCACTGCTAATACATCAACTAGAAACTTTTTAAAGAGTTCCAACGGTATAGTCCCTGGAATAATAGGAAAGTTCAGCAGTCTCAAATTAGCAACCCTAGCAGCATTTTCCAGACCCTCGATCTTCGCGCAGAGAAAATTATTATCTTTAACAAGAGCCATATTAGTATCCAAGACAGAACTCAGCTTTTGATATGTTTCTCCAGCCTGCTTTTTAAGTTGGTCCATATCGATACAGCAACTCTGTATTTTTTCTTCAATTTGACACACCCTCGCAGAAGTCCCAGCAACCTGAGTAGTAACTGCAACTGATAACAAAGCAAACTGCAACCCATATGTTATCCAAAGTTATTGTTTTGGGGTGAACAAGCTCAAAAGAAGGAATAGAGACCTCAGGAGCAGTTAACAAAGTACCTGTGGCATAACTCAGAGATTGCAAACTCAGCTGTTGGGACCTGACTGCTGCCAAATCTCCACCGACGACATTGCTCACTCTCCCCACATCCACTTCAACTGCTTCTCGCCACGCCTCAGCAGTGACACCGCCTTCCAATTCACTCGCTGGGGAAGAATACATTTTCCATATATGTTAGCGAGAGGAGAAAGTGCAAAAAAGATATTGTCAAACTGAAGGATGGAGGGAAAAAATATGTAGTAGCTGATGAGGATAAAGCAGAATTGCTTAACAAATATTTCTGTTCTGTGTTCGCAGACAAACAGCCGGTAGCAGGACCTCAGAAATCACTGACAAATAGGAACAGAAGTGAACTGAATCTTGAACAATTTTCAGAAGACTGTGTACATGAGGAGCTAGCTAAACTAAAAGTAGACAAAGCAATGGGGCCAGATGGGATACATACGAGAGTCCTGAAGAAACTTAGGGAAATTCTAGTGGATCCCTGTCTGACCTTTTCAATGCTTCTTTACAGTCTGTCATAGACCCAGAAGACTGGAGAAAGGCACATGTGGTCTCTTTACACAAAAGCAGAAAGCTGAGATTGGGAACTACAGGCCAGTTAGTCTGACCTCTGTGGTGAGTAAACTAATGGAAAGGCTGCTAAAACAGAGGATAGTGAGATTTCTGGAATCCAATGGACAGGATTCATGGCAGCATGGCTTTACGAGAGGTAGGTCTTGTCAAACAAATCTTATTAATTTCTTTGACTGGGTGACCAGAGTTGGACCAAGGGAGCAATCAAGATGTTGTATTTAGATTTCAGTAAATCCTCTGACACTGTTCCACACAGGCAACTTATAAATAAATTGAATGCCCTAGGAATGGACCCTAAAGTGACTAACTAAGTTAGAAATTGGTTGAGTGGGAGGTGACAAAAGGTGCATATAAATGGCACTTACTCTGAGGAGAAGGATATTAACAGTGGTGTGCCACAAGGATCTGTCCTTGATCTGATTCCTTTTAACTTTTTTGTAAGTAATATTGAGGAAAGGCTATTGAGTAAGGTTTGCCTCTTTGTGGATGATACCAAAATCTGCAACAGAATAGACACTCAGGAAGGAGTAGATAACACAAGGAGGGATTTAGCGAAGCTTGAAGAATGGTCAAAAATCTGGCAACAGAGATTAAAACAAAAAAATGCAAGGTCATGCATTTGGGCTGCATAAATCCATGGAAGCGGTACAGTATAGGGGGTGAAGTACTTCTGTCTATGAAAGAAGAGCAGGACCTGGAGGTGACTGCTTCTGATGACCTTAAGGTGGCTATACAGGCAACAATGAAAACCAGAAGGGTGCTTGGGTGCATAGGGAGAGGAATGAGCAGCAGGAAGAAGGAGGCGATAGTGCTTCTGTATAAGTCTTTGGTGAGGCCTCATGTGGAGTATTGTGTGCAATTTTAGAGACCACATCTTCAATAGAATATAAATAGAATGGAATCATTGCAGAAGGTGTCTACCAAAATGGTCAGTGGGTTTCACCATAAAGCATACGGAGAAAAGCATAAAGATCTCAATGGGCCCGATTTTAGGCAGGCTACAAATTTTTTTTAACTTCAAAGGCAATTCTGTAAAATATGCATACTTATATGTAGCCAAACTCAGGAAGCATGAAGGATAAGGTACTAAAAATGAAACACATATACTAAAACATCATTGTGTGTGTATATAGGTCATGTAAAGTATTGGTGGACAACTTCTCTCTGGGTTGGTAGCGTCATAGAGAGTTGGTAAATGTATAACTGTTAATTTCCAGGACTGGGGGCTTCACACTCTTTTTTTCCCAGATGAACACTTTTAATTTAGGTTATATAAATTTTGTTGGCTCCCACTTTACAAAATGTAGGGGTATTTTATTTCCTTTGGACTTCTAGGTGTTATAGTGAGTTAGTATTTCCTTGCACATTACCTTTTTCTATGGCCCATCAGTATCCCTGTGCCCCTTACCACTGTGGCTTCTATTGCTCTTGTTTTCTCAACAACATATGTCCTCCTCGTCCCTCTATGCACATGTTGTTGGATATTATCATATGATTAATATCAATGTGTTTTTATGATTGATATCATTGTTTCTTCACCTTTTCACAGCCTTCCCATCTTTTTATTTGTGGTCTGTGCTTTTCAGTGGCATGCTTTTGGGTGTTTTATTTATGTTTTTATCTATTCATTTGACCATTGTTTGGGATTTGTATGCAAGGTTCTAATATTTATTTATTTATTGTTTTTGTTTTTACTTGTCTCTGTATTATTTTTGATTTTTTAATGATATGTTGTTTTATTTTATGATTTTATTTGAGGTTAACCCCCCCCCTGAAGAAGGCGTTCAGCCTTAACGCCTTGGGGTTTCTTTTTTTTTTTAAACTTTTATTTTCATTTTACAACAAGCAAAAAGAAACAACACACCAAAGGATACAAATACAAACATACAATAAGGAAAAGCAACCCCAATTACCCCCCACCCCTATGCTTCTTCTCTAAGCTGATAAGTATCATTATATGAGCGCTTATAAACAACAGTAATTGTACATCAAAACAAACAGAAATAGTATCTGCGATACAGAATGATCATGTGACAGAGATTTACACAGATTTAAACAGTCAGATGAGAGCATTGAGCAGTTTGAACATAGTCGTTGAGCATCTTCCATTTAGACAAGTGGTGGGGGGTCTGAGCGGAAAAAGCTAACATACGAGGTATTTGCTCATATTTACTGTAGAGACAGACATGATTCCACCATTCATTGGGGCTCAGATGGGAGCTATTTTTCCAGTATTTCGTAATTAGAGAAATAGCTATGCCCAGCATAAAGTCTAAAAGGAAGTAAGCCGATTTGGGAAGAGAGGGGATCCCCGCAGCTGAGCGGAGTCCCACTATCTTCCAAGAGAGGGGCTCTTGAAAGTGCAAAATAGATTGAATACGACCCCAGACCCGACTCCAGTAGTACTGTAATGCAGGGCATTCATACATAACATGAGTGAGTGAACCAATGGCCGCATGGCATGTCCAGCATCTATTGCTCTGGGTGGCGTTCCATTTGGCTAACCTGTCAGGAGTATAGAAACATCGGTGGGCTAGAAAGAAAAGTGTCTGAGTGAGTGAGGCGGAACGAGAGACCCGTGTCACCTTGCTCCAGACTAGGCTCCATTGCTCCGGGGTCAAAGTTACATGCATTTCCCGCTCCCAGGATTTCTGTGCTATAGGAGTGCCCCTATTTACAGTATTACATAAAGTTTTGTAAAAGTTAGATGCTACACCCGATAGGCTCCCGATAGATCGGATAATCTCCGATAATCCTTGGGTATGGGGTTCCGATGGCGGGAGCACCTTAGCACTCCGAAGACAATGCTGAAGTTGCATCAACTGAAAGTAGTGTTTCGCTGGGAGACCAAATTCAATTTGTAATTCACTAAAAGTCTTCCAGCGACCATCAGAGAACAGCTGGTTAGGGATCCAAATGCCCCTAGTGTACCAGGGGCTCCACGCCATCGGTTTATTTTGTATTTGAAATCGAGCATTGTGCCAAAGCGGGAGTCTATCTAGCGGACAAAGTCGGGAGTCTAGAGACTGCTCAAGGGTATTAAAGGCACCTAAAGTGTCTAAGAGCATTGGTGGATAGTGGGAGTCTGATGGGAGAGTCATACCAGGGAGATAAGTAAGAGGGATTGGTTTGCAAAGGTCCTCCTCTATATCTAGCCACACTGGTCTATTCGGTGTTAGGTCTTCCAGCCAACGAGCGCCTTGTTTGAGAAGAAAAGAGTGGTGGTATTTCAGGAAATCAGGGAAACGGACACCACCATGTGCTTTATCTGCTTGTAACTTATGTTTCGCTATCCTAGGTGTCTTGTTTTGCCATAAGTATCTAGTCAGAAGACCCTCTAAGTCTTTATATGTACGTCGAGGTAGGAGACATGGCAACATTTCTAAAATGTAGTTCACTTTGGGAACAATCATCATTTTAATGGTTTCTAGGCGGCCCCACCAAGTAAGTGTTAAAGGAGTCCAGCGTTGAGTAAGCGCCCGGACCTTAGAGGTTAAGTCTTTAGCATTAAAGGTGATAGTGTCTTCTAAAGGAGAGCAGTAGTGCACCCCAAGGTATTTGACCATGCGAGGTTGCCATAAAAAGGGAAAGGATTGCATATCTGCCTGATGGATCAAAGGATTTAGTGGAAAGGCAACCGATTTGGTCCAATTTATCTTATAGCCCGAGAGTTGTGAATAGTTACCAATTTGCTCTAGGACAGCCGGCACTGAGTCTAGGGAGACAAAGAGCATCAGGTCATCAGCATACGCTGAAAGTTTGATTTCCCTATGAGAGAAAGGGACTCCATGAATATCCTTGGATTGCCGGATTAGTAAAGCTAAGGGTTCGAGTGCGAGATCGAAAAGAAGTGGAGATAGTGGGCATCCCTGGCGAGTACCGCGTTGCAGGGGAAATGGCTGAGACTTTAAAGCATTAGCACAGATACTAGCTGTAGGCTGTGCATACATGGTTTGGAGACAACGGAGAAAGCCTTCTCCGAATCCGTACCAGCGAAGAGTTGCAAACAAGAAGGGCCATTCTAAGCGGTCGAAGGCCTTCTCAGCATCAAGTGAGAGGCCAACCAATGGTCGATCAAGATTAACTGCGGCAGTCAGTACATGACATAGGGTCCTAGCATTATCAGCAGTTGATCTACTGGGAATGAAACCGCATTGATCTGGGTGTATTAAAGTAGATATCTTGTCAGAGAGCCGGGTGGAGAGAATGGTGGCAAATATTTTATAGTCTGCGTTTAGTAGGGAAATTGGATGATAATTAGCTGTTAGTTGCGGATCTCTCCCCTCTTTCTCAAAAACTACTACATTAGCCATTGAGAAGGATCCAGAGGGAGATCCCTCCTCGGCCAGAGCAGAAAAATAAAGTTTCAAAAACGGAGCTAAGTCAGCGTTAAAAGTTTTGTAGAATTCAGCTGGGAGACCGTCCGGGCCTGCGGCTAGACCTGTGGCACATCTCTTGAGTGCCGATTGAATTTCTGATAAAGTGAATGGTTTGTCCATGGCCTCTCTATCTTCGTCAGATAGGGTCGGTCGCTGTACCCCTGATAGTAATCGTTCAAATACTTCTGGCTCGAAATCACATTCAGATTGATAAAGCCGAGTATAAAAATCACTAATATTTCTGTATCGTTAGTGACCAAGCTCCCCCCCGACGGATTGCGGAGAGCGGTAACACGCTTGGCTTCTTTTTGACCTTTCAGGGCATTGGCTAGCAATTTGCCAGCACGGTTATTTTCCCGATAGTACATCCCTTGTTGTGATTCAATATTTTTAGCAGCAGCGGTATATAAAAGCTGATTGTATTGGAAACGAAGACGTTGTAAGCGAAGTAAAATACATGGGTCAGTACGGGACGTGAGGAGACGCTCTCCAGCTTGTATCTGTTGTTCTAGAATCAGTAACTGTTGCTTTCGTTGTTTCCCCTGTCGGATTTGATAGCTAGTTATAGTTGCACGGATAGACGCCTTGAAACCCTCCCACCAAGCCCAGCTCGCAGTGTCATGGGGTGAATTAAAATGAAAGTAGTCTTGGATAGCGGCCTTTATGTCAACCTGAAAATCTTTTTGGTCTAGTAGGGATCTATCAAAAAACCAAGCACGGGGATGTTCACCTTGCGTAGTGACATGTAATGAGAAAGATATGGCAGCATGATCTGAAATATGGAGAGGATGAATCCTAGCCGTGTCCACTTGGGGTATCAGTGCTTTGGAGATAAGAAAAAAATCTATTCTAGATTGTGAGTGATGGGGGGCTGAGAAAAAGGTGAACTCTAAGTCGGAGGGGTGAAGCAGCCTCCATATATCTACTAACGCAAGATCTTTCATCAGAGCTGTAAGGGTATCAAGACTCTTGGGTGGACCACTCGTTCTAGGCGGCTGTCTATCTATCAAAGGATCAAGTACTTGGTTGAAATCGCCGCCAAGTATTAATGGAGTATTGGCAGAGGCCTGTGCCAACTGCGCAATACTTGCATAGTAAGCAGGGTTATCCACATTCGGAGCATAAATACAAATACACGTAATTTCACTATCTCCAACCTTAAGGTGTGCACGGGCCCATCTACCCTCCTTATCAGAGCTAGTATCCAGTACAGTAGCTTGCAAAGACTTCTTAACCAAGATGGCTACCCCACACCGTTTGGAAACGGCGGGAGAGTAGGCAGCCACCATGTAGGGCTTAGCATTGAGTTTCAGTGTTTCAGCGGAGTTTAAATGCGTTTCCTGAAGAAACACTAAATCAGCATGCTCATGATTAAGATAGCTAAGGATTTTCTTTCTTTTGATTGGACTATTGATGCCTTTTACATTCAGTGATAAGAGCTTACATAAGGCCATTCAGAAGAGTTAAAAATTCTGAAAGAGAACATGATAACGCACATAATTTCACAATGTCCCTCATATTAACTGTATATGGCTGTACACATGACATGATAGAAAATAAGTTAATGAAAAACAATGAAGCGCCCCATATAAAAAAAGAATCACCGAAGTGCATTAGAGAAGAAGCAGAACCCCAGAAATTACTGGCGACCATGTGTCTGCGGGGAGAAACCCCAGAGAAGACCTTATTGAAACATATAACCTGTATAGCTGTGCGTGTTCCGAATCCAACCGAGGTGCACATCATGGAAGGATAGGAGACCAAGAAAGTTATAGATAGACAGAAAGAAAAGTCCAGGCAGTCTCTGTTCTAGGCGGTGATCACCGCGTCGGGCCATTCAAAATGGCGGGCAGATCCGGCGGGTTACAGATCCAAGTTGTTGAATTAGCGCATCTGGTCTGCTTCTTTGGAATCTAAAAATGTTGCTAGTAGATCAGGATCCTCGAATGTTCTGGTTTGGTTATGGAGAGTCACTCTGAGCTTCGCTGGATACAATAGGCCAAAGCGAGCCTGTAGCTGTTGAAGTCTAGGGCGAAAAGCAAGGAGTCTCTTCCGACGGTCAACTGTGGGCTTTGCCAAGTCAGGGAAGAAGGAGACTTTATGACTTTCAAACTCCAGATGATGATTCGCCCCGGGCAGCATTTAGAATCTGCTCAACTTGTTGATATCTCAGTAATCGAAAGATGATAGGCCGGGGGGTCGTCCGATTGAGGGCCATGTTGGTAGGAACACGATGTGCTCGGTCAATTTCCAGATCTCTGTGAAAAGTGATCTTCAGCAAGGAGGGAAGAGTTTTGACCAGGAATTCTCTTATATCTCCTGCTTCGGCCCCCTCCGGTACTCCAATGAGCCTAACATTGTTGCGACGGGCTCGATTATTGCTATCCTCTAACTCTTTTTGAAGATTCTGTATCTGACGCTCAGCCTTGTCCAGTTTCACCAAGCGCACCGCGTGCGAGTCGAGGACCCCCGCCATGTTGTCCTGCCGTAGTGAGAGACCTTCAAGCCGGTCTTGAAGCACACCGAAGTCTTCCCGCATGGCTCGGAGCGCCTCTCCGTTGGACTGTACCAGTTCCTTCACACCGCGTATTTCCTCCAAGATCTCCTGTTGCATTTCGGGGTTTTCCCGAAGTGGAACTGTCTTTTGTGGGGAAGACAACTCTGTTTTGGAGCGTTTTCCGTGTGAAGAAGAGGGAGACCCGAAGTCTAAGCGCGCTGGTTTGTGGGCCGCCATCCCCCCCGAGGTACCCCGGTAAGTTCGGAGCAAAATATTAAGTTTAGGTAGGTATTAAGTCAGGATTCTGAGTAGGCCTCTCGGGAGCTTCAGCGCGAAGCGTCTAACCCGCTGGACATCAGGCTCCGCCCCCCCGCCTTGGGGTTTCTTAATAGAACATAAGAACATAAGATATGCCATACTGGATCAGACCAAAGTCCATCAAGCCCAGTACCCTGTTTCCAACAGTGGCCAATCTAGGTCATATGTACTGTCACAGAGCAGATTCACCAGAGCCTAGGAAGATAGACAGAGAAGTAGCAGATCAGGCTGACACTGACGTTTGTAGAAAGCACATGTCAGGAAGTTGCTATGAGCAACGAAAACAAATGAGCTCACGAGCCAGAGAGACACACCCAGCCAGCAGGGAAGCTAGGTGGTTCTCACCTGATACAAGTCAGCTGGGGGGAGGTGCTGCTCGGAGATACCTAGATAAGCACAGCTCACAAACAGTTAGGCAGAGCTGTGAGAACGGCAAGAGCTGTGAGAGCTACAGGAGGAGCGGCAAGAGCAGAGAGAGCTGCAAGGGCTGCAAGAGCTGGAGAGAGAGCTGTGGAGAAAGCGTGTCTGACAATCACTACGGAAGCCTGAATGGAAGTTTGAATGATTACCATGAGTGCTTGAGTGAGAAGCCAAGACAGCTGGACTCAGAGAGTGAAAGTGAGGATAACGGCAATTGTGGAAAGAGCTACAGAGGAGGTAGCAAAGCCAGGAGAGGAAGCCTCAGTTACCAGAGGAGCCCAGAGAGTGTTGGAAACAGCCCAGGTTGGAACGGAGCTGGGAGGAGAAAGGTAAAAGCTGAAGAGTTTTATTTTTATCCTGAAAGGGGAAGCACAGGGCTTGGCTATAGGAAGCAGTTCCCTGAAACACAAAAGCCTTATGAAGTCAGCTTAAGGGAAACAGAGAAGTTTCACTACCCTTATAACAGGCATGAAAAGGTTAAATGCTTTTTACCTGAAGAAGCTAATATCTCTGGAAGGAATGTAAGGAGCAGAGTCTCTGAAAAACTGCCGTTTCAAACTCCAGCCATATACAAAATCCTGAGCCAGGCAGAGGCAAGTGGTAAGCCAACTTCCTCTAATAGAAGTGCAGGTGAATATTATAGTTTACCTAACAACCACCAGCAGGGGAAAGGCTCTTACCCAAAGAAGTTCAGTGAATGTGGTAATAGCAGTCAGCCTACTCTCACAGAGAGAGAAAGAGAAGTACGTCAGAATAGAGAGAGACTGTTTGAAGAGGTCCCACATGCTGAGAGGAAAGAGATATTAAGTGCTGGTGAAGAAGCAATGCAATGTGAACCGTCTGAAGCTGATATAAGCACGGAGTATATGGATTGTACAATTTCTATAGCAGACACCATATTCTCTTTAAGGTAAAAAGGGAATTAAGAGCTGTTGAAGCCTGACATTGTAAAGGAAGGCTTGTATGTGCTTGTGAAAGACTGTTTTGAGATACATTTGTTTTACTGCTGAGAAGAAGCTATTTTTGTTACATTTTTCCTTTTGTTATATGCCCAGGAAGGGTTATGTTTTCCTTTTGTTTGTACCACGATAAGAAGTCCTTTTGGAAGGGGAAATAAAGCCCTCATTAACCTTACCATCGTTCCACGACTGATTTTTAACTGGCAGCACAACTACAACTACCAGAAGGCCAGTTACACTGAAGCCCCCCCAGTGCAGTGCCCTGCCCAACCAACAGGTACACAGCACGGATGGGTGACAGTACCTAGCAGTTTCCCCAAAAGACACAGGTTCCACAACGCTTGTACTGGGTCAAGCATTGATATCCTGGGTCCCTTTTTAACAGCCTTTACTACATCCTCTGGTAACAAATTCCAGAGTTTGATTAAACTTTGAGTGAAAAAATATTTTCTCTTATTTGTCTTAAATAGTTTACCCTGTAGCTTCATTGCATGTCCTCTAGTCTTTCTATATTCTGATAATGTAAACAATCAATCTACGTTTACCTGTTCCACTCCGTTCATTAATTTATAGACTTCTGTCATATCTCCCCTCAGCTGTCTCTTTTCCAGGTTAAAGAGCCCTAACCTTTTTAGCCTTTCTTCATAGGTGACTTTTCTATGAACCTTTTCTAATAACGCTATATCCTTTTTAAGATACGGCAACCAGAATTGCACACAATATTCAAGGTGCGGTCACTTCATGTAACGATACAGAGACATTATAATATCCTTTTTAAACCTATCACTGTCCTGGTGCACCTGTTACTTGTCTTTGATATCACCTATTTAGTGGCACTATTCAGATGCTTCCACTGAATATTTCCTTTGACAGCTTTGGTCCTATCTGGATAGTGCCAGGGTGGCCTATGGCTGGAGCTGTGGCAGAGCTGGCACTTATCCACATAGTGATGATTTTCAGTGCCACTGTCTGGATAATGATCCACATAACTTAGTGTAGCAAGAGACTCAAAGTGGGGGCTGGGGTCTCTCGGGGAAAGGTTCAGAAATATGGAGAGTGAGAATTTTTCTGACAGCCTAATACAGGACTGGAGTTGGAGATCCTTGGCCTAATAGACTATGGGGTCCATCCTCGCTATTCACCCCCCTATTGACCCTGTCAAAAGCCTCCCCATATGAACAAGGAGTTTGTACGGGGAGGCTTAGAAGGGGGTGGTAGGGGACATTGCAGAGGCAGAGTTAGGGTGGGCAGTGGGCGGTTCATGACTCCGGACATACAGGGTCGATTCTGAAGTTGACTCTGTACATCCGGGGTCGGCAGACTGGACAGGGGACTTATTCCTTAGAGGTGGAATAAGTCTCCATGGACATCGGAGGATAGCAGACCCAGGCAGCGCAAGTGAGATGAGGGGGTAAGGTCTTCCATGGGTGCACAGGGGCCTTCATGTGTAATAGAAGCTAAGGTTGTATCTTGCAGATGTTTTTGAAAGTGAAACAGAATGTTTTTGTTTGCAGGAAACTTGTCCTGATTAAGTGTGAACAATGTCTGCCCAGTTTGACCTAAAACATGTAGGGCCCGATATTCTAAAGGCATTTACACAGTTTACTGATGTGTAAACCGTGTAAATGCTGCTGCATGGGATAACATGGTTAATGTCGCTGAATATCCCCAACTAACGCCGCTATATGCCCTGATGCTAACAACTTAGCATCAGGGCATGTTGTGGGCATTGCAGAGCGAGACGTGGGTGGTGACAGTTGCTAACCAGATAGTGGTAATATTTTACAGTTACCTGGTTAGTGACCTGTGGGTAAAACTAGGCGAAGCAAAAGCTGCCCTAGTTTTACCTACAGGAGCTAACTGGGTAGCAGTGCAGTATCGCCTCTACCCAGTTAGCTTCTGCAGTGTTAGAGGCTGTGTGGCGACCCCAGATATTCAATGCCAAGGCCGCATATGATCCCGGCATTGAATATCCAGCGGTAGAGGTCAGCGGCGATGACTATGCACTGTAGCAGCGCATAGCCATCCTAAATGAATATCGAGCCCGTAGTGTTTAGCTTGATCTGTAAAGCAAAAGTATGATGCAGAGTAATAAGACAAAAATGTATAGCGTGGCATTTTTTCCTAATAAAAGAAAGTGTTGTTGCCTTGCTGGGAGAGGAATTATGGGTCCCTGCTCAGGTTTTCAGGCCTGGACTCCTCCACTTAAAGCCTTAAGCAGTCTGCTATGATATAATTCTGTGCGTTTGGTTTTCATTTCATTTCTTTTCACTTGTTTCTAAAGACAAGAGATAAGAAGACCAAGGGGTATGTTTACTAAACTGCGTTAGTGCAAATTAGACCAATGGAACTCAATAATAAAAGAAGCAGCCACTCCCAAACAAGCTAATCAAAAACAATTCATAAAAAAACAGTCAGAAAAATGGTTTAATAAAGACCTTTCTAACCTAAAAAAGCAACTAAGAAAACAAGAAAAACGGTGGAGGAAAGATAAAACAAGCGATAATAAAGATCAATACATGAGTCTCCTCAACAAATACAAAGACACAATTAATAGATCAAAAAGAGAATACCATACAAAAATGATAAATATGGCAGTCAACCGCCCGAGAGAATTATTCACAATTATAAAAGCACTAACAAAAACCCAAACAACAGAACCAGAACAAACAACAATAAGCGCACAAACCCTTGCAACTCATTTTGCTAATAAACTAAGAAATAAATCATCTAGCACAACCATAACTACGCTCACGGACATAGAAACAACCAATATATGGACAACCTTCCAAAACATTGATCACAAACACCTGCTCAATGTCATATCAATGATCAACACCACTACCTCCCCCCTGGATCCATGCCCCGTATCATGGATAAAGAACACCAAAACTGATCTGGCTATCCATATACAAAATATAGTAAACCGGGGGGCGGAGCCCGATGTCCAGCGGGATGGTCGCATAACGCTGAGGCTCCCGAGAGGCCTACTCAGAATCCTGAATTAACACCGGACAAACTTGAATTTCTGCTCTGATCTTGCCGGGGCACATTGGTGAGATGGCGGGGACCAAACCCACGCGCCTGGAATTTGGATCTCCAGCGGCTTCTCACGGTAAACGCTCCAAAACTGAACCCCCGTCCCCGCAGAAGGGGCTGGCTTTGCGCGAGGGCCCCGAAATGCAGCAGGAAATCCTCGCAGAAATTAGAGGGGTTAAGGACCTCGTGCAGTCAATAGCCAAATGGAACACAACTGCCAGGGGCCAGTGTAGGTCTTGCCATACTGATGTGGGAACCCTCGTTCATGTTCTTTATGAATGTCCTTAACTACAGGTTTACTGGGGGCGGGTCTGGGGTCGTATTTCATTTATCTTACACCTTCACGAGCCTCTTTCTTGGAAGACTGTGGGACTCCGCTCAGTGGCGGAGGTCCCCTCTCTTCCTAAGAAGGGTCGCTTTCTCCTGATTTCATGCTGGGTATAGCCATATGTTTAATCACGAGGACTTGGAAGGATAGCTCTCGACTTACTGTCAATGACTAGTGGAATCTTGTCTGCTTATATAGTAAATATGAGCAGATATCTCGGAGAGCTATTTTCCATACCCAAATTCATTCTCGCTTGTCTAAATGGCAGATGCTCAATGATCATGTACAATCTGTTCATTGCTTCGACATGTCTGTTTAATGTACACTCATCATGTTTCAGATTGCCGTTAGGTTTTGTAACACAATAATGTCAGTACACGCCCGCTTCGAGAATGCTTTAGTTTTCTAGAGAAGAAGCAGGGGGGAGGGGGGTGGTAGGAGTTTACTTTGGTGTATGTATCACATTCCATGTATGTATTTGTCTTTTAGTTGTATGTCTTCCTTTCCTTTGTTGTTGTAAAACGAAAATAAAGAATTAAAAAAAACAAAATATAGTAAACCAATCACTATCTCAAGGTATCATGCCAGAAGCACTAAAACTTACCTCCTTACGCCCAATAATAAAAAATAATAAACTCAATCCTAAAGACCCGAACTCCTACAGACCCATAGCCAGCATACCATTTATTGCCAAAATAATAGAAAAAATAATACAGCTACAACTACAAGATTTTATTGACACTCATGCTCCACTTGACTCACACCAATTCGGCTTCCGACCATCCCACGGAGTCGAAACCTTACTAATAACACTTATGGATGACCTCATCAAAGGCACCGACACATACAACCAAGGATACATCCTCATATTCATTGATACAACTGGAGCCTTTGACAATGTCCACCACAACACACTCATTAACAGACTCCTAAACCTAGGAATAGGTGGAACAATTCTGCAATGGTTCATATCATATATCACAAACAGATCGATACGCGTTAAATTAGGCCAAACCACCTCAGAACCCTTCACACAAGGACAAGGTATCCCACAGGGCTCGGCACTATCTGCCCTTCTTTTCAACCTGTATCTACAACCCATCACAAATATATTTAAAAAATATAAAGTAAACCACTACATATATGCTGACGATATCATGCTCACCCTACCGATAAACACAAATAATCCCACATACCAGAAATTACTAGACTGTATCAGTGAAGCAAATACTTGGCTAGAAAACAATAATCTCAGCATTAACCTAAAAAAAACTGAAGCAATGATCGTATCAAGAAAACCAGACACGAATCTCCCTGAAACTATAACAATTAACAACACAATAATCCCAGTCAAAAAAGAAGTAAAATACCTAGGCATTATAATAGACCACACACTCAGTATGCTTCCTCACATAAAACAAACAGTGAAAACCATACTCTATAAACTTAGGATCACCCAACACTTAAGACCACTACTTGACACGCATGACTTTAGGTCTGTCATCAGCACACTTATCACTCCACACTTCGACTATTGCAATAGCATACTTATCGGCCTCCCTCTTACAAGTACCAACATACTCCAAAGAGCTCAAAACATCTGTGCTCGAGTAACAGCAAAAGCCCGCCTCACTGACCACATAACTCCCGTACTAGCCGAACTACACTGGCTTCCCATAAATAGTAGAATATCATACAAAATACTCTTAATCACATTTAAAATTATAAACGGCATCTCACCCTCACATTTAACCACTCTGATTCAAGCTCCAAAAGAAATTAGAACCCGCAGACAAAACGCAACCTACTCACTAGAAATAAAAAAATCCATCCGAAAAACAAAAAAGACCACAAGCTCAAGAGCCTTCTCTTATGCAGCCCCCACCCTATGGAATAAACTTCCGCTAGAACTCCGTAAAATAAAAGATCTTCAAACATTTCAGAAAGAACTAAAGACATTTCTATTTAGAGAACACTTCGCAAATCTTAATGAATCCCCTCCATCCAACACACCACACAACCATAACAATCCTCCTTAACCACAGTTCAACAAGCCTCAACACTCAGTACACTTAAGAAACTAGGGGGCTTGTTTACAAAGCCGCGGTAGCGGTTTGCGATCGTAATCAGAGCCGCGGCCCCATTGATTTCAATGGGGCCGCGGCTGCGATCGCGATCGCGAACCACTACCGCGGCTTTGTAAACAAGCCCCTAGGTTTAATTTAACGAAGAATCAATGTAAATAGTCAAAGCATTACTAGCTAATGTTAAACTGTATATAGTTCTGTAACAATGTTCCATGTTATCGTTTATCGTAAGTTAACTGTACATAGTTATGAAAAAAACCGATGTTCTATGTAAAACCATGTTCACTAAATGTTACCTGTAAACCGCCTTTGATCTTTGGAAAAAGCGGTATAGAAAATAAGCATAAATAAATACATAAATAAATAAATAAATAAATTGCGTTAGGAGCCGCGTTAGTGAAAGGAAAGCAAAAAAAGGACATGGGCGGGACATCGTAACCACTAACGCGCGTTCCAAAAACTAACGAGCGTTACAGGGTGCCGTGGCGCATTACTGCGCGTTAATCGTATGAAGGCATACAGACACAAAACCCTGAAACAGAGCTGTAGCACAATGGTTAGTGTACCGACCGCTGTTACAGGCAGCATGGGTTCGAGTCTCCAGTGTGCCTAACGCAGAAGGCTGGCCCAGGCATCACCCTGTACATTACATAGGGAATGAGGAGGCATGTTTTTCTTTATGTTGAGTAGTGGTGTCAGAAACACACCCTCGCAGTGTGCGTGGCTGCGTGCGTTGGTACGGGCATAGCCCCGTGCGTAGCTACGTGCGTTGGTGCGTGTGTACAATCGTGCGTGGGTACATGTGTTTTTACCAGCGTGGGCACCTTATATTACAGATTCTTTAGGGTGTCTGGCACCTATGCATTATGCTAACAGATGTACATGTGATGGCCTATGGTTTATCAGAGCCTGTGAGCAGGTGCTGGATTTTCACAGGGTTGGATTGTGCCAGTCACACCCATGATGCACTGCACATGCAAATCAGCTGTCCACAGATACACACCATGGGGAATGCACCCCCACAGCACCTCGGCCTGGTAGGGGGTACTGAACGTGTGGTTTACTGGCACAGAGTAGCTACACACCGTCACATTGTGCAGGTACTGTGCTCACCCTGAGGGTGCAATGAGGCGCCCAGGACCAAGTCCACAACAGCGCCCATGGCTGAAAAAGGCCATGCCAGAGGTCCAAAGCAGTGTTAATGTGTGAGATAGGTAGTTTCTGCTGAAACACCTTGGATATCTCTATCTGTTTCAGGCAGGTGTAGCCCCCATGGACCCCTAGGTGGCCCATGTACCACCACCACCCCCCTTCCCCAGGGTGGCAAACAGGGTCTCCCAACAATAGATCCACATTCTACCTCCCTGCAAAGGTGGCAGTAGAGGGGAACATCAACCCCGGTCCTGCTGAGGAACAGACACCCCACAGGGCAGTCAATGCAGCTCTGTACACATCCATAACACAATAGCAGACAGACATTAGGTCTGGATATGGAAAGCTGCACCCCACCACTATCTGATATTCTCCTGCTGCAAGCCATCAGCCGCTGCACCCTGCAAGCCACTCCATCAGGACACATACCAGCTGCAAACAGCCTGCTAGTTAATCAATAGTGCATGTGCCCAGTGGAAATGCATGTACCCAGAACTGGGATGTCAGCATACACAGCAAGCAGATAAATCAGTGACTGGGCCCCAAAAGAAAACCCATATCTATCACATGAGAGAAATACTATATAGCACTATGGGGGTGCCTAGCCATGCTGTGGTCACTGCACAGTCAGGGTGAGAGTGATCTCTCAGCAGGACATACGGAGGTCACCCTGTCTGTGTAGGTGGTGGCCGGGCACTAAAATGTCTCAGTCAGTGCCCTATGCCCTGTGCAGATGCACCCTGGCCAGGCCACCCTGTCCGGCCTATAGCCATGGTACCTTGCTCCTCATTATGCACATTGGCAGCTCAATACTGGCAACATTGCTGGCAGTGTGGGCTGTGGAAGGTGTTTGCAGCCACCACACACTGGATAGACAGACAGCCACCCCCACACCTATGCCAGCATTGTGCTACTATAGAGGTGTTCAGCAGCCATACCCACCACACCAGTCCTGGGCACAGTACAGGCATGGATATGGTACACAAGACTGTTGGGGGTCACTCCCCAGGGTGGTAAACACTGTCAGAAACCAGACCTGCAGCGCACAACGCAGACATCAGAATGATTGTTATGGTGGAGCTCAATGAGCAAAATGTGCTTAACGTAGGAATTGATATCTGCCAGTTATCATAGGAAACGTTTGATAGCTGCGTACCATATACCCAGGTGTAGGGTGGCATTGCTAAGGTATGCAACTGCTAGTGTTGGGAGATACAGGCAGGGCCCAATGTCCTGCCTCTCCTGGAGGCATTGACCAATGGGGTCTGTGGATGTGTGTGTGGGTGTATCTGGCCCTGTTGGCTGCTGCTTTACGGCAGAGTTTCCCAACTCCAGTCCTGGTGTTCCAAACACTATTTGGGTTTTCATGCTGTCCCTCATAAATATGCATGAGCTACATCTGCATACCATGGGGGTGGTGCATAGATATGCAGCACAGGCATCTTTATTAGAGGCAGCATGGAACCTGAATGGTGTGGGGCCCTCCAGGACTGCATTTGCGAAACTCTGCTCTAGGTAATGTGCCTGTTTATGGTGTCTGTGTTTGGTGTGGTAAAATATAGGCGTATTAACCATGTGTATGTTCTCTGCAATAAAGGAGTGTCTTTACTATCACTGTTTAGTGGTGGGTAAAGCTATGGGGACTGGGTTGGCAGGAGCCCCAGCTGGGATTTGAACCTGTGACCCTCTGGTCTTACAGGCACTGGCTGTGTCTGTTGCACCACACTGTGGCCACAGAGACAGTGCAGTCCCTGGAGGTAGGAAAACTGGCCTGACGAGTCAGAAACCCTACTCTGCACAATTTTACTGTGGGCTCATTTACCTTGTATGAAGACAAACGTGCACATAAACCTCAAAAAAGACCTCGAAAAAAGGGGCACACACCCATAACCAAACTGGACAACAATGATATCTTTGGGCAACATTAAAAAACACTCCCAGGAAAGCTCCAATAAAATGAAATGCTTTTTGAAAGAGTCTACGGAGTGTAGACCCTTCCACACCATTTCTTTTTTTTGGAGCTTTCCTGGGAGTGTTTTTTATTGTTTCCCATTACTATCACTGTTGCCCAGCTGAATTATAATTTTTACACTGTTTCTTTTATTCATTTTAAAGTTTTATTTGCAATTTTGTTCTGTGCACATGTATCACACTGCTCACGTTTTGTTGGTTTCCCCGGTTTTGCTGTACATTGCTGACGTAAATGGTTTTTCTTCCCTTTAATATGCCTTTAACGACAGGTTTTCATTAGCGTTGGAATTGAGCTCTGCACTTCAGCACGTTAGGGTGAGGGGAGCCTCTCCCCGCCCACTCTCAGCCCATTGACCCCTTCTCTCCGCCCACTCTCCACCTTCTGTGCTGTTTTAACGCTCTGCGGGGCTTTACGATCGTTAACTACGGTTAACGCGCGCAGTATGACGTTAACGGTCGTTGGCGCATGATTACGCGCGTTATACTGCACTTACGATCATTAATGTCATACAACGCGCGTTATTCACGTTTACCGCAGTTTAGTAAACATACCCCCCAAAAGTTGAGGAAGGATCGCTTTGTTTGTTGCCCCCAGCCAAGCAGTCAGGAACAGATTAAACACAACACTTAGGACAGAAAAAAAGCTGTCCTAAGTATTACATAGATTGCCTATCTGGATAGCAACTGAATATCATCGCTATCAGGATAATGCTGGTACTGACCATTAAATCCATAATTCAGCGCAAGGTTGTATCTGGATATCGGCACTGAATATCGGGATAGTTTTTACTCATACCATCCAGCTTTAAAAAAAAGAAACACTAACAACTATGGGCTGAATATTAACCCCCAATTTTTTTTAAGGTAGGCTAACAAATCAAACATAAGAACATAAGATAAGCCATACTGGGTCAGACCAAGGTCCATCAAGCCCAGTATCCTGTTTCCAACAGTGGCCAATCTAGGTCATATGTACCTAGCAGTTTCCCCAAGGGACACAGGTTCCACAATGCTTGTATTGGTTCAAGCATTGATATCCTGGGTCCCTTCTTAATAATGGTTTATGGGCCTTTCCTCCAGGAACTTGTCCAAACCTTTTTTAAATCCAGCTACACTAACAGCCTTTACTACATCCTCCGGTAAAAAATTCCAGAGTTTGATTACACGTTGAGTGAAAAAATATTTTCTTTTATTAGTCTTAAATAGTTTACCCTGTAGCTTCATTGCAGGTCCCCTAGTCTTTCTATATTCTGATAAGGTAAACAATCAATCTACGTTTACCCGTTCCACTCCGTTCATTAATTTATAGACTTCTATCATATCTCCCCTCAGCCGTCTCTTTTCCAGGTTAAAGAGCCCTAACCTTTTTAGCCTTTCTTCATAGGAGTATCCTTCCATCCCCTTTACCATTTTGGTGGCTCTTCTCTGAACCTTTTCTAAAATCGCTATATCCTTTTTAAGATACGGTGACCAGAACTGCACACAATATTCAAGGTGCGGTCTCACCATGGAACGATGTAGAGGCATTATAATATCTTTTGTTTTATTTTCCATTCCTTTCCTTATCATACCTAGCATTCTATTTGCTCTCTTTGCCGCTGCTGCACACTGGGCTAATAAGTGTGCAGCACTTATAACACACTGCTGCACTAATAAGTGTACATCTTTAATGAATGGCTTGTATGTTTAATCTATTTCTACCATGAATAGATATGACAGTCACGATGCATGCCCTTGTGACAACACAGAGAAATATTTATGTATTTATTTTCTATTATCTTTTCAAGTTACAAAGCATTATAACTACATCCCCAAAGGCTGCACTATCAAAAGCAACAGGTACAATCAACCATCCCCCAAACACCCCTCCCCCAACCCTTCCTCCATCAAGTCCAGTAGCTTGTCCATAGATCAGTGGCCTTGTCACATTGTCCTTGGCAAATGGTCGTAAGTCTCTGCAGACTGTAGAAGTCCATCAAATGGGATTTTGTGGGATCCCCATTTAACCAAACAATCCTGAACCACCATCTTGAACTCATCCCATACAACCCTCTCTGACACCTCCATCCCCATTAAGTAAGAAATAATCACTTATGCAAGCCCACATATACTCCACCACTTGGAAATCCTGCAAAAGCCCATCATTCAGTTACTAAATTCTATGCCCTCCCTTCTCATTCTCCTTCTGAAGGCACAGGCATACCAGTGCATGGTCCAACTAGCTAATGCAAACAAGCTGCACATTTACCACCCATGAAAGTAACAAACCTGACACCAGAAAATAATCAGTCCTTGAATAGGTCCCACGAAAATCAGAAAAGAAGGTATAATTCCTTCCAGCAGGGTACAGCTCACTCCAAAGATCCCTCAGAGCCAACTACTTTAGAAAGTCCTTAACCTATCTCCCATCATCCTATCTCCCACCCTACCCTGCCCCCTCCTGTACTATCCCTCTTTGAATCCAAGTAGATATTAAAATTCCACCCCCAATCAATGTCCCCCCCCCCCCCCATATGCACCATCTTTCCCAACACTTCCTTAAAGAAGTCCCCCTGGGACCCATTAGTAGTGTACAAGTTAACCAAAAGGAATTCCTCCTGATTAATAAATGACTTGATTAAGAGATACCTTTTATCCACATCTCACACCACCCACCACATCAGAACCCCAAGGTTCTTGGAAAAAAAAATTCCCACTCCACCACTCTTCTGCCCCCTACTGGATGAGGCAAAATATTGCTCAGGAAATTGTTTCACCGTCAATAGTCGTTTGTCCCGCCTGTGAAGTAATGTCTCTTGGACCATCCCAATGTCTCTATATCCCTACCACAATTCTCAAAGTAACATCTGCCTATTTTAGGGAGAATTAAGAACTTTAACATTAACTGTCAACAACTTTAATTCATGTCCCCCCATATCCTACCCACGCCATAGTTTCTACTGGATACCCCATTCTCCCCATCCCATCCCTTCCCTACCCACCTCCAACCTGTGGGTATCTCCATTGCAGTGGCTAAGAAAAAAGTGCCCATCCATCCAGCTTTGA
Organism: Ichthyophis bannanicus; assembly: GCA_033557465.1. NCBI lineage: Eukaryota > Metazoa > Chordata > Amphibia > Gymnophiona > Ichthyophiidae > Ichthyophis > Ichthyophis bannanicus. Next base: position 138,179,812 of record CM066031.1, on the reverse strand, counting down.
GTGCATTTGTCTTTGGTTCCCTGTGGATTTCCGACCATGCTCCTATGAGCCTGGACATCCGAGATGGTGTGATTGAGTCCCCGCCACTCTCCAGGTCCATGCGAAGGGACCTCTTGAAAAACCCGGAATTTCTCTACTCTCTCACAGTAGAGTGGCAGAAGTATTTGGAATTTAATGATGATGGTGGTATTAGAGCCTCCTCCCTATGGGAAGCGGGGAAAGCGGTACTGAGAGGGCAAGTGATCTCCCTCACATGTGGAATTAGTAAGCAAGAGAAACTGAAAGTTGCTCAATTGCAGAGGGAAATCTGAGAGCTGGAGTATCGACACAAACAAGGAGCAGGGGAGAGGGTATGGGGTCTTTTTGAATATAAGAGGGGTGAATTACAGGCACTGGAGATGGAAACGGTAGCCTCAGATATGCTATGGGCTGGGTGGTTGTTTTATGAGCATGGTAACAAAGCCAGCAGGCTGTTGCTGTGGCAGTTAAAGAGGCAAAGGGAGAGAAAATGAGTTGTGGCAGTGTGGGGTCCGGCTGGGCAGCTGACTTATGAGTCTTCCAAGATTGTGGCTTTTTTGCTGACTTCTATAAGAATTTCTACACCTCCACTCTAGGGATGGGGGATATAGAGATTGAGCGTAAGCTGATGGAGGCGCAACTACCTGTACTTATGGCAGAGGTGCTGAAACTTTAGAGCACCCGATATCCCTGGCCGAGGTGCTAAGGGCAGGTCAAGACCTTAAGAAGGCAAGGACAGCAGGATCAAACAGCCTGCCTGCTGAATTCTTGAAATGCATGCATGCTCATTTTGCATCCCTCCTGGTTAAGGTCCTTAACAATATCTTGGAATGCCAAACCCTACCCCCCCTTCCCCGGCCTTCTTACCGGCAATGATCACGGTCACCCCCCCCCCCCCCCCCAAAGCAGGGCAGGATAGTTTGCTGTGCAGTAACTATAGACCAATCTCTCTCTTAAATATTCATTATAAGATCTTTGCCAAAGTACTGTGTGCCTAACTTAATGTATATATGCATTCAGTGATCCATCTGCTCTGGAAAACCAAGGTTCCCCATGCTATTCTGTCCTTAGACACCGAAAAGGCTTTTGATAAGTTAGAATGGCTGTACTTGCTGGCTGTATTAAGGCATTTCACCTTTGGACCGTCCTTCTGTTAATTGATTGCAGTCATGTATGCCAGCCTGGAAGCCTCTGTACTTGTTAATGGGTTCAAATCTCCTTTGTTTCAGCTCAGGTAAGGAACTAGGCAAGGCTGTCCACTGTACACAATCCGGTTTGTATTGTCTATTGAGCCACTAGCCACTCATATTAGGGCATATGGAAGTGATCTGGGAGTTACTGTAGTGGGCACCATGCATGTGATTTCTCTATATGTGGATGACATATTGATATGTCTGAGAGAGTCAGCAATGTCCCTCCCTAAGGTAATTGATATTATTATTTGATATAAGCAGGGAGTGTGATTTTTGGTGAACTGGAAGAAGTCGGCAAGATCAGGGTTCTCAGTGGTCAACCAGTTCAAATACCTGGGGGTCAATATTCCCAATGATTTGTCCTGCCTGTACTCTTAATTATAGTAAGCTCTTGGTGAACTTACAGGGAGACATGCAAGGATTGTGCTGTCACCTGGTTAGGGAGAATTAATGCACTTATGCAATGCAATGTGTGCCTTTGAGTCAGTCCTGACTCCTGGCGACCCAGAAGCTCCTGGGTGTTCTTGGCAGTGTCACTGGAAGTAGATTGCCAGGCCTTTCTTCCAAGGCAGTGGAGGGTTAAGTGACTTGCCCAAGGCCACAAGGACTGCTAGTGGGAATTGAACCCTGGTTGCTTGGTTACTAAGCCAGTGTTCTAACCACTAGGCTACTCCTCCACTCCAATGCACTTATAGGATGCTAATATTGCCCAAAGTTCTTTTTCTGACGATGCAGCTCCAGATTCCTACTCCCAGACTTTTTTTTCAAGAGTTTGAGAGGGGAATTTACCAGGTTCATCTGGCAGGGTAAGCTGCCTAGGGTGGGTTGCTTCATACTTACTACCACCAAAGAGAGAGGGAGAGAGGGGATCCCAGATATTCCAGTGTACTACTAGTGTGCATGTATGAGGACAGCCTGGTGTTGCTATAAGAGAGGAGAGGTGGATTGAGTGTGATTAGAGGAGTGATGGATGGCCCCTATACCCCTGCCAGCTGTGTTCTTTCTTGAGGAGCCGGTGGACACAAGGAAGGTCTTGGCTCACCTTTTTTTGGGCCCTCTTTGGAAAGTGTGGCAGACTCTTTGTAAGTGATCATGCTTTATGCCTTATACACAGGTTTCTGCCTTTGTATTCATCAGGGAATGGGGCATTGGGTGTTTGCGGTACCAGAAGCCCTGCAGCTGGCCAAGCTTTATGTAGGTGGTGAATTTGGCACAAAAAGCTATTTAGAGCAGATGATGGAGGCGCCCCTAACTTTCTTCCAGTGTTTTCAGCTACATCACTTTGGGGGACAGCTACCACAAAAAAGTGAGATACTTCATGCCCCTTGGCTGTGGGAGCTGTCTTCTCTTTGAGTCAAGGTTGTTCAGACATTTGATCGTGTGTCTCTATGTGTCTCTGTATTACAGTGGAGCATTGCTGCCTCCACTGTGTCAGGCCAGGGGCAGGTTGCTCCCAGACCAGTCTGAAGATTCATGTGGGGCAATTTGGAATTACACACATTCCTGTTTGATTTCCCTAAATTTAATGAATACCCAGATACGGATTCTATTTCATATGTTCATCACGCCTCTTATACTGTATAAGTGGGGGGTGCAGTGATGATAATTGCTGCTAGTGTGGGTGTGGGGACTGGGGGATTTCAAACATTTATGATGGGATTGCCCAAAGCTGTGGGAGTTCTGGGCAGAAGTGTGCTCCCATGTACAGGCCATTACTAGGGTCTGTCCACCGTTTGAGCTTACAGTGTTCGTGTTTGGCCTCCTGCTGGTGAAGGAATGGACAAACCGGTGACCCGCTTTGTGAGTGTCCTATTACTTGCCACTAATAGGGTGATCATGCATTTTTGGAAATGAACTTATTCCCCAACAGTTTTGTAATGGGTATCCAAAATCTGGGAGATTTATTGTAGGGAGAAACTCCTCTGGGAGGTGCAAGGGAAATTGCGGGCCATGCACGAAGTATGGTCTAGACTTGTGGACTTCAAGGGCTTCTTACACATTTTTAAATGGATGAAGGAGTGTTCAGCTCCTAACTGGAGGCTCTTAAGTGCTGTACTCGACCAGCAGACTGTGACGGGAATCCACTGGTCCTAGGCTTGCTTAGTTTGACGAGCTTGCTGAGTCTTCAGGGAGGTTTACAGCAAGCATAGGGGAGCGTTATTGAGAGGGTACAAGGGCAGTAGGAGGGTTAGGGAAGTGGGGTTTAGAATGAGGGGGAGTTGGATCTGCTGGGGAACTATCCCTACAAATATGTGGATATGGGGGGGGGTCATATGAGCTTTCGAGGAGTTTATGAAAGAAGGCAAGGGAGGGAAGGGGGAGGGTCTTAGCGGCAGGTTTGGTGGCTGAGCATGTATCTAGGACTGTGAATGATTACTGTGCTGTTTGCTGGGGAGGCATTTACGACCTCTCTCCCATTCCCTCTTGTATACAGGTGCTCCTTGCATTTGTATGCACCCCATAATTATGCGTATGTCTTGCATATCTATACCTCTTGCATATTTGTGATACTGGTGTTGCTAGGAACACTCTGGAGGTTTTGTATTGAAGCTGCATTGTGGTACTGCTGTTCTGTGTTGGGGAATTTGCTATATGTTTGCCTGTTCAATCTCAATGAAAATATTGAAAAAATGGGATGATATTATTATTACTGTTTTTCTTAAGTGCCGTCCAGTCGATGCCGACTCATGGTAACCAATTGGATAGTTGTCCTAAACTATGTTTGGTCTTCAGTCAATAAATTATTCTAATAAATTATTACTACTATTTAGGAGTAAAAAGCTTGAGCTGGAGATGAAGTGCTCTTATCCCAGCAGTGCTCAGAAAAGACGTGCTATTCAGGAAAAGGCCAAATGTTTGAGAACATATCCCAAATTAACAACATTTTTTACACCATATGGGGTAGAAAGGGAAAAATGTGTAACTTCTGTCCCTCCAATCCCCTCCCCCTTCAAGTGCTAAAAGAAAGTGGGTTAAATGAAGTCGAATCAGAGAACATTGATCTAAAATAGGATGAGTCCATGGCTATCACAGAGACGTTGGCTAATGACCCTACACTATGGCCTAAAAGAAATCCCACAAAACTGAAGAAGTCCCACCAAGATGGGGCGATCTTAAAGCTAATCACTACAAGAATCAAGCCCATTCAAAAAAATTCCAAAAGGAATTTTAAGGACAAAAATTTGAAAAATGTTTTTGTGTAGGACTAAGGGGCATGTTTACTAAAATCCGCAAAATAGCGCGCCGCAAAATAGCGCACGGCAACGCGGCACTGAAACGCGCAGAAACGCGTTTAAACGCCCCGCACACGTGCGTGTCACCCCCGCACAGGTACGCGGCTCACTAACGGGCCCCGTACAAGTGCGGGCCCGCAAATGTCCGATAGAGGCGTGGAACGGCGAAAGGAGGGCGGAGGAAGGCTCCGGAGGGGCGGAGGGACGGGGTCAATGGGTGGAGAGTGGGAGGGGAGAGGCTCCCCGCACAGTATCGGGCCCGAATTTGCATGTAAAAACTACCGCGAGTGAAACACTCGCGGTAGAAAGCATTTAAAGGGAAGAGAAACCATTTCCGTCAGCAATGTACAGGAAAACCGGGGAAACCAGCAAAACGTGAGCAGTGTGATATATGTGCACAGCACAAAAGTGAAAATAAAAATAGAAAATGACCACAACAGAACTATTAAAAATAGTAATTCAGCTGGGGAACAGTTATAGTGATGGGCAATTACAGAAATCACACCCAGCAAAGCTCCAGAAAAAAGAAATGAATTTTGGAAGGGTCTACTGAGAGGAGACTCTTCCAAAAAACATTTCCACGTTTTGGAGCTTTCCTGGGAGTGTTTGCTATGGTTGCCCATTAATATCACTGTTGCCCAGCGTGGTGATATTTTGTCCCACATTTCCCGTGGTCATTTCCGGGGTTTATGTGCACGTTTGTCACCAGACAGGGTGCATATGCCCACAGTAGAATTGCGTAGAGCAGGGTTTGTGACTCCATCCTGCCAGGCTTACTGCCTCCAGGGGCTGCATTGTCTCTGTGGCCAAAGTGTGGTACAGCGGACAGAGTCATTACCTCTAAGACCAGAGGGCAGAGGTTCAAAACCCAGCTGGGGCACCTGCCAGCCCAGTCCCTATATTTTACCCACCACTAAATAAAGATAGCGCAGACACCCCTGTATGCATGGGGAAAACACCCATATTTTACCCAACACCGCACACACACCACAACAATGGGCATTACCTACAGCCAAGTCCCCCAAATGCAGTCCCATACTGCCACATTGCAAGCAGGTCAACTGCTTTTTCTGAGAGAAGTTCATGCCAGCATGTTGGCGGACAAGTACATGTGGTGCAGGGGGCAGTGGCTGCTAACCACAGAAGACAGAGGCCTAGCCATGTGCAGGCTGGCACAGTCCACTGCAACAGACAGGTCCTGCCGGATCCACAGTCATGGACAGTCCAGGGAATCTAACCAATCTGTGGCTACACAGTGGTGCAGTGCACACAGACAATGCATACAAGAACAGAAGGTCACAGGTTCAAAGCCCAGCTGGGGCTACTGACAATCCTGCCCACATATTTTTCCCACAACTAAACAGTGATAGTAAGGACACACCTTTCATGGCGGGGACATATGCAATGGTAAGACATCTATCTTTTACCCCACTGAGTACAGACACCATGAACAGGGGCAGTACCTAGAGCAGAATCACCCAAATGCAGTCCTGGTGGGCCACACACCAGTCAGGTTCCATGCTGACACTCATACAAATGCCTGTGCTGTATATCTATGCACCACCCCCATGGCATGTAGATGTAGCCCATGCATATTCATGAGGGATAGCAGGAAAACCCGAACAGTGTGATGCAAACCTGGACTGGAGTTGGGAATCTGTGCCGTAAAGCAGCAGCCATCAAGGGCAGACACACCCACACCCACAGGCCCCATTGGCCAATGTCTCCTGGAAAGGCAGAACATTGGACCGTGCATGCAGCACCCAAAACGAGCACTTGCATAACTTACCAATGTCACCCTACACCTGAGGTATACGGTACACAGCTCGGAGACGTTTGCTAGGAGCACAGGCAGGCAGTTATCCATACGTTACGTACATACTGCTAGTTGACCCCATCCAAACAATCTGTTAGGTGTTTGCGGGGCATGCTCCAGGCCTGGCCTCTGACGGTGCTTACCACCCTGGGGAGTGACCACCAGCTGTAATGCGTACCATATCCATGCCTTGCCGTGCTCAGGACTGGTTTGGTGGGCAAGGCTACTTACCCCCTCAATCGTAGCACCATGATGGCAGAGGTGTGGAAGTGTGTGTCTGTCTATACAGTGGGTGTTGGCTGCAAGCCCCTTCAACAGCCCGCACTGCCAGCACTGTTGCCAGTATTGGCCAGTCAATGTGCATAATGAGGTGCAAGGTACCATGGGTATAGCCAGGGCAGGGTGGCGTGGCCAGGATGCATCTGCACTGGGCATAGGGCCCTGGCAGGGACATTGGCTGGGATATTGTAGTGTCCGGCCACCACCTACACAGACAGGGTGGCCAAAGCATGTCCTTCTGGGGGATCACGCTCACCCTGACTGTGCAGTGACCACAGCATGGCTAGGCCCCCCCCCCCATCCCATAGTGCTGTATAGTAGTTCTCTCATGTGATAGATATGGGTTGCTCTTTGGGGCCCCGTCACTGATCTATCTGCTTGCTGTGTATGCAGACAGCCCAGTTCTGGGTGCATGCATCTCCATTGGGAACATGCACTATGGACTAACCAGCAGACTGTTTGTAGCTGGTAAATGTCTTGCTATAATGGCTTGCAGGGTGCAGTGGCTGTTGGCTTGCTGCAGGGGAATATCTGGTGGTGGAGTGCAGCTTACCATACCCTGGGCTTATGTCTGTCTGCTATTGTGTTATGGCTGTGTATGGAGCTGCCTGCCTGCCTGGGGGGGGGGGGGTGGTGGTGTTCCTCAGCAGGACTAGGGTTGATGTTGCCCTCTACTGCCACCTTTGCAGGGAGGTAGAGTGTGGATCCCTTGATGGGGACCATGTTTGCCACGGGGGGGGGGGGGGGGGGTGCCTGATGGCGGCAGACAGGAATATCCATGGTGTTTGTGCAGAAACTAGCTATCTTACACATTAACACTGCTTTGGAACACCCGCTTGACCTCCATCAGCCATGGCAGGTGTTGTTGACCTGGTCCTGGCCACCTCATTGCACACTCAGGGTGAGCACAGTACCCGCACGATGTAACGGTGTGTGGCTACTCTGTGCCAGTAAAACACCCGGTCAGTGCCCCCTACTAGGCCAAGGTGCTGTGTGGGTGCACCCGGTCACTTCCCCCAACAGGGCCGAGGTGCTGTGGGGGTGCATTCCCCATCTTGTGTCCATCTGCGGACAGCTAATTTGCATGTGCAGTGCATCATGGGTACGGGTGGCCTAACCCTATCCTGTTGACACCAGCAGACTGTCTGTGAGGTGACGTGTAGGCTATCTGCAGCCAGCCAGGGGCCTGCTTACAGCTATGGAGCTGTAGCACAATGGTTACATCACTGCCTGTGCAACCAGAGGTCATGGGTTCTAACCCACAGTGGGGCCCTTTGGTAGGGCTGTCCACAGCTTTATTTTTATTTACTGTACATATGTCTATGCCGGCAAGACCACCCTCAGCTTACTATACCCATTAGGTGCCTCTGAGGGTGCTTCATAGGGCGCCCTGTAGGCCACCTTATGGTTGCCATCCCTATAGGGTGCACTATACATTATCCTGTGTCGCAACATACATGCTGCCCTATAGGTGCCTTGGCGAACAGTGCACTGTAACATGTGCCTTATGGGCCGCCTTATGTTAACATGCTGGGAGAGTGCGTTTGCTAGTAGTGATAACAATATAAAATTATACAGCCTCCTACAGCACTCCGCAACATAATACATACTGCCTCAGCAGGCATTTTTCACTGGGCATTGTGAGGAGTTGAACCCCTGATCCCTGCACCATTGGTCAGTGTTTTAACCATTGTGCTGTGGCTCTGTTCCTGTGCTTGTGCATCAGCGCGCCGCCTTGTGCCTATCAGTGCGCCGCCTTCTGCCGCCCAAGGGGACCAGTGCGCCGCCTTCTGCTGCCCAAAAATAACTGTGCGCCGCCTTATGCCGCCCAAAAATAACTGTGCGCCGCCTTATGCCGTTCCAAATTAATTTGCCTCCTAAAACAATGTTAATCATTACAGGTACTGCCTTAGCTGACCTTTGTCGTTGTGCACACTGGGGGATTGAACCCATGGCCCCTGCACCATTGGTCAGTGTCTTCACCATTGTACCACAGCTCTGTTGTTTTGTATACTCAGCAGCGCGCCACTTTGCCTTTCCACGCGCTAATGTCGACCCCCGCACATTAGCGCGACGCACACGCGTCCGGTTGCTTACTACCGTTTTTTTTCTATTTTCTGCCTGAACCGCCCACTCCATATATAGCACAGGCACACTAGCACGGCCCTGCACGTTAGGAATGTTTAGTAAACATGCCCCTAAAACTCATACCGTGCAATAATATAATTGACATAGTAACCCATAATGATCTACTTTAATAAAAAATACTGAGTGTTCAAATAGAAACTTTTTCTGAGTGATATTCCATCTGATTAGTATTTACAACCACAAAAACCATAGTTCAATAAATATTTATTTATTTATTTAACAATTTTTCTATACCACCTTGTCTTACAATCAAGGTGGTTTACAATAAAACTTCAGTTTACAGAGAACTTACAATAGAAACAATTAAAAATGTATCCGATTACAGAGTAACTTCGTTAGTAAATAAAACAGGGGATAGGAGAAATGGGAATGTTAACATTAAACTTATGTACAAGTGTGTGTGTGTAAGTGTTCATGAGGAGGGGCATCAGGTTTCATTGAAGTGCTAGATGAAAAGAAGGGTTTTGAGCTGTTTTTGCAATTCTTTTATGTCTGTGGTGGTTCTCATTTTCTCTGGGAGAGAGTTCCAGATGGAGTGGCAAGCGAGAGAGTCCTCTTGGAGGTAGTTTGTTTGACTTTTGTGAACAAGTTGGGTGTTGGTATGGTATCAATGTTGCTGTTTCTCTCAGGTCTGTTAGGTTTGGTGCAGAGGAGGTCCTGGAGACTTCCGGCCATAAGGTTGTTTTTGATCTTGAAGATGGTCAGGGCAGATTTGTATTTGACACATAGGGGCATGTTTACTAAAAACCGCTAATTTGCGCGCCGCAAAATAGCGCACTAAAAGCGGTACTTAAGAGCGCTTAAACACCCCGCAATCATGCGTGTCACCCCCGCACAGGTGCGCGGCACAATAACGGGCCCCGCACAAGTACGGGCCCGCAAATGTCCGATAGAGGCGTGGAACGGCTAACGGAGGGCGGAGGAAGGTTCCTGAGGGGCGGAGAGAGGGGTTTAATGGGCGGGGAAGGGGAGGGGAGAGGCTCCTCGCACATTATCGGGGCCGAATCCCAAAGCAAAACTACCGCGAGTGAAACACTCGCGGTAGAGGGCATTTAAAGGGAAGAGAAACCATTTCCGTCAGCAATGTACAGCAAAATCGGGGAAACCTGCAAAACGTGAGCAGTGTGATACATGTGCACAGCACAAAAGTGAAAATAAAAATAGAAAGTGACCACAACAAAAATATCACAAATAGTAATGCAGCTGGAGAACAGTTATAGTAATGGTAAAATATAGAAAACACACCCAGGAAAGCTCCAGAAAGAAGAAATGAATATTGGAAGGGTCTACGGAGCGGAGACTCATCCAAAACAAATGTCCTTTTTGGAGCTTTCCTGGGAGTGTTTGCTATGGTTGCCCATTAATATCACTTTTGCCCAGCGTGGTGATATATTGTCCCCCAGTGTCTGTGGTCATTTCCGGGGTTTATGTGCACGTTTGTCACCAGACAGAGTGCATGTGCCCACAGTAAAAATGCATAGAGCAGGGTTTGTGACTCCATCCTGCCAGGTATACTACCTCCAGGGGCTGCAGACAGAGCCAGTACCTCTAGGACCAGAGGGTCAGAGGTTCAAATCCCAGCTGGGGCACATGCCAGCCCAGCCCCTATATTTTACCCACCACTAAACAAAGATAGCGCAGACACCCCTGTATTGCAGGGAACATAAGCATGGGGAAAACACCCATATTTTACACAACACTGCAAAAACACAACAACAATGGGCATTACCTACAGCCAAATCCCCCAAATGAAGTCCCGTACTGCCACATTGCAATCTGGTCATCTGCTGTTTCTGAGAGAAGCTCATGCCAGCATGTTGGCGGACGAGTACATGTGGTGCATGGGGCAGTGGCTGCTAGCCACAGAAGACAGAGGCCTAGCCATGTGCAGGCTGGCACAGTCCACTGCAACAGAGAGGCCCTGCCAGATCCACAGTCATGGACATTCCAGGGAAACCAACCAATCTGTGGCTACATGGTGGTGCAGTGCACACAGACAGTGCATGTAAGAACAGAAGGTCACAGATTCAAATCTCAGCTGGGGCTTCCGCCAATCCTAGCCACATATTTTTCCCACACCTACACAGTGATAGTAAGGACACACCTTTCGTGTCGAGGACATATGCAATGGTAATACGTCTATCTTTTACCCCACTGAGCACAGACACCATGAACAGGGGCAGTACCTAGAGCAGACTCTCCCAAATGCATTCCTGGTGTGCCACACACCAGTCAGGTTCCATGCTGCCACTCATACAAATGCCTGTGCTATATATCTATGCACCACCCCCATGGCATGTAGATATAGCTCATGCATATTCATGAGGGACAGCAGGAAAACACGAACAGTGTGATGCAGACCTGGACTGGGGTTGGGAATCTCTGCCGTAAAGCAGCAGCCAACAGGGGCAGACACACCCACACCCACAGGCCCCATTGGCCAATGTCTCCTGGAGAGGCAGAACAGTGAACCCTGCGTGCATCTCCCAATACTAGCACCTGCATACCTTAGCAATGTCACCCTACAGCTGAGGTATACGGTACACAGCTCTGAGACGTTTGCTAGGAGTACTGGCAGATAGATATCCATACGTTACGCACATACTGCTAGTTGACCCCATCAGGACAATCTGTTAGGTGTTTGCGGGGCGTGCTCCAGGACTGGCCTCTGACGGTGTTTACCACCCTGGGGAGTGACCTCCAGCAGTACTGCGTACCATATCCATGCCTTGCCGTGCCTAGGACAGGTTTGGTGGCCAAGGCTAATTACCTCCTCAATAGTAGCACCATGCTGGCATAGGTGTGGAAGTGTGTGTCTGTCTATACAGTGGGTGCTGGCTGCAAGCCCCTTCCACAGCCCACACTGCCAGCACTGTTGCCAGTATTGGCCTGCTAATGTGCATAATGAGTAGCAAGGGACCATGGGTATATCTCAGACAGGGTGGGCTGACCAGGATGCAGCTGCACAGGACATAGGGCACTGGCAGGGACATGGTAGTGCCCGGCCACCACCTACACAGACAGGGGGACCTCTGTATGTGCTGCTGGGGGATCACTCTCACCCTGAGTGTTTAGTGATGGCAGCATGGCTAGGCACACCCATAGTGCTGTATTGTGTTTCTCTCATGTGATATATATGGGTTTCCTGTTGGGGCCTTTTCACTGACTTATCTGCTTGTGTGTACTGCCACCCCAGTTGTGGGTGCATGCATTTCCATCAGGACCAGCCAGCAGACTGAGCACAGATGGTATGTGTCTTGATGGAGTGCCTTGCAGGGTGCAGTGGCTAATGGCTTGCTGCAGGAGAATATTAGATAGTGGTGGGGTGCATCTATAACACAGGTACACTAAAAAAAAAATTTTTTAAACTGCCTCTAATGTTTCGATTGATTTTTACGTTTTTTGGTGCGCTGAATCCAAATCTGGTAACCAATTTGCTCCATCACGTACAGATTTTTTGCTACATTGGGTTAGCAGTTTGAGGTGAATGTTTCAGATTGAGTGCGATCGAGATAAAAGTTTCTTGGATGAATTCTTTATACTAATTGTTTAGTAGTTATTCAAATAAGAATAAAGAAAATTGTAACAAGGCAGCACATAAGAATAGAGTAATGTCAACAAAACACACTGTGATGGTAGCAAAATTGTCTGCACTTAAAACAGCCACATACATGTGCACAAACATTGAGCGAGGTTAGACACAAAGCAAAGCAAAGAAATGTGCAAAAAATGTTGTACAGGTATGTATGTAAGAATAGAAAACGCAAACCGCACCATTGCAATACATGAAGACAAACACCCGATGGTGTGGAAATAAAATTCTAATAAATGAGATCCGACACTGTGGTAATAACTAGCAAATTTTTATTTCAAAGTTTAGTAAAAACACGATATTTGTCAACACAGTTTAGATTTTAAAGTCATTCTTGGGTCAATCAATCTCCTGGTGGGCCCGTTTCTTCTTCCCCTGAATGCTTCTCTTGGTGCGCTGCTTGGCGTATTTTTCATCTGGGGTTTTCCGCAGCAGCAACCAGCAGAAATCAGCCATCATAGTGGTGTTCCATCTTCCTTGGCACCTTCTCTCTGCGTCCTTGATGTCCTGGTGAAACCTTTCACCTTGTTCTTCACTGTATGCCCCCAAGTTTTCGGGAAAGTACTTCACATGGGAGTGCAAGAAATGGACTTTCAGGCTCATGTTACAGCCTTGTTCGTTGAAGGCATTGAGCATCCTGGCAACAATATCCTTATAGTTCTCATCCCGCCTGTTCCCCAAGAATTTGAGAACAACATCCTTGAAGGAATCCCAGGCTTCTTTTTCCTTCTCAGACATCGTTTCAGCGAATGCTCCATCTGAAATGAGTTTCCTTATATCAGGGCCAACAAACACTCCTTCCTTTAGCTTTGCTTCAGAAAGTCGGGGGAACTTTGAGCAAAGGTACCGAAAGCACTCACCATCTTTTGGAAGGGACTTGATAAATTGCTTAATGAGACCCAACTTAATGTGGAGAGGTGGTAATAGAATTTTATCACGAGGTACCAAGCTCTCATGAAGAACATTTTTCTCACCGGGTCTCAAATACTCCCGAATTGGCCAGTCTTTTTTCCCCCAGTGTAGGTCGCGGGCCCGGCTATCCCACAAGCAAAGGAAGCAGGGATATTTGGTGAAACCGGATTGCTGCCCTAATAGCATGGATAGAATTTTAAAGTCTCCACAAATCATCCACTTATGCTCATCATAACAAATCTTCTGAAGAATCAGGGCCAAATTCTCGTATTTTTATTGGAGAATAACAGAGTGAGCAATAGGAACTGAAGCGAATGTGTTGCCATTATGAAGAAGAACACCTTTTATGCTGTCTTTTGACGAATCAATGAACAGCCGCCATTCAGCAGGATCATACTTGAGTTTAAACTTTTCCATCACTCCGTATATATCGTTGCAAAATACCAAATCTTCCTCTTTGCTGAAATACTTCAAAAATTGTGTCTCGCGGTTGCGGTACCAATAAAAAGTTGTTCCTGGTGACAATAGATTTTTCTGTTTAAGCCGAGAACCTAGCAGTTGGGCAGCATCTTTTGGGAGTCCTAAATCCCAGACTAAATCATTCAATTCAGCTTGAGAGAAAAGTTCAGGTTTCGGATCTGGTTCAGTTTCAAACTCGGAAGTACTGGACTCATCGGGAAAAGCCATCTGATGAGTCTCATCATGATCAGAACCGTCCACACAAATATGATCCAAAGATTTTGGTGGTTCAGGCACAGGTACTTCGTTGCTATGAGGCATAGGCCTAATTGCTGAGGGAAGGTTGGGGTAACTTATTACGTTCTTATTTTTTAAGTTGCATCCCTTCACAATGCAAGAGCAAAAATAGCAGTCACTGCTGTGGTCTCTTTGTTCACGCCACATCATAGGTATTCCGAAACAAAATGCTTGTTTTTTACCTTTCATCCATAAGCGTAGATCTTCCTCACATGTCTTGCACACTTTGTGAGGAGCCCACGGTTTGTCTTGATCGCCTAACTTCAAACCGAAATAGGCGAAATATACTTTTTTAATAAATGCAGAAATGTTCCTCTGCCGCTTTTTCACGGTATATTCCCCACAAATAAAACAAAAACTGGAGAATAAAGAATATTCTGGAGAATTGACGCAACCTCTGGCTCTGTGAGCCATCACAAATACACAGCACTGCAAACTACAACTGTAGTGAACCACTTCGGAGTAAAGCTGGATTACGACTGAGCAAACAAAAGGTAATAATGAACTTGCAAGAAACTGAAATTTGACAGGAACGTTCATGTTGCAACCACCGTGTTTGAGCGAGTGAACGAGGCAAGGCGAACAGGAAAGAACATGCGCCAGCGTGAGTACTGGATTTAGCCCCCCGCCTCCCAATTGTCCTGTTAATGTATAAAATGAATACAAAACACTCTAAAATATCATGAGGGAGTGTTTCTAGTTAGTTAACCATTACAACCTCTATTTTGGGCCAAGAAAATAAACTGCAGTCGGCTAAAAAGAAATTATGTGAACATTCCTTATATGGGTAAGAAATCTAATTTTGCAAGAAAACGTGACGTGATGGAACATTTTGGCTATTTTCCCTGGATTCAGCACCCCAAAATCTATAGGAATCAGTTGCAAAACTGGAGGCAGTTTTTTGGTAGTGTACCTGTGTAATTATCCAGGCCTAATGTCTGTCTGATATTGTGTTATGGATGTGTGTGGAGCTGCTTGGACTGGGGGGGGTGGTGGTCTACTTCCCCAGCAGGACTGGGTTTGATGGTTGACTCTAATGCCATAGGGGGAGAAAAGATAGTATGGGGATCTGTTGGTGGGAGACCCTGTTTTATCGGGGTGGGGGTGTGTTCCACTAACTGTGGCAGACAGCAATCTCCAAGATGTTTATGCAGCAGCACCACCTACCTATTTCACAGGTTACTGCTGCTTTGGAGCTCTGGCATGGCCACATTCAGCCATGCAAGGTGTTGTGCACCTGGTCCTGGGCGCATCATCACACACTCAGGGTGGGCATAGTAACCGCACAATGTGATGGTGTTTAGCTACTCTTTGCCGTTTGTCCACCCACTCAGGACACCCTACCAGGCCGAGGTGCTGTGTGGGTGCACAAGGACACCTCCCCCTACCAGGCCGGGTAGCTTTAGGGGTGCAGTTCCCATCTTGTGTGCATCTGTGGACAGCTGATTTGCATGTGCAGTGCATCATGAGTATGGGTGGCCTAACCCTATCCTGTTTACACAAGCAGACTGTCTGTGATGTGACGTGCAGGCTATCTGCAGCCAGGCAGGAACTTGCTTACAGCTATAGAGGTGTAGCCCAATGGTTACGCCACTGCCTGTGCAGCCAGAGGTCATGGGTTCATACCCACAGTGGGGTTCTGTGATAGGGTTTTCCAAAGCATTTTTTACATTTACTGTACATATGTTGATGCCTGCAATAACACCCTCAGCGTACTGTACCCATAAGGTGTCTCTGAGGGTGCTTTATTGGGCGCCCTATAGGGCACTTTATGGTTGGCATCCATATAGGGTGCACTATACATTATCCTGTGTCGCAACATACATGCTGCCCTATAGGGGACATTCTAGGGTGCCTTGGCGGATGGTGTACTGTAACATGTGCCTTACGGTCTGCCTTATGTTAACATGCTGTGAGAGTGCGTTTGCTAGTAGTTATCACAAAATAGAATTAAAAAGCCTCCTAAAGCACTCCACAACATAAAATATACTGCCTCAGCTAGCCTTTTTCAATGGGCATTGTGAGGGATTGAACCCCTGGTCCCTGCACCATTGGTCAGTGTCTTAACCATTGTGCTGTGGCTGTGTTCCTTTGATTTAGCATCAGCGTGCCGCCTTGTGGCCATCAGCGCGCCACATCCTGCTGCCCACAATGAACAGTGCGCCGCCTTATGCTGCCCCAAAATGAACAGTGCGCCGCCTTATGCCGCCCCAAAATGAACAGTGCGCCGCCTTATGCTGCCCCAAAATGAACAGTGCGCTGCCTTATGCCGCCCCAAAATTATTTTGCCTCCTGACACACATTTCCACATTTAAGGTGGTGCCTCAGCCAGCCTTTTTGGGCTGCACACACACTGGGGGATTGAACCCGTGGCCCCTACACCATTGGTTATTGTCTTCACTGTTGTGCTACGGCTCTGCTCCTATATGTGCCCAGCTGCGCCCCACTTAGCCTTCCCACGCGCTAATGTGGGCCCCACACATTAACGCGACGCGCACACGTACGGTCGTTTTTTTTTCCTTTTTCGGCCTGAACCGCCCACTCCTTATATGGCACAGGCACACTACCGCGGCCCCGCACATTAGGAATGTTTAGTAAACATGCCCCATAGTGTAATTGGCAACCAGTGCAGGAGGTGCAGGAGGAGCGTTATATGTTCTCGCCGTGATGATCCCATGATGGTTCAGGCAGTGGTGTTTTGGACCAGTTGCAGGGGTCAGGTAGTTTGTTTCAGCAGACCTTATAAGAGAGCATTACAGTAGTCCAGAGATGGTGTTATGATGGACTGACATACCGTGCAGAAGTGTTCTTGGCTGATGAGAGGTTTTAGTCTCCTGATTATTGCAAGCTTGTGGAAGGCAGACTTGGAAGTTTTGTTGATATGAGCTTGTAGGTTGAGATGCTTGTCAATGATGATACCCAGGTATCTGACTTTGTCCTTTATTGTGATTTGTGAATTGGAGATTTTGATTGAAGTGGGGGGGGGGGGGTGAAATCAGTGTTCCTTGTAATGATTATTGCTTCTGTTTTTTTGATGTTGATGTTAAGGTTGTTTTTGGTGAGCTAGGTTTTCATTTCATAAAAGCACGTTGACATTGTAGAGAAGTCTAGAGAGTCTAACTGGATTTTGGTGTAAGCCCAACAGCCCCATCCACATGTACCACACAAAGCACCCACAGCTAGACCAATGAGGCGAACCCCTCCTTGTTGCAAGATTGTAAATAGTTACCCCTTGTTATCCAAGTTTTAACTCCTGTTCATTGTAAACACAGAGTACCCAAGGAAATGTGTAGTTCTATGTTCATTGTAAACCGCGCTGATGTTGAATAGCACGGTATAGAAGAGACTGGAAATAAATAAATAAAATAAGTGTGGTGGCAAAGCAGGGTTAAACCCTGGAGAAAGTAGGAGAAACCAGTCTTTTTCCCCTGAAGCAAAGAGCAGTTCAGGAAGGGAAAGGGTTAAACCTCCAACAAATGTGAAAAACTCTATGCACAGAAAGCTAGAAAGGGAGCCACACCTCAGCTCCATGGTGACCAAGGGAACTGACGTGGGAAGCAGAGGGGCGGAGTCAAAGCCCATAGGACAGCCCCAAACACTTAAGCAGGAAGAAACAGTTAGTGAGGGAGGTGTGGAGAGAGACAGAAAAAAACACGGGAGGAGCAGCAAAGAGAAGTGGGAGAGAAGAAGAAATAATCCTCGGGAGGAAAGTCTGGAAAGCTTGTCCAGAAGTCAGAGGAGTTCTTCTCATGAGTCTTTTGTAGAAGCTGTCCTGGAAGGTGGGAGAATAGGCAGAAGCAAAGGCCCTATTGGAAAGCTGCATAAGGATTCTTATTGCAGGCAGCGTGTCTGTAGCTCCAGTTCCGAGAGAAGCCCAGCTGATAGAAAGCAATTAGCTGACCAGAAGCTGGGGAGACAGGAGTCCGAGCCAGACCCTGCTGGGAAGCATGGTACAGGAGTCCAGGTGAAGCAGTCTGGGGAAAAGTGGTTGCCTTTAGCACTACCAGAGAAGTCAAGGAGTGCTAGGAAAAAGGTGAGCCCTTTTGAAACCTTTAAATCTGTGTTAAAGGAGAGTGGTCTCCTTGGTTCTTCCCCTATACCTCAGTTTAAGGAAGAGTCTCGATGGAGACAGCTTAAAACCCTGTTAGAGCAATGGAAGCCTACTGTTGAGAACCCTGAGAATAGGCAGGTTGTATCAGACTCGGAGGAAGAGGCTATGCAAATTGAAGAAGCCCCTTTAGAGAGTGAATGTTCTGATATGGAGACAGACTGTGCTTATTGTCAAAGGGAGTAAAGCTGCTAACGTTTTATGCTGATGTTATAAGTGCTGGAAGAAGTCTGAAACTTGGCTTGAGGGATTAACACTGGGAAAGGCAGTAAGATGCTAGAAGTGTGAAGCCTAGCCAGTTTGGCAACTTCAAATGAAGAGAATGCTATTGTTTTGCTGATTGTCATACAAATGCAACAGTTGGTCTAATGAAGAGAAAAGCTGTTGATGATTTTGATTGGATGCCTCAACTAACCCAAGGATAAGTAAAGTGAATTTGCAACTGGAAGAAGGTTTTGGGAAAGTTGTTTGAAGCAATAGTGCGTGGATGTATAACACATGGACTTTGCTGTATCAATTGACTTTATTTCTGTATGGAGAAGAATCCTTTATTCTTTATGTTCAGTAGGGGTAGTAGAAAAATACCTGTGCAACAATAAAACTTATTGTTACCCTTAAATCCTTGGCTGTTTTCGTCTTGACCACAACTACATGGAACATAAGACCCGCAGCACTTATAGGGATACACAAATGTGGTCCGTCCTCTTCTACTAGGCATCCGCCTATACAAAGGAGAGGACGTGACATAAGCCATGATATCATCTGCATATATGGCATATTGTATGTTGTGTTTCTTGAATATGTTGCAGATTGGCTGTACATAAATGTTGAATAGGAGGTCAGAGAGTGAGGATCCTTGAGGAACTTCTTTGCCAGTGTGGAAAGTAGTTAAGGTGAGTGTACTACATTTGACTGTTTGTTGTCTGCCTCTGAGGTATGACTGGAACCACTTGATGGTGATGTTTTGGATCCTGAATGATGATAATTACTGCAAAGGATGTTGTGGGAGACTGTGTCAAAGGCAGATGATATGTCAGCGAAGATTAATAGGAAACCTCTTCTTATGTCATAGGTTTTCAACCCAGTCCTCGGGGAACCCTAGGCCAGTCAGGTTTTCATTTCTGGGGTTCATTCTGATAGGTAGTGTGTCAGGTTTTGCAGAGTCTTTGTAAAGTGTGGGTTGAAGAGGTTTATTCTTGGATTTAAGATAGTCTGGAAATGTTTGTGGGTGTATTGGAATTTCATTCTTCAGAGTTGGGTCCTTTGTTAACATTCGGACAACATTGAAGAGCTCTTTGGGTTTGTTGCAGGCTTTTAGAATAAGGTTAGTGTGGTATTGTTGTTTATGTATATTTATTAGAGCATGGCCGGGAAATGGATATCTCCCCAAAATGTCTATGGGTGTATTCCGACACACGGCTCCCATGCACGTCCACGGGGATCTCAGGACATCCCTGGGAGGGGCGGAATGGGGGAGTGGTTTTCCACAGAAATGTAGAAAGTGTATTCAGGAAAGGCCTGTGTACTGTACGTTTTTGGAGTTCCCCATAGACATGCCCGTTATTTGTGGGGAGACATGAAATAAGGTCAGTGTAGGATACCAGAATCCCCAATATGTAATTGAAGACAGATGAATTTCTTGATACAGATCTTTAAAATGTGCTGATTAATTGAATCTTGGTACCAATAACCATCACTCCCAAGTTTATCTTTTCACCCACTTCTTTAAAATAGAATTAGATATCATGATCACGAGAGCTGTGTAACTGTTTTAAAATAGTTTAAGAACATTGTTAATGCAAGCATAAAGAGTAAACATAGGCTATGAACTGAACAGCCATAGCTCATTGTACAGTCAACTATAGGTCGTTGCTGGCACAGCGTAATTTCTGCAATTCTGCAGTTATAAATAATTTTGTCATAATCAAGTAAATTTCATCTAATACACTGTAATCAGCTCTTACTCTGTAAAAGCATTCTAGTGACACCTTGTGTTATTTCATGTTTATGATCAATGATGTAGTTATTTCCTCATTTTACTATAATAAAAACAGTCTCTATAGGAAAGAACCTTTGAGCCAACAGACCTTCTGTTGGCTTTTGTTTGAACTCAAAGAAAAAGGAACTTTGTGTTTGAGTGTTTGTGTTCTGCGTTACTCTCTGCTTATTTCTTGCTGCTTGAGGGACCAGAGGAGATCGAAAGAGCCGAGGTATTGTGACCAGATCAGAGATAATCTTTCAGTCAATATTTAGAAATGATTCTACTGTGTCTCTATAGAGGTTGTGAGAAATATGCTTCAAATTGGTGTGACTGCAGTCTGTAAAACACCACAAGATGCATTTCCAATGAACAGAAATCAGGGCCGAGGGAATCATGTAAGCTAAAGAGACATCAATAACTACCCTTAAAGACATTACAAGAAGAGCAATAGTGATCATTCTGGCACTGCTGGCATTTGCTGTTTGTGCTAAAGGAGTTAAGTTGGGAGACCCTAACAATTCCTGTGTTATAGAAAATGGGAATGCTGATGTAAGAATTGTACACTAGTGGCCAAAGTTGTGGATATATCAGCAATTCATTCCCTTCATGCATATTTGAGGTCTCCTACTTGCTTCCCTCGTCTATTTTAGTTGATGTAAAGTCTATAGTTGAATGAGTTATTGTTTATTGAATCAGCGGAGACCTAAAAAGCATACGTTTACACTGAAATTTGTGAATTTGCAAGTTAAGGTGAGAGGTAAGCATAATTTTGCATATTTCCTGTTAGTACACCACTCGTAATTCATGTTTTACTCTGCTATACCATTAATATTTGTGTGTGTGTTCCTTTTGAATGTTTATCACCAATGTTTGTAAGCATGTTATTCTTATTTACTTCTTCAAAAATAGTTTTTTAAAATGTTTTTATAATTAAAAGAAGTAAAATTTAATTCATTATTTAATATATAGATTTCACTTAATATTTACTACCTAAATTTACTATGGTCTTTCTTTTAAGTAAATGCTAAGAATGAAAACTACCAAGAGACAAGACTGGTCACCCAAAAAGAGGGCTTCTACAGCAACTTTGAGGATGGAAGGCTACAGCTTTAGAGAAATAACAAAGAAACTTGGCAGCGGAGTAACAGCCTCCAGTGTTCAGAAGCTGTACAACCACTTTAAGATGACTGGAACAATTGCAAACAAACAGGGAAAGGTCAGAAAAAAAGTCAAAAACATCTACAGGAGAATAGCAAGACTGGCTCTAGGGAACAGAAGAATTACTGAGAATGATGTAAACAACATTTTGTCCAATATCAGAGTGTCAGTGTCAAACAGAACTGTTCATCATAGACTAGTTGAGGCTGCTCTGAAAGCCAGAAAACCAAGGAAAAAGCCATCCCTGAATCCAGTTTGAAGAAGGAAAAGGCTTGACTGGGCCAAAGGATACTTGAGGTGGTCAATTGAAGACTGGAAAAGAGTTCTTTGGAGCAATGAGACAAAGATTCAATTTCTGGGAGTGATGGTATTCAATATGTGTGAAAAAGACCTGGAGAAGACCTCATCCCAGAATGCCTCAACGCCACTGTAAAGCATCCCCTGAAGGACATGATATGGGTATGCATGTGCAACGATACATTGTAGACATCCTCAAACCCAAAATGCTGCCTTCTGCTTCTGACATATTTGGGTCTGATGGGGACTTTAAATGTCAACAGGATGGAACACCATGTCACACAGCAACCATTTGTAAGAAGTGTTGTCATGGCTTTGAAACGGTCCTGACCTTAATCCAACTGAAAACCTTTGATCCAGACTGAAAACAGCTGTGGCATCAAAGCGTCCAGGCAACAAACATGAACTGATTGAGTGCATTATCAGTTCCTGGTTCCATATCCCAAAGGAGGACCTTGAGAAAGGGTGCCAAGGGGTTTCCCAGATGTTACTGACTTTAACGATGTAAAATCATTCCGATTTAATAATACCCCATAGCAATATACTTCTAACACTATATTATCAGGGTCTTTGGTCAGAATAAGACTTAAATTGATTAATTTTTATTTCAATATAGTTTCTGAACCAATATTGTGTACTTTCCTTCCTAAAGAACATAAAACATTTGAACAATTGAGCACATATTGCTAGAAATAAACTAAACATCAAGGTGTATCCACAGTTTTAACCATTACTGGTATGTGAGTGAGTCTAGAACAGGATCTTCATTTGAGTGAGAAAGAGGGATCATATTTGTAGTCCTGGGACTCCAAGCCATTATGCCATACCAGCTTTTATTCATAGGTGGGACGATTGATGGCTGCACAGGAGGATCTGGTGTACTGATTTGCAATTCAGGGAGGACATGAATGCCTGGCAAGTACTTAGACCATATGGATGACTGCAGTGTCACAGGTGGCAGTGTGACAGGGCAGCCATACATCAGCTCATCCAAGCAATGGGAGACATGATGGATGTTGTGCCAATAATCCCCAGATTGTGCCATGAGGCCTTCATCCTTACCCAGTCCATGATCCATGCAAGTTGCAAGAGTGGTGATATATCTGGAGGCTAGCTACTTGTCATAATGGCACAGGGATCCCCCCCCTCCCATGCTCACACAGGCCTGATCAGGGGAGCATGCCATACAGCAGACTGTGAGAAGGCAGGCAGGGCTGCCCCACAGATAGCAGATGTATATAGACCGAAATAAGCCAAGATAAAGAGTGGACAATGTATGGGATAGGTGTAGCCACATGTAGGGAGCTGCTGTGAGAAATGCCAGTACCCAGATACAGTATGTGGGAAAATGATGTCATAGCCAGGGCATACATTTGTTGCTCAGTAATATTATGCATCCTTTGGGTAATTGCTATGTTAGTGTTGTTTTGTGTACATTTCCAAAGAGTTCATCCTTAGCATTTTCAAAAGTGTTTATAGAGGTGACCAATGCAGGACTCACTGAAACCTTTTAATGCTGCCAAGTACCATTTGATGCAAGGTATGTCATGACATACATGTTCATATTTACAGTCCCTGATACTATGTTAGAGTGTACTGGGATAACCTAGCACCTTTCTGGCCATGTAGAGCACTAGTATATGGTCTAGTTTGCATCAGCATTCATTTATCATCAGTATTTATGTCTAGTTTGCATAAGTAAACTACTGTCAATGAGAACAGCAGCTAAGGAGATGCACGTTTTAACAGAGGAGATGCACGTTTTAACCATGGAGGCGTAGCTGGCAGAGGCATCCATGGGTATTCTGTGGAGACAGACCTGGGTGAAAACGGGCAACTTTTCAGAATATGGTGGTGTTGTGGACATCCCTGGACATGGGCACGGTGTGACAGCATTTAAACGTGCCACAAAATACTAACATAGCCATGTTTCCTCGCTTCACCCATGCCTGCACTCGTGCGCATTTCCTGCACCCTGGCCATCAGTTCCTCTACATGTGCTTGTCATAAAAGAGTTATTTAGCAGGCACTAAGGGGGTGGAGTATCTGGCATTGTTGGGACAAACAAGGTATGTCTTTGTGGGGGATATTTTGACAATGCACTGAGCCAATATGTTGTGCTGTACTCATATTCCTCTAGGTATGAATTGTTGGTCCCTGAGAAGGTTCAAGTTGTGGGCAGCTATAGCAGATCCTGAGCTTCTTCCATGTTAAGATGACCTAGTCAAAGTTCTGAGATTGCGGGCAAGGAGGCTAGCCTGTGTGGATTAGAGTTTTGCAAAACTTTCTGCCAGACTATGTTCTAGATACAGCTGCAGGAGCAGGGATATTGGCTCCCTCATGATCACTGACAGGCAGTCCCTTGCTGATGTTTGGTAAGGCAATGGCATGCCTTGTACATCTGGCAGCACTAAACTCACTTAGTCAAACCTGTAAGATGTCTTCATGCTCAGGGTGCCGCTCTAATGTTAACATTTCAACTTCTGCACCATTGGTCTTGCATTTGCATGGTGTCTTCTCATTACTGGCAGGTGGCTTATGCCCCATGGCAGGAGGTTCCCATTTCACCTTTCCTTCCATCTCTTTCCTCTGAGAATATGTACTCTCCCGATGTCTGATAAGGTTTTCAGAGGTGTTGCATCAATCCACTGCTTGGTGAAAGAGGTCCCATGCCACACTTAGTGCAGTGACCCCGCTTCAGCTGGTCCTGCATATACTTGTCACCACATGCCATCTTTTCTTGCTTTAACTTTGCCATAAGCAGGTATTTGTTCAATGTCACACATTGGTTCAAACAGCCATTGTAGTTCCCCAGTCTCATCGGCTGCTCATAAGAACATAAGATATGCCATACTGGGTCAGACCAAGGTCCATCAAGCCCAGTATCCTGTTTCCAACAGTAGCCAATCTAGGTCATATGTACCTAGCAGTTTCCCTAAAAGACACAGGTTCCACAATGCTTGTATTGGGTTAAGCATTGATATCCTGGGTCGCTTTTTAATAATGGCTTATGGACCTTTCCTCCAGGAACTTGTCCAAACCTTTTTTAAACCCAGCTACACTAACAGCCTTTACTACATCCTCCGGTAACAAATTCCAGAGTTTGATTACACGTTGAGTCCAACTGTCTTCTTGATGTCATAGTTATTACTGCTTTATACAGCTGATATGGCATGGAGGGGTAACCTAGTGGCTAGAGCACTGGTAGAGCACTAGTGGCATGTAGAAGTAACCTAATGACCTTGGTTTGATTCTGACTAGCACTTATTGGGTGTGGCTAAGTCACTTAACTCTGCATTTCCTTTGAAGAAAGGCCTGCCAATTTACTTCTGGTTACACTGCCAAGAAACACCACCTCAGCACTAGCTCAAAGTTTTGTTTTTTTCCCCATCATGAGGTCAGACTCTGTGTTCCTGTGCTATACAAACTCCTGCTTTAGTGAGCTACAGAAATTCTCTACATTACCTGGTGCAATAGAGGTCGGGTTGTCTTGGTAAGGGTAAAGGAGTAGATGAGGAATGTTGCAACAAGGATCATGCAAGTGGTGGCACACTTCTGCTGGGAATTCCTCTGTTATTACTCCCCCACTCCATTTACCAATTTAAAGACATTAGAGCATAAATTAGAAGAAAGTGGATCAGGGGAGCAGAGTCAAGTCAAAGAAGCAAGGCCTCTGGGTAATATAAAGCCGGAGACTGGACTTCATGAAAGCGATAGTCAAAACCATTCTGACCCAAACGCGGGAGTGAGAAAGCCTCGAAACATGGAGGGAAACACTGAGTGAGGAGGGACTCCTCACCCTCCTGCAGCCAGGTCTCTTTCAGGAAATGGAAAAAAGAGCCAAACGACGAAACCTGGAAACAGCACAAGCATTGGCAAGTCAAATGCAAGGCATTGATAAGGCAGGCAAAGGGAGTATTTGAGAAAAAAGCTTGCTACGGAAGCAAAAACGCGAAATGAAGACATTTTCAAGTACATTTGTAGCAAAAAAACCCCGTGAGAGTCAGTTGGTCCATTAGATGATAGAGGGGTTAAAGGGGCACTAAGAGGTGACAAGGTGATAGCGGAGAGACTGAATGAATTCTTTGCTTTGGTCTTTACTGAGGAAGATGTAGGGATGTTACCCAGGACTGAAGTGGTATTTAAAGGTGTGGAAGAATTGAAGGAAATATCGATACATCAGGAAGATGTATTACAACTATTAGATAAACTGAAGAGTAGCAAATCACCTGGGCTGGATGGTATACATCCAAGGGTGTTGAAAGAACTGAAATATGAGATTTCTGACCTGCTATTAGTAATCTGTGAGTTTTCATTAAAATCATCTGTAATACCTGAAGATTGGAGGATCGCCAATGTAACGCCAATTTTTAAAAAGGGTTCCAGGGGTGATCCGGGAAACTACAGACCGGTGAGCCTGACATCAGTACCGGGAAAAACGGTAGAAACCATCATAAAGAACAAAATTACTCAGCATGTAGATAGTCATGGCCTAATGGGAGACAGCCAACATGGCTTTAGACAAGGAAGATCTTGTCTTACTAATCTGTTATGTTTTTTTGAAGATGTGAATAAGCAGGTGGACAAAGGTGAATTGGTTGATATAGTGTATCTGGACTTTCAGAAAGCCTTTGACAAGTTTCCTCATCAGAGACCTTTGGCAAAACTAAAGAGTCATGGGATAGGAGGCAGTGTACTATTGTGGATCAGGAACTGGTTAAAAGATAGAAAGCAGAGGGTAGGGCTAAATGGCCAATTTTCCCAATGGAGAAAGGTGAATAGTGCTGTACCCCAGGGATCTGTGTTGGGTCCGCTGCTTTTTGACATATTCATAAATGATCTGGAAAAGGGAATAACGAGTGAGGTTATCAAATTTGCAGATGACACAAAACTATTTAAAGTTGTTAAAACCCAAGAGGATTATGGAAAATTACAAGAGGATCTTGATAAATTGGAAGACTGGGCATCAAAATGGCAGATGAAATTTAATGTGGACAAGTGCAAAGTTATGCACCTAGGGAAGAACAACCCAAACTGTGGTTACACGATGCAAGGTTCCACATTAGGAACCACCACCCAGGAAAAAGATTTAGGCGCCATTGTGGATGACATGTTAAAACCCTCGGCCCAGTGTGCAGCGGTGGCCAAGAGAGCAAATAGAATGCTAGGTATCATAAGAAAAGGAATGGAAAACAAAACAAAAGATATTATAATGCCTCTATATCGTTCCATGGTGAGACTGCACCTTGAATATCTTAAGGATATAGCATTATTAGAAAAGGTTCAGAGAAGAGCCACCAAAATGGTAAAGGGGATGGAAGGATACTCCTATGAAGAAAGGCTAAAAAGGTTAGGGCTCTTGTACACTTTTCTGTACAAGCATGTTGCTTGGTTTAGTTGTTGAAAATTCAGAAATAAAATATTAAAAAAAAAGGTTAGGGCTCTTTAACCTGGAAAAGAGACGGCTGAGGGGAGATATGATAAAAGTCTATAAATTAGTGAATGGAGTGGAACGGGTAAATGTAGATTGATTGCTTACATTATCTGAATATAGAAAGACTAGGGGACATGCAATGAAGCTACAGGGTAAACTATTTAAGACTAATAAAGAAAATATTTTTTCACTCAACGTGTAATCAAACTCTGGAATTTGTTACCGGAGGATGTAGTAAAGGCTGTTAGTGTAGCTGGGTTTAAAAAAGGTTTGGACAAGTTCCTGGAGGAAAGGTCCATAAACCATTATTAAGAAGGGACCCAGGATATCAATGCTTGACCCAGTACAAGCATTGTAGAACCTTTGTCTTTTGGGGAAACTGCTAGGTATGTATGACCAGGGCCGGCCCGTCCATTGAGCAAGAATGTTTTTTGCACAGGGCCCCGCGTTTCAGGGGGCCCCGCGCAAAGAACATTCTGCTTTTTTTTTAAATGACTTTAAAAAAAACCACCTGGTTCTGGCTGCTACCGCTGCCGCTACCACCGCGGCAGCGGCAGAATGGAGTGTCCCGCGGGGCCTCCTCTTCTCCTTCAGCCCCTCTGCAAAGGCTTTGAGATTCGCGAAGGGAGAGCGTCTCCCTCGCGTCTCTGTGAAGCCTTCAGCCCCTCAGCAAAGGCTTTGAGATTCGCGAAGGGAGAGCGTCTCCCTCGCGTCTCTGTGAAGCCCGCAGGGGCTAATGGGAAATTTCCCATCTGCCCCTTCAGACGCGAGGGGCTGATGGGAAATTTCCCATTAGCCCCTGCGGGCTTCACAGAGACGCGAGGGAGACGCTCTCCCTTCGCGAATCTCAAAGCCTTTGCAGAAGGGCTGAAGGAGAAGAGGAGGCCCCGCGGGACACTCCATTCTGCCGCTGCCGCGGTGGTAGCGGCAGCAGCCAGAGCCAGTTTGTTTTTGTAATTGTGCCATAAGCCCGGGGGGGGGGGGTTAAGATTGGCAAAGGGGGGGTGTTAAGACAGGCAAGGGGGGGGAAATAAGGGCAAAGGGGGGGTGTTAAGATTGGCAAGGGGGGTTAAGATTGGCAAAGGGGGGGTTAAGATTGGCAAAGGGGGGGTTTAAGACTTGCAAGGGGGGGGTTAAGACTGGCAAAGGGGGGTGTTAAGATTGGCAAGGGGGGGTGTTAAGATTGGCAAAGGGGGGGTTAAGATTGGCAAGGGGGGGTTAAGATTGGAAAAGGGGGGGTGTTAAGACTGGCAAGGGGGGGGGGTTAAGACTGGCAAAGGGGGGGTGTTAAGATTGGCAAAGGGGGTGGTGTTAAGATTGGCAAGGGGGGGTTAAGACTGGAAAAGGGGGGGTTAAGACTGGCAAGGGGGGGTTAAGACTGGCAAGGGGGGGTTTAAGCGGCAAGGACTGGCAAGGGGGGGTTAAGACTGGCAAGGGGCTGGGGGCTGTCTGTAAATGGGGCGATGGGGGGGTTAGGACTGGTAATGGGCTATGGGGGGTTATGGGGGGGCTAGGACTGGTAATGGGCTGTGGGCTGTTGGGGGGGGTTAGGACTGGTAATGGTCTATGGGGGGGTTAAGACTGGAAATGGGCTGTGGGCTGATGGGGGCTGTCTGGAAATGAGGTGATGGAGGTTAGGACTGGTAATGGGCTATGGGGGGGGTTAATACTGGTAATGGGCTGTGGGCTGATGGGGGCTGTCTGGAAATGAGGTGATGGGGGTTAGGACTGCTAATGGGCTATGGGGGGGTTAGGACTGATAATGGGCTACGGGGGGCTAGGACAGGAAATGGGCTGATGGGGAGGGGTTAGGACTTGAGGTGGGCTGATGTGGTTAGGACTGGTAATGGGCTGTGGGCTGATGGGGGGGTTAGGACTGGCAATGAGCTATGGGGGGCTGACTGGAAATGGGCTGATGGGGTTAAGACTGGAAGTGGGCTGATGGGGGGTTAGGACTGGTAATGGGTTATTGGGGGGCTTAAACTGAAAATGGGGTGATGGGGGTTAGGACTGGAAGTGGGTTGATGGGGGCTAGGACTGGTAATGGGTTGGGGGGTTGCTATGACTGGAAATGGGCTGAGTGGAAGGGGAGGCTTGAACTGCAAATAGCTGATGGGGAGGGAGCTTGGAATGGAAATGGGCTGTGAGGGAAGGGAGCTAGGACTGAAAATGGGCGGACGGAGCAGCTAGGATAGGACTGGAAATGGGCTGTTGGGGGGAGCTAAGATTGGAAATGGGCTGTGGTGGGGGTTTGAATTGAAATGGACTCATGGAGGGGCTAGAACTGGAAGTAAGCTCATGGGAGGCTTGGACTGGAATTGGGCTGAGTGGAGGGGAGCTAGGATTTGACATGGGCTGATGGTGGGGCTAGGAAATGACTAGAAATGGGCTGATGGGGGCTAGGATTGTAAATGAGCTGATGGAGGGACTCAGACTGAAAATGGATGGGGGAGCTAGGACTGGAAATGGGTTGATGGGGGGCTAGGACTGGAAATGGGTTGATGGGGGGCTAGGACTGGAAATGGGCTGATGCAGGGACTAGAAGGGAATGGATGCTGGGTGAGACTGGAACTAGAAGGGAGCTGATGTTGGGGGAGGATTAGAATGGGATGGGGTTGGGAGAGTAAAATGGAGAGGGGAAAAATATATTTTGTGTGGGAGGGATGAAAAATCTACAATTGGCCGGGTATTGGGAGAGTAAGTGGTGATTGAGGATGGAGAGGTAAAATTTGTGTGGATGAAATAGGAATGAGGAAAGAGCAAAAGGAGAAAGATTAGTATGTTAAAGCAGATGTAGAGAGAGAGAATGGAAAAAAAACTAGAAGAGAGAAGAAAGAACAAATGGACAGCAGACGATGGACAGTTAGCAGAAAACATGAAGAAACCAGAAGAAAGTGGCTGGAGCAATTGCAACTGAAGAAAATGCACAAAAGGTAGAAAGATATCTCTTTATTTTGAATTTATTAACTGGAATATGAAAGCTCTGGGAAATGTGCATCATTAACGTCTGCGCTTTGTTTGGTACAAGAGGAAATTAATTTATAGTTTTATTTCTACAGTGGTGTTGTACATTCCAAGTTTGGCTTTTGGGGTTCCCAGTTTAATTATTGCCTTCCTGTTTCTAAATTGTGATTCCTTGTTTGGTGATGGTCTATGTTCTGCATGTGTAACTGAGCTGAGGTATTCTATTTATGTAATTCCTATTTGACATTGCCACTTGTTCTCTTTCCCCAGTATTCTCTGAAATGTATTGGTTTAATATTTGCAGTGTTGCCTTTTGATAGGTAGGGTATGGTGCTTTGTGAGTCCCGGTAATGCTGTCAGGGTACGGCGGGTTTGCTATGGGTTCTAAATGGGCAGCGTTTGTAGTAGTTCCTAATGTGCCTGGCGGTTGGATTATAGTAATGTAGAAATCTTTTAGTCTTTCTTTATCCATACACTCATTAAGAGACATATTTACTAAAAGTTAGTGTCTGGTAACATTATGCAAATATTTATGCAAATAAGACCCCTTATGCAAATGAGGCCCCGCACCGAGTCTCCGCACATGGCCCCGCACCCCCCTTGGGCCGCCCCTGTGTATGACCTAGATTGGCCACTGTAGGAAACAGGATACTGGGCTTGATGGACCTTGCTCTGACCCAATATGGCATATCTTATGTAGGTCTCTGTGAGGATCAGAACATCTAATGAGTGTTGTTGGATGAGGTCAAGGACAAGCGGGGTCTTGGCATGGAGAGACTTATAATTAAGTAAAGCCAGGCTAAGCAAGAGCTGGGCTGGGGCAGATGGTTGAGATTGATGCATAGTGACAGTGTGCTGACAAGGAAGCAGGTTAGTAGTGTTATGAGATAGATAACCTGGGAGAGAGGGAGTCAATAAAGTAGGACTGCAACCCCAGTGCATGGGGATGGAAGCCATGTAAAACAGAACACAAGCAGAGACAGAAATCAGTGCCAGAGAAGAGATGAGCAATACTAAATACAAGTAGCACCTACAGGAGATGGCATGTAGAACAGGTGCATGTAGCCACAACAGCAGGAAATCAGCAGCAAAAGCATATTGTCACCAGAAATCGGATATGCTATCTTGCTGGAGTCGCCCCAGGAGCTTGCCCAAGAAGCAGGACCTGCTCGTTGGATGCGCACCTTCAATACGTACCCACAGAGCAGGATACACACAGTGGGGTATGTTTACTAAACCGCTCCAAAAAAAAGAAATGATTTTTGGAAGGGTCTACGCTCCGTAGACTCTTTCAAAAATCACTTCATTTTATTGGAGCTTTCTTGGGAGTGTTTTTTATGTTGCCCATTGCTATCACTGTTGCCCAGCTTGGTTTTGGTTTTTTCCCCTTTTTTCGAGGTCATTTTTGAGGTTTATTTGCACTTTTGTCCCCATACAAGGTAAATGAGCCCACAGTAAAATTGTGCAGAGCAGGGTTTCTGACTCATCCGGCCAGGTTTCCTATCTCTAGGGACTGCACTGTTTCTGTGGTCACGGTGTGGTGCAGCGGACACAGCCAGTGCCTGTATGACCACAGGGTCATAGGTTCAAATACCAGCCAGGTCTCCTGCAAACCCAGTCCCCATAGTTTTACCCAACACTAAACAGTGATAGTACAGACACATCTTTATTGCAGAGAACATAAGCATGGTTCCAACACCTATATTTTACCCTACACCGCACACAAACCATAACAATGGGCATTACCCACAGCCGAGTCCCCCAAATTCAGTCCTGGAGTGGCACCAGTCAATCAGGTCATATGCTTTTACCCAGATAAGCTACTAGAACTGAGGTGAAACCCTCTATTGATAAAGAGAAGCTCCAATTTTACCCTATTTTTCGCTCAACCAACTAGCCAAAACGTTCAGATTATAAGAATCAAGTAAGGATGAACCAATGGTCTCAGTTTAAAATTTTGCAACACGGGGTAACTTGCCCCAAAGCTGCTAACTCTGATCACATCAACGACCATATAACTGGTTCACAACTCTGTTGGTTGAACATTTAT
This sequence comes from Ichthyophis bannanicus, assembly GCA_033557465.1. Taxonomy (NCBI): domain Eukaryota; kingdom Metazoa; phylum Chordata; class Amphibia; order Gymnophiona; family Ichthyophiidae; genus Ichthyophis; species Ichthyophis bannanicus. The sequence continues at coordinate 138,147,873 of CM066031.1, read as the reverse complement.
ACATGAAATATAAATCAGAACTTATCTGAATATTAGAATTTTCTTTTCAAATTGCAAACGATAAGCGTGCTATGGTCTCACAATGATTGAATACCATCCCCGACATCACCTCTAAGGTACCATTTACTGCACGTTTCAGTTCTTCTTCAGGGGGTAAACATTTAATGAAACTGGCACTGTCTGCAAAAAAGCATAGCGACATCAGAGATTATAGTAGCCTGGATCTTGATACCTATTACTTACACTATGCCAGAATAAATCATACTAGATGAACCCCGTAAGCAAGATAGATCTCACCTTCGTTGCATCAACAGATGTATACAGCATAAAGTAGGTAGCGTGTTACAATGAAGCTCTCTGGCTTTCCCAAAAAACGCTGCGCATGCGGAGAGCAGTCGTTTTGTTTTATAGGAGGCTCAAAAAAATGATGTGGCATTGAGATCACATACACACTCGCCAAAATCCATCTTTGTTCCAATAACAATTACATTTGTGTTTGTGATCTGCCCCTTCTGCCAGTCAAAACGGTCTCTATTGCAAACACTCGCAACTCTTCAAAAGAATGCTGGTTTTGTAAACAATGGGGTACTATGGGGGCCTCTTGGACCCTACACCGGATCCTGCTACGATGTTCATTGATGCGAACTCGCAATGAACGTGCGGTCTGACCAACATATAAGAGACCACATGGACATTTAATCCCGTATATCACGTGGTCAGAATCACAGGTAGTGGACTGTCTCAGAACATAATGCTGATCATGATAATCAAAACTATCCACCTCATCCATAACAATGCACACATTGCAATGACCGCATTTTTTGTGTCCAGGAACACTCTCCTCTAAACATGTCTTAGCTTTTCGTAACTTAGCTGGACTCAGGATCTCCTTTAAGTTTTGTTGACGAGTCCACACACAACGAATACGCTTGTCTGATAAACCTGGTAAAGTGCTTAATACATTTTGATGGCGACTAATGATCTGTGTAATCTTCCTGCTGAACGGGGAGTATTGGGTCACTAAATTTATATGTTCCTCATTCTCAAATTCTAATATTCAGATAAGTTCTGATTTATATTTCATGTATAAATGTTCAACCAACAGAGTTGTGAACCAGTTATATGGTCGTTGATGTGATTGGAGTTAGCAGCTTCGGGGCAAGTTACCCCGTGTTGCAAAATTTTAAACTGAGACCATTGGTTCATCCTTACTTGATTCTTATAATCTGAAGGTTTTGGCTAGTTGGTTGAGCGAAAAATAGGGTAAAATTGGAGCGTCTCTTTATCAATAGAGGGTTTCACCTCAGTTCTAGTAGCGCATATCCCTCTAAGAAAACAGACCGACAGTTATATTGTTTACCTAGATAAGGACATGACTTCATGTTGGCGGAAGGGTACAGGTGGTGGAGGGGGCAGTGGCTGCAAACCACAGCAGACAGTGGCCTAGGCCTGTTCAGGCTGGCACCGTCCACCGCAACAGACAGGCTCTGTGGGATGTACAGTCATGGACTCCCCAGGGAACACAGCACATCTGTGGCAACACGGTGGTGCAATGCACACAGACAGTGTGTGCAAAAACAGAAAGTCACAGGTTCAAAGCTCAGCTGGGGCTACTGCCAATCCAGTCCACATATTTTTCCTACAACTAAACCGTGATAGTAAGGACAACCCTTTATTGCTGAGAACATACGCATGGTTAATACGCCTATAATTTACCACACCCAACACAGACACCATAAACAGGCGCATTACCTAGAGCAGAGTCTCCCAAATGCAGTCCTGGAGGGCCCCACACCATTCAGGTTCCATGCTGCCTCTTATAAAGATGCCTGTGCTGCATATCTATGCACCACCCCCATGGTATGCTGATGTAGCCCATGCACATTCATGAGGGACAGCATGAAAACCCGAACAGTGTTTGGAACACCAGGACTGGAGTTGGGAAACTCTGCCGTAAAGCAGCAGCCAACAGGGCCAGACACACCCACACACACACCCACAGGCCCCATTGGCCAATGCCTCCTGGAGAGGCAGGACATTGGGCCCTGCCTGTATCTCCCAATACTAGCAGTTGCATACCTTAGCAATGCCACCCTACACCTGGGTATATGGTACACAGCTATCAAACGTTTCCTATGATAACTGGCAGATATCAATTCCTACGTTAAGCACATTTTGCTCATTGATCTCCACCATAACAATCATTGTGATTTCTGCGGTGTGTGCAGCAGGTCTGGTCTCTGACAGTGTTTACCACCCTGGGGAGTGACCCCCAACAGTATTGCGTACCATATCCATGCCTGTACTGTGCCCAGGACTGGTGTGGTAGGTATGGCTGCTGAACTCCTCTATAGTAGCACAATGCTGGCATAGGTGTGAGGGTGGCTGTCTGTCTATCCAGTGTGTGGTGGCTGCAAACACCTTCCACAGCCCACACTGCCAGCAATGTTGCCAGTATTGGGCTGCAAATGTGCATAATGAGGAGCAAGGTACCATGGGTATAGGCCGGACAGGGTGGCCTGGCCAGGGTGCATCTGCACAGGGCATAGGGCACTGACTGGGACATTTTAGTGCCCGGCCACCACCTACACAGACAGGGTGACCACAGTATGTCCTGCTGAGAGATCACTCTCACCCTGACTGTGCAGTGACCACAGCATGGCTAGGCACCCCCATAGTGCTATATAGTATTTCTCTCATGTGATAGATATGGGTTTCCTTTTTGGGCCCAGTCACTGATTTATCTGCTTGCTGTGTATGCTGACATCCCAGTTCTGGGTGTATGCATCTCCACTAGGAACATGCACTATGGACTAACTAGCAGACTGCTTGCAGCTGGTATGTGTCATGATGGAGTGGCTTGCAGTGGCTGATGATTTGCTGCAGGAGACTATCAGATAGTGGTGGGGTGCAGCTTACCATATCCAGGCCTAATGTCTGTCTGCTATTGTGTTATGGATATGTATAGAGCTGCATTGACTGCCCTGTGGGGTGTCTGTTTCTCAGCAGGACCAGGGTTGATGGTCCCCTCTACTGCCACCTTTGCAGGGAGGTGGAATGTGGATCTATTGAAAGGAGACCCTGTTTGCCACCCTTGGCCGTGGGGGTGGTGGTGGTGCATGGCCCACCTGGGGGTCCATGGGGGCTACACCTGACTGACAGAGACAGAAATATCCAAGGTGTTCTGTGCAGTAACTACCTATCTCACACATTAACACTGCTTTGGAACTCTGGCATGGCCTCTTTCAGCCATGGGAGGTGTTGTGGACCTGGTCACCCTCAGGGTGAGCACAGTACCTGCACAATGTGATAGTGTGTAGCTACTCTGTGCCAGTAAACCACATGGTCACTTCCCCCTACCAGGCCGAGGTGCTGTGGGGGTGCATTGCCCATCTTGTGTTTATCTGTGGACAGCTGATTTGCATGTGGAGTGCATCATGGGTATGGGTAGGCTAACCCTATCCTGGTGACCACAGCAGACTGTCTTTGTGGTGACGTGCAGGCTCTCTGCAGCCAGCCAGGGGCTTGCTAGCAGCTATAGAGCTGTAGCCCAATGGTTACTTCACTGCCTTTGAAGCCAGAAGTCATGGGTTCCAACCCACAGTGGGGTTATTTGATAGGGTTGTCCAATGCATTATCTTTTTTTAATGTACATATTTTGATGCCAAAAAAACACCCTCAGCGTATTGTACCCATAAGGTGCCTCTGAGGGTGCTTTATAGGGCGCCCTATAGGGCACCTTATGGTTCCCATCCACATAAGGTGCACTATACATTATCCTGTGACGTAACTTATAGGGTGCCCTATAGGGGACATTTTAGGGTGCCATGGCGGACAGTGCAATTTATAATGTGCCCTATGGAGTGCCTTATAGGGTGCCTTATATGGCACCTTCAATTACGGCACGTGAGGGCGTGTTTGCTGGCAGCAATTAATAAAATAAAAATAAAGTGCTGCAGGAAAAAATATGTACAGTGCAAAGCTGATACCACAGCCAACCTTACGTATTAGGCACACTGGGGAGCAAACTCATGACCCCTCTATCAGCAGTCAGTGCCTTAACCATTGTGCTCCACTGCTGCTCCTCCTTGCCTGTCAACGCACCTACTTATGCTTTCCATTCCTTAAACTGCACAGTGCTGCCATAACAAACAGTACTCTGACCTTGCGGTAACTCATATGGCACCCTCTAAAGTGCCCTATAAGCAACATTCTAGGGTGCCTTGGCTGACAGTGCACTTTACAATGTGCCTTATAGGGCGCCTGATGTTAACACGCTTTGAGAGTGTGCTTGTTAGTAGTGATAACACAGGTACACTACCTAAAAACTGCCTCCAGATTTGGGGTGCTGAATCCAGGAAAAATAGCCAAAATGTTCCATCACGTCACGTTTTCTTGCAAAATTAGATTTCTTACCCATATAAGGAATGTTCACATAATTTCTTTTTAGCCGACTGCAGTTTATTTTCTTGGCCCAAAATAGAGGTTGTAATGGTTAACTAACTAGAAACACTCCCTCATGATATTTTAGAGTGTTTTGTATTCATTTTATACATTAACAGGACAATTGGGAGGCGGGGGGCTAAATCCAGTACTCGCGCTGGCGCATGTTCTTTCCTGTACGCCTCGCCTCGTTCGCCGCTCGCTCAAACACGGTGGTTGCGACATGAACGTTCCTGTCAAATTTCAGTTTCTTGCAAGTTCTTTATTACCTTTTGTTTGCTCAGTCGTAATCCAGCTTTATTCCGAAGTGGTTCACTACAGTTGTAGTTTGCAGTGCTGTGTATTTGTGATGGCTCACAGAGCCAGAGGTTGCGTCAACTCTCCGGACAGTTTTTGTTTTATTTGTGGGGAATATACCGTGAAAAAGCGGCAGAGGAACATTTCTGCATTTATTAAAAAAGTATATTTCGCCTATTTCGGTTTGAAGTTAGGCGATCAAGACAAACCGTGGGCTCCTCACAAAGTGTGCAAGACATGTGAGGAAGATCTACGCTTATGGATGAAAGGTAAAAAACAAGCATTTCGTTTCGGAATACCTATGATGTGACGTGAACAAAGAGACCACAGCAGTGACTGCTATTTTTGCTCTTGCATTGTGAAGGGATACAACTTAAAAAATAAGAACGTAATAAGTTACCCCAACCTTCCCTCAGCAATTAGGCCTATGCCTCATAGCAACGAAGTACCTGTGCCTGAACCACCAAAATCTTTGGATCATATTTGTGTGGACGGTTCTGATCATGATGAGACTCATCAGATGGCTTTTCCCGATGAGTCCAGTACTTCCGAGTTTGAAACTGAACCAGATCCGAAACCTGAACTTTTCTCTCAAGCTGAATTGAATGATTTAGTCCGGGATTTAGGACTCCCAAAAGATGCTGCCCAACTGCTAGGTTCTTGGCTTAAACAGAAAAATCTATTGTCACCAGGAACAACTTTTTATTGGTACCGCAATCGCGAGACACAATTTTTGAAGTATTTCAGCAAAGAGGAAGATTTGGTATTTTGCAACGATATATACGGAGTGATGGAAAAGTTTAAACTCAAGTATGATCCTGCTGAATGGCGGCTGTTCATTGATTCGTCAAAAGACAGCATAAAAGGTGTTCTTCTTCATAATGGCAAACACATTCGCTTCAGTTCCTATTGCTCACTCTGTTATTCTCCAAGAAAAATACGAGAATTTGGCCCTGATTCTTCAGAAGATTTGTTATGATGAGCATAAGTGGATGATTTGTGGAGACTTTAAAATTCTATCCATGCTATTAGGGCAGCAATCCGGTTTCACCAAATATCCCTGCTTCCTTTGCTTGTGGGATAGCCGGGCCCGCGACCTACACTGGGGGAAAAAAGACTGGCCAATTCGGGAGTATTTGAGACCCGGTGAGAAAAATGTTCTTCATGAGAGCTTGGTACCTCGTGATAAAATTCTATTACCACCTCTCCACATTAAGTTGGGTCTCATTAAGCAATTCATCAAGTCCCTTCCAAAAGTTGGTGAGTGCTTTCGGTACCTTTGCTCAAAGTTCCCCCGACTTTCTGAAGCAAAGCTAAAGGAAGGAGTGTTTGTTGGCCCTGATATAAGGAAACTCATTTCAGATGGAGCATTCGCTGAAACGATGTCTGAGAAGGAAAAAGAAGCCTGGGATTCCTTCAAGGATGTTGTTCTCAAATTCTTGGGGAACAGGCGGGATGAGAACTATAAGGATATTGTTGCCAGGATGCTCAATGCCTTCAAAGAACAAGGCTGTAACATGAGCCTGAAAGTCCATTTCTTGCACTCCCATGTGAACTACTTTCCCGAAAACTTGGGGGTGTACAGTGAAGAACAAGCTGAAAGGTTTCACCAGGACATCAAGGACGCAGAGAGAAGGTACCAAGGAAGATAGAACACCACTATGATGGCTGATTTCTGCTGGTTGCTGCTGCGGGAAACCCCAGATGAAAAATACGCCAAGCAGTGCACCAAGAGAAGCATTCGGGGGAAGAAGAAACGGGCCCACCAGGAGATTGATTGACCCAAGAATGACTTTAAAATCTAAACTGTGTTGACAAATATCGTGTTTTTACTAAACTTTGAAATAAAAATTTGCTAGTTATTACCACAGTGTCGGATCTCATTTATTAGAATTTTATTTTCACACCATCGGGTGTTTGTCTTCATGTATTGCAATGGTGCAGTTTGCGTTTTCTATTCTTACATACATACCTGTACAACATTTTTTGCACATTTCTTTGCTTTGCTTTGTGTCTAACCTCGCTCTTATATGCTCAATGTTTGTGCACATGTATGTGGCTGTTTTAAGTGCAGACAATTTTGCTACCATCACAGTGTGTTTTGTTGACATTACTCTATTCTTATGTGCTGCCTTGTTACAATTTTCTTTATTCTTATTTGAATAACTACTAAACAATTAGTATAAAGAATTCATCCAAGAAACATTTATCTCGATCACACTCAATCTGAAACGTTCACCTCAAACTGCTAACCCAATGTAGCAAAAAATCTGTACGTGATGGAGCAAATTGGTTACCAGATTTGGATTCAGCGCACCAAAAAACGTAAAAATCAATCGAAACATTAGAGGAAGTTAAAAAAAATTTTTTTTAGTGTACCTGTGTAATTAAAATAAACATAAAATGACTCCAAAAGCAATCTTCCCCATAATATGTAATGCCTCAGCCTGCCTTGTTCATTGGGCACTGTGGGGGATTGAACCTTTGATCCCTGCACCATTGGTCAGTGTCTTAACCATTGTGCTGTGGTTCTGCTCCTGTGTTTGTACATTAGCGCGCCGCCTTATGCCGCCCAATATTAAAAAGCCTAAATCAACAGCATGCTGCTGAATGCCCATCAGCATGCCACCTTATGCTGCACAATATTAGACTAGCTCCTAAAGTAATGCCTTAGCCAGCTGTCTACATTGAGCACTGTGAGGGATTGAACCCCTGATCCCTGCACCATTGGTCAGGGTCTTAACAATTGTGCTATTGCTCTGCTCTTCTGTGTGCACATCAGCGTGCCACTTATGCCGCCCAGTATTAAAATGCCTCCCAAAACATTAGCTAGCTGCCTTATTAATATGCCTCCGAAAATATTAGAGTGCTGCCCTATGCCACCAATTATTTTCATGCCTCATAAATTAACACCTCAGCCAACCTTGTTCATTGGGCACTGTGGGGGATTGAGCCCCTGATCCCTGCACCATTGGTAAGTGCTTTAACCATTGTGCTGTGGTTCTGCTCCTGTGCTTGCACATTAGCGCGCAGCCTTATGCCGCCCAATATTAAAAAGCCTAAATCAATAGCATGCTGCTGAACGCCCATCAGCATGCCACCTTATGCTGCACAATATTGGACTAGCTCCTAAAGTAATGCCTTAGCCAGCTGTCTACATTGAGCACTGTGGGGGATTGAACCCCTGATCCCTGCACCATTGGTCAGTGTCTTAACAATTGTGCTGTGGCTCTGTTCTTCTGTGTGCACATCAGCGCGCCACTTATGCCTCCCGCGCAGCTTCCTCATGCGCTAATGTGCGGGGCGCACATGGGCGCCGCGCACCTTAACGCATATGTCAATCACGGCTTTTCTTTTTCAGGACGGAATGCCCACTCCTTATATGGCACCCGCACACTACCGCGGCCCGCACATTAGCGGGGTTTTAGTAAACATACCCCAGTGTGTTTATATTAGGTGAGGCTCAAGCTGGAGGAAACTCAGCCATAGTGAAAATGGCAGTGTCACTTCCTGGCACAGGGGGGTGCGGCAACAAAAATACCTGAGAGAGAAGAGCAGCTTGGTTTCCTTGTCAAAGTATGATCAGAAGCCTGCTTTTTCTTCGGAGACAATAAAGAGTTAAATGACTTGCCCAAAATTACAAACAGTCCCAGTGGGAAATGAACCCTTGTCTCTTGGGTATAAGGCTGTTGTTTTAATAACTAGGCTACTCCTCTCTTAGAGCTGATACAATCTATTCAAATGTGAAGGTCTTAGGCTTTAGGAAAACAAACTTTACTAATTATGAAAGTGTTTCTGATGTTATAGTGGGAGATCATCTCACATTCAATGATCACCAGTATTCAGTATTAGGACTAGGGCTGATAAAATCCATTCAGAAGTGAGGGTCTTAGATGTTAGGAAAACTACTTTGCCGAGATGGACCAATACCTCAAGGAGTCGTTAGCGGAATGGAAACAACTGAATAGAAAAACAGTGGGCAAAACTGAAAGGGCATATTTTGAGGGCAACCAACATTTTTGTTAAATGGTAAATAAAGGTAAAAGGAAAAGGAGGCCGCTATGGTTCTCAAAAGAAATAGCTGAAAAGATGAAGAAAAAAAGGAAGGTCTTCATGAAATACAAGAGATCACAGAGAGAGGAAGACAGGCATCTACATTTGGAAAAACTTAGAGAAGCTAGCAAAGTAGTCAAGAAAGCAAAGATTCAAAATGAGAAGGAAATAGCTAATGCAATAAAATGGGGGGATGATACATTTTCTAAATATATTAGTGAGAAGAGGACGGGTAAAAGTGGTATTGTCAGATTCAAGGGTGAAGGGGAGGAATATGTAGAATCTGATGAGGATAAAGCGGAATTGCTTAACAAATATTTCTGTTCAGTGTTCACAGATGAAGGGTCAGGAGCAGGACCTCGGAAAACACCCACAAATAGGAACAGAAGTTACGGGGATCTTGAACGATTTTCAGAAGACTGTGTTCATGATGAACTAGCAAAACTAAAAATAGACAAAGTGATGGGACTGGATGGGATATATCCAGGGGCGGCCCAAGGGGGATGCGGGGCCATGTGCGGAGACTCGGTGCGGGGCCTCATTTGCATAAGGGGCCTCATTTGCATAAATATTTGCATAATGTTACCATATACTAACTTTTAGTAAACGTGCCTCTTAATGAGTGTATGGATAAAGAAAGACTAAAAGATTTCTACATTACTATAATCCAGTGCCAACTGCCAGACACATTAGGAACTACTACAAACACTGCCCATTTAGAAACCCATAGCAAACCCGCCGAATCCTAACAGCACTACCAGGACTCACAAAGCACCATACTCTACCAATCAAAAGGTAACACTGCAAATATTAAACCAATACATTTCAGAGAACAAGAATACATGACCTACTGGGGAAAGAGAACAAGTGACAATGTCAAATAGGAATTATATAAACAGAACACCTCAGCTCAGTTAAACATGCAAAACATAGACCATCACCAAACAAGTAATCACAATTTAGAAACAGGAAGACAATAATTAAACTGGGAATCCCAAAAGCCAAACTTGGAATGTACAACACTGTAGAAATAAAACTATACATTAATTTGCTCTTGTACTAAACAAAGCGCAGACGTTAATGATGCACATTTACCAGAGCTGACATATTCCAATTAATAAATTCAAAATAAAGAGATATTTTTCTACCTTTTGTGCATTTTTTTCAGCTGCAATTGCTCCAGCCACTTTCTTCTGGTTTCTTCATGTCTTCTGCTAACTCTCCATCGTCTGCTGTCTATTTGTCCTGTCTTCTCTCTTCTAGTTTTTTTTTTCCATTCTCTCTCTACATCTGCTTTAACATACTAATCTTTCTCCTTTTGCTCTTTCCTCATTCCTATTTCATCCACTCAAATTTTACCCCTCCATCCTCAATCCCCACTTACTCTACCAATACCCAGCCAATTGTAGATTTTTTATCCCTCCCACACAAAATATTTTTCCCTTCTCCATTTTACTCTTCCAGCCCCATCCCATTCTAATCCTCCCCCAACATCAGCTCCCTTCTAGTTCCAGCCTCACCCAGCATCCATTCCCTTCTAGTCCCTGCATCAGCCCATTTCCAGTCCTAGCCACCCATCAGCCCATTTCCAGTCCTAGCAACCCCCCAACCCAATACCAGTCCTAGCCCCCCATCAACCCACTTCCAGTCCTAACCCCCTATTACCCCATTTTCAGTTTAAGCCCCCCCTATAGCCCATTACCAGTCCTAACCCCCCATCAGCCACTTCCAGTCCTAACCCCATCAACCCATTTCCAGTCAGCACCCATAGCCCATTGCCAGTCCTAACCCCCTCCCCCATCAGCCCATTTCCTGTCCTAGCCTCCCATAGCCCATTATCAGTCCTAACCCCCCCATAGCCCATTACCAGACAGCCCCCATCAGCCCACAGCCCATTACCAGTCTTAACCCCCCCATAGCCCATTACCAGTTCTAACCCCCCAACAGCCCACAGCCCATTACCAGTCCTAACCCCATCAGCCCACCTCAAGTCCTAACCCCTCCCCATCAGCCCATTTCCTGTCCTAGCCCCCCCATAGCCAATTATCAGTCCTAACCCCCCCCCATAGCCCATTACCAGTCCTAACCCCATCAGCCCACCTCCAGTCTTAAGACCCCCAGCCCATTTCCAGTCCTAGCCCCCCCATAGCCCATTACCAGACAGCCCCCATCAGTCCACAGCCCATTACCAGTCTTAACCCCCCCATAGCCCATTACCAGTTCTACCCCCCCCCCAACAGCCCACAGCCCATTACCAGTCCTAACCCCATCAGCCCACCTCCAGTCTTAACCCCCCAGCCCATTTCCCGTCCTAGCCCCCCCATAGCCCATTACCAGTCCTAACCCCCCCCCATCAGCTCAAGTAAAATTAAATTTAAAAAAAAAAAACGCTGGCTGCTACCGCTGCCGCTGCCGCCGCGGCAGCAGCAGAATGGACTGTCCCGCGGGGCCCCCTCTGCCCGGCTGAATCCCTCCCTCCCTCCCTCCACGACGGCTGAGCCCCTCCGTGCCAGCTTTGAGAGTAGCGAAGGGAGAGTGTCTCCCTCGCGTCTGTTAAGCCCGCAGGGGCTGATGGGAAACAATCACCATCAATGACCAATACCTCCTGGTAAAAACGAAAGTGAACTACCTTGGTGTGACTTGGAATCATAAATTAAATTTTCTATCACACATCATGAAAATCGCTGCTGCTGTATTTCTTAAGATTAAGATTCTATACAACCTCTGTCTACTTCTAGAAGCAAAACTTTTTCACAGTTTGCCAAGAAATCATCACCCCCCCCCCCCCCAATTTGACTATTGAAGATCAATACTTCATGGTCTACAAAATTATGCACTCCTTCCTCTACAATTTGCTCAGAAAACAGCAGCCAGACTGATCTCAAGAACATATCACTCCAGTTCTAAGAGGTTTATGCTGGCTACTTATACAAGTGTGTATTGATTTATTTAACAGTTTTTGTATACTGCTTTATCATATCAATCAAAGCAGTTTACATTGAAACTTAGCAAGGCACATTAAACAGGGACATTGATAACTTGGATTTTTCTGAGGCAATGGAGGGTTAAGTGACTTGCCCAAGGCCACAAGGAGTGCTAGTGAGAATTGAACTGTGGTCCCTGGGTTCCTAAGCCAGGGTTCTTAACCATTAGGCTACTCCTCCACTCCAATTGATTTGAATGTATAACATTCAAATCAATTACGAATACTTATAAACCATCCATAACAGGGCACATGATTGGCTATATTTCCTCATACAGAAGAAACAATAAATAGCAAAGACCCCAGAATCAAAACTTGCACGAAATACCAAAGCTAAAAACAACCAGCACTAAAGTCCTGTGGCAGAGACCATTCTTTATGGAACTCTCTCCCAAAAAATTTAAGAACAATATGTGATATATCCAACTTCCAGAAAAAGCTCACTTATTCCAGGAACCATTTGGACCCATTATTTAACCCTTATGTCAATGCCTCTGTTCACTAAACACCTCAAAAAACTTTACAGGATAATCTCAAAAGCTGGAAGAATGGTCTAAAGCTTGGCAGTTAAGATTTAATGTGAAGAAGTGCAGTGTCATGCACTTGGGAAGCAGAAATCCAAGGGAAATGTATGCAATAGGGGGCGAGAGGTTGGTGTGCACGGACCAGGAGAAGGACCTTGGTGTGATTATTTCTGAGGATCTCAAGGTGGCAAAACAGTGCAACAAGGCAGTGACTAAAGTCAGGAGGATGTTGGGCTGCATACAAAGAGGAATTACCAGCAGAAAGGAAGAGGTACTAATGCCACTGTATAAGTCACTGGTGAGGCCTCACTTGGAATACTGTGTTTAGTTTTGGAGACCATATCTCTCAAAGGATGTAAAAAGACTGGAAATGGTTCAGAGGAAGGCAACCAAAATGATTTGGAGCCTGTGTCAGAAGCCTTTTGAGAAGAGACTTGAAGACCTCAATATGTACACTCTGGAGGAGAGGAGGGATAGAGGAGATATGATTCAGATCTTTAAATACTTAAAGAGAAATAATGAGCAAAAAAACCTCTTCCAAAGAAAGGGAAGCTGTAAATATGGGTCTCATCACACACCCCAGAAGCTGCAGGAGCTAACTGGGTAGCACCAATTTTCGATGCTACCTGCGTAGCCCCTGGGCCTGAAAGATAGGGACATATCCAGGATTTTCGAAGGGCATCACCCATGTAGGTGCCCTTCGAAAATCCCGGATAAGACATTTAGATGGGTAACTAGAGCAGTTACCATGTAAATGCCTTCGAAAACCGAGCCCTCCATTCCTAGCTCTACTTTGCATTCTCTTATGTGTGCTAGATTTTCTAGCCCCCTACAGTGCTGGCTGCCTGCTGCTACCTCTTCCCATGTATGTATTGCTATTAATGTACACACTGTGTCAGGGTGTTGCAGATTCAGTGCCAGCCCCTGCCTGCTACAGCCTGCGCTGGCCTTTGGTGCCCTGTGGACAGCAGCACCTTCTTATCTTGCAGGAAATTGGGCTGCCTGGTAGCCATGCTGTAAAATATGCGATTTGGATTTTGCAGTGATGAGAGGGAAGGACTACTCCATCCTGTTTCCTTTTGCATGTGGTGCCTCACTTCAAGGGGGTGAAAATGTTTTCAAAGTTACATGGGCATGGGGCAGAGAACACAAAAATGTTTTTGGAGGTACATGGGCAAGTTCAGGAGAGTGCCAAACCCATTTTCCTAGGTACACGGGCACAATCAGGCACTGGTACTTTCTGGATGGCCCGTGCTGGAGACATTTTTGTTGTTTCCCAGCACATGCCTCGTGGACATGTGATCGTTGGGCAGAGGTGAAAATGTCTCTGGTCTGATTCAAGGACCGTGTGTGCATCTAAATATCTTAATAGGCTGGAAATGTACCCATACCGACTTGCACGTTTCCACCGGAGCTGGCTGGCCTATATGGAATCTGCCTCTAAGTGATACTCTTTCGGCTCAATTCCAGAGCTTGAAAATTGATGTTAATAACTGCACAGAACAGAATTATCACCGTTCAAGTAATGTGAAGGGCAAAGGACAAGGTGTGCCAAATGAATGCAGGATACCAACAAGAAAGCTCTGTGCATGCCCTGTATCAGTCGCAGCTTGAATTTGATCATTCTGGATGCTGCTAAATCATCCGTGTTGTCTGTGTCCTTTTTTGGGGGGGGTGTTACAGTTGTTTTCAGTTCTTCTACTCAGCATGATGCTCAGTTTACATTCAAACCACTTTCAGATACTATCTAGAAGTCTCATATTGACAGTGTTAATATGTTTTAATATCACCTGAAAGAAGTACACTGTACTTTTGAAGCACTGATAGAACATGCAGAAAACAATATGGTATGACAGCGTCAGGGGCATAGGACCTTGCATAAGAAATCTATTTGATGCACTTCATAATCTGTATTATTGTATAGTATGATATTTTGTTCCATATCAATCGCACAAGCAAACTCAGAGCCCTACTGTTGGAATGGATGTTCTTGAAAATGAAACAAAGCAGTGTTCATATTTTTGAAAAATTTCAGGCAAAATAGGTTTACCACAGCATATGCCACTATACGGGAAATCTCGGAGCAGACTGGAACTCAGCTACTTTTCCTGAAAAGAGAAGTCAAAAGATGAAATGGATGTTTGACTATGAATGTATGAATGATGGTGGTGATATTTCTGCAGAGGAAAAATTAAAAGAAGATTTTTTTCGACTGATTGATGCTGTGGTTACTAGCTTGAATGAAAGGGTTTCTCTGCTGGAGTTTTCCTATAGTTTGTTTTTAACTTTTTCACCAAGGAGGTGAGGAAGGCAGTAGGTGCAAAGACATTAAGAGAAAGTTGCATATACTGTATTTGGCTCAATAAATGGGTGACATTGATGCAGAAGACTTGAATCTTGAGATATGCCTTGCCAATTCACCCACCCAGATTTGATCACATCACCCCCTCCTCATACGTTTACACTGGCTTCCTGTACCATCCCATATTCATTACAAGATTCTCATCCAGGTCCATAAATCACTTAACGCTGGTTCCCCGGATTACTTAGCAACCTCCTTATTCTGCTTGCCCCATAACGCTCTCTCTGTGCAATTCATATGAACTGCCTTCTCCTACCCTCTACCTCTCTGGCCCATCTTCAATCTACTCACCATTCAGCATTTTATTTCCTCGGACCGCCCTTTGGAATAATCTTCCTCCACATCTCCAGTTAGAGTCTTCTTTTACAAAGTTCAAAGCCCAACTTAAAACCCACCTTTTCTGCACAGTTTATGACCTCCCACTGGACTCCCTCAGTTGATTTCCTTATGTTTCCTACCCTCCCCCCTCCTCCTCTCTCACCATCCTCATGCAGCTCTGCCTTGTCATGTCTCATTTTCTCATCTGTCCTTTACATATTGGCATTATTTTCATTTTCCTGCTTCAGTTTTTATTGTATCCTATTGTAAACCTCTTTGTTGTACCCACATTAAGTGGTATAGAAAATCTTCAATAAATGAAATGAAATGAAAAAATTGAGGCATGTAATTCACCTCTGGAGAAGTTAAACTACATCCATGCAGAAAAGTTATTGGATCTGTGCTCAAATTTTAGGATTGCATTGTGGTTGCTTTTGACAGTACCTATGACCATGGTCTTGAGAGAGAGAAACTTCACGTTCAAAATTTTTGAAGAACTATTTTTTTCAACAGTGTTACAAGATCATCTGAATGGTCTGGCTGAGATCTCTATCGAACAAGAAATATTTCAAAAGTTGGGCTTCTCTAAAATAATTGAAAATTATGCCTCCTCAAAAGCCAGGAGAGCCCACTTGACTCTTAAAAGATTTTGTTCACATTTTTGATGTTTCATACTGTATAAGAAATTTGTTCTGATTTTTCGTTTCTGGAGAAAAGTAATTGCATGCTGTATTGTGTGTTAGTAGCAGTGGGGTGGGGGCCACAGAGTGTCTAAGCCTGGACCTGCCCATACTGCGTTCTACTGAGTGATGGTTCATGCTGTTTATCAGGTTTTTTATACCGCTTTATTATTTCAGTCCAAGCAGTTTGCATTGTAACTTAAACTTGGTAATGTACATTAAACAGAGGTATTGATAACTTGATTTTTTCTGAGGCAATGGAGGGCTATGTGACCTGCCTAAGGTGTGCTAGTGGGGATTGAACCCTGGCCTCTTGGCTCTACAGTCACTGCGCTAACCATTAGGTTATTTCTCCACTCAATTAATATTATTTCCCTTGAAATTAAAATATAAAAAAGAAAAAAAATCAGCAAACAGCATTGAAAATTAAACAAAATGAAAAAATTTGGCCTGTACACCCTTGATGGCATGCTTAGTGAAAATACAAAACAGAGAATTTTTATGATATGCATATTTGACTGTATGATCAAAATGAGACCAATGATTGATTAGTTACAGTTAATGTTCTCCTCAGTATAGCTACAGTGTTCTGAAGTTCCCAAAAAAAATTTCAGTAATTTTTGAAATTTATAAATCATATTTGAAAGTTGGTTTTGGTAGTTTCCATGACTCTACTAAACAAGAAACTTCCTGTGGGACACTCTGAGTAAGGGCAAACAAAGTCCAGGCACTCCTGGATAAGGGCACTATGGTCTGCGCTCCCAGAACAAGGACACCCTCAACAAAAGAGCCCCCAGACCTTTGACACATCATGTGAACAAATAATATTACAAGGCCCTCACCATCTTGGAAAATGGCAGTGGCCTGGTTGATGTTAATGACATCAGCTAAGGCTAAGCTGAGATCATTGACATCAGCTAAACTGCTTCCATGTTGGGATGCTCTGCTCTGGGGCACCCTGGCTTGGGGTATCTGTGCTATCATTCCCTTGTCTGGATGCCTGGTCCAAAGATGCCTTGGTTTAGGGTGCTTGGGCCCTGGATTCCCTAGCAGCAAAGCCTCAGGCTTTGTGGGACCCTGACTGTAAAAGGCCATTTCCAGGTATCCTATGCTGATATATTAATTTTTCCTTGACTTCTATTGAGGTCAGTGGAAATGTAATATTTTACTTCACCGCTGGAAGTGAGGTCCATTTTCAGTGCTATTAGGGAAGTAATAAACCCTACTAATTTTTAGTGCAGCTTGCTGCAACAAAAGTAATCCCATATGTAGCTCATAGATCAATTAGCCTAGATCAATTAGCTCATGCTAATTGATCTAAGATCAGTGCAATGATTTCTTATTTAGTGCTGGTTATTTGTGTGCTCTGATCCTTGCTACATCGGAAGTAATCAGAGCACAGAAAAAGTCTGCACTAAACTGGAAGTTAATCATTACACAGATTAGTGCTATTTATTACCCCTAAACTAAGAGAGGAAAAAAAATACTGCCTTGAGATAATGCATCTTCTAGCTAACTTCTAGAAGGAGTAAATGGTGACAGCTGTCCAATCCCTGTTGGGTTGTGGTTGCTTCTAGTACATCTGCCAGAGCAATAGCAGATGCAAGGAAAGGAAAAGGAAGGGATTTGGGATTTAGCTCATGCCTTTTCTAGGAGTAATTCAAGGTGAATTACATGCAGGTACGGTAGGATTTTTTCCTGTCTCTTGGCTGGCTTACAGTATAAGTTTACACCTGTGGCAATGGAGGATTAAGTGACTTGTTCAACTTAACAAGCAGCAATACTAGGATTCACACCAGGCTTCCTTGGCACTCAGTCTGCTGCTTTAACTGTTAGGCTACTCCTCCACTCCACTCTAAGGAGCATTAATTTGTAACACTTGTGCCTAGACTGGGAAAACACATAGGTGCATATGATGAATCTATTTTATAAAGACAATATATTCACATTTATAAAGTGGCTTCTGTAAAAGTCCCACACTAGGGTTGATACTAGAGCAGAGAGACAGAGGCATTGCCCCAAGCACCCTGTTTCTATGGATGCTGACCTGCAGCTTTTGAGGAGGGTTGACGCATTATGGTGTGCCTGGCTCTGCAACACTGAATTCTGATGCCATCAAGCCCAACATTACATCTCCATGTATTTTGTAATATGCACTTGTATCTCACATTCCTGCCCCAGCTACGGCCAACCTTTTTCTCGAGCAAGACTAAGATATACTTGTCATTCTGAGATTCACAGTTGACAATATTTTTTCATTAAAATGAGAGCTAAAATGGATTAAACATCTTATTTAGCAAGTGACACATAAGTGGTAAGGGGTAGATTTTGAGCAGCGTTTAGCAGGGATGGATGTCTGTCCCCGCTAAACACTTGGTGGTGATTATCAAACAGAGCTCCCTGCATGTACATGCAAGATGTGAGTGGAGCTCTGTTCCTGGGTGGGAGGGGGTGGGCTGTAGGAGGAGCGAGGGTGGGGAGTGGGCGGGAACCTGACCCCAGATGTAGAGAGCCAATACTGGGGTTGGCCCTGTACATCCGGGGTCAGCCATTTGGACGAGGGACTTATTCCACCTCGGAAGTGAAATAAGTCCCCCCGGATGGCGGAAAATGTGGGATCCTGGCATGGAAAAGGAGGTAAGGGGTGCAGGGGGTTTCCTGCAGCCTGACCCTGGCCACGGCAGGCCCAATCGGGGGTTGGGTGGTGGGGAAAGGAGCTTTTTGGGGTCTGCCGAGGATCATAGCTTCTGCATGCAGCCATGGTGCCATAGCAATAGGATGCCATGACAGAAGCCTGGCTGGGCTAGCTGGGTAGTGGGCTGGATGTCTGAGTGCCTAGAATTGGGGCACAGCCTGCAAATCCAGCTGGTTGCACCCGATTCTGATACCATGGGCATGACTAGCCCCTGCAGGATCTGAATCGGGTGCAACCGGAGCATGTCCAGATTCTGGGCACCCAGACAGACGAGGGACGCCCAGAACAGAATGGGCTTCTACTTGTATAAATTGTGTTTCATATTTAGAGGGCAAATGTATAAACTCCCAACAGTTAATGCAACTTTCCACTAACATATTTGGGGCTTATTTTATAAAGTGAAGCATCATACACTTTATTATATAAAATAGGGGTTCACTGATGTCCCTTAACTTAGTTGTGGCAATTACACATGTGTGCATAAGTTTTAACATTCTAAACTTATGTGTGTACATTTAGATCCTGCGTATACTCTACCCAATCTCTGCTGACCTGCACATCTCAACTGAAAGTATGCACGATGGGACTTACACTTGTGTTTGGAGAATAGCGACTGTCCAAAGTGTGTGCATAAGTGCTTATTCATGCACATTAAGTTATTTAAAACAGGGACTTATGCTCATACATTGCATGTTACTTTCTGCATGCTTCTTCTAAAATCAACCTCATAGAGGGCAATTTTATAAGGATATGCTTGAAAAAAAAGGCACCTACTTAGGTGTTATTTTGTAAACAAAGGAGGTGTTTACTTTTCTTTATCAAATACTAGCGTAAAGTAAGTGTTCAAAAATGCACATTTACTTTAATCACTTACACTAGTCCTAGAGATGGTGTGAATGCCCACACCCAGATTTCTAAAGAATAAGCTTACACACATAAATATGTGCCCTACTCACACCCTACTCAAACTCAATCGCTGTGGATGCTCACAGTGAAACCATGCATCATCACTTGTATGTGCGTTTTTACAAAATGGGGCGCAGCACAAGTGCGGTCATTAAAGCACATACGTGGCCACTTACATGTGTAAATGACTAAAGTACCCCATTTGCATGCATTCTTATTCTTTTTGCCTAGATCTAGGCAGCTCCTTATGACCTAGCAGAAGGCTCCTGTCCTGGCATGGTGAGTATTTCTGGAAATGACTGCTTTCTGTTGGTTTGTGACCATCATCTGCTCTCTGAGGACTGTGCCACCAGGAAGAGCCTGATTCATGCAAGATGATAGCTTTTCATATTCATGGACTGATCCAGTGTCTTTTTACCCATGACAAATATAAATTTCTATTTACATAGTAACGTGGAGGCCAATTCCATTCAGGCCGTGCAGCCCCATGTGGCCGATCAGAAGCAGGTATACAAAGGAAGACCCGATTCTGATCCCACGGGATCTAGATGTGCTCGTGAGATCAGAATCAGGTCTATGGCCTGGATGTGCAGGCCAGGCCCTGATTCTGATCGGCCTGCATGCCCAGCCACATACCCGGCTACCTCAGCCAGGCTCCTGAATGGAGCCGTAGTGCAATGACATCTCATCATCATGGTACTGCAACTCCATTCAAGAGCCACGATCCCCAGCCACCGACCAAGCTCTTTTTTCCCCGCAGCCCAAACTCTGATCTGGCATTCCAAGGCCTGGGCTGGGCTACAGGAAACCCCCTGTGCCCCCTCACCTGAATCCCCAGGTCCCACTTTGAGGTGGAATAAGTCTCCCATCTAGATTCGAGTCCCTGGACATACAGGGCCGGGCTCTGAATTGGCCCTGTACACCCGGGGTCACGGCCCACCCATACTTCACCCTCAGTCCGCCTCTGGAACGCCCCCTCCCACTCCCATCTCGGCCTCCCCGTACAAAACCCACTGTTCATACCGGGACAAATAGCAGGGATGGACGTATAGTATATGATGGCAGATAAAGACCAGTATGGTCTATCTAGTCTGCCCAGTAAGATGGCTAGAGTAGATGTACTCTCCACTCCATGCAGATCAACCCCCTCTAAGCTTTGTTTAGGGTTGTACCTGCCACTCCATGCAGGTCACCCCTCTCTATTTGTTGAGATATATGAAATAGTTAAGTTCATTTTGGTGTTATCCTCTAGCTATAAAGGATTCCACTGTGTTTGTCCCATGCCATTTTGAATCCATCACTGTATTTGCCCCAGCATCTCCATCGAGAGGGCATTCCAAGCATCTACCACCCTTTCAGTGAAAAATTATTTCCTGATGTTGCTTTTAAGTTTACCTCGTTTTAGCTTTTCAGTAACTGGTTTGTAACTGAGAGCTGTGTGCTAGGAGCTTATTAAAGGAAATACTGACATTCATGGACCAAGCTATAAGTGATCTTTTGTGGAAGAGACATTGCCCCATGCATACCATGATGATTGGCACAAGTAATCTTGGAGCAGCTAAAGATCATATGTATGTATATAGGGAGTGCTTAGAGTTTAGCTGCAGTAGGGCCTTCTGTTCATAACAGGATTCTATTCATTGAGGAAGGAAGGACATGGGACAGAAAGGCAAACAATACTGAATGAATGGAGGGGAGAATATGTTGGGCTCAATATGCACATGGGCCAGAGTCCCGGGCTCACCATTAGCCACTATACTTCCTACTTTGAATACTAGATTGTTCTGCAGGTTGGACCTTTGTAAGGACATTGAGAGGAAGCAGGCATTTCAGAAAAAGGCCTACAGCATGAATTTTATAAAGAGAGGCTTAAGACACATGTACGAGGTGTGATCAAAACGTATCGAGACTTGTTGTGTAGCTATATAACAATATGCCGTACCATGATGCTGTTAAGCATGCAGTGACCTAGTTCTGTGCACTGCATGTGCAAAGTGTAGTGTGGCTGCAGCACACATGTACATTTTTTAATCATGTGATGTTCGGTATCGTGTAAAAGCAGTTCTTCTGATTTACGATCAGTGAAAACATTGATACCAGGGTATTGTTCATAATGAGTATGCTTCTAAAGGTCAAACCATCAGGAAGGAGTACTACGTCGAAGATCCGACTCATTTAAGAGATGCAGTTCATCATAAGAAGCCAGAGTTGCACAGGAATGGTGAATGGTTGCTTCATCTCAATAACATCCCAGCTCACACATCACATCTTGTCCAGCAGTTGTTAGCCAAATACCAAATTGAGCAAGTCCATCAGCCTCCATACTCACCTGACCTCACACCCTGTGACTTTTTCTTGTTTTTAAAAATGAAATTACCACTAAAAGGAAGGAGATGTGATGACTTGGAGACCATTAAGCAAAATTTGACACAGCAGCTTCACAACATAATGAAAGAGGCATTTCAAAATTGTTTCCAGCAGTAGCAGCAACACTAGAGGAAGTGTGTTTTATCAGAAGAGGACTACTTTGAAGGACACTGAGTGTAATACCTGTCAGTGTTATACTTCTTGTGTGATTGTACAAATCTCAATACCTTTTGATCGTACCTCGTACTTGCTGAAGGAGACAGAGATAGGGAGTGAGGGCAGGAAGTTCAATAAAGCATAAGACGGAGAACATTTTCATGGAAAACCAATTTCAAGCAGATGCATTGTGAAGGCAGGTACAGAGGGAATGTAAGAAAATATTTATTTATCAAGAGAGTGGCATACTGCCAGAGACAGTGAAAATCCAGCATTAATACATGCTTTGGCAAATGATAAGAGACCCCCACCCCATTTTCTTGAGAGCAAAGAGAAAAGGTGGAGAAGGGAAGCATGAGCTGGTGGACCATATCAGGCCAGCAGAGAGCTTGGGTGAGAAACAGCAGCAGCCTTCTACTTTCTCAGAAATCTGGTAAAATGGAGGAGGTCATGGGAATAAGGAGCCTCAAAAGAGATTCCTGGGTGGAATTAAGGAGGGGATTTTAATGCTTTCCTCCCCAAAATGTGAGATGGTAACTTGGCCTGGATAAAGACTGAGGTCTTACATGCTGTCTGGACTGGAATAAGGGGGCAGCCTGCTGGCACTTAGAAAATTACCCCCATAAAGCAATTCACTTTTAGGGCTTATACGTATACTATTGTGTAGAGATGTACACATGTAAAAAGCTGATGCACTGAAAAGCTGTGTCTGCTTTTTTTTATGTGATTCACAAGTAGGTGTTCCTAAGTGTATAACTTGGGGAGAGTTTGGGCACTCATACATTTACACTCTCTTCAGAGGGGGCATAGTCTTGTGACAGCATTTGTGCGCTATTGGAGATCATCATAGATACTGTATTTTATAAAATAGCTTTTTTTTTAAAATTTTGTATGTGTCTTGTAATGAAATTATTCCATAATGTCATGCACCCTTTGCTATAAAGGCCCCTTTTCTGTAACCGGGTAGGATAAGCTGACATGAATTAGAAGAAATGAATGCAATTATTAAATAATTATTTGCATTTAAACAATATTTAATTAGAAACATACTTTAACCATAAAAACGATAAAAGTCCAAGAGACTAGAATTTAAATGTCAATTATCATAAAAATCATCATTGTATTTTTATTAAAACTCAGTGTTTAAATAGGTAATAATTTTATAATGCAGCAATTTGCATAAAGAGCCCTGAGATGGCTTATTATTTCAACCTTGCACCATTACAATTCCAGCTCCATACATCAGAGCTCTTAGCAATGTAAAATCACTACACTAATTAATAAGCCATTTACTGACTGCAGCTAGTTATGGTGGTCCTGCAGCTGACCTTACGGAAGATGAGCCATCTCTGAAGTGCCTGTGTGTAACTACAAACATAATGATGTGCCAGGAGGGAATCATTAAAAATAATTTGCACAAGCCTTCATTTACAAGATCTTTTGATAGCATGCTTCCCTGGTGTTTAGATCCACAGTGCAACCCCTACCATTTAGAAAGTGCCAAGCAGAAGAATGAACGAGGATACCTAAGTGGTTAATTAAGAGCCATTCGGACGCCACAAGAGCCTCCTGAAAAATCTCTCTGATGTCTGTTGTGTCAAATGTCTCTCACAGGCAAAACCACAAGAGGTAGCTGCCATAGCAGGCTAATTACTGGAGACTTGGAACATCTGAGAATGGGCTGCCATGGAGCCCTTGCTGTGAGTAGCAGTGTTAAGGATAGAGCAGAGCAATCACTTATGTCATCTTTAGAGGATCTTGGAGGAATTGCAAAGAAAAGCAAGTGCCCATAAGACATTTTTTCCTTTTATTGTAGAAGTTTCAGTTTGCTAAATTTATTATAGTTTTATCATCATATAATTACTTACAGTTCTTGAAAAAAATATTAGGGGATAATTATTTCAATTACATTTTCTTTTAAGAAAGCTTACACGATACGAACAACATATGAAAAACACTACAACATATGAAACTTTAAGACAAAAACTGATTATATAAATTATTTTTCAGAAAAAGAAAGAACACGTTCACTACAAATATTCTGTAGTGCTTTTGTTAAATGTTTGTCAAAAACTAACTGTAGACATTTTCAGATTCTATGACACTCAGCAAAATCTAGGATGGCAGATTTCAAATGACATAGTTCAAAGAGTGGTCATAAAAATTGGGGTCAGAGACTGGAAATGCAGCATACAAGTCCGGACTGACAAATAGGAAGTCACGAGCCAAGACATAGGGGCATGTTTACTAAACATTCCTAACGTGCGGGGCCACAGTAGTGTGCCTGTGCCATATAAGGAGTGGGCGGATCAGGCTGAAAAAAGGAAAAAACCGACCGTACGTGTGCGCGCCGCGCAAATGTGCGGGGCCCACATTAGCGCGTGGGAAGGCTAAGTGGGGCGCCTCTGGGCACATAGAGGAACAGAGACGTAGCACAACGGTGAAGACATGAACTGATGGTGCAGGGGTCACAGGTTCAACTCCCCATTGTGCTCCACAAAAAAGGCCAGCTGAGGCATCAACTTTAATGGTTAAAAGTGGTTGAGGAGGCAAAATATTTTTGGGCGGCAGAAGGCGGCGCACTGTCATTTTGGGCGGCAGAAGGCGGCGCACTGTCATTTTGGGCGGCAGAAGGCGGCGCACTGTCATTTTGGGCAGCAGAAGGCGGCGCACTGTCATTTTGGGTGGCAGAAGGCGGCGCACTGTTAATTGTGGGCAGCAGGAGGCGGCGCGCTGATGGGCATCAGGCTGTGTGCTGATGTGTGCGGAGGCATTCAAATAGTGGGCGGCAGAAGTGGCGCGCTGATGCTCATGCACAGGAACAGAGCCACAGCACAATGGTTTGGACACTGACCAATGGTGCAGGGAGCAGGGATTCAATTCCTTACAGTGCCCAGTAAACAAGGCTGGCTGAGGCATTATATATTATGGGGATGAGTGCTGTAGGGGGCAAGTTAAGTTTATTTTAGTACTCACGACTAGCAGACGCACACGCAAAGCGTGTTAACATAAGGCGGCCCATACGGCACATGTTACAGCTCACTGTCCGCCAAGGCACCCTAGAATGTCTCCTATAGGGCACCATATATGTTGCGGCACAGGGTAAGGTATAGTGCACCTTATATGGACGGCAACCATAAGGTGGCCAATAGGGCGCCCAATAAAGCACCCGCAGAGGCACCCCATGGGTACAGTACGCTGAGGGTGTTATTGCTGGCAGCAACATATGTACAAGAAATAAAACAATGCTGTGGAAAACCCTATCAGATAACCCCACTGTGGGTTTGAACCCATGACCTCTGGTGTCATAGGCAGTGACGTAACCATTGGGCCACAGCTCTATAGCTGACAGCAAACCCCTGGCTGGCTGCAGAGAGCCTGCACGTCACCCTACAGACAGTCTGCTGTTGTAGACAGGATAGGGTTAGGCCACCCGTACCCATGATGCACTGCACATGCAAATCAGCTGTCCACAGATGCACACAAGATGGGGAATGCACCTCAACAGCTCCCCAGCCTGGCAGGAGGAAGTGTCCATGTGCACCCACACAGCACCCCGGCCTGGTAGGGTGTACTGAGCGGGTGTTCCACTGGCACAGAGTAGCTACACCCCGTTGCATTGTGCGGGTACTGTGCTCACCCTGAGGGTGCGATGAGGCGCCCAGGACCAGGTCCACAACACCCTCCATGGCTGAGAGTGGCCATGTCAGAGCTCCAAAGCAGTGTTAATCTGTGAGATAGGTTGTTTCTGCAGAAACATCCTGGATATATCTGTCTGTCTGTCTCAGTCAGGGGAATCCCCCATGGACCCCCAGGTGGACCATGCACCACCAACCACCCCCCCCCCCCCCAAGGGTGGCAAACAGGGTCACCTATCAACAGATCCACATTCTACCCCCCTGCAATGATGTCAGTAGAGTAGACCATCAACCCCAGCCCTACTGGGGAACAGACACCCCACAGGGCAGTCACAGCAGCTCTATACACCCCCCCCAGAACACAATATCAGAAAGACATTAGGCCTGGATATGCTAAGCTGCACCCCACCGCTGTCAGATATTCTCCTGCAGCAAGCCATCAGCCACTGCACCCTGCATGGCACCCCTTCAAGACACAGACCAGCTGAATACAGTCTGCTAGTTAGTCCTGGTGGAAATGCATGCACCCAGAACTGGGATGACAGCACACACAAGCAGTTACATCAGTGACTGGGCCCCAAAAGGACACCCATATATATCACTTGAGAGGAATACTATATAGCACTATGGGGGTGCCTAGCCATGCTGTGGTCACTGCACAGTCAGGGTGGAGTGATCCCCCAGCAGCACATACAGAGGTCATCCTGTCTGAGCTATACCCATGGTACCTTGCTGCTCATTATGCACATTGGCAGGCCAATACTGGCAACAGTGCTGGCAGTGTGGGCTGTGGAAGGTGTTTGCAGCCACCACACACTGTATAGACCAGGGGTGGGCACCTCCGGTCCTGGAGGACCGCAGACCAGTCAGGTTTTTGGGATATCCCTAATGAACATGCATGAGATATATATGCATTAGAGATATCCTGCCAACCTGACTGTTTGTGGCCCTCCAGGGCTGGATTTGGAGACCCCTGCCTTACACCTCTGTCATTTAAGATCATGAGTGGGCAAGGTACAGATGTCCTAGACATTGAAAGGGTATATAGAATGTGTCACATTCCTCCTCGATTCTCACCACCACCAAAAAGTTGTCTAATAGACAATTTTTTGGTGGTGGTGAGAAGTGAGGAGGACTGTGACAAATTCTATCTAAACTTTTTGATGTCTTGGACATCTGCACCTTGTCCACTCACAATCTTAAATGACAGAGGTGCAAGGCAGGGGTCTCCAGATCCAGCCCTGGAGGGCCACAAACCAGTCAGGTTGGCAGGATATCTCTAATGCATATATATCTCATGCATATTCATTAGAGATATCCCGAAAACCTGACTGGCCTGCGGCCCTCCAGGACCAAGTTTGCCCACCCCTGGTATAGACAGACACACACCCCACACCTATGCCAGCAATGTGCTACTATAGAGGAGGTTAGTAGCCCTGCCCACCACACCAGTCCTGGGCACGGTACATCCATGGATATGGTACACAGTACTGCTGGGGGTCACTCCCCAGGGTGGTAAACACTGTCAGGGGCCAGACCTGGAGCACGCACCGCAGACATCAGACAGCTTGTTCTGTTGGAGCTCAAGAAGCAAACAGTGCTGAATGTAGGACTGTCTATCTGCCGGTACCCACATCAAACATTTGAGGGCTGTGTACCGTGTACCCAGGTATAGGGTGGCATTGCTAAGGTACGCAGGTGCTAGATCTGGGAGATGCACGCAGGGCCCAATGTCCTGCCTCTCCAGGAGGCATTGGCCAATGGGGCCTGTGGGTGTGGGTGTGTCTGGCCCTGTTGTCTGCTGCTTTACGGCAGAGTTTCCCTACTCCAGTCCTGGTGTTCCAGACACTGTTCGGGTCTTCATGCTTTCCCCTATGAATATGCATGAGCTACATCTGCATACCATGGGGGCGGTGCAGACATATGCAGCACAGGCATCTTTCTTAGGGGAAGCATGGAACCTGAATGGTGTTTGGCCCTCCAGGACTGCATTTGGGAGACTCTGCTCTAGATAATGTGCCTGTTTATGGTGTCTGTGTTTGGTGTGGTAAAATATAGGCGTATTAACCATGCCTATGTTCTCAGCAATAAAGGTTTGTCCTTACTATCACGGTGTAGTTGTGGGAAAAATATGTGGACAGGGTTGGCAGTAGCTGGGATTTGAACCTGTGACCCTCTGGTCTTAGGGGTACTGGCTCTGTCTGCTGCACCACACTGTGGCCACAGAGACAGTACAGTCCCTGGAGATGGTAAACCTGGCAGGATGGGGTCGCAAAGCCTGCTCTGCACATGTTTACTGTGGGCTCATTCACCTTGTCTGGTCACATACGTGCAGATAAACCCCGGAAATGACCACGAAAAACAGGGGCTATACTTTTAGCCAAGCTGGGCAACAGTGCTATTAATGGGCAACCATAGGGAACACTCCCAGGAAAGCTCCAAAGATGGCAATTAGTTTTGGTGGAGTCTCCGCTCCGTAGACCCTTCCAAAATTCATTTCTTTTTTCTGGAGCTTTCCTGGGTGTGGTTTTTATATTTGCCCATTACTATAACTGTTCCCCAGCTGAATTACTATTTTTAATATTTTTGTTGTGGTCATTTTCTATTTTTATTTTCACTTTTGTGCTGTGCACATGTATCACACTGCTTACGTTTTGCAGGTTTCCCCGGTTTTCCTGTACATTGCTGACGGAAATGGTTTCTCTTCCCTTTAACTGCCCTCTACCGCGAGTGTTTCACTCGCGCTATTTTTTCCTTGTAAATTCGGGCCCGATAATGTGCGGGGAGCCTCTCCCCTCCCCTTCCCCGCCCATTGACCCCGTCTCTCCGCCCCTCGGGAGTCTTCCTCCGCCCTCCGTTAGCCGTTCCACGCCTCTATCGGACATTTGCGGGCCCGTACTTGTGCGGGGCCCGTTAGTGTGTCGCGCACATGCGCGGGGGTTCATCGCACGTGTGCAGGGCATTTAAGAGCGTTTAGAAGCATTTAAGTGCCGCTTTTCCGTGCGCTATTGTGCGGCGCGCACTTTTGCGGTTTTTAGTAAACATCCCCCATAGTCAAATCAGGAAATTGCTGCACATAAATGCTGCAGGAACAATACAAGTTACACAAAAGTATAGACAGGAAAACAAGAATAACAGAGAAAAAGTACAATAATGGAGTAAACTGAAGCTCAGTGGCATCTGATGCCTAGGCAAACTTCAAGCTGTGTGCCTCCCCCCTACTCCTCCCCCCCCCCAACCCCAGAGTCCAGCATTTCCCCTTCTGCACCCTTCTCTCTTGTGACCGGATCATGCTCTTTTGCAACCTATCCCTTCAAGGTGACCAGCATCTTCCCTTCACCTCCATCTCCAGCATTTCTTTCACATTGTCCCTGCTCCCTTACTGTCACCACACTGCCTCTGTCCAATGTAAAGTGGCTTGCATGGCTCGGGGCTTCTTAGTGCAGGTATGCGCTCAAGCTCTGCTGGATACTACCCTCTCCAACAGAATGTGTGGGTCAGAGGGGTTGGGACTCAGCAGAGCTTGAGCACATCCCTGTGTCCAAAACAATGCTCTTGAAATCTAGCTGATTCTCAAATGTGCTGCTAAAAATCCCAGGGGTTCAGTAAACATTTTATTATTCTTCCCTCTCTATATCCCTTCATGACTTGATATTAATAATCCACCCTATAGCCTTTGTATTTTATTGACATTTTCCTTTTTCTCACTGAAAATTTAGTAAACAAAACCTTAAAACAGAATTGGTGTTCATTCCCCTTCACACTTATTAACCTATATTGGAATATTCTGCATTCAGACCTTTCCTTGATTTGGGCCCCCATAAACTCAAAGAATTCTTTTCCTCCAAATATCACTTTGAGCTGACAACAATCAGTTGTGGTTCAGAGGAAGGCGACCAAAATGATTTGGTGCCTGCGCCAGAAGAAATATGAGAAGAGACTTGAAGCCTAAATATGTACACTCTGGAGGACAGGAGGGACAGGGGAGATATGATTCAGACCTTTGAATACTTAAAGAGTATTAATGAATAAACAAATCTCTTCCAAAGATGGGGAAGCTGTAAAACTAGAGGGCATAACATGAAGCTGCAAGGGGGTAAACTGAAAGGCAACGTCAGAAAATACTTTTTTCACTGAAAGGGTGGCGAATGCTTGGAATGCCCTCCTGATTGAAGTGGTGGGGGCAAATACAGTGATAGAAGTCAACATTGCATGGGACAGATACAGTGGATCCCTTTATAACAACAGGATAAAATCAAAATAACCTTAACTGTCTCTGTTATCTCAACAAATAGGGGTGACCTACATGGAGCGGTGGGTACACCCTTAAACAAAGGCATTGGGAGGGATGACCTGCACAGAACGGCAGGTGCACCTACTCTTACCGCCATGCTGGGCAGACTAGATGGACCATACTGGTCTTTATCTGCCATCATATACTATGTTCCTATGTAATGACTATACTGAGGTCAGGTACATGTAGGGATTCCTGCTGCTCCTCCCCCTTACTGTGAGTAGGACACTGGGATAAGGACTCACTTCCTCATAATTTCAACAAATATGAACAAGAGTATAGCCCAAATCTTTTCTTGCAACATTTGGACATGACCTTGTTTATGGTCCTAACCAGTGTGAGCATGTGTCTTCCGGACTGTGGGCTAGGGCCTGGAACTTCTTTTCAGAAGGAAAGTGCATCCCATAGAACTTTCTCCTATAATGTTTATTTGTTAAATTCAATCAAGTAGGGCCATTTTACCTCCATATAATTTTGAACTTGATAATTATTGGGTGCCATATATGCTATTTAGGACTTGCTCGTAAAGTGAGGACTAGAGGAATAGCTTTGAAGTTGAAGAAACAACTCGAGAAAAAGAAACAACAAATTTCAAAGCTTGCAAAACCATTCACATGTCTAATTATTTGTGTAAGTAACTGCATTCTCCATGGTCTCAAGTACAAATGTATAGCTTAAGTTGATTGATGTTAATGTGTGTTAATTCATATTAATGGGGCCTATTTTACAAATTAAGCACCTAGCTCACCTTAATACACATTAAGGGGGTGATTTTATGAAGAATGTTTGGTACATAAAGACCTCTTTCTATGCGTAAAAAGCCTGTTGCACATTTACCCCGATGTAAAAGTATATGTGGTGCCAAGTTGTCATGATGCTATTTAGAGTATATCAGTGCATCTCAGCTAGTGTGCTTTGGGAAAGTGTTCAGTGTGCTTTGGGAAAGCGTTCAGTGTGCTTTGGTTGTGACATCCTTGGGCATGGCTTTGTATAGTTTCGTGAGGCTTTTGCCCTGTCTCTTTTGGACGGTGCCCTGGAGAACAGTGCTCTGCTTCCCACTGCAGAATTTCTCTCCAATGCAACATGTAGGGAACAGGAAAGGAGGGGGTTTGCTTGCTGCAGAAAGAGCAAATAAGAGCTGCTTTACTCCCTAATCCATCTCTCCCCTCCTGCCATTCAAGAATAGAGTGGATGGGTATGACTGGAGCAGACTCTTTATTTTAGTTTACTTTAGTTTATTCAGATTTTGATATACAACTGTAGGCCAAATGCTTCAAAGTGGTTTACAAGCAATAATTAGAAAACAGGAAAAGAAATTATAATTGTTTAAAAGGAAAAACGAAAGTAGACGGAAGATGAGAGAAAAGGGGAAAGGAGCTAAAGGGGGCAGCAAGAGGAAAGAGGTCATTAATCCAGTGCTGAGTCTGGGGAAACCCCAACTGCTAGAGTATAAAAATGAATTTTTAATGTGGTTTTGAACTTAACTGTGATTTGTTTCTCTTCTGAGATGTGGAGGGAGAGTGTTCCAAGTGACA
Source organism: Ichthyophis bannanicus (assembly GCA_033557465.1). Classification (NCBI taxonomy): domain Eukaryota; kingdom Metazoa; phylum Chordata; class Amphibia; order Gymnophiona; family Ichthyophiidae; genus Ichthyophis; species Ichthyophis bannanicus. The sequence goes on along the minus strand of CM066031.1, from coordinate 138,116,622 downwards.
GGACCATAGCAGGAAAATGCTGTTTTTGTAGTGATAAAAGGAGCCGATTATAAGTAGTAGGGAGCATAAGTTTGTTGAACTTATTGGAACAAAGAGGCATGAAGAACTGGGGGGGGGGGGGATTAGTAAGGAAACAAGATAGAGTGTTTATATATAATACTTTATGGTGTAAGTTTACCAAATCTGTTTACCATGCAAGTTGACTATGATATTCAGTGGGACCTAGTTGCAGACAGCCCAGGTTAACCGTTAGCCTGGTTTAGTAAACATACCCCTATGAATGATGGTACAGATTTTTTATTGAATTCTGAAATGCAGAGAAAGACAATAGAGGATTTTTAATGTGAAAAGTGACATGATCAAAGCACCCTGGCAGCTGAGTGCTGAAGAACCCGAAGATGGTATTACGGTAAGGAGATTGAGGTAGGCCATAATAAAGAGAACTGCAATAGCTAAGATGGTTTCTCTTCTGCGCTAGAATAAAAATGCAGCCATTAGGGAGGGTTGTTAGGAAAGAAAGCGACCTGAAAGTAGAGACTGATTGAGAAGCAATCTAGTTAGAGGGGGATGGAGAAATGAGAGGAGAAAGTATTTTGAGAGAGAGAACCTAAGGGTGAAAGATCATAAAGGAAAGAAGCAAAGAAGGAGAGTGGTGAGATCCACTTGTGACTGCATAGAATCTGAAGAGATGATACTGAAAGGGAAAGATTTAGAGATACAGAGAAGAGAAGAAAGGTAAAATGGAAAGGAGAACCTGGAGGGGTTAAGAGAAAAAAGAAATAAAACAAAAAAAGACTGGGACCAACATGATTGGAACAAACCCCCACCCAGACAATAATGGTAGATAAAACTACATTATTTTTAGTATAGTAATTATAATATGCAGCAGTGAAAAAGTAGCTATTTGACTCCTGGAGTAAACTGGATGTACTAAAACCGATATGAAAATCTCTAACCTGGGTGTACTGTATCTCCCACATAATATCAACATGTTAGGAATAGTTGGATTGTGTTGGATAATTTGGTTGCTTTTTTTTCTGCTGCATACTTACAGTATTTCTTTTGTAAGTAGGACATACTCACCGGTCTTTTGTGTTAGGATCAATAGTATTCTGTGGATTTGGGTATATTTTTAGAGTAGAATCTGCAAGTTTCCATGGACTGTTCCCCTAAAAGGGAAACTGCCCACTCACTCACTCGCTTTGGGCACTTCTGACACAACAGAGAACATGACTCAGATTCACCCTCCAGAAAACTGGTAATCTTATCCTTCCTCCTCGCTTCCTCGCATGAGGAGGGAAGCACTTTCTATATATGTGTCTTCTCTCCTGGCTTCAATCTGACATCAGACTGTGGGGTCCTGTAATCTTGCAGGACCCACTAGTATCATATGCTCAGGCATCATATTGGAGCCAGCAGAATAAGGCACAAAGTTTAAAACTTCTGCTGCCCTTATAGTGAGAAGGATTGGGGTTGAGGATCATGCATAATTTGGTATGGTGTGTCATGAGAAGTGAACAAACTCAAAAGTGTGTCACAGAATAAAAGAAGTTCAGAAGTATTGTTTTACCTAACCATGTGTTCAGGGGCAGAGTCTGGATGGAGCACTGATGAAGTCATGATTTGCATGCGTACTTTACATGCAAATATTTGTCTGCAGCTTCAATCTAGGTGCGTTTTTTGCCACTTTTGCTCTAGTATTTTAGAAAGACACATAGAAGCCTATGGGTCTGATACTGGAAGCTGTAGGCATCACTAGGGTGCCATAAATAGTGACTTACCCATTTATGTGGCCATAACCATGCAAAGCAAATCCTCACCAATCCGGGTAACATTGAAAATAGCGTGAACATGGGTAACACTAACCAGATATCCATGAGGGCGTAACGGGGCGTGCTGGGGGCGTGGACATGATGTATCCAGCTAATGGTGATATTTCACGGCATTGGGTGACAGCCCAAAACCCCATAAACTGCACGAGTCTAGCTGAGGGTTTTGGATGCCTAGGATGCCAAGAACAACAGCGGAGAACCCATGTAAGAGTCAGACCAGTGTACTAGACCTGTGCAATGTGGGGATACCATATGTTGGTCCGAAGGCGGAGATGCTGCTGATGGGCCCAAACATGGTAGAGGAGGTGACAAAATGTGCTGCAACAGTTGCAGACAGAAGCCTAGCATGAGCGATGCTGTTACCGCATACCCAGGGTGTTCAAGCCAAGGACAAGCTACCTCCAGCTGACAGAGAACAAGGTGTACCAATGGTACCACTTAGACAGTGCCACTGTCATGGAGCTGTGCAGCATCCTGAACCGTGACCTGGATCCAGCCAAAGCCCGCACTGCTAGTGGTGGTATGGGTCACCACAGCCCTTGGCTTCCTAGCCACAGGCAGCTTCCAGCACATCATCAGTGCCACAACAGGCATCACGCAGTCTGTGATATGCCACAGCTTTGATGCATTCACCAGTGCCCTTCTCCAAAGGCTGGGACACTTCATTGCCTTTCCCAGAACACCACAGGACTGACAAGAGATGATGCAGGCCTTCTACAGTTTGGGTGAGTTCCCCTCAGTCCTAGGTGTCATTGACGGCACCCATGTGGTGCTGAGGGCACCGCGACATGAGCAGAGGGCATACTGGAACAGCCATAACTACATGTCCATGAATATGCAGGAAGTGGTGAATGCAAATATAACCATTACAGATGTATGCACCCGATTCACAGGCACTTGCCATGATGCATACATACTGGGGCAGTCCAGACTGGGACAAGTTTCAGACAGGGGAAGTCTTGGAAATGCCTGATTGCTCAGTAAGTGGAACAGGGCTAGAAGGTGATGTGATGTGAAGGGCAGTTTCTCCAAATGGGTTAGTTTTGCACATATTATGGCAGTCGTGAACCTCACTTCTAAGCCAGGGTATGTGGAGTATGATCTCAGTCTCTCAAATTTACTGCTAATCCTCAGCATATTACTTGCATTGTGCCAAAGAGATCCTCCGGCTGGAGTTCGTAAGATGTAACATGTATGGGTAATTTGTCAAGATGTGTTTGGAAATTCTTCTTTATCAAGCCTATGGTTCGTAGTAAAATGGAAAATATTTACATATCTTTTTGCCACATTTTATTGATCTCTGACTGCATTTCTTGGTATTTCAGGATCTTCTGCCTCTCCACATGATTCACAGAATAATCACTCGGTCCTAACATTTCTATTATCAATGCCTTTATGGTATTCTTCTCCTTTAACACTATGTCAGGTTTCCTGGCATCCAGTTTCTTATCAATCAGAATGGGAATGCCCCAGGCGATCATAACCTCTTCATTCTCTGTTATTCTTTTAAGGTCATGATCCCAGTGCTTTTTAGGGACAGTGATGTTGTAGTGTTCCCAGAGAATGAGGCATGCTACTTTGTTGTGTTTTTCTGTTTAGAAATGTTCCACCATCAGAACTTCACAGCCTGCTTTTAGGTGAGTCACTGTTTCCAGCTGGTTCTTACAGAATCAGCATATGTCTGTTGTGCCAGTTTTTTCAATATTTGCCGTAAACCATTTCATCTGTAATCCACTGTCCTGGACTGCAACTATCAATCTTTCATCCTTCAGTTTCAGTTCACCTCTCCTCAACCATTCATGTGTTTGTTCTTGATCGTCAAAAGGTTCTTGGAGTAATACTTTATTTTCCACTGCATTTGTGAATTTGCTACTTGTTTTTCCTCGCCTGTTGATCTAATTCTTTGAAGAGTTTTTCTTTGCAAATTCTGTTTCTTCCTTTCCTGTGCATGCCTGTGGATTCTCACTCATTCCTTCTAATCATTGGAATGCTTGTCTAAGTTTGATGATGGAGATAGATTCTAAACATTTACTTTCATATTTCAGCACTTTGTGCTGGTGTGAGCTCTGTTTGCCACCCTGCAGTGCCACCCTCCGTAAGTAAATGCTTGTGTGCATGTAAGATCTAGTCTGCCAATCAGTGTTGGTGGCGAGACATTTCCAGAGCATCTGAGTGCTGGCACTCACCAGAACCTATGCTAAGCAATGTCCCTGTCAGCCCTGACAGACTATGCACAATAGCAAAGCTGATGCATGCCTGTCCCCTTGGCTCCACAGGTGATCATGGATACCTTCTGACGTGGCTACAGACACCACTGCATGACCCACAGACACCACAGAAGGAGCAGTATAATGAAGCATAGCAGAGAACCAGGGCTGTAGTGCAAAGGGCCATATGAGTTTTGAAGAACGAGTTCCGATGCATAGACCACAATGGAGGAGAGTTGCTGTACAGGTCGGAGACGGTATGTTGCATTTTCACTGCCTGCTGCATCCTGCACAACATGGCAGTGCAGCAGGGCATCCCCATCCATGAGGAATTGGTGACAGTTGAAGCCGATGCCACAGAGGCAGATAATGACAACAGTGGACAGAGCTAAACCCAAAGCCAGCTAGCTCTGGCCACTGCCACCAGGAACAGGCTATGTGAGACATTCTAGTGGAGAGGATTACCTTTACTACACACAGCAGATGCTAACCATGGTGCCCACTTCTCATCACCACCACTACCCTGTTCATGCTCCAGCCCTGGGCATTTAGCGACACAAGCACTGCATCTCAGAGGGGCCATATCTGATAGCATGCTCAAAGCATCCTCCCCAGAAAGGTAGCCAGCTTCTGCAGATGCGGTCCCACCAGGAGGCATGGCTGGCTCAGCTCCTTGCCCAGCACCCAATCCCTACTGAGCTGACACCAGCTGCTGACATGCACCAATGATAGTCGCCATGTATGCTGCCATCTCATGCATAAACAGCATCTGCACCTCCTAGTAATGGAGCGCCCTACTGTTAAGCTCCTGCAGGTGCTCATTGGTGACCTGGAGATCCCGGCGCAGGCAATGCAGATCCTCCTGTATTGCCTCATGCACTTCAGGATCTGTTCCCCCTCCCTCAGAAGATCCTGATAAATTTTATCTGGCCCACTGTCTACCAACTCCTCAGAGGAAGGGAACTCCAAATCAGGGCTATCTGGAGCCCACTGAGCTGTAGTATCATCCATGGTGGGCTCCTATCCACCGCTGTCCCCCTGCTGTGTGCCTGTGACAGCAGTGGGAGATGGTTCCCCACTGACATGGGAATCAATGGCCTGTGATGGCCTGGCCACTGGCTGGTTTGTGGGAGAGCAAGAGTGACACAGGTAAGGCCCCAGCTACTGTCACTGGGGGCATGGTGGTCCCATAGTGTGTGACCAGAAGCTCTGGATGAAGTGTTTCAGGTGCAGCCATTGTCCTGTCCTGATACATGACCCATTCCCTGCCACCAGAGGTGAGTCCCAGACATAGTCCCAGTGCACTGCCAACACAGGTGCAGTGACACAACAACCCATGAGCATGCAGTGGCACCAAAGACATACAGGACAAGCAAGACCCATGAACATATGTGGACATCCACCCCATTGTCTCCCATGCCTGTATGCACAGTAGCTGCATGTCACCGAACTGGTACACCCCAAGGGCCACGACACATGTGGGTGAGGAAACATAACACTGTCCACACCCATAGGTCCGGTGCCCAGGGCATGTTGGGCACACACTGTTGCTAGGCATGCAGTCCCTCACATCTCCACAGACATAGACATAGCAGTACAGCAGTTGTGGGGGAGTGTATCCCTAGCACCCATGATGTGACCCACACTGCAGGTGTGGCACCATGGGGGAATGGCCTGATGTGCCACTGTGTGTCCAGTCCTTGATCATGCTCACAGCCCATGTGCATGACCAAGGACTGGACACTTCCAAGCAGCAATTGGCATGCCTGATCTACTTACCACCTGGCATGGCTGTGGTGCTGTTATCATAGCCAGTGATGCCTGAGACCACCATGTCTTCCATGAAGCAGAGCACCTGCTTCTCCAGGGTGTTCAGGGGCTGCTGGTGGTCAGGTGGTGGCCTATTGTTCCTGGCCTTCTTCTTCTAGGCAGCCTGCCTGACCACCAACCACTTTAGGTCCTCTGCTTCACAGTTATGGTGGTGGATCACAATAACCCTGCGGGCAATGTCCTGCCAACCATGCTGCTATGTACTTGCATCCTCTGGCTGTGCATTTTGAGGCCCAGGGCCATGGTGGCCAATGAGGGAGAGAAGTTTGCCTTGTGCATCCTCTTTATCCCCTTTGCCATGGCGCCAGGATAAGGGAAATAGGACGGACGCTACCCGTGTACAGGTTACAAAATGCATGGATATGATGTCCTAACCAAGCCACGCCGTGCACAAACCTACAACACCAACCCACATAAGATTCAACTGCAGGAAGATGAATATGGCAGACAACGCTGGCTGCCAGATGTGTCTTTAGCTGGGCAGCAGAAAATATATGGATACTGGAAACGAAAAGTGGGTAGTTTCTGCAAACCATGGAGATGCAATATGATTGTTATGTGCAGACCGTGCCATAACCATGGAATGTGAATATATGCTGCAATACGTGTGCACCACCTTAACCAGGTAGATGGAATATGAGACAGCGTAAGCATGCAGCTGCACCTATGCCATAACCGGGTATGTACAGTAGAATATGGGCAGTATAGGGATGCAGCTGCACCTCACATTAACTGGGTAGCATCTTCTCCATCTGGGCAGCTGGTATATTGCACTGCCATATACATGGGTATGTGGACTGCTACAGCCACTGTACTATATACAGAGGATGGGGGGGGGGCAGCGTGGGCAGCACATAGGGGTGGGAACTGCATGGCTGGGGCACATGCCCAGTGCTGCAGATGCCCTAGGCCTGACCATGCATGTAGGTACACAGGGAGGCCATAGTAGCTGCCTGTCAAACATGGATGGCACTGACTGTGGGTAGGGGTTTGTGCACAGACCTACCGTGCACAGAGAAGCCAGGGTGGGGGATGTGGCTTCCTGAGATGCCCTGCGGGAGCAGCCATGCAACTGTGTTCATTCCAAGCCACACCTATCATGCGCCACATGGGCAATTGCCAGTCCTGGATTGCAACACAGGTTCCCAATACAAGCGCTGAGGAACCTGTGTCTTTTGGGGAGACTGCTAGGTACTTATGACCTAGATTGGCCACTGTTGGAAACAGGATACTGGGCTTGATGGACCTTGGTCTGACCCAGTATGACTTATCTTATGTTCTTAAGTTCTAATGTTGGTTGGTGGTGCACATGCCATGTCAGCCATGCAACTCTCCCATGTCCCAGGGCAGGTGGTGTAGGAGCCCAGTCCCCCATGTCCACAGCTATGGCCAGGCATAGTACTTCCAGTGTACCAGAAAGCCCCCTGATCGCGTATGTCAGTTGTTTCAAGTATGGGTGTGTTGTCAGGGTGTGCATTGGGAATCTGCCATATCAGCCTGTGGTACACAACAAGGTGTGGGTTCTCTGTATCCCCCGATGGACTCCCCTGGTCACTGACTGCTCATCCTGGTATGGCAGGACCAAATACCACCCCATGCCATTCACAGAATAGTTTCTTGGACCTGACACCTCTGTTTTTATATTATTTTATTAAGCAATGCTTATTTACTGCTTTTCCCAGGTCTAAGTGGTGCACATTCAGGTAACGTATGTCCCTTGTCCCCAAAGGGTTCACAATCTATATTTTGTACCTGAGGCAAAGGAGGGTTAAGTGGCTTGCCCAAGGCCACAAGGAGTGCCTGTGGGACTAAAAACCCCAGTCCCTCTGGCATGAGTTTGCTATCCTCCAGCAGATCTTTATTACCACTGCCATTCAGGTGCCTACCTCCCTAAACATCATATCCAGTCCACTTGCATCTGGCCATCCATCCGCCTGCAGGGGGTACCCCAGGTGTCCCAGCAAGGCCTTTGTCATGGTCTGATGCACCCATACCACCCATGCCTTGCCCACTCCCATCCTGCCTGCACCCCCTGCCCAGGGGCCCACGTCCTAGGCATTATCCCGCCCTGCGCATGACACAGACCACATGTTACTTGCTCCTGGATCCGTCAACTCCATAGGCAGCCTCACACGGCTTAAGGGCTGGTTGATACCCAACATGACTTCCACCTATGGTCCTAGAAGCAATGATGATGCAGTGAGGTACAAACAAAACACCTTTATTCAAACAGAGGTCCTGCAATTTAGAGATAACAGTGAATGCTTACGGTAGTAACAGTTACAATGTTGGGGAAATGCACAGTGTCCCACAATAGCAGTCCTACATGGCTCGTGGAGATAGGGCCACACAGAGTGTAGTTTGGGCACCAGGAATCTGGCTTCATGTGCCCAGGTCATGGCCTGTCCATCACATCATCCCCTGAATCACACTATGGAGCCTGGGGGCCCTCCCTGTGGCTTATCATGGCCGCAACAACAGCCTGTAGATCCTGTCCAATCACTGCAGCTGCATCCTGTATTGCCTCCCTGAGGAGCCGTACCTCCTGCACCAGTTGGTGATGGTTTGGGCCATGGACACAAGCTGGGGCCTATTGCATCTGCACTGCCTCTCACAGCAGCTCTATTGTCTATGCTTGGTGGCTGCAGGCCTTGCAATGTGCCCATTCCTAGCTCATGGGTGGTTAGTGCTGAAGGGGTCCCTATCGCCTCACATGACTCCTCCATTGGCACCACTGCACTCACCCTGCTGCTTGCAGGGGGGCCCACTACCACCCCCTCTTCCCTCTCCTCCTCCCCCCTCCTCAACCTCCCCTTCCTCCTCCTTGTCCCCTTCCTCCTCCCATGCCTCTTCCTCCTCCTCCAACTCATTCACCTCCCCCTCCTCCCCCACACCCCTCCTTCTTCCACACCCCCACCCACCCAGCCCCCTCCCTCTCTTTTACCTCCCCCTCCCCTCCCTCTCTCCCTTCTCCTGGTCTACCCCCTCCCCGCCATCATGCCTGCATCCACCCCCTGCCTCTACCCTGGCCTTTCTGTCCCCCCCCATCTCACCCTCTGCCTTCCTACATCTGCCTCTATCTATCCCCTGGCACACCATTCCCCTCACCTCTCACTCTGCCACCCTGCCTGCATCTACCCCGCCTCATCTCTGGCCCGCCTGCCTGCACCGCCCTTCCCCCACACCCAGACAGCCCTCCACCTCCATCCTGCCGGCACCCACCCACTCCACCACTTCTGCCACATCTCCCTCCTCCTCCTCCTCCTCCTCCATTGTGGTGCTGCTCTCCTAGCTGCTCTCCACTGCCACTTCCCACAGCTGTGGTGGTCCGGACCCATCAGCCTGCTAGCAGTGCATGTTTCTCACCCTTCCCACCTGGGGTTGCTCTGGTGGTGCCGCTGCTGGTAGGCCATGGCAACCTGCTGGCTGCTCCAGGATCAGCTGGAGCACATTGGCTCTGCTTCACTGGCTGTGGGGAGATGAGTGGTGGGGCATTAGGTCTGTGCTACTGGTCACCTACAGGCACTGTCACCTGGCAGACACATGACTCAAACAGAGCCACCCACACATATGCACGTACTCCCTCTGCGGTTGGGATATGCATGCTGCCTGTTTACCCAGGCATGGTATCTGGGGTGAGCAGGTCTGTGTTATCATGCTTCTCCCTACTCACAGTTGTGTGTTACATACATGCAGTAAGGCTACAGGTGTGCTGTTCCCTAGGAGCAGTGGTCACATTCTGCTTGTTGTGTGCAGGACTGTGGGGTGACTGTGCCTTTCAGAGATGTGGCACAGGCCATTGCCTAACTGCTCTTTCACATATTTGTGTCTCTGACATCCAATGACTGTTCCTGTAGTTATGTCTGCATCTGCCATTCCCTGTCTGTGCCTATGTTGCTGTCATGTGCCTTGCATAGTGGTTGGTGTCCAGCTGGCCCTGGAATGTGTACTGTCACCATGTCCTAGCAGCGGCCATCCTGGGCTGCTAACCTAGCTTTGTTCCATGTGGGTGCCCAGTGACTGGGTGGTGTGGTCTGCGCCATGTGTGTTTGCAATGTGTAAAGTGTGCAGGGGTGCAATTACAGCTGTTGAGCGTTCTCATGCACATGGTGGCGGCACCGTGGGTAGCTCATGCCCTGCATACTGAACTCTCATGGATTGTGCCCTTTGGTTATGGGCCTGACCCTGGGCAGGGGTGGTGTGATGGCATTGGGATTGTGATGTACAGCCCTTATATGTCTACCTTATGCCTCTGTACACCTATCTACGGGTGGGGAGGTTCCCATGCATGTTGGACTCCTGCACACATTTGGGGCTCACGGCATGTGGGGTTTCAGCTATGGTTTGCCTGTTCCCTGCTGTTGGCGACTGGGTTGGGCTCTGCCCCCTGCTGCAGCTTTGAGAAACCAAGAGAGCAAAAACTCCCACACAGGAGCATAGTAACCAACAAATCAGAAGTTTCAAGCAGCTTTATTATATAACAACCCCAAAGCATTTCAGCTGTGAAACCTTCTACAGGGGGAAATCATCGTTGCTGCTTAATGTAAAAGTTTTTTAAAGTGAAAAAATAAAACCTCAGAGCAGAACGCTGAGGGATGATTGCATTGTGTCAGCAGGAGCATAGCGGATAGGGGTGTTCTCTCTCCAGGTGTGACCCTCCATGGCATTTGCTTGGTGTTGCCCTGTTGGGCCTTGGCTTTGTTTGTCTGGCTCATGTGTATACCAGTGGTTGGCTGTGTCTACCTACAGGCAATGCAAGCACATCCCATCATTGCTGTACCTCATCATCGTGCACAGTTGGGTACAAACTATATCGTAATGATAGAGCTGATCAAATTGGTGGAGGGGTTGCACTTTATGTTAGAGAGGGCATTGAGGCAGAAAGGATTAAAGTTTTGCAGGAAACAAAATTTGCTGTAGAATCCCTATGGATTGAAATTCCATGTAAAAAGGGGAAGGCGATGGAAGTGGGGATGTACTACCGACCGCCTGGCCAGAATGAACAAATGGATGATGAAATGCTCAAAGAAATCAAGGAAGCTAACAAAAGTTACAGCGCAGTAATAATAATGGGTGATTTCAATTACCTCAGTATCGACTGGGTCAGTGTCACGGCAGGACATGCTAGGGAGATAAAGTTCCTAAACGAAATAAATGACTGCTTCTTGGAGCAGCTGGTTCATGAACCGAACAGAGGGGAAGCCATATTAGACCTAGTCCTTAGTGGAACACCAGATCTAGTGCAAGAGATAAGGGTGTGGGGGCCACTTAGCAATAGTGATCATAGCATGATCACATTTGATTTAATTAGTGGAGGAGGGATAGTACTACCTTTTAACTTTCGAAAGGGAGACTATGATAAAATGAGGAAAATAGTTAAGAAAAAACTAAAAGGAGCAGTTGCAAAGGTTAAAGACTTACATCAAGCTTGGGTGTTGTTGAAAAATACTATCTTGGAAGCCCAGACCAGCTGTATTCCACGCTTTAAGAAAAGTGGAAGGAAGTCCAAAAAACTGCCAAAGAGGTCAGAGAGGCTGTTGTTGCCAAAAAAGTATCTTTCAGGAAATGGAAAAAAGAGCCAAACAATGAAACCTGGAAACAGCAGAAGCACTGGCAAGTCAAATGCAAGGCATTGATAAGGCAGGCAAAGGGAGAATTTGAGAAGAAGCTTGCTGCGGAAGCAAAAACGTGAAATAAAGACTTTTTCAAGTACATTCATAGCAAAAAAACTTGTGAGAGAGTCAGTTGGTCCATTAGATGATAGAGGGGTTAAAGGGGCACTAAGAGGCGACAAGGCGATAGCAGAGAGACTGAATGAATTCTTTGCTTCGGTCTTTACTGAGGAAGATGTAGGGATGTTACTCATGACTGAAGTGGTATTTAAAGGTGTGGAAGAATTGAAGGAAATATCAATACATCGGGAAGATGTATTACAACTATTAGATAAACTGAAGAGTAGCAAATCACCTGGGCCGGATGGTATACATCCAAGGGTGTTGAAAGAACTGAAATATGAGATTGCAGACCTGTTGTTAGTAATCTGTGAACTTTCATTAAAATCATCTGTAATACCTGAAGATTGGAGGAGCGGCAATATAACACCAATTTTTAAAAAGGGTTCCAGGGGTGATCCGGGAAACTACAGACCGGTGAGCCTAACGTCAGTACCGGAAAAAACGGCAGAAACCATCATAAAGAACAAAATTACTCAGCATGTAGATAGTCATGGCCTAATGGGAGACAGCCAACATGGCTTTAGACAAGGAAGATCTTGCTTACTAATCTGTTATGTGTTTTTTGAAGATGTGAATAAACAGGTGGACAAAGGTGAGTCGGTTGATATAGTGTATCTGGACTTTCAGAAAGCCTTTGACAAGTCCCTCATCAGAGACTTTTGGCAAAACTAAAGAGTCATGGGATAGGAGGCAGTGTACTATTGTGGATCAGGAACTGGTTAAAAGATAGAAAGCAGAGGGTAGGGCTAAATGGCCAATTTTCCCAATGGAGAAATGTGAATAGTGGTGTACCCCAGAGATCTGTGCTAGGTCTGCTGCTTTTTGACATATTCATAAATGACCTGGAAAAGGGAATAATGAGTGCGGTTATCAAATTTGCAGATGACACAAAACTATTTAAAGTTGTTAAAACCCAAGAGGATTGTGGAAAATTGCAAGAGGATCTTGATAAATTGGAAGACTGTGAATCAAAATGGCAGATTAAATTTAATGTGGACAAGTGCAAAGTTATGCACCTAGGGAAGAACAACCAAAACTATGGTTACACGGTGCAAGGTTCCACATTAGGAACCACCGCCCAGGAAAAAGATTTAGGCGTCATTGTGGATAGCATGTTAAAACCCTCGGCCCAGTGTGCAGCAGCGGCCAAGAGAGCAAATAGAATGTTAGGTATCATAAGGAAAGGAATGGAAAATAATACAAAAGATATTATAATGCCTCTATATCGTTCCATGGTGAGACCACACCTTGAATATTGTGTGCAATTCTGGTCGCCGTATCTTAAAAAGGATATAGCGTTATTAGAAAAGGTTCCGAGAAGAGCCACCAAAATGGTAAAGGGGATGGAAGGATACTCCTAGGAAGAAAGGCTAAAAAGGTTAGGGCTCTTTAACCTGGAAAAGAGACGGCTGAGGGGAGATATGATAGAAGTCTATAAATTAATGAACGGAGTGGAACGGGTAAAGGTAGATCGATTGTTTATGTTATCAGAATATAGAAAGACCTGGGGGACATGCAATGAAGCTACAGGGTAAACTATTTAAGACTAATAAAAGAAAATATTTTTTTCACTCAACGTGTATTCAAACTCTGGAATTTGTTACCTGAGGCTGTAGTAAAGGCTGTTAGTGTAGCTGGGTTTAAAAAAAGGTTTGGACAAGTTCCTGGAGGAAAGGTCCATAAACCATTATTAAGAAGGGACCCAGGATATCAATGCTTGACCCAGTACAAGCATTGTGGAACCTGTGTCTTTTGGGGAAACTGCTAGGTACGTATGACCTAGATTGGCCACTGTTGGAAACAGGATACTGGGCTTGATGGACCTTGGTCTGACCCAGTATGGCATATCTTATGTATGTACAAAATTGCCTTCTACACTTGCCTGTGTGTTGTCCGCCTTACTCGCGATTTGTGCCCCTTTGCTGCGTAGGTTTTTTTAGGTGCTTGTCAGCTGCTTTGGTGCCTCTTCCAATATCAAGCCCTTTATGTCTTTATAACATAGTTTTAAAATAGGTGCTGCTTGGTCTTCATACAAAAGCAGCTTGTCATAAAATGATCATCCTCAATATTTACATGGATTAGTGAATGGGGTTTGTTATTGCCTTTATGCAGATGGCATTGTGATCTTTGCCCTGTTGCAAGTTTCCTTGGGTTTTCTAAAGTCATTAGTGTTGTGGACTGCATTAGTCTGTTCAAGATTACTGCTGGTCAGTAGGTCTACTTTGAATATCCCACCAAATAGTCTTCAGCTGAATGCATTTGTTGTCCTCATGAGGCCAATATGTTAGAGCCCTGTATTAAGCTCATTGCAGGATTTCCTAACACACGTTTTGCTCACCAGTGCTGTAAGCAAAAGGTATGCAAATAAGCTGTGTGCCGAAAGTCTGCATTAAGCAAAATAACAAGCCAGATACGTGCCCACAAGGCTCTGAATTAGCAGCACATATATCGTCAGCAGAGAAAAACAGTTGGGTGCTTGTGTGCATGTGCTGAGGGGAATCTGATAGCAGAAGAAGCCTCTGCAGATAAGCTAGCACATTCCAGCCCCCTCCTTCCCCCACCATATCAGCTCCTTTCCAGTCCCCTCCTTTCCCTGTGTCAGCTCCCTTCCTTCCCCCTCCTTCCCTTGGCAAACTCTCTCAGTATCCGCTCCCTTCCAGACCTATTCTCCCATCCCCCCGCATCAGCCCATTTGTAGCCTAGTCCCTAGTTTTATTCCAGGGCCAGCAGCACTGTCCTCCCCTCCCCCATTAGCCCATTTCCAGTCCTATCCCCCTTATCAGCCCACTACAGTCCTAGCCCCCCAATCAGCCCATTACCAGTCCTAGGTCATTTCAAATGCTAGCTCCCCATCAGCCCATTACCAGTCCAAACCCCCCAATAAGTCCATTTCCAGTCCTAGCCGCCCAATCAGACCATTTCCTGTCCTAGCCCCCCCCCCAATCAGCCCATTTCCATGCCTATCCCCACCAATCAGCCCATTACCAGTCCTAGCCCCCCTCCCAATAAGTCCATTTCCATTCTTAAACCCCCATCAGTCCATTTCCATTTCTAACCACCCAACAGCCCTTTACCAGTCCTAGACCCCCTCCTGATCAGATCATTTCTAATCTTAACCCCCATCAGCCCATTTACAGTTCTAACCCCCCCGAAAGCCCATTACCAGTCCTAGCCCCCCTCCTGATCAACCCATTTCCATTCTTAACCCCCATCAGTCCATTTCCAGTTCTATCTCCTCCGATAGCCCATTATCAGTCCTAGCCTCCCCTCCCGATCAGCCCATTTCCATTAACCCCCCATCAGCCCATTTCTAGTTCTAACCCCCCTGATAGCCCATTACCAGTCCTTCCCCCTCCTGATCATCCCATTTCCATTCTTAACCCCCCATCAGCCCATTTCTAGTCCTAGCCCTAGCCCTTCCCCCATCCGCCCATTACTATTTCCAGGGCTACCACCCCCCCCCCCCCCCCGCCCAGCCCAGCCCCAGACCTTCTGAAGGGAAATTTGAAGGAAAAAAATGGACGCAGAAGCTGCTGCTGCTGCTGCAGCAGTGGTGGCAGAATAAAGTGCCCTGTGGACCCCTGTCACCCCGAAAGAGCCTGACTGTCTGATTTCCCTTGCAACATGAAATGCCTGTTTCCCATGAGCACCAGTGGGCTCAACTTTAACAGAGCCGTGGAAATCGTGGCTCTGCAAAGCTGAGCCGGCGCGAGGGAAATAAGAGGGTCAGGTTCTTCCAGGATGGCGGGGGGCCATGAGGCAGCTTCTGTGTCTGGTTTTTTTAAAATTTATTTTGAAGGCTGAGTGAGACGATCTTTTTGAGGGAAATTTTTGGTGCCTCACTTGGCCTCATTATAGAGCCACCCCTGAAGCCAACAGTCGCTCAGGAGCACATGGCTCGGAATAAGATATCTATGAAGGATACCATCATAACAGAGAAGTTATTGCATCCCAATTGAAAGGTTGTAATAAAGACTTTAATAGCCAAGACGTCTTTAAATAAAGAGCAGAAAAAGATGAGAGATTGCAAAGTATCCCTGAGAAATATTATGAAGCCCATAAATTCAAACAAACATACCTTCAAATGTCTCTTTGCAAATCCTAAAAGCCTAAAAAATAAGATAGGAGAATTAGAACATGATGAGATACATAAAACAGGCATCTTTGAGATCTGGTGGTAGGAGGATAACCAATGAGAAACTGTGATACCAGGGTATAAATTATATCACAAGAATAGGATGATCAAAATAATAGGATAGATCAAAATTGGTGATGGAATAGAGCTTTATTTTGAAGAGAGCTTGAGTCAAATAGAATAACAATTCTTCAGGAAACAAAAATGTGATTTACATTGGAAAGAGAGAAAGTGTATAAGTGCTTCAGATTATTTCTCTCAAAGAAAGTATATACATTAAATATGTATTTATCAGAAGTCAGTGACTTATGTCAAAAAGGAGTATTATAATAAAAGGATTCATACTAGAATTGGTCAACCTACTCACTTTTTTTCAGTTGTGAGGTAATTTACACTCCCTCCTTCCCTCAGACTATCTGGACTACACAGCTATTGATCCACAAGATTTTATGGAATCTTTTGGTGGGAAATTGCAAGCATTCCTCACACTGTTTCACCTACACCAAATTTAGAAACACCTGAAGAGAATTCCTGAAGAAATTTTCCTGGTGTTTGACGATCAAGTTAAGGAAGCCATTGTCTCCTTGAATAATACAGATAGTAGATTAGATAGCTGTCCTATCAAGTAATTTGAGGCTCTGAAAAACTCTATAAGCAAGTCAATTACTTCAATCATCAACAACTCATTCCTTAGCAACATTGTTCCAGATCTTCAAAAAGGCCTTCACTTTCCCGTTATTGAAGAGCTCTTCTTTAAATAGGGAAAACCCACTCAATTATCTTCCTATTTCATTATTACCTTTCCTGGCTAAATTCAAGGAAACATTGGTTTTGCGGCAACTTCCAAGAGTATGTAGACAGACTGGATGCACTTATTCCCTCTCAGTTTGCTTTTTGACCACACCATAGTACAGAAACAAGGTAAATCCTGCCTATTGATTCTTTTGGATATTTCAGTGGTCTTTGACACTGTAGATCACACCTCGTAATTAGCTAGGCTACATGAAATCAGTATTTCTCAAACAGTATACACCTGGTTTCATTCCTTCTTTTCAAATCAAAAGTTTCAAGTTAAATCAGCTGGGAACATAAGAACATAAGATATGCCATACTGGGTCAGACCAAGGTTCATCTAGCCCAGTATCCTGTTTCCAACAGTGGCCAAACTAGGTCACAAGTACCTAGCAGTTTCCCTAAAAGACACAGGTTCCACAATGCTTGTATTGGGGCAAGCAGTGGATATCCTGGGTCCCCTTTAATAATGCTATATGGACCTTTCCTCCAGGAACTTGTCCAAACCATTTTTAAACCCAGCTACAATAATAGCTTTTACTACATCCTCCAGTAATGAATTCCAGAGTTTGATTACACGTTCAGTGAAAAAATATTTTCTCTTAGTCTTAAATAGGTTATCCTGCAACTTCTTTGCATGTCCCCTAGTCTTTCTATATTTTGATGGCATAAACAATTGATCTATGTTTACCCGTTCCACTCCATTCATTAATTTATGGTCCTCTATAATATCTCTCCTCAGCCATCTTTTCCAGGTTTAAGAACCCTAACCTTTTTAGCCTCTCTTCATAGGGATATCCTTCCATCCCCTTTACCATTTTGTTGGCTCTTCTCTGCACCTTTTCTAATAGCTCTATATCCTTTTTAAGATACAGTGGCCAGAACTGCACACAATATTCAAGGTGTGAGCACACCATGGAACAATATAGAGGCATTATAATATCTTTTGTTTTGTTCTCCATTCCTTTTCTTATGATACCTAGCATTCTTTTTACTCTCTTGGCTGCCACTGCACACTGGGCAGAGGGTTTCAACATGTTATCCACGATGATGCCTAAATCTTTTTCCTGGGTGGTGGTTCCTAATGTGGAACATTGCATCGTAATTTGGGTTGTTCTTTCCTAGATGCATAACTTTGCACTTGTCCACATTAAATTTCATCTACCATTTGGGATGCCCAGTCTTCCAATTTATCAAGTCCTATTGAAACCTTTCACAATCCCCATGGGTTTTAACAACTTTGAATAATTTTGTGTCATCTGCAAATTTGATTACCTCAGTAGTTATTCCCATTTCCAGGTCATTTATGAATATGTTAAAAAGCAGCGGACCCAGCACAAATCCCTGGGGTACTCCACTATTCACCTTTCTCCATTGGGAAAATTGCCATTTAGCCCTACTCTCTGCTTTCTGTCTTTTAACCAGTTCCTGATCCACAATAGTACACTGCCTCCTATCACATGACTTTTTAATTTTGCCAAAAGTCTCTCATGAGGTATCTTGTCAAAGGCTTTCTGAAAATCCAGATACACTATATCAACCGACTCACTTTTGAGTAGTTCTTTTTTTTTTTTTTTTTTTTTTTAATTGAGATTTTAAGTCATATACAATAACAAAAAGTAGAAACAGGACATATCACTGATGTTGGACAAGCAAAATCAATCTTTCACATACAAAGTAAACTGAAATATTACAACAACACCAGAATCTTAGCCCACATCACGGGAGCTATCCATTGACAAAAATAAGGAAAAAACAAACTAGAAACTAAGTCAAAAAGACCATATACTAGGAGGATACATCTACACTGCGTGTCCTAATTAAACCCTGTCTATCAAGCAAAAATCGTTCCAAATGTGATACCTCAAGGAAAACATAAGAAGCGCCCTCATAAGTAATCAGGCACTTACACGGAAATTTTAAGAAAAAAGTAGCACCCAGCTCAACCACATGCGACTTTAAGGATAGAAACTGTCTGCGTCGCAGCTGGGTGCTACGAGACACATCTGGAAAGATATTTACTTTTTGTCCACAAAACAGCACAGACTTCACCTTAAAAAAGGCCTTCAAAATCCTTTGCTTGTCCATAGCAGATGCTAAGGTAACTAGCAAAGTAGAGCGGGTGTTTATAGTATCTGAGGAATCCTCTAGGAACTCAGTGAGGTTCACTACATTAGGAACAATTTCATCTAATTCACCATCTATGGGGTTAAGCTTTTTAGTAGCCAGGGGAATATAGTAAATCTGCAACACATTCAAAGCATCAGATAAAGCAAGTACTTCCTTTACATACTTATCAAAAAGAATTTTTGGAGACAATAAAGAGGTACAAGGAAAATTCAGAAATCTTAAATTGCACATTCGGAGGGAGTTCTCAAGGGATTCAATCTTAGAATGTAAATACAGGGAATCTTTGATTCCCGTCACATTAGTGGCTTGTAGCGAATACACCTGAGACTCCACCTTAACAACTGCCTTATCTATCAATGACACTTTCTCATCAAGTTGCCACACGGCAGCTGCAGCATCTTGTGAGAAAAGAGTGAAAGAATTAATAACTATAGATACTTTAGAATCTATGCTCTGCAAAGCCCCCCATAGATCTTTTAAAGTAATTTCGGAATCGGGAGGTAGGACTGGAAGTTCAGAGGAAGCAACCAGCGCAGCCGGCTGAACCGGAACAGGCAACTTAATTACAATTTTATCCCTCACTAAAGCCTCCGCTGAAACCCCAGAGCTAGAAGCAGCACTGATGAGAGGACAAGGAGGGGGAGATCTCCCTCCGGGGCTCAAAGACGCCCCCTCTGGAGAGGACTGCGCTAGGGGGAGGGGAGCAAAATGTTTGTCTAATGGACCAAGCGGTTTACCAGAACCTGATTCATCCGCTTGGGTTTTACTCTGTGGTTTACCATTCCTTTTCCCCATATTAACAAGCAAACTAAATAGTACTCACAAACTTCAATGAAGGATCACCAACCCTCACACCCCACACTAAGCTGAAATGCGAACACTCGGATGATGTCATCAAAAGGCGTCAAAGGGGCGTCCAAGGGGCAGAACCTGCCCCTTAGACACGCCCCTTAAAACACGCCCCACGGCCGCGCTCCACGGTCGCGGAGAGAGCTACCTGAGAATTTATACAGGAGAAACCAAAAAGTCCCCTCGAGCAACAGGCTGTCCCCGGAGTGCCTGAGTTGGTCCGGCAATCACAGCGAAGTAATCACAGCACTTCCCCAGCCCCCGACAGGGAACACACTCCTCCAACTCACTCCAACAGAGAACTCCGTGGGAAAGATGAACAGCTCAGAGTTTAAAGAGCTCCGAAAGTCCCCTCGAGCAGCAGGCTGTCCCCGGAGTGCCTGAGTTGGTCCGGCAATCACAGCGAAGTAATCACAGCACTTCCCCAGCCCCCGACAGGGAACACACTCCTCCAACTCACTCCAACAGAGAACTCCGTGGGAAAGATGAACAGCTCAGAGTTTAAAGAGCTCCGAAAGTCCCCTCGAGCAGCAGGCTGTCCCCGGAGTGCCTGAGTTGGTCCGGCAATCACAGCGAAGTAATCACAGCACTTCCCCAGCCCCCGACAGGGAACACACTCCTCCAACTCACTCCAACAGAGAACTCCCACTTTTGAGTAGTTCTTAGGAAATATGAAGTGTTATGATGGATTGTGATCAATATGTTGAGTAGGTGCTGGGTTAAGGTGTTTGTGACTCTTGATCCAATGTAGTAAAGCCATAGTATTGGATGAATAGATACGTTTTGAGTTCTTTGTGAAAAGTTAAAAGATCTTTAATCATTCTTAAATTGTAGGGAAGGGCATTCCAGAGAGTAGGGGTGACATAGGTGAATGCCCTGGATCTGGTTATTTTATTGGTGCTATGGATGTGTGTGAGTATGGTTAGCATATTATGAGAGCTGGTTCTTCTAACTGTAGTGTGATCAGGTAGATGTAGAAAGGAGGATAGATAGGAGGGAGCAATTTTGTTGTATAGCTTAAATACTATCATAATATATTTGTATTTGGTTCTGGTTGCAATTGGAAGTCAGTGGAGGTTATATAGAAAAGGGGTGATGTGATCATTGTGGTGAGCATTGAAAATTATGTGGGCCACTAGGTTTTGAGCCATTTGAAGTTGCTGGGTGTTTTTTGGGGGGTAGACCTTGAAAGATACTATTACAGTAATCAAATTAGTTTCAAATTAAATTTTAATCCAATAAAGTTGGAGGATCCCCCTCCCCCATTTTTAATGAATCTTCTGTCATTTACTTGAATGTGATCAGCTGTTAAGCAAATTAAGCAAAAACAAAACAGAGAGATGAAGATCCAGTAAGAACTGCGAGATGGGAAATGGAAAGTACATTTGTTCTTAAAGTTTTATTGAGTAATAACTTCCTTTAACTGTCTTAATAACTTTGTTTAACTTTTATTGAGCAATTTGTGTTAAATTTAGGTCGAGTATTGATCCAGGCTGATCTTGCACAATCTTTAATATTTCGCTCTTGCTCATTAGTGAGATGTCTGAGCCTGCATTTTATCCACCAGCTTTTTGAAGTTGGGTGAATATTGTGTGAGGGCCAGTCTCAGGGAATCCTGGAGATGTTCATCTGTCATGTTGGAACGTTCAGATGGGAAAACGCAGTTTCACACAAATAAGTTGAACCGAAACAGGAGTGTACAGCTTCACTGCATCTTCTCAAGTTGGGAAATTTGTCTCTATGCACTAGCTTCCAAAACGATTCTTGCTCAGCATGGGTCTTGAGAAAAATGTCATTTTTAAGGGTTAATATTTCATTTTCAAGAGATGGCTTGTTCAATGAGTATTTTTTACTGATAGCAGCTGCAGTTTCTTTAATGTCCACATCTACTTTGAATGAGTATGTCAAGTACTCCACAACTGTTCCAATTTTTTGGAAGTCACAGAATCTATTTTCGAATTCCTGGATAACAGAACAGATTTCTGTCACATACTTCTCGTTCTGAAAAACAAAATTTGGATATTGTCCCAGATGGTCCTGCATATTAGGAAAATGATAAAAAGTGTTGTTTGCAAGGTCAGTCATCATTAGCTCAAATTTGCTCTTGTAGGATGAAACTGTAATCATCTCACCAATGCATTTGTTTTTACCTTGTAGTTCAAGGTTCATATCACTTAGTTTGCCTGTAAAGTCAGCGAGAAATGCCAGATCACATAACCACTCCTCATCTTCCAACTCTGCTTGGTCATCTCCCCTCTCCTTCAAAAAACTTCTTATTTCATTTAGCAAATCACGAAATCTTTGCAGAAATTTGTGCCTACTTACCCACCTTGCATTTGTGTGCAAAATGATTTCCACTGCCCTTTCATCAAGAGTAAGATTGAAAAGCCGTCTTTGAAGTGATCTTCCATGAACAGAATTTACAATTTTGAAAGTGATGTCCATGACAGTCTTTGTATTGAGTCTCTTGCGTGCCAAAACTTGCTAGTGAATGATGCAGTGGTAAGAAAGGAAATCTGGGAAGTCGTCATGCTGTCTACAGAGGGCTATGAAACCGGTAACCTCACCTGTCATTGCTCTTGCTCCATCAGTAGTGATGGAAACAAGTCTATGCAATGGAAGATTACACTTTGTCACAAAAGAATGGAAAGAACTGAATATTTCCTGACCGGTAGTTCTCCCTTTTAATGACATCATTCCAAGTAGTTCTTCTTTAACACTGAAGTCTTCAAATACCATCCGGATAAAGACTAGTAACTGGCTATGTCTCTTATGTCTGTAGATTCATCCAGTTGGAGTGAGAAAGCAACACAATTTGAAACATACTCCAACAATTGTTCAGTTGTGTCTCCACACATCTTTTCTATTCGCTGCACGATGGTGTTTCTTGACAATTGTACATCTTGAATAGCAGCTATGATCTCTTTCTTATTTTTAAATCCTTCAAAAAGATCATCAGCTGCTTCAAGAAAACAATCTTTTACAAATTCCCCTTCAGTGAAAGGTTTGCATTTCTTTGCGATCAGGTTGCTGACCTTGAAGGATGTTATGGTTGCATTGACTGAATGTGACCTTGGCTTTGCCAATAACTTTTGCTGAGTAGCCAATTTCGATTTAAGTTCTTTGAGCTTCAGTTTACGAATTTCACTTTTGGGTGGAAAATCAGCATCAAATGTATTGCTATATAGAGCATTATAATGACGTTCCAGATTACCCTTTTTGGGCAAGGATACTGGGGTATTACAAATTAGACAACAACAACACTTGTCTTTCACCATGATGAAGAAGTAATCCATTTCCCATTCATCATGAAAGTGGTAGGTTTTGCTCTTCTTTGGAACACTCATCTTCATTATACTGGGGTGGCTGGATGTAAGAAGGCCAAATCTGCTAAGTTAGTATGAACACTGGCTGAATCTGGTCCAAAACTGTCACTGTCCCGAAGTATTAAAGATCAACAGGACCTGAAGACCTCTGGATGATGTGCAATACAAGGACTGGAGATGCCAAAACCACACATGCAGTTCTAAAAGTTCATCATACTGGCATAAGAATTCATCATACTGGCACCAATAATCAAATACCACCAAACAATCATCAAAAAAACTCAAACTCCTGTCCAGCAAACCAGGTAAAATCAAATACCGCCAAACAAGTTCAAATACCACCACACGCAATTTAATACATTCTGCACACAGTGTAGAATCAACTCAAAGGCAAGGTGAAATAAAATTTCAGTGTAGAATCAACGCAAAGGCTAGGCAAAATAAAATTGCAGAGGCAAGCAAAAGTCACAGTGGTTTGAACCAATTCGAAGGCAAGGCATAGGCAAGTAAGAACAAAATTGGAAAAGCCTGCCAAAATCACCAAATTCTTGACACTTTGTTGTGTCTGCCCAAAAACGTTTAATGAAAGCAAACTATAAAGCGACCAATGACCAGCACACGACACAACTAATACGGTAAATGTATTCAGGTAAAGCCCGGACGAATGGATATCGCCTGGTATATAACACACTTCTAAGGGGTGTTGGGGCGGGGGCAGGAATGGGTGATTCTGAGAGGCAGGAGACCAGGTATGATGCCGGGCCTGTGGCGTCTTGTCGTGGGGCGCGGGCGGCAGCCCCCTGGGGTACCCACAAACTATTGACACAAAAACAACAAGTGCCCCCAATACACCCGTAGGCAAGATTCCCGCAGGCAGGGAAAAAAGACAGGCAAAGTATCAGCAGCGCCGGCAAGCCCTCGGCTGACGATCTGCCGGCACGAGCTCTCTTCTAGCGATGGGGCGAGCTGCTGGAGAGATGGAGCCAAGTGGGGCTGGCGATCTACCTCTGACCTCTCCGTGATCTATAGGTAGGTAGATCATGATCTACCTGTTGGACATGCCTGATTTAAACCATCGTAATACCTTTCCTTGGAGACCAATTTGTTGCAATCTGGAAATTAGTATTTTATGGTTAATGCTTTCAAAAGCAACAGTGATGTCAAGAAACACAAGCATGTATCCTTGTTTATTGTTATTTAAACCACAGAGAAGATTGTTCATGAGAGATAACATGAGTGTCTCGACACTGTGGTGTGGCCTAAAGTCATGTTGTTGTTCATCGAGCAGGGCGTTTAAGTTGATAAAGTCTTGCAGTTGTATTTGTACATTTTTTTAAATGTCTTTTGCTAATAAGGGCAGACTGGAAATAGGTCAGTATGAGTTTGGGAGGGTTTTGTCTATTTTATTAGGTTTGAGAATGCAAACATATGCCTTCTGCATGTTTCCGTGCAGAAGGCATATGTCTGGTGTCTAAGAATCGGTTAACTATCTCTAGGATTATAAGAGAAAAAGTGTCTTTAGTGATTTTTAGCCAGCTAACTGGACAGGGATCTGATGGGGAGATGGTAGTGTTTATGTTTGTAATTATATTTTTAAGTTGTTTAATATCAATATGGAAGAAAGAAATCCAGGTGGTTTGATTGTTAGGATTTGAGCATTGGGGATTAATGAGGGTCACAGAAGTATGTAGTGGGGTGAGCTTATCTATGTAATAGTTGGCTAGATCTTGTGGTTCTATGGGGATGTTGTCCTTCTCAGGATTGGGCATTTTTGTGAGAGATTTAACAATGGCGAATAACTCTCTTGGTCTATTGAGGACACTGAGTAGTAGGTTAGAGTGATACTCTTTTTTTTTCGGCTATTTATAGCATCCTTGTATGATTTAAGCATAGCCATGTATGACTGGTTATCAGTGTCACTTCTTGTGGCTCACCATTTGTGGTCAAGTTATCTTAGTTTTTGTTTTAATTTCCTTAACTTGACGGTGTACCAGTTTTTTTTTTCTTTTGTCTCTTCTTAAATTGCATTTTATTGGATTGTGCTTCTTTCAAAATATTAGTGTTCCAGCTGGTGTTGATATCTTCTAGATTTGAGCTTTTAGTGTTTATTTATTTATTTATTTATTTAACATGTTTTGTATCCCGCCTTTTCCTTCAATCAAAGCGGTTAATACAGCACAAAGTTAAACAAAGGTGAGGGAAACATACATTGCATTATCATTACATCACAACAAAACACTAGGAGTACAAACAGGGAACACAGTACATAACTTACATTACATTACCTTACATTAACTACAAACAGCATATCGCTGAACAGAATGAGCATATAGAATAAGCATATAGCAGCAGATAGTGGGTCCCGCACGGTCCACCGCCTAAGGGCCACGCCAAAGGGCCCTCTTGCGAGGCCCTCAGGCACGGGTCCGCAGGGCACGGGCGCGCCATTGCTGAAGGGATTCTAAATGATTTGAAAAGTGCTCAGATTGGCTGCAGTTTTCTCTCACACACAGTTCCCAACCAAGTAGGCACAGCTGATTCTCACTCACTGCTCACAGGATCGTTGGAGCCTTTGCTGAAGGGATTCTAAATGATTTGAAAAGTGCTCAGATTGGCTGCAGTTTTCTCTCACACACAGTTCCCAACCAAGTAGGCACAGCTGATTCTCACTCACTGCTCACAGGATCGTTGGAGCCTTTGCTGAAGGGATTCTAAATTGGTTTTGAGGTGTGTGAGCATGGCTGGGATGGTAAAGTCCAATTGAAAATAGTCTGTGGAAGGGGAAGCGCCTTAGGGGGAGAGTATTGCTCATCTTGTAAAATATGGAAGGGCAGGAAAATGAGGTCTAAGGTGTTTCCTTTTCTGTGGGTAGGTGATTGGACTGTTTGTTGGAACTCTAGGTCTCGCATAGCATTTAAGAAATGTGAGGTGTGTGTAGGTTGGAGGAATGGCATGTTAAACTCACCAAGGATGATGTGGAGTTTGTTTAATGTTGAGGTGCAGGCAGTTTCAAGAATAGAGGAAAGGTTGTCTGGACTGGGGGAGGGTGGTCTATAAAATAGGCTGATTTTGCTATGTTTATTCTCAATGGTAATCACCTCCATGTTTTCAATATTTTTGCTTAAGTGGAGTGAGAAGCCAAGATCTTTTTTAGCTAAAATTTGAATGCCTCCTCCCCATTTGGGCAGTGAAATAAATTTTAATTGGGGAATGCTGGTTAATAGTGACTATCTGCAGTAGATAGCCAAGTTTCTGTAAGGAAAAGAATACTGGGTTTGTTATAGTTGATAAGATCTATGATTACTGGAATTTTCTTCTTAATGGATCTGCAGTTCAGGAGTGTTATTTTCATAGAGTGGGTAGTATTTTTATACAACACCCATGCTTGATGTAAATCTTTAACCTTTGCAACTGCTCCTTTCAGTTTTTTCTTAACTATTTTCCTCATTTTATCATAGTCTCCCTTTAGAAAGTTAAAAGCTACAGTGGTCTGTGGATTTTATTACTGTCCTTCCTCCATTTATTAAATCAAATGTGATCATGTTATGATCACTATTGCCAAGTGGCCCCGGCACCCTTATCTCTTACAACAGTTCATGTGTTCCAGTAAAGACTAGGTCCAAAATGGCTTCCCCTTTGGTTGGTTCATAAACCAGTTGCTCCATTAAACAGTCACTTATTTCATCTAGAAAGTTTATCTCCCTAGCATGTCCTGCCACGATACTGACCCAGTCGATACCGGGGTAATTGAAATCACCCATTATTATTACTGTACTGTAACTTTTGTTAGCTTCCCTGATTTCTTTGAGCATTTCATCATCCGTTTGTTCACTCTGGCCAGACGGTCAGTAGTACACCCCCACTGCCATTGCCTTCCCCTTCCCCTTTTTTACATGGAATTTCAATCAATAGATATTCTACAGTGAATTTTGTTTCCTGCAAATCTTTAATCTTTTGTGACTCAATGCTCTCTCTAACATAGAGTGTAACCCCACCACCAATTTTATCTGCTCTATCGTTACAATATAGTTTGTACCCAGGTATCACAGTATCCCACTGGTTGTTCTCCTTCCACCATGTCTCTGAGATACCAATCATATCTAACCTCTCATTTGATGCTATATATTCTAATTCTCCCATCTTATTTTTTAGACTTCTGGCAGAGGCTGTACTTTATTCATATTAATCTGGCTATTGGTAGGCAAGGGCAATTTGGAATCTTTAAGCTCTGTCTGCTCTGTACTCAAGAGCATTTGGGCTACCTTTGTCTTTATTGGAACCTCTCTGCTGATATGCCCTAATTTCAATCTTTTGATAGTATCCTTCAAAGATACATTATTCTGAATCATGCACTCCTGGTTGACTGTCGGTTTTCCCCTATTATCTAGTGTAAAAACTGTTCTATCTCATTTTTTAAAGGTTAAAGCCAGCAGCCTGGTTCCATCCCGGTTAAGGTGGAGTCCATCCCTTCGGAAAAGCTCCTCCTTTCCCCAGAATGTTCCCCAGTTCCTAACAAATCCAAAACCCTCATCCTTGCACCATCATCTCATCCACGCATTGAGACTACAGAGCTTGGTCTGCCTTTTGGGTCCTGATTGTGGAATGGGAAGCATTTCAGATAATGCTAACCTGGAAGTTCTGGATTTCAACTTTCTACCTAAAAGCCTAAATTTAGCCTCAAGAATCTCCCTACCACACTTTCCTATGTCATTGATACTGACATGCACCAAGACTGCAGACTCCTCCCAGCACTATCTAAGACCTTGTCTAGGTGGCGCGTGAGGTCTGCTACCTTCACACCAGGCAAGTATGTTACCAGGCGATCCTCACGTCCACCAGCCACCCAGCTATCTACATGCCTAATGATCGAATCACCAGCTATAATGGCTGTTCTAACCCTTCCCTCGTGGGCACATGGCACCTGGAGGACAGGTCCTAGCTACAGGATCACTTCCTGCCACACCAGGGTGATGCTCTCCTGTCACGTGACCTCTCTCCTCCATGGCAACAGGGATATTGCCAAACTGGAGGTGGAACTTCCGTATTACATTCCTGTAGGTCTCCTCTATGTACCTGTCTATCTTTCTTATGTCCTCCAAGTCCTGTACTCTAGCCTCCAGAAATTGGACTTGTTCCCTGAGAGCAAAGAGTTCCTTGCACCTAGTTCACATATAAGACCCCCTCACCAACTAGGAGAAAATCATACATGTGACACTCAATGCAAAAGACTGGAAGCCCCCATCTCGCTTGCTGTCTGCATCTTAGTTTTAGGTTTGTGTTTAGGTATTTAAGTTGTTTACTTACTAAGGTTTGCTGGGGATACTTATACTAATAAAACTATATCTAATAGGGTTCATTCCATCCCAGACGTCCAGCCCTTCTGCACATCTGGTCTGAGCCAGACGTAGAGAGGGGCTCGTGATTTTGATCCCGAGAGGCATGTCTAGCCCTGCGGGATCAGAATCACGATCAGTCATGTATGTGCAGGCCGGGACTGTGATTCAATCTAGTCTGCATGTACATGACAAGCCCTACTCAGTCAGGGCTTTTAAATGGAGCTGTGACACCATGGCATCTGGTTGCCATGGCATCACGGCTCCATTTAAAAAACATGATACCGGCCACCGGATAAAAGTGCTTATTCTCCACAGCCAGACTCCCAATATGGCCTCCTAAGGCCATGGTGGGGCTTTAGGGAATGTCCTCTGAAACCCTCTGCCCCATCCGTGCCCCAGAATAAAAAACAAACATGTCCAGGGTTCTCCTCGTATATGTTGCCGGCCCTGGACGTACAGGGCTGACATTAGAATCAGCCCTGTATGTCTAGGGCTGGTGAACGTCCACCACCTGCCCAGACTCTGCCCCTTCCCTGCCCCCATCTATCTTCCCCACACAACCAATGGGGAAGTTAGATGCCAGCGGGGAAAGGTACGAATAGTGGGAATGGACATCCCATTGGGACGTCCATCCCTGCTATTCGTGGCATAGAATTGTGCCCAATACATTTAATGGACTTTGTTCACCTCAAGCTTAACTAATCGCAGGTCCTTAATGTATGTCTGATGAGGATAAACAGCTTCACCTGAGAGTGAATATGGCACCTCCTTTCCTTTAAGAGGTTTAAGCACCTATAAAGCTATGATAATCCAAGAGGTGGGTGGGAGTCGAGGAGGAAGGGAGGGAAAGAAGTCTTATTAAAAGCTGGCTTCTACAGAGCACCCTGTCCTATGCTTCTAAGGTAATCTGTGATCAATTCACTGGGTGATTCACACAGCCCTTTTTTGGATAGAGGGAATCTTTCAAAATGCCCCTTTAATCTGTCCCTTGGCTTTAACACCTATTTAATACAATTTCATGGGTCTCTTGCCCCCTATCTAGAAGGCTTCTTTGTAAAGGGCTCTAGAAGCAATTTATTGTTCAAAGAATACTGACCCTGTTTTTCCTTTTATGCTAAGTTATACTCTGAGTTGATTTAAATTAAAGTTCTTTGCTGATACTAGGCCCTGACTGAGTATTAAATTTAAATTAGAAGCTCTCTTCTGGGTTTTAAATGTAACCAGAAAGCTCTCTACTGTGTTCTGATTTTAAACTGTGATATCTGATATTTATTCTATGTATATAGTTCTCCCATGTTATCCAAGTTTATACTCCTGTTATATGTAATACCGAACAGCCTGTTGTTCTGGTCTTTGTGTTCATCTGTAAACCGCGCTGATTATAAATAGTGCGGTATATAAAAAACTGAAATAAATAAATAATAAATAAACTGACAGCCCTCTGCTGGGTTTTAAACTTAAACTGAAAGCTACTTTTTGAGTTTTAAATTTAACTAAAAGCTCTTTGCTGATACTAGGCCCTGACTGATTTAACAAATACACTGTATTCTAATTTAACACAGATTAATCATCTTTAATCTAAAAAAATTCCCTTTTCCCCAAGATTTGAAAATATTTCCAGAAATAAATACTTACAATTGCAGATCTCTCTCCAGAAGTAGCAGTGCCTTTTTGTAGTCCTTCAAGACTGGTAAGTTTTCATCTTGGTGTCCCAAATTATTTCTCGAGTCCCTGAGGGATCTGCACTTTCATACTTTCTTCAATACTGTTCAATATTTACATTGCTGTCATCTGTAAGCTTTTCACTGGATTAGATCTATGCAGATGACATCCACTACTACTGCTGCTTTTCATTTGTATAGTGCTACAAGGCGTAGCCAGTTTGTGTTTCCCATTACTTTTACCTTGGAAACTACCTTGGATCATGCAAGTTTATGTACCAGGACTTTAAAAACATAGTAAGCTGGTGTAGAATGTCAACAAAGCAGAAGGCTTATACTTAATTTGAAATTTGCACCAGTTAAAACCCAGGTTTGCAATCTGGGGTTATTCTGGATTCTCAACTTTTTATGTAACATCAAATACAAACAGTGTCCAAAGCTGCATTCTTTAAATTAAGTATGATACATAGACTAAAACCTCTCTTATCTTTTGAAAACCTTTGTGCTGTATTTCAGGTCTTGGTCATCACACCTTTGGACTACTGTAATAGTCTATACCTCAGGCTTCCAGCATCTGTTATTCAAAATTTTCAGCTTTTACAGAATGCCGCTGCACATTTGATTATTAATACTGATAAATTTGAGCACATTACTGCTCGTCTATAAAAATTACATTGGCTACCAGTTAAATGGTGTAAAGCTCTCATGTTAGTTTTTAAGTCCCTAAACCATGAAGCCCCACTTAGCTTGTCTGTAGTCTTGAGGGTTGACTGTCCACCTCGTGTTTTGTGATCTCAAGATGCTCTTCTTTTAGATGTTCCATCATTTTGCCATACACAGTACATTTTCACGAATTTCAGGAACTGATGTTTTCTATGGCAGCTCCCAGACTTGACAGCAAAAAAGTAAATAAATATGCCTTCTTCATAGGAAGGGTGTCACGGAGTCTAAAGGCTTTCCAAATAATAATTTTTTAGGTAAGATCCTCAGACAAATTAAAAAGCATCCAAAGTCTACCCCACATATCCTTCCAAAATCTTATACAAAACTATCTTAGGGTCCTTCTGCTGCCACAAAACATCAACCAAAAGTCACTCTAACATTTTATAGAATGCACCTGGAAATAGAAGGGATAGCATATTGAGAATACAATTTATCTTTGGTACAACCATTATCTTGATGCCTCCAACCTACCTCAGTGGTAACCAGGACTCTGTGATACCCTTCAACAAAGTTGCCAAAAAAGAAACATTAAAATCTATTGTATCTTCTAAGGACCTATAGTAATGTACACCCAAATAATGTAAGTGATCTGTCCACTACTGAAATGGAAAATTATGAAGATCTTCTTTTATCATTTTAGCATTAAGAAACATTACATCAGATTTTGACCAATTGATCTTCTAACCAGACAGCAATGAAAAGGACTCAGTAATCTGCATCAAACTCAGCAGGGAATCAGACTGTAAGACTAGTAAGACGTCCTCAGCATAAATGGATAACTTACAGGAAATATCACCTGGCTTCTACACCATGCAGAGTGTGATTTCCATGAACAGCAATCGCTAGTGATTCTAAAGCAATATCAAACAACAGGGGCGACAAAGGGCACTCCTATAGGGTACCATGATAGAGTCAAAAAGATGAGGATATCAAATTATTCACTTGTATCCTAGCACTCGGGCTAGCATATACTGTAACAACTGAATCATACCAATAAATTTTCCTTAAACCCAAACCGCCAAAAGACATAACAAAGATATTGCCACTCAATGTGATCAAAAGCCTTCTTGGGTCCAATGATAAGGCCATCAATTACTGAAGAATAGAGTCAGCAAGGGATAAAACATTAGATGACCCTAGCATTGACACTGGTTGCCCTACCTGGCAGAAAACCATTCTAATCATGATGGATAATGGTGCCCAGAACCTTATATAAAGGATATGCTAGTATTTTGGAGCAAATTTTACAAACATTAATTGGCAAACTTGGTCTGTAGTTACCCTCCCTAGTGGGATCTTTCCTGGGCTTTTCTATAACCACTATCTGTGCTACTGCAAAATATCCTAAGGATGTGCAGTCTTGTTGCAAGCCCTCATAATACCGCAGCAACTTGGGAGCCAACCATCCAACAGAAACTGGGTAGAGCTCCGCCAGGTAACCATCAGGACCAGGAGTCTTATGAGCTGGTAAGGACTGAATGGCTTCCTCTATTTCCTGCAGACTAAGCAGTGCATTCAACTGCCAATTCTGAACATCACTTACTTTTCCAGAGGTTCGGGTACTCAGAAACCTCCAGAACATACCCTGATTTGGGGAGACCAAAGTATAAAGCTAAATATAGAATTCCTGGAATTCTGACAAGATCTCCTCATCCTGCAGCAAACCTTCTCCACCCTCTGTTTGAATCATTTACACCCACCTCCTATTCTTCTGGGCCCACAAATAATGTGCAAGCAACTGACCAGATTTATTACCTTCCTCATAATGATGACCACTCAGTCTTAACAAAGCTTCACCTGCTCACTGACTTAAAATGCCATTATGCTCATATTTCAATTTGCATAGTTTCAGCAGGAGCATACCATCCTACATTTCTATATACGGTTTCTCCAACAAACATATCCGCCTCTCCAAAGCTCCAAGGATCTACCTATCATGCTTTCTCTGTGCAATAATAAAGGAAATTATTGCAGACCTCAAAGTAATTATATATGCATTCCTCCATGCTGCCCTAGAGGTATCAGTTATATTATTTTCCTCAAAATGCTCACTAACTCTTTCAGTTTCACACAAAATTGTTTATCACCCAATAAACTACGTGCATTAAAATGCCACTGTATCTGAGTTAATAAGACTGCTGGCTGGATCATCATCTTCAAAGTAATACCAGCATGGTCTAAAACCAGAATCTCTTTGATATCAATTGATACCATGCCAGGCAGCAAACTGTGAGACATCAAGAAAAATCAGTTCTGGAGTAGGAACCACACGGAATTGAATAGAAAGTACGGATGAAGCAATTGCACATAGGATGAAGTAGCTGCCAAGAGTCAGCCAAACCCAACTCCTCCAGCCTCCTCCTCCTCCTCCTCAAGCTCAAGGAGGGTGATACCCAATACATGAAGAATGATCTAACACTAAGGGGCTTGTTTACAAAGCCGCGGTAGCGGTTCGCGATCGTTATCGGAGCCACGGCCCCATTGATTTCAATGGGGCCGCGGCTCCGATAACGATCGTGAATCGCTACTGCGGCTTTGTAAACAAGCCCCTAAATCTAAGAGCATGTTAAAATCACCCCCTTCTCAAAAAAAAGTAAAGTACATGAAACGAAAGTCTGAAAAAAACCTGGATCATCTTTGTTAGGAGCATAAAGATTACACATGGAAAACTCATCCATTTCCTAATCCACCTACCCTCAGAATCAAAGGCTAGCAATCTGACAACCAGTGACAATGTCCTTCTAAACAATATTGCGACTTCATTCCTCTTACCCCTGGATGCCAAAAAAGCCCCTTACCTCATAGTGCTTAGTGGCCAACTTCAAAGCCTCCTTATGGACGAAATGAGTCTCCTACAAAAATTAAGATCAAGATGAGCTCTCTGAACATAAGTGAGAAGTTTTTTTTTCCTTTTAATGGGATTATTGAGGCCTTTAACATTCAGCGAAATAATTTGGAATGTGGTCATCACTTCCATATAAACAATATCTCAGGTCAATACCAAAAGACAAAATCTTGAACCAGGAGATAGAAAAAAATTATCCTACAAAAAATACAGTTAAAGAAAGCAGAGAAAAAAGTTTTGTATGACCATCCAAAAGACAGAAGAAAAAACAAACAAACAGTAATAAACAAACCAGTCATCAGCCTGCACAAAGCAGCATGTTTAGATTTGTTAATTTGTTCTATGTAAACCAGTTCTATGTAATGAGTTCTTTCACTGTAAACAACACTGATTTAAAATAGTGTGGTATATAAAACCATATAAATAAATAAAATAAATAAATAAATACAATGCATTGTGGTAACGGATACTAGGTACTCTGTGGTAGAGCTCCACCCCATCCACCTATATTTCCCTCGGAATTCCACCTCTAGCAATTCCACCTCTAGCAACTGTGTCATTCAAACTGATAACTAAGGCATACAGCAAACACCATGCTCCATAATCCACCATTCAGTCCAATTGCAGGCATCATCAAACCATTCATACACCCCACAAGTATGAAGCTACCCAGCCCATCACATCCACTTACAAATCACCACAGCATCTATCCCCATACAACCACAATGAGCACATATAACACACATAACATTCCACATAACAAATTATACAACAGTCAGCCCAGCCAAAATCAGGGAATCCAAATAAAAACAATTAAACATCCTGGGACACTGGAATTTTAACTTCCAATTCATCCAGTGCTCCCAAAGGTTGAACAGCACTCCTCCAAGAAACACCACTTTCAGCAGTCAAAATGAAGTAATGTACAACCACTGTGTAACGACTGATCTAGCACTAGTCCTTTGTGCTCCTGACCAAAAGGAGCCCATCGACAATCTCTCAAAACATGCATCCATTTTCTTTAATGGTTCCCACATGCTTAGGAGTTGATTTTGCCTAGTAGCAGTCACTTTACTGAAATCTGGAAAGAATAGCAAAGTCTTGCCCTCCAACTTCACTGGAGCTTTCAAACAAGCCTTCTGTAGAATATTCACCACATGCAGATATCAAAAAATATACAACACAAAAGGCTGAGGAAATCGAGTCTTCCCTGTCCAGTTCAAAGGAACTCTGTGAACTCATTCAATTTCAAAGGGCTGCTCAAATGTTATATCCAACAAAATCGGAAGTAAATTTTCCAAATAGGCCACAGGGTCCGGGTCCTCCATATCTTCAGGAATACCCAGGGTTTAAATCTTGTGTCGGCTATGATTATTACCAAGGCTCATTCCAACACTGGGATACCTTTCACCCAATTCTACAAACCATGAATTTCTGCTGCCTGCTGCTCCATTTGGGAATCCAGACAGTTGCTCATGGAGGTAAGCATTTCCCAAAATTTAGCCATTTTGTGCTGTACTTCTACCAAAGTGCCTCGATTTTCTGGCAGATCATCATTTTCTGCTACCATCTTTGCCAGGGTTGGGGGATCATGCTTCTGGCATTTTGCTCCCATTTTGCTAAAGGAAGTGTAAATCCAACTTTTGTTGCTTACTCATCAATATCAATGAGTCTCGGAGAAACTCTGCAAACAGCAAAGGCAAACTGCCAACTCTTAG
Organism: Ichthyophis bannanicus; assembly: GCA_033557465.1. NCBI lineage: Eukaryota > Metazoa > Chordata > Amphibia > Gymnophiona > Ichthyophiidae > Ichthyophis > Ichthyophis bannanicus. The sequence goes on along the minus strand of CM066031.1, from coordinate 138,081,503 downwards.
GAGGTATAAAGGATTCCAAAAAAGGATCTTCCACAGAGTTCCTCCACTATGCAACCATCTTGGCTGAGCTCACCAATGCCCCCAGTCCCAGTTATTTCTGATATTTGTGGCTATTATTTTTGTTCCATGTAAACCTCGCTGATGCTGAATAGTGCGGTATATAAGAGATTGTAAATAAATAAATAAATAAATATTTGATGAGCAAACGTTAGCTTACTGTCCCAAAATACATCAAGTAGCTTCATTGTATCCTTTACTTTGATTGAAGTTGATTTTATCGATGGAACAATTGGAATTTAATTTCCCTGGAAAGAGATCCATGTTGCCACAGTTTTCGATGGGTTTGTAACTAATTTATTCCGATTGATCCAGGACACGAGCTTGTGCAGGCTGGCTTGTACCTTGGCATGAAAATATGAATCCCTGCTATTGGTGGCTATTATTAGCTTGATATTATCAACATAAATATAATAACTCAGGCCTAGTTTATGAATCAGAGTACAAAGTAGAGCCAAAAAAATATTGAAGAATATAGGGGCTAGTATAGACCCTTATGGGACACCGTACAAGAATGGCAACGTAGATGAGGATTGATTGCCTATTGTAATATGAGACTCTTTCTGAAAGATAGGAATGAAACACATTTAAGACTATTCTTGAGAACCCAACTTGCTATAACTTATTCAAAAGGAGAAAATGATCCACAATGTCAAAGGCTACTGATAGGACAAGTTGTATCAGAAGGACACCATGGAAATTATCCTGATGCATAATGATTTCATTTAGCAGTGCCAGGAGGGCTAACTCTGTACTATGGTCATGTTTAAAGCCTGATTGTCAGCGGTGGAAGATGTTGTTGGTATTAAGAAACCTAATTATTTGTTCAGAGACTGCTTTCTCCAATAATTTTGCTACAAAAGAGATGATAGAATTAGGGAAAAAGTTTGCAAGAGAGAGGAATTTGCAAGAGAGAGGGGTACAAATTATATTGTTTTAACAATATACACCACAGAATGTTTCCAATCCTTAGGGATGAGGCCTGTGGTAAGGCTGAAGTTTAATAAATCAAGGAAGATGGGGACAAGATCTGCCCAGCAATCCTTTAATAGGTTAGGTGGAACATTATCAGCATGTGTGGAAGTGATATTCAAGGAATCCAATAATTTTCACATATGAAGCACGGTAAGGGTATAAAATTTGGACAACTGACTTTGATGAATACCAGGGACTGAAACATTAGCTATAGTATCTCCCTCCAATAGAGGGAGGGGATAGAAACTATGTGGCTATAGATCAGAGAACTTCTGCAAGAACATGATCTTGTTTTGTCAAAAATTTGTAAAGGCATCAGGATGTAATGAGATCAGGGCAGAGGAGATACTTCTGCTGGGAGAAAACTTCTTAAGGATCCCAAATAATTGAGGATAATTTTTCTTTGAGTAAATCTGGTGAGAAATATACTGCTGTGGTATCATCAAGAAGTAAGGAGATCCTGGATTCTCTACAGGGAGAACTAGTCAGGCAATTAGTAACAGAACCCACACATGAAGGGGCCATACTGGACTTAGTGCTTACCAATGGGGAAAGTGTTTCTGATATTACAGTGGGAGATCAACTCACATCCAGTGATCAGCAGATGGTATGGTTCAGTATTAGTACTAGGGCTGATAAAAACCATTCAAAAGCAAGGGTCGTAGACTTTAAAGAAGCTAACTTTGCAAAGATGGGACAATATCTCAGAGAGTCATTAGTGGGATGGGAACACCTGGGGGATGTAGAGAAACTGGGCAAAACTGAAAGGGAATATTTTAAAGGCAACAAACCTTTTTGTTAGAAAGGTAATACATGTGACCACGGGCCGCGACCGCGGCCGTGAGAGGCAGTTGGCTTTTAACTGTTGCAGTTCCCTGATGAAAGAAGGGGTAGGAGGAGCTTCACCTGCAAACACTTCAGCTGGAAACAAAGTTGACTGCCAAGCCCCTATATCCTGGCTGCTGCTTCTCAGCTCCTCTGAGAGCAGCTAGCTTTTAACTGTTGCAGTTCCCTGATGAAAGAAGGGGTAGGAGGAACTTCACCTGCAAACACTTCAGCTGGAAACAAAGTTGACTGCCAAGCCCCTATATCCTGGCTGCTGCTTCTCAGCTCCTCTGAGAGCAGCTGGCTTTTAACTGTTGCAGTTCCCTTCGGTGCTACTTCGGAGCCTCGGAGCTCTAGCCGCTGAGGGAATGCCCAGAGGTCATTTTAAGAGGAAATGTAAGTCTTTGAAAAAACTTTCTGATAACGATTCAGGTTCTAAAGCAGTGGTTGGTCCGATGGACCAGCATGTGGTTTCTAAACATAAGCTTGTTTCATCAGTTCCTGCTTCCTCCTCGCCTGCCTCTGGAGCTTCCCTGAGTACCATCGAAAGGACTCCTCCTCCTAATCCCGCTGGCACTCAGGTGTTGGATTTGGACACCTTTTCCTCTGAGGCTTCTGCCTGAGAGGAGGAAGAGGGCGCTGTTTGTGACAGTTCTCTTAATGCTATTAGTAAAGTTTCTTCTTTAACTCCTATTCTGGCTATCAAATTGGAGGACTTTTCCTCCTCTTCTTCTGTAGTTGATCCTACAAATGTTTCTTTATTGGATATTTGGAAACAAGTCTCTGCCACTAACTTACTGTTAACTAAATTTATGGATCAAACGTCTGCTTTCTCCCAACAGGTTGTGCACAAGGTACGTACTTTGAGCTCAACGGTTGGGAGTTTGTCTACGCGGGTTGATAAATTGGAGGCTCAAGCCGGTGTTTTTCAATCGGCGAGCGCCTCCTCTTTAAAAGATACGCTACTTTTGTATAAACAGGTAGAGTTATTGGAAAATAAGTCTCGTGCGAATAATCTTCGTATTCTAAATTTTCCTAAGACTCGTTTTATGACACCTCTTCTTTTATTTAGGCAGTACTGCAAAGATGTTTTATTGATGCCAGATGCTGATCTTATTTTGATTTCACATTCTTATTATCTGCCAAGTCGGGAGACTTCCTCGAACAAGGATATGGCTCCATCAGAAGTACAAAGTGATTTAAATTTGACTGATTTTCTTGAAAATTCTCAGGCTTTGATTTCTACGCGTGCCACTTTTGTAATTACTTTGGTAAATTTCTCTGACAAGGCAAAAATTATGAAAGCTTTTTTTCTGAAAAAGAATGTTGATTTTTATGGATTAAGAATGTCTATTTTCCCTGATGTTTTCCGTTAACTGAGGAGAAAGTCCTTCCTCCAGCTTAAACCAAGTGTTTTGGCTGCAGGGGGGACCTTCTTCCTTCGGTTTCCTTGTAAATGTTTAGTTACTATTCAGGGTATAGATTATGTTTTTGTTGAATCATCTCAACTAGATGCGCTCCTGTTGTCCCTCCAAGCCTGAATTTGCTTCTTTTATCTTTCTTTAATGATAAGATTATTTTGTTAGGTGGTTGTAGCCTTTATTAAGAATTTTCCCAGGTATCTTTAAGCTGTCTTCTCCATGATGTGGGCTGTTACACAGTATTGAGTTTAGTTTGATTATTGATATTTCTTTGTATTGATTCATCTCAGACTGTGTATTTATTTTGAACTATGTATTACGATTGCATTTATGATATAATAAAAAAAAAAAAGAAAGGTAATACATGTAAAAGGAAAAGGAGACTGTTATGGTTCTCTAAAGAAGTAGCTGAAAAGGTGAAGAAGAAAGAGGGAGGCCTTCATGAAATACAAGAGATCACAGAGAGAGGAAAACAGACATCTATATTTGGATAAACTTAGAGAAGCTAGCAAAGTAGTCAGGAAAGCAAAGGTACAAAAAGAAGAAGAAATAGCCAATGCAATAAAATGTGGAGATAAGACATTTTTCAGATATGTTAGTGAGAGGAGGAAGGGCAAAAGTGGTATTGTTAGACTCAAGGGTGGAGAGGAGGAAAATGCAGAAACTGATGAGAATAAAGCAGAATTGCTTAACAAAGATTTCTGTTCTGTGTTCACAGAAGAAGGGGCAAGAGCAGGACCTTAGAAAACACCCACAAATAACAACTAAAGCAACGGGAATCTTGAACAATTTTCAGAAGACTGTGTTCGAGAGGAACTAGCTAAACTAAAAGTAGACAAAGCCATGGGCCCAGACAGGATACATCCAAGAATACAGAGGACATTTGAGGATGTTCTAGTGCCTTCACTTTTCAATGCCTCTTTGGAGTCAGGAATGGTGCCAGAGGACTGGAGAGAGTCACATGCGGTCCCTTTACACAAAAGTGGACATAAGGATGACATTGAGAACTACAGGCCAATCAGTCTAACCTCTGAGGTCAGTAAATTTGGAAGTCTACTAAAGAAGAGAATAGTGAGGTTTCTGGAGTCCGAGGATCCAAGGCAGCATGGACTCACCAGAGGCAGGTATTGTCAGACAAATCTGATAGATTTCTTTGACTCGGTGACCAGGGAGTTTGACTGAGGGAGAGCCCTTGATGTGGTGTATTTAAGTTTCAGTAAAGCCTTTGACACCGTTCTGCATAGGCGACTTATAAGCAAACTGAGCACCCTAGGGATCAACCCTAAAGTTACTGATTGGGTTAGAAAATGGTTGAGTGGGAGGCGACATAGGGTACAGATAAATGGAGCTCACTCTGAGGAGAGGAGGTTACCAGTGTTGTGCCGCACTGATCTATCCTTGGTCCGATTCTGTATAACATCTTTTTAGTGATATTGCGGAAGGACTGGTGGGTAAGGTTTGCTTGTTTGCAGATGATACCAAAATCTGCAATAGAGCAGACACACAGGAAGGTGTCAACAACATGAGGAGGGATCTAGCTAAACTTGAAGAATGGTCTAGAATATGGCAGCTGAGATTTAATGCTAAAAAATGCAGGGTCATGCATTTAGGCTGCAAAAAATCAAAGGAGCAGTACAGTGTAGACATAGCCGGCCCGTCCATTGAGCAAGAATGTTTTTTGCACAGGGCCCCGCGTTTCAGGGGGCCCGGTGCAAAAAACATCTTGCATCAGCGATCAGCCCAGCTAGATTTTAAAAAACCCACAAACCGGCTGCTACTGCCGCTGCCACCATGGCAGCGGCAGAATCGAGCACCCCGCGGGGCCCCCCCTGCCCTGCAGAGTCCTCCTTTCAGCCTCAACTCCCATCAGCCCCGCGGCGGGATTAACAGAGCCGCGAGAAGAGAAGCACTCCCTTCACGGCTCTGAAAAGCCTGCGCTTTGGGAACTGATGCTGAAAGGAGGACTCTGTAGGGCAGGGGGGGAGGCCCACAGGGTGCTCGATTCTGCTGCTGCCACGGTGGCAGTGGCAGCAGCAGCCGGTTTGTGTTTTTTAATTATCTAGCTGGGCTGATGGGGGAGGAGGGTGGTTAGGACTGGTAATGGGCTATGGGGGGGGGGGGCTAAGACTGTAAGTGGGCTGATGGGGGGGTTAGGACTGGTAATAGGCTATTGGTGGTTAGGACTGGAAATGGGTTTACGGGGGGCTTAGGACTGGACGTGGGCTGATGGGGGGTTAGGACTGGTAATGGGCTATGGGGGCAGGGGGCTAAGACTGGAAATGGGCTGATGGGGGGTAGGACTGGAAGTGGGCTGATGGGGGGTTAGGATTTGTAATGGGCTATGGGGGGCTAAGACTGAAAATGGGGTGATGGGGGTTAGGACTGGAAGTGGGCTGATGGGGGTGTTGGACTGGTAATGGGCTGATGGGGCGTTAGGACTGGTAATGGGCTCTGTGGGGGGCTGACTGGAAATGGGCTATGGGGGAGCTAAGACTGAAAATGGGGTGATTGGGGGGTTAGGACTGGAAGTGGGCTGATGGGGGGCTTAGGACTGGTAATGGGTTGTGGGGGGAGTTAGGACTGGTAATGGGCTATGGGGTGGCTAGGACTGGTAATGGGCTGGGGGGGTTGCTAGGACTGGAAATGGGCAGAATGGAAGGGGGCTTGAACTGCAAATAGCAGATGGGGACGGGGGCTTGGAATGGAAATGGGCTGAGTGGAAGGGGGGCTTAAACCTCAAATAGCTGATGGGGAGGGGGCAGGGAATGGAAATGGGCTGAGAGGGGAGGGAGCTAGGACTGGAAATAGGCTGAGTGGGGGGGGGGCTAGGACAGGAAATGGTCTGATGGAGGGGCTAGGATAGGTTTGGAAATGGGCTGTTGGGGGGTGCTAAGATTGGAAATGGGCTATAGTGGGGGCTTGAATTGAAATAGACTCATGAAGGGGCTAGAACTGGAAGTAGGCTCAAGGGGGGCTTGGATTGGAAATGGGCTGAGTGGAGGGGAGCTAGGATTTTACATGGGCTGATGGTGGGGCTAGGAAATGACTAGAAATGGGCTGATTGGGGGGCTGGGATGGGAACTGAGCTGATGGAGGGACTTGGATCGGACTGGCAGGGGATGGGGGAGCTAGGACTGGAAATGGGCTGATGGTGGGGCTAGGATAGGATTGGAAATGGGCTGATGGGGGGCTAGGACCGGAAATGGGCTGATGCAGGGACTAGAAGGGAGCGGATGCTGGGTGGGGTTGGAACTAGAAGGGAGCTGATGTTGGGGGAGGATTAGAATGTGATGGATCTGGGAGAGTGAAATGGAGAGGGAAAAATATTTTGTGTGGAAGGGAAGAAAAATCTACAATTGGCCGGATATTGGGAGAGTAAGTGGGGATTGAGGATGGAGGGGTAAAATTTGAGTGGATGAAATAGGAATGAGGAAAGAGCAAAAGGAGAAAGATTAGTATGTTAAAGCAGATGTAGAGATAGGATGGAAAAAAAACTAGAAGAGAGAAGAAAGGACAAATGGACAGCAGACGATGGAGAGTTAGCAGAAGACAAGAAGAAACCAGAAGAAAGTGGCTGGAGCAATTGCAACTGAAAAAAAATGCACAAAAAGTAGAAAAATATCTCTTTATTTTGAATTTATTAACTGGAATATGTCAGCTCTAGGAAATGTGCATCATTAACGTCTGTGCTTTGCTTAGTACAAGAGGAAATTAATTTATAGTTTTATTTCTACAGTGTTGTACATTCCAAGTTTGGCTTTTGGGGTTCCCAGTTTAATTATTGTCTTCCTGTTTCTAAATTGTGATTCCTTGTTTGGTGATAGTCTATGTTCTGCATGTGTAACTGAGCTGAGGTATTCTGTTTATGTAATTCCTATTTGACATTGCCACTTGTTCTCTTTCCCCAGTTGGTCATGTATTGTTATTCTCCGAAATGTATTGGTTTAATATTTGCAGTGTTGCCTTTTGATAGGTAAGGTATGGTTCTTTGTGAGTCCTGGTAGTGCTGTTAGGATACGGCGGGTTTGCTATGGGTTCTAAATGGGCAGTGTTTGTAGTAGTTCCTAATGTGCCTGGCGGTTGCCACTGGATTATAGTAATGTGGAAATCTTTTAGTCTTTCTTTATCCATACACTCATTAAGAGGCATGTTTACTAAAAGTTAGTGTATGGTAACATTATGCAAATATTTATGCAAATGAGGCACCTTATGCAAATGAGGCCCCACACTGAATCTCCGCACATGGCCCCGGACCCCCCTTGGGCTGCCCCTGAGTGTAGAGTGTGTGGTACTTCTGTCCACAAAAGAGCAGAACCTGGACATAATTGTGTCTGACGATCTTAAAGTAGTGAAAGAGGTAGAAAAGGCAACTGTGAAACCAAAAGGATGCTTGGGTGTTTAGGGAGAGGAATACCCAGCAGAAAAAAGGAGGTGATAATGCCTCTGTATAAGCTCTGGTGTGACCTATTGTGTACAATTCTGGAGATCGCACCTTCAGAAGGACATAGGCAGGTTGGAGTCGCTGCAGAGAGTGGCTACTAAAATAGTTAGTGGTCTTTGTTAGGAAGCATTTGAGGACAGACTTAAAGATCTTAATATGTATACTTTAGAGGAAAGGTGGGTTGGTGCGATATAATAGAAGCATTTAAATATCTCTGTGGCATAAATGCACAGGAGGGTGTCTTTCAATTGAAGTCAAGCTCTGCTACGAGGTGACATAGGATGAGAGTAAAAGGGGATAGACTCAGGAGTAATATGCAGAAAGAGTGGAAGATGTGTGGAATAGTCTCCCAGTGGAGGTGGTGGACACAAAGACAGTATCTGAATTCAAAAAAGCATGGGACAAACACAGAGTATCTCTAAAGGTAAAAAGGGGGCTATTGTAGTTGATATGGAAGAACAGACTAGATAGACTATGTGATCTTTTTCTGCCGTCATGTTTCTATGTTTCTATGGGGGAATAGGTGCAGAAGGGCTTTGCTGGACATGCAGGGGACTGGGGCAGAAGGGTATCCTGGAAATATGGGGGGGGGGGGGATAGGGACAGAAGGGGTATGCTGGACCTGGGGATAGAAATACATATGAGGAGAAGCTGGACATGGAGGAGGTATGCTGGACCCTGGGGAGGGGGGGGGGGGAAGAGGAAGAAGGGACAAAGAGGGGATATTTTGGACATGGGGGATGGGACACAGAGAAAAGATGTTGGACATGGAGGAAGGAAGGAAAATGCTAGATTGAGGAAGGGAAGCAGGATAATGAGAGAGGTTGATACTGGTCATGGGGGAGAGAGGGGGAGAGTTAGTGAAAGACTAGGAAATAAGAGGCTGGGAAAGGAGAGTAAGCTTGGAAATGTGAAGGTTGGGGTGAGGCTAGATACAGTGAAATGTGAAATTGAGGAGTGCTTGGTAAGAAGAGGGAGTGAAATCTAGATAGAGAAGCAGAAAAATAAATGTAAGAAAACTGAAAAAAGATCAGAGTTAAAAACTGATATAAGGGAGGAGTGAAGACTTGAAGAGAGAAAAGAAATGGCAAATGGAGAGGAGACCATGAAAAGAGAGCTATAAGAACATAAGCAATGTCATTCTGCATCAAACCAAGGTCCATAAAGCCCAGTATCCTATTTCCAACAGTGGCCAATTCAGGCCACAAGTACCTAGCAGTTTCCCAAAAAGACGCGCAGATTCCATAATGCTTCTGTTGGGGCAAGCAGTGGATTACCTGAGTCCTCTTTAATAATGGTTTATGGACCTTTCCTCCAGGAACTTGCACAAACATTTTTTAAAACCAGCTATACTAACAGCTTTTACTACATCCTCTGATAACGAATTCCAGAGTTTGATTATGTGTTGAGTGAAAAAATATTTTCTCTTATTAGTCTTAAACATGTTACACTGTAACTTCATTGTATGTCCCCTAGTCTTTCTACTTTTTGATGCCGTAAAGAATCGATCTATGCTTACTCGTTCCACTCCATTCATTAATTTATAGACTTCTATCATATCTCCCCTCAGCCGTCTCTTTTCCAGGTTGAAAAGCCCTAATCTTTTAAGCCTCTCCTCATAGGGGTATCCTTCCATCCTCTTTACCATTTTGGTGATACTTCTCTGTACCTTTTCTAATTCCGCTATATCCTTTTTAAGATACAGCAGCCAGAACTGCACACAAAATTCAAGGTGTTGTTGCACCATGGAATGATACAGAGCCATTATAATATCCTTTTTTTAAATTCTCCATTCCTTTCCTTATGATTCCTAGCATTTTATTTGCCTTCTTGACTGTCTTCACTCTGGGTGGAAGATTTCAACATGTTATCCATGATGATGCCGAAATCATTTTCCTGGGTGGTGGTTCCTAATGTGGAATCATGCCTCGTGTACCCATAATTCAGTTTTTCTTTCCTAGAAGACAGAGGAAAATAAAAAACAGAGACTGGGACCAACACCATTAGAAAAATAAAATGACTCAACAAGAAAGGTATAAAAAGAATGTTATTTTCTATTTTGTAACTGGAAAATGTCGGTATTTGGAAAGTACATGTGTCATGAGTCAATATTGTTGTTGGACATGGCTGGGGCCTAGCCCAAGGTAAAAATCTGAGAAGGGACCCTAAAACCCACTAGCAAGCTGTGTTTTTTTTAAGACAGATCTAAGGCTTTCTCTGGCTTGGGGGCTCAGGGCAATTGCTCTCGCTGCTTCCCGGTTGCATTCGTCTTAATGCCAACCCTGACATCTACTGTCTTTTGTTTTGTACAATATAGGGGGAAAAGCATTTCTTTCTGTTTCTCTAGTGTTGCATTTCATGAAGTGTCTGACTTTCTGAGATTTTAGTTCAAATCATTTTTATTCATTTTTCACATAACACAAATTTCCAATGTACGAATAAAGAAACATATAACAAACACAGCAGAGGTCCAATACATTCCATGCAAGTCTATACAAACTGTTAATGCTATCCACAAAAGGCACCTCAATATTCAGACATGCACTTCCTCCCAGAATACTCCTACAACACAAATGTGCATATGCCCAGACCCCACCAAGCATTCTTATGTTAATAGATCTGCATATAGCAACTGCCCACACCATCTCTTCCTCCCCTCCCCCCTCCCCCCTGTCCCCCCCTCCCCACATTACATATAGAACTGTCCTCTCTACTATCCAAACCTCAGGTAGCACTGAACATTACAATAACACCTCTATTTCAAGCATCAGGTATCAGTAACCAATCAACATGTACATCCTACCTATATACTCACATGGGCGAGAAACTGTATTGCAGCTACTTAGATATTTACCACCAGACTGTATTCCCTAGTGGGCATCTGCACCAAAAGCAGCATCCATAACTCTAAGAAGGAATCCCACCATCTACCACCCCCCCTTTGTTTGGCTGTCAATTTCTCCATATACAGCAATTCTATCAAGGCTTTCTCCCACAGCTGTATCCCCGGGGGTGACACTTCAACCCACCGACTCAACAAGACTTTCTTCACTAATAGAAAACCCCTCTCCAGCAACGCTCATTGTGCCTGTGCAAGCGCCTGAGTATCATCGCTCTACCTGTGAAAGAGACAAATCTCCCTGTGCAAAATATCACCCACTCCAAGCCACCCTGCGAGCTTCCCACAGGCTTGCCTCCATAGCCCCTGTACTCGACGACATTCCCAGAACTTATGCAGCAACGTGTCTCTTTCCAAATTGCACCAGCCACATGTGGCCAAAGCCCAGAGACCCACCTGAAAGGCCCACTTGTCTGTGGTATAAGCTCTCCAAAGGAATTTAAACTGTAGCTCCTGCAGATAAATCCACATTACCCCCTTCGGAATCCCCTAAAATGCCTCTCGGAGACTGGCCTCCGACAGACCCTCCAAGCCATCCTTACTCCATCTGCGGACCAAGTCAGAGAGATAGATAGTATCTCCCGTGGGATGGATCAGTTCCCTACGCTCTTCCCCTCCCGGGCGATTGCCAACTAGTTTTTCCAATATAGCTCTAGAAGCAAAACCAGGCACCATCACACCCTCCTCCACTCCACTCAAGCCCTCCACATAGTGCCTAACCTGCAAGTAGCCATAAAAGTCACGCTTGTGTAGCTGAAATCGTACCTGCAGACTCTGGAAGCTATCCATTACTGTCCCATCTACCATAAATAGATCATCAATACAAACCACACCCTTCTTGGCCCACCCATGGAACACACTTTGCGTCACAAACCCTGGAAAGAAATCGGAGTTACCCACCAAGGGAAGTAAAGCCGATCCCCTCCTATCCCAACCAAACCAAAACACACCACCCGCCAAGCCGCCCTTAAAGCTGACACATACCCCCATCCTCTCCCACTTCTGCCTACCTTACATTTATCCAGATGTAGGACCGCAAGTCTGTGATATGGTGCGCAACTCGCATTCAACTGCCAGACCGGGGCGCACCCTTCATCTTCCCTCACTAAGGACCACACGTGTCTGAGCAAATAACGGAGGTTATAATTTCATAATTCGGGCAACTCCAAGCCTCCTTCATCTCTATTCTCGCCCTCTTCCCCTTCCACAAGAAACCTCTCAAATACTTCTCAAAGCACTGCCACTCCTTCTGCAAAATCCATATAGGCAGCAAACGCATCACATATAACCATCTAGGCATCTCTACCATAATAAAAAGGGCTATCCTCCCCTTCAGGGATAAAGGCAGACCCCTCCACCTAGCAAAGGTCTGCTTAGCTTTATTCAATATGCCGTGGACATTAACCTGATATAAATTTTCCGGATTATCCGGTAATTGTATCCCTAAGTATTTAATCTCCCCCTCTGCCCACAAAAGTGGAAAATAACCCCTCCAAGAAGGACGACCTCTTCCCCCTACATCTAATACCACCAATTTTGAAACATTAATTTTTAAACCTGAAAATTCACCAAATTCCTGTACCAACTGCAATACTCGTTCCAAGGATGGCTGCGGTCTCATTAGGCACAGAAGCATATCGTCCGCAAACACGCTAATTTTCATTTCTTCCCCCCCTAGCAAAATTCCCTGGATTCCCGAATCACATTGAATAGCTTGTAGCAAAGGCTCCAGCGTGAGTACAAATAGCAGAGGAGACAATGGGCAGCCTTGTCGCGTCCCGTGCTCCAGCGTAAATGTTCATAAAGAGCTCTAACCCATTGCACAAAATTCCCCTCTAGTCAAAGCTCGCCAGGACATCCCACAGGTATCTCCAAGCTACCCTGTCGAACGCTTTTTCAGCATCCAGACTCACTAGGAGCAAGGCCTCCTCCTGCCTCAAGCAGTGATCCATACCCAAAAGTAATCTAGTAATGTTTTTGGTTGCCTCCCGGCCTTGCACAAAGCCCACCTGCCGTGCATCTATAAGTGAGGGCAAGATTGGATTGAGCCGCCCTGCTAACACCAACGCGAGAATTTTGACTTTCTGAGATTTTAATTTAATTTTTGTCTACATATTTCTATTTTCACTTTGTGGTCACTTATTCGTGAAGGCCTATTTGTAATGTGTGTGTGTATGTATGTGTGTGTGACCAAGGCTGGGCATTCTGTTAACATGGAATTTCTGTAGTAATCTGACTTGTCAGCTTTCCTAGTAGGTTTATTGATGTTTTAGGGGGCCATTGCAATGTTTATGGTGCTGACCTTTTCCAGGTAGGGTCCTTGTGTGAGTTTTAGAAGTTAGTACTGGCATGGTAGATTTACTCTTGGTCCTGAATGACTTTTTTGTATTAATTCGAGGGCCGACCCAACCATCAAGCAATATAGGTGATCACTTCTGGGGATTGACCGAGAGTTCGACATTCAAAGCTAAACAATAAAGTCTGACAATTAGGGGAGATATATGAGTTAAGATTTGCTTAAGGTGTCAAAATTTTGAATCAACTCTGGGGCTGACCCTGATTAATTCACTCTATGCTTGGTATTGTTGCTAAGTGCTGTCGAGTTGGTGTCAACTCATAGCAACCCTCTGAATAGCTGTCTCTCTCTTCACATGATGTGTCCAGAGTATGAATGTGAACATCTTGTCAACTGAGCTTCTAAAGAAAATTTAGGTTTGATCTCCTCTAGTACTGACTGGTTTGTTCTTTGAGTGGTCCATGGTATGCACAGTATTCTTCGCCAGCACCATAATTCAAAGGCATCAATTTTCTTTCTGTCTGTAGTAACATAGTAACATAGCAGCCAATTCCGAGCTGCGTTTAGTGGGGCTGGATGTCCATATCGGACACGTAGATCTGAGATGTGCAGGGAGCTCTGTTCCTGGGTGAAAGAAGGCAGGCCGGAGGTGGGGTGGAGGCAGACAGTGGGTGAGAACCTTACCCCGGAGGTACAGGGTTGATTCTGGGGTCAGTCATGAAGTCGGTCGTCAGACATTTGAATGGGGGACTTATTCCACCTCGGGTACCTGTCTGGACATCCGATAACCAGAATTGGGGTACGGTTGGCCCATCCAGGCTAGGTGCACCCGATTCTGATTCAGTGGGGATGTCTAGTCCTCATGAGATCAGAATCAGGTGCAAATCTGGCCCAAACAGATTCTGGATGTCTGGATGGGCCAGAGGCATCCAGACCTGAATTGGCCTCATAGTATATGTCTGCAGATAAAGACCAGTATGGTCCATCTAGACTGCCCAGAAAGGTGGCAAGAATAGGCACACCTACTGCTCCATGTAGGTTACCCATCCCTATGCCTTTGGTTAGGAGTGTACCCACCGCTCCGTGAGGGTCACCTCTATTTGTAGAGATATAAGAAATAGTTAAGTTTCTTTTGATTTTATCCTGTTGCTATAAATGGATCCACAGTGTCTGTTCCATGATATTATCAATTCTGTGACTGTATTTGCTCCCACCACTTCCATCAGGAGAACATGCCAAGCATCCACCACTCTTTCAGTGAAAAAGTATTTCCTGATGCTGACTTTCCATTTACCCCCTGCAGCTTCATGTTATGACCTCTAGTTTTACAGCTTCCCCTTCTTTGAAAAAGGTATGTTTGTTCATTAATACACTTTAAATATTTAACGGTCTGTATTATATCTCTCCTGTCCCTCCTCTCCTCTAGCGTATACATATTTAGGTCACAAAGTCTCTTCTCATACGTCTTCTGGCACAGGTTCCAAATCATTTTGGTTACCTTCTTCTGAACCTTTTTAACATGGTAAATAAAGGTAAAAGGAAAAGGAGACTGCTATAACTTTTAAAAGAGGTAGCTGAAAAAGTGAAGAAAAAGAGGGAGGCCTTCATGAAATACAAGAGATCACAGAGAGAGGAAGACAGGCATCTATATTTGGAAAAACTTAGAGAAGCTAGCAAAGTAGTCAGGAAAGCAAAGATCGAAAAAGAGGAGGAAATAGCCAATGCAATAAAATGGGGGGATAAGACATTTTTCAGATATGTTAGTGAGAAGAGGAAGAGCAAAAGTGGTATTGTCAGACTCAAGGGTGAAGGGGAGGAATATGTAGAAGCTGATGAGGATAAAGCGGAATTGCTTAACAAATATTTCTGTTCTGTGTTCACAGACGAAGAACCAGAAGCAGGACTTCAGAAAACACCCACAAACAGGAACAGAAGCGAGGAACATCTTGAACAATTTTCAGAAGACTATGTTCATGAGAAACTAGCTTAACTTAAAGTAGACAAAGCGATAGGACCGGATGGGATACACCCTAGAATACTGAGGGAACTTGGGGACGTTCTAGCAACTCCACTGACTGACCTTTTCAATGCCTCGTTGGAGTCGAGAGTGGTGCCAAAGGAATGGAGAGAGGCTCATGTGGTGCCTTTACACAAAAGCGGAAGTAAGGATGTGGTTGAAAAATACAGGCCGGTTAGTTTAACTTCAGTGGTGAGTAAATTATTGGAAACGCTGCTGAAAGAGAAAATAGTGAGGTTTCTGGAGTCCAGTGGATTACAGGATCCGAGGCAGCATGGATTCCACAGAGGCAGGTCTTGTCAGACAAATCTGATTGATTTCTTTGACTGGGTGACCAGGGAGTTGGCTTCCTGTGTGCTGGAACCCTGGAGAATCCCCTCTGAGGCTATCCCTGGAAGGTTTCTTCCCTTCAGCCCTTCTGAAGGTTCCTTTTCCTTCCTCTTCCCTGGTGGTCTCCCTTCCTTCTGTTCTCTGGGGCTTAAATGAGTGTAACTGCCCTACCGGTTCTAACTCCTCCCCCAGGTGCCTCCCATTACCTCCCTTGGTTGCCTTGGAGCTGGGGCGTGGTCTGCATTCAGCAGCTATGTGTGTTTTTTTTCTTTTGCTGGACTTTGAAACTCCCTGCTCTCTGGGCTATCCCTCTGGCTTAAGGTAAATGTTTGTTTTTCACCTAATTCCCTGGGCTCAGATGTGCCTTCGCCACCACACATCCCCCCCCCCCCCCCCTCCACCTTTAAGATATTACGGGCTGGTCTTTCCATTTTGACACAGCCTGAAATTCTTGAAAGGCATCTGCATTTGTGTGTAATTTCCCTGCTCAATGCTCTATGCGGTAATCAAAAGCCTGCAAGGCCATATACCAGCATGTTAGGCGAGAGTTGTGGTCCTTCATTTGGTTTAACCACTGTAACGGTGCGTGGTCAGTGACCAATAAGAACCTACGGCCTGTCAAGTAAAACTTCAGTGCTGCCACCGCCCACTTTATGGCCAGACATTCCCTCTCTACGGTGGAATATTTTTGCTCGGGTGGCGTTAATTTCCGACTCAAAAACATAACAGGGTGTTCAATGCCCTCATGTTTCTGAGACAGTACAGCACCTAAACCCGTCTCCGACGCATCCGTCTGTATAATAAATGGTCGGTCAAAATCTACTCCGCGCAATACTGGCGCACAGCAGAGTTTATCCTTCAAGGTTATTAAAGCTTGCTCTGCTACCGCGGACCACTTCAGCTTGTTCGGCGCGTTTTTTTTCAACATTTCAGTTAGAGCGGCACTTTCTGCCGCGAAATGGGGAATAAAGTGACGGTAGTAGCCTATTAGGCTGAGGAAACTTTGCAACTATTTCTTAGTCAAAGGTTTGGGAAAGGTTTTCACACTTTCTACTTTGTCTACTAAGGGCCTAACTGTACCATGCCCCACCAGGTGACCTAGGTACTTTACTTCCTCCCCTCCAAACATGCACTTAGCGGGATTCGATGTTATGCCTGCACGCCTCATCGCCTTCAAAACTGCTTCAACACGGGGCAAGTGTTGGTCCCAGCTAGAGCTGTGTATTATGATGTCATCCATGTAGGCGGTTGCATATTTTTGGTGAGGGCGTAAGACCAGGTCCACCAACCTTTGGCAGGTCGCAGCTGCCCCATGCAGGCCAAAAGGCATCCTCCGGAACTGAAAAAGACCAATAGGGGTGCTAAAGGCGGTCTTGGGGCGCGATTCTCGGGTGAGAAGAATCTGCCAATACCCTTTGGTCATGTCAAGGGTGGTAAGATATTTCGCCTGGCCTAGCCAATCTAAAAGTTCCTCTTTCTTGGCATGGGATAAACATCAAATCGGGAGACGGTATTAACCTTTCGGAAATCGATGCAGAACCGCATTGTTCCGTCGGGTTTCGGGACAAGCACTATGGGGTTATTCCATGGGCTCTGGGACTCCTTTATGATCCCCATCTTAAGCATTTCCTGCACCTGACTCACGACCTCCCGTTGTTTAGCCTCGGGCAACCTATAGGGCCTCTGCCGTACTATCTCCCCTGGTGGGGTCACTACCTCATGGGCCACTAAGTTAGTTTCTACTGGCATGGGTGTTAGGACGTCAGGAAAATGCCTTAACAGTCCCAGCAATTCCTGCTGTTGTGACCATGAGAGCCCCTCCCCCATCCTGGGTATTGGCTGTGTCTTACAATCTGTGAATTGTGGGCCTAGATCCTCGTCCTCCTTCTCTTCACAGGTCACGGTTAAACCCTTCATCTCTGCCTGCCCGGTAGACCCAAATCCTCTGGACCCTCGTATGGTAGTGGTCATCTCAGGTACTTCCTCCAGTGGTGGGAAGCCTACCCTTTCACAAATAAGTTGTGCTATCCTATCCCCTATGTTTACCCTAAAATCCTCCTGGGCGAAGTTAAACAATAGCACCTTGACCGCTCCCCGATAATTGGGGTCAATGACCCCCGCACCCACGTCTAAGAAATTCTTTAAAGCTAGCCCTGAGCGTGGAGCGATGCAACCATAACAGCCTGACGGCATCTCCAACTAGAGGCCTGTTTCAACTAAGGCTCTTCCTTGCCGTGGAATAATCGTTTCTACTGCGCTACATAGATCATAGCCAGCGGCCTGTTCCAAAGTGCGCTTAGGAGTCGTTGCATTAGGGGTGGTGCGGCAGTATCTTAGAACAAACTTAGGCCTATTGTCAACTTCCTTGTTTCGGGGTACTTTCCTGTGTCCTTGATCCTGCATATTTCCAAACAAAGGACCAGGCACTGGGCTTATCCTAGCTTCTGTTTTACCCTTATCCCTAAAGGAAATTTTTCCGTCCTTCTGAAAGGGTAAACCCCCTCCCATCTCAGCTGGGGAGTCATTTTTCCTCTCTGAGGTTTTGGGTTGCCCTAGGGTGGACACCATGCCTGCCTTTTGTTGTAATTCTTCCTTTAACCCCCGCCTGAATTGAGGCCAATCCCGCCCCAATACCAGGGCGTGTGGCAGCCTAGGTACAACAGCTACAGGTATTTTTCCTCCTCATCCCTAGACCCTTTATCATGACATGGTATACTGGGTAAAGTGATGCTGCCCCATGGATACATCTAATCTTCACGCTACCTCCAGATGGCTCTAGGACCTGACTATCCTGAGATTCAATCTTTTTCCAGAGCTTCCGTGAGATCATGGACTGATCCGCTCCGGAGTCCAGCAAGGATTCCGTAGCGATACCCTCTACTTCCACAGCCAAAAGAAACCCCTCCCCACTCTCTTTAGAATGGGCAGTTATTAGGGCTTCGCCACCACACTGGGTGACCAGGGAGTTGGACCGAGGGAAAGCCCTAGATGTGGTGTATTTAGATTTCAGTAAAGCCGTTGACATTGTTCCTCACAGGCGACTTATACACAAAATGAGCACCCTAGGGATGGACCCTAAAGTTACTGCTTGGGTTAGAAATTGGTTGGGTGGGAAGCGACAAAGGGTACAGGTAAATTGAGCTCACTCTGAGGAGAATTATGTTACGAGTGGTGTGCCCCAGGGATCTGTCCTTGGTCCGATTCTTTTTAACATCTTTGTTAGTGATATAGCGGAAGGTCTGTCGGGTAAGGTTTGCCTTTTTGCAGATGATACCAAAATCTGCAATAGAGTAGACACCCAGGAAGGTGTAGATAACATGAGGAGCGATTTAGCTAATCTTGATGAATGGTCTAGAATCTGGAAGCTGAGATTTAATGTCAAAAAATATAAGGTCATGCATTTGGGCTGCAGCAATCCAAGGGAGCAATATACATTAGTATAGGGGGTGAAGTACTTTTGTTCAATAAAGAAGAGCGGGACCTGGGTGTGGTTGTGTCTGATGATCTTAAAGTAGCTAAACAGGTAGAAAAGGCGATGGCAAAAACTAGAAGGATGCTTGGGTGCATATGGAGAGGAATGGCTAGTATAAAAAATGAGGTGATAGTGCCTCTGTATAAGTCTTTGGTTTGACCTCATTTAGAGTATAGTGTGCAATTCTGGAGAATGCACCTCCAAAAGGATGTGACCAGGATGGAGTCGGTGCAGAGGGTGGCTACTAAAATGGTTAGTGGTCTTCATTATAAAGCATATGAGGACAGACTTAAGGATCTTAATATGTACATCTTAGAGGAAAGGTGGGATAGAGGTGATATGATTGAGATGTTTAAATACCTCCATGGCATAGATATTCAGGGGGAGAGCATCTTTCAATTGAAAGCAAGTTCTGCTATGAGGGGACATGGGATGAGGGTGAAGGGGGATAGATTCAGGAGTGATTTGCGGAAATATTTCTTTATGGAAAGAGTGGTCGATCCATGGAATAGTCTCCCAGTGGAGGTGGTAGAGATGAGGACAGTAACTGAATTCAAAAAATCATGGGACAAACACAGAGGACCTCTAATGGAAAAAAGGGGACTCTTGTAGTTGTTGATATGGAAGGACGGACTAGGTAGGCCATGTGGTCTTTTTCTGTCATCATATTTCTAAGTTTCTATGTTTCTATATCCTTTGTGAGATATGGTCTCCAAAACTAAAACACAATACTCCAAGTGAGGCCTCACCAGTGACTTGCATAGTGGCAGTTATACCTCCTCCTTTCTTCTGGTAAATCCTCTCTATATGCAACCCAGCATCCTTCTGGCTTTGGCTACCACCTTATCACACTGTTTCACCACCTTGAGATCCTCAGGAAGAATCACTCCAAGGTCCTTTTCCTGGTTCATGCAAACCAACCTCTCGCCCCCTATCGCATACAATTTTCTTGGATTTCTGCATTCCAAGTGTAGGATACTGCACTTCTTCACATTAAATCTTAACTGCCAAGCATTAGACCATTCTTCCAGGTTTTGTAGATCTTTCCTCATGTTATCCACTCCCTCAAGAGAGTCCACTCTGTTTCAAATTTTCATGTCATCTGCAAAAAGACTTTTCCATTCAGTCCTTCAACAATATCACTCACAACAGCACCAGTCCCAGGACCGAACTCTGGGGCACACCACTAATCACCTTCCTTTTATCTGAGCGAGTTCCGTTTACCATCACCTTCTGTTGTCTGTCAGTCAACCAATTTCTGATCCAGTTCACCACCTTGAGACTCATCCCCAGGCTGTTCAGTTTATTGATAAGCCTCCTATGAGGAACAGTATCAAAGGCTTTGCTGAAATATAGATAGATCACATCCATCGCATGCCCTTGAACTAGCTCTCTGGTCACCCAATCATATTTGTTCGGCATGATCGTCTTTTGGTAAAACCATGTTGCCTCGGATCATGGAATCTATTGGTTTTGAGAAAGTGCACTATTCCCTCTTTCAGAAGTGCCTCCATTATTTTCCCACCACTGAGGTAAGGCTTACTGGACTGTAGATTGTCACTTCTTCCCTATTACCACTTTTGTGAAGAGGTACTACATCAGCTCTTCTCCAGTCCTGTTGAACTTCTTCTGTCTCCAAGGATCTATTAAAAACATCCTTTAAAGACCCTGCTAGAACCTCTCTGAGCTCATGACTGTATCAAATCTGGTCCCATGGCCTTGCCCACTTTCAGTTTTGCAAGCTGTTCAAACATATCATCTTCTGTGAATAGTGTAGTATCTATGTTTGCATATCCTATTTGTATGTTTGTCAATCACAGGTGGTCCTTCCGCAGGATTTTCTTTAGTAAAAATAGAACAGAAGTATTTGTTTAGCATTTTCGCTTTTTCAATGTCACTTTCCATGAATCTGTTCTCTGTACTTATGAGTCTTGCAATTCCACCTCTGATCTTCCTCTTCTCCTGAATACCCCTGAAAAAAGTTTTGTCTCTGTGCTTCAGATCTGTATCCATCTTTTTTTCTGTCTTTTCTTTTGCTATCCTAATCTCTCTTTTGTCTCTTTTAGCTTTGTCCTGTATTCTTTTCTGTGTTCCTCTGTTTGCGAAAAAGCTATGTTTTTTTTTCCTTTATTGTACAGCCACTTCTTTGGAGAACCATATATGTTTCCTTTTCCTCTTGGTTTTATTTACTTTCCTTGCATATGTATCTATTTCCCCTTTTATTGCTTCCTTTAGTTTATCCCGCTGCAATTCCACTTGCCTTATCCCTACCCACCCTACCAACTCCTCCTTCAGGCACTTGGTCATTTTACTGAAGTCAGTGTTTTTGATGTCTAGGCCTTTGAGCTTGCAGTGATTAGACTCTGCCTTGGCTTATCTCAAACCATACCATATGATGATCACTGCTACTCATGTGGGCAGACTGTGGTCTATCTTTTTCACTGTCCAAATTTAGCATCCATAAGATGTTATTGAAAATACCATGGCTTGGACAAGTCAAATCAAAGCACTGGGGAATCGGATGAAGCTGTTACCTTACTTATAAGGCTCTGCCAGGAAATTTGGAAGAAAAATTCATGGTCAACTGACTTGAAAAGATCTGTGTTTATACCAATACTGAAAAAAGGTGATCCAACTGACTGGAAATTATCACACAATTGCTATGATCCCACATGCCAGAAAGATTTTACTCAAGATCATTCAGCAAAGACTACAACCATACCTGGAATTAGAACTACCTGAAGAGCAAGCAGGGTTCAGGAAGGGCAGGGAATGAAAGACATCATCGCGGATGTGAAATGGATCCTTGAAAAGACAAAAGAATACCAAAAAGAGTACCATATGTATGTTATTGACTGCAGCAAGGCTTTTGACTGTGTAAACCATGAGGAACTCTGGGCCATGTTAAGAAGCATGTGGAAACCAGAATACCTGACAGTTCTCTTGCACAACCTTTACATTGATCAAGAAGCAACAATTTGAATGGAACTAGGAGAAACAGAGTGGTTTAAAATCAGCAAAGGTGTATGACAAGGCTGTATTCCTTCCCCTACCTGTTTAATTTATCTGCAGAACAAATCATCAGAAAAGCAGGACTGTATGAAGACAACAGAGGTGCGAAGATTGGTGGAAGACTCATCAACAACCTTCGCTATGCTGATGATTTATTTATTTTATTTATTTATTTATTTAACATTTTTTATATACCATCTTTCAGATTCTCAAGGTGCTTTACATAGAACAGAACTTTGTTTACATAAAATGCTTTTTCAGAACTATATACAAGAGATGTTAACAGTATTTACATTTAACAATTTACTATTTACAATTTACTGTTTCTGATATTACAGTGGGAGATCAACTCACATCCAGTGATCAGCAGATGGTATGGTTCAGTATTAGTACTAGGGCTGATAAAAACCATTCAAAAGCAAGGGTCGTAGACTTTAAAGAAGCTAACTTTGCAAAGATGGGACAATATCTCAGAGAGTCATTAGTGGGATGGGAACACCTGGGGGATGTAGAGAAACTGGGCAAAACTGAAAGGGAATATTTTAAAGGCAACAAACCTTTTTGTTAGAAAGGTAATACATGTGACCGCGGGCCGCGACCGCGGCCGTGAGAGGCAGTTGGCTTTTAACTGTTGCAGTTCCCTGATGAAAGAAGGGGTAGGAGGAGCTTCACCTGCAAACACTTCAGCTGGAAACAAAGTTGACTGCCAAGCCCCTATATCCTGGCTGCTGCTTCTCAGCTCCTCTGAGAGCAGCTAGCTTTTAACTGTTGCAGTTCCCTGATGAAAGAAGGGGTAGGAGGAACTTCACCTGCAAACACTTCAGCTGGAAACAAAGTTGACTGCCAAGCCCCTATATCCTGGCTGCTGCTTCTCAGCTCCTCTGAGAGCAGCTGGCTTTTAACTATTGCAGTTCCCTTCGGTGCTACTTCGGAGCCTCGGAGCTCTAGCCGCTGAGGGAATGCCCAGAGGTCATTTTAAGAGGAAATGTAAGTCTTTGAAAAAACTTTCTGATAACGATTCAGGTTCTAAAGCAGTGGTTGGTCCGATGGACCAGCATGTGGTTTCTAAACATAAGCTTGTTTCATCAGTTCCTGCTTCCTCCTCGCCTGCCTCTGGAGCTTCCCTGAGTACCATCGAAAGGACTCCTCCTCCTAATCCCGCTGGCACTCAGGTGTTGGATTTGGACACCTTTTCCTCTGAGGCTTCTGCCTGAGAGGAGGAAGAGGGCGCTGTTTGTGACAGTTCTCTTAATGCTATTAGTAAAGTTTCTTCTTTAACTCCTATTCTGGCTATCAAATTGGAGGACTTTTCCTCCTCTTCTTCTGTAGTTGATCCTACAAATGTTTCTTTATTGGATATTTGGAAACAAGTCTCTGCCACTAACTTACTGTTAACTAAATTTATGGATCAAACGTCTGCTTTCTCCCAACAGGTTGTGCACAAGGTACATACTTTGAGCTCAACGGTTGGGAGTTTGTCTACGCGGGTTGATAAATTGGAGGCTCAAGCCGGTGTTTTTCAATCGGCGAGCGCCTCCTCTTTAAAAGATACGCTACTTTTGTATAAACAGGTAGAGTTATTGGAAAATAAGTCTCGTGCGAATAATCTTCGTATTCTAAATTTTCCTAAGACTCGTTTTATGACACCTCTTCTTTTATTTAGGCAGTACTGCAAAGATGTTTTATTGATGCCAGATGCTGATCTTATTTTGATTTCACATTCTTATTATCTGCCAAGTCGGGAGACTTCCTCGAACAAGGATATGGCTCCATCAGAAGTACAAAGTGATTTAAATTTGACTGATTTTCTTGAAAATTCTCAGGCTTTGATTTCTACGCGTGCCACTTTTGTAATTACTTTGGTAAATTTCTCTGACAAGGCAAAAATTATGAAAGCTTTTTTTCTGAAAAAGAATGTTGATTTTTATGGATTAAGAATGTCTATTTTCCCTGATGTTTTCCGTTAACTGAGGAGGAAGTCCTTCCTCCAGCTTAAACCAAGTGTTTTGGCTGCAGGGGGGACCTTCTTCCTTCGGTTTCCTTGTAAATGTTTAGTTACTATTCAGGGTATAGATTATGTTTTTGTTGAATCATCTCAACTAGATGCGCTCCTGTTGTCCCTCCAAGCCTGAATTTGCTTCTTTTATCTTTCTTTAATGATAAGATTATTTTGTTAGGTGGTTGTAGCCTTTATTAAGAATTTTCCCAGGTATCTTTAAGCTGTCTTCTCCATGATGTGGGCTGTTACACAGTATTGAGTTTAGTTTGATTATTGATATTTCTTTGTATTGATTCATCTCAGACTGTGTATTTATTTTGAACTATGAATTACGATTGCATTTATGATATAATAAAAAAAAAAAAAAGAAAGGTAATACATGTAAAAGGAAAAGGAGACTGTTATGGTTCTCTAAAGAAGTAGCTGAAAAGGTGAAGAAGAAAGAGGGAGGCCTTCATGAAATACAAGAGATCACAGAGAGAGGAAAACAGACATCTATATTTGGATAAACTTAGAGAAGCTAGCAAAGTAGTCAGGAAAGCAAAGGTACAAAAAGAAGAAGAAATAGCCAATGCAATAAAATGTGGAGATAAGACATTTTTCAGATATGTTAGTGAGAGGAGGAAGGGCAAAAGTGGTATTGTTAGACTCAAGGGTGGAGAGGAGGAAAATGCAGAAACTGATGAGAATAAAGCAGAATTGCTTAACAAAGATTTCTGTTCTGTGTTCACAGAAGAAGGGGCAAGAGCAGGACCTTAGAAAACACCCACAAATAACAACTAAAGCAACGGGAATCTTGAACAATTTTCAGAAGACTGTGTTCGAGAGGAACTAGCTAAACTAAAAGTAGACAAAGCCATGGGCCCAGACAGGATACATCCAAGAATACAGAGGACATTTGAGGATGTTCTAGTGCCTTCACTTTTCAATGCCTCTTTGGAGTCAGGAATGGTGCCAGAGGACTGGAGAGAGTCACATGCGGTCCCTTTACACAAAAGTGGACATAAGGATGACATTGAGAACTACAGGCCAATCAGTCTAACCTCTGAGGTCAGTAAATTTGGAAGTCTACTAAAGAAGAGAATAGTGAGGTTTCTGGAGTCCGAGGATCCAAGGCAGCATGGACTCACCAGAGGCAGGTATTGTCAGACAAATCTGATAGATTTCTTTGACTCGGTGACCAGGGAGTTTGACTGAGGGAGAGCCCTTGATGTGGTGTATTTAAGTTTCAGTAAAGCCTTTGACACCGTTCTGCATAGGCGACTTATAAGCAAACTGAGCACCCTAGGGATCAACCCTAAAGTTACTGATTGGGTTAGAAAATGGTTGAGTGGGAGGCGACATAGGGTACAGATAAATGGAGCTCACTCTGAGGAGAGGAGGTTACCAGTGTTGTGCCGCACTGATCTATCCTTGGTCCGATTCTGTATAACATCTTTTTAGTGATATTGCAGAAGGACTGGTGGGTAAGGTTTGCTTGTTTGCAGATGATACCAAAATCTGCAATAGAGCAGACACACAGGAAGGTGTCAACAACATGAGGAGGGATCTAGCTAAACTTGAAGAATGGTCTAGAATATGGCAGCTGAGATTTAATGCTAAAAAATGCAGGGTCATGCATTTAGGCTGCAAAAAATCAAAGGAGCAGTACAGTGTAGACATAGCCGGCCCGTCCATTGAGAAAGAATGTTTTTTGCACAGGGCCCCGCGTTTCAGGGGGCCCGGTGCAAAAAACATCTTGCATCAGCGATCAGCCCAGCTAGATTTTAAAAAACCCACAAACCGGCTGCTACTGCCGCTGCCACCATGGCAGTGGCAGAATCGAGCACCCCGCGGGGCCCCCCCTGCCCTGCAGAGTCCTCCTTTCAGCCTCAACTCCCATCAGCCCCGCGGCGGGATTAACAGAGCCGCGAGAAGAGAAGCACTCCCTTCACGGCTCTGAAAAGCCCGCGCTTTGGGAACTGATGCTGAAAGGAGGACTCTGTAGGGCAGGGGGGGAGGCCCACAGGGTGCTCGATTCTGCTGCTGCCACGGGGGCAGTGGCAGCAGCAGCCGGTTTGTGTTTTTTAATTATCTAGCTGGGCTGTTGGGGGAGGTGGGTGTTTAGGACTGGTAATGGGCTATGGGGGGGGGGCTAAGACTGTAAGTGGGCTGATGGGGGGGTTAGGACTGGTAATAGGCTATTGGTGGTTAGGACTGGAAATGGGGTTACGGGGGGCTTAGGACTGGACATGGGCTGATGGGGGGTTAGGACTGGTAATGGGCTATGGGGGCAGGGGGCTAAGACTGGAAATGGGCTGATGGGGGGTAGGACTGGAAATGGGCTGATGGGGGGTTAGGATTTGTAATGGGCTATGGGGGGCTAAGACTGAAAATGGGGTGATGGGGGTTAGGACTGGAAGTGGGCTGATGGGGGTTTTGGACTGGTAATGGGCTGATGGGGCGTTAGGACTGGTAATGGGCTCTGTGGGGGGCTATGACTGTAAATGGGCTATGGGGGGGCTAAGACTGAAAATGGGGTGATTGGGGGGTTAGGACTGGAAGTGGGCTGATGGGGGGCTTAGGACTGGTAATGGGTTGTGGGGGGAGTTAGGACTGGTAATGGGCTATGGGGTGGCTAGGACTGGTAATTGGCGGGGGGGGGTTCTAGTACTGAAAATTGGCGGAGTGGAAGGGGGACATGAACTGCAAATAGCAGATGGGGACGGGGGCTTGGAATGAAAATGGGCTGAGTGGAAGGGGGGCTTAAACATCAAATAGCTGATGGGGAGGGGGCTGGGAATTTAAATGGTCAGAGAGGGGAGGCACCTAGCACGTCAAATAGTCTGAGTGGGGGGGGGGCTAGTACAGGAAATGGTCTGATGGAGGGGCTAGGATAGGTTTGGAAATGGGCTGTTGGGGGGTGCTAAGATTGGAAATGGGCTATAGTGGGGGCTTGAATTGAAATAGACTCATAAAGGGGCTAGAACTGGAAGTAGGCTCAAGGGGGGCTTGGATTGGAAATGGGCTGAGTGGAGGGGAGCTAGGATTTTACATGGGCTGATGGTGGGGCTAGGAAATGACTAGAAATGGGCTGATTGGGGGGGCTGGGATTGGAAATGAGCTGATGGAGGGACTTGGATAGGACTGGAAATGGATGGGGGAGCTAGGACTGGAAATGGGCTGATGGTGGGGCTAGGATAGGATTGGAAATGGGCTGATGGGGGGCTAGGACCGGAAATGGGCTGATGAAGGGACTAGAAGGGAGCGGATGCTGGGTGGGGTTGGAACTAGAAGGGAGCTGATGTTGGGGGAGGATTAGAATGTGATGGATCTGGGAGAGTGAAATGGAGAGGGAAAAATATTTTGTGTGGAAGGGAAGAAAAATCTACAATTGGCCGGATATTGGGAGAGTAAGTGGGGATTGAGGATGGAGGGGTAAAATTTGAGTGGATGAAATAGGAATGAGGAAAGAGCAAAAGGAGAAAGATTAGTATGTTAAAGCAGATGTAGAGATAGGATGGAAAAAAACTAGAAGAGAGAAGAAAGGACAAATGGACAGCAGACGATGGAGAGTTAGCAGAAGACAAGAAGAAACCAGAAGAAAGTGGCTGGAGCAATTGCAACTGAAAAAAAATGCACAAAAAGTAGAAAAATATCTCTTTATTTTGAATTTATTAACTGGAATATGTCAGCTCTAGGAAATGTGCATCATTAACGTCTGTGCTTTGCTTAGTACAAGAGGAAATTAATTTATAGTTTTATTTCTACAGTGTTGTACATTCCAAGTTTGGCTTTTGGGGTTCCCAGTTTAATTATTGTCTTCCTGTTTCTAAATTGTGATTCCTTGTTTGGTGATAGTCTATGTTCTGCATGTGTAACTGAGCTGAGGTATTCTGTTTATGTAATTCCTATTTGACATTGCCACTTGTTCTCTTTCCCCAGTTGGTCATGTATTGTTATTCTCCGAAATGTATTGGTTTAATATTTGCAGTGTTGCCTTTTGATAGGTAAGGTATGGTTCTTTGTGAGTCCTGGTAGTGCTGTTAGGATACGGCGGGTTTGCTATGGGTTCTAAATGGGCAGTGTTTGTAGTAGTTCCTAATGTGCCTGGCGGTTGCCACTGGATTATAGTAATGTGGAAATCTTTTAGTCTTTCTTTATCCATACACTCATTAAGAGGCATGTTTACTAAAAGTTAGTGTATGGTAACATTATGCAAATATTTATGCAAATGAGGCACCTTATGCAAATGAGGGCCCCACACTGAGTCTCCGCACATGGCCCCGGACCCCCCTTGGGCTGCCCCTGAGTGTGTAGAGTGTGTGGTACTTCTGTCCACAAAAGAGCAGAACCTGGACATAATTGTGTCTGACGATCTTAAAGTAGTGAAAGAGGTAGAAAAGGCAACTGTGAAACCAAAAGGATGCTTGGGTGTTTAGGGAGAGGAATACCCAGCAGAAAAAAAGGAGGTGATAATGCCTCTGTATAAGCTCTGGTGTGACCTATTGTGTACAATTCTGGAGATCGCACCTTCAGAAGGACATAGGCAGGTTGGAGTCGCTGCAGAGAGTGGCTACTAAAATAGTTAGTGGTCTTTGTTAGGAAGCATTTGAGGACAGACTTAAAGATCTTAATATGTATACTTTAGAGGAAAGGTGGGTTGGTGCGATATAATAGAAGCATTTAAATATCTCTGTGGCATAAATGCACAGGAGGGTGTCTTTCAATTGAAGTCAAGCTCTGCTACGAGGTGACATAGGATGAGAGTAAAAGGGGATAGACTCAGGAGTAATATGCAGAAAGAGTGGAAGATGTGTGGAATAGTCTCCCAGTGGAGGTGGTGGACACAAAGACAGTATCTGAATTCAAAAAAGCATGGGACAAACACAGAGTATCTCTAAAGGTAAAAAGGGGGCTATTGTAGTTGATATGGAAGAACAGACTAGATAGACTATGTGATTTTTTTCTGCCGTCATGTTTCTATGTTTCTATGGGGGAATAGGTGCAGAAGGGCTTTGCTGGACATGCAGGGGACTGGGGCAGAAGGGTATCCTGGAAATATGGGGGGGGGGGGGGATAGGGACAGAAGGGGTATGCTGGACCTGGGGATAGAAATACATATGAGGAGAAGCTGGACATGGAGGAGGTATGCTGGACCCTGGGGAGGGGGGGGGGGAGAGGAAGAAGGGACAAAGAGGGGATATTTTGGACATGGGGGATGGGACACAGAGAAAAGATGTTGGACATGGAGGAAGGAAGGAAAATGCTAGATTGAGGAAGGGAAGCAGGATAATGAGAGAGGTTGATACTGGTCATGGGGGAGAGAGGGGAGAGTTAGTGAAAGACTAGGAAATAAGAGGCTGGGAAAGGAGAGTAAGCTTGGAAATGTGAAGGTTGGGGTGAGGCTAGATACAGTGAAACGTGAAATTGAGGAGTGCTTGGTAAGAAGAGGGAGTGAAATCTAGATAGAGAAGCAGAAAAATAAATGTAAGAAAACTGAAAAAAGATCAGAGTTAAAAACTGATATAAGGGAGGAGTGAAGACTTGAAGAGAGAAAAGAAATGGCAAATGGAGAGGAGACCATGAAAAGAGAGCTATAAGAACATAAGCAATGTCATTCTGCATCAAACCAAGGTCCATAAAGCCCAGTATCCTATTTCCAACAGTGGCCAATTCAGGCCACAAGTACCTAGCAGTTTCCCAAAAAGACGCGCAGATTCCATAATGCTTCTGTTGGGGCAAGCAGTGGATTACCTGAGTCCTCTTTAATAATGGTTTATGGACCTTTCCTCCAGGAACTTGCACAAACCTTTTTTAAAACCAGCTATACTAACAGCTTTTACTACATCCTCTGATAACGAATTCCAGAGTTTGATTATGTGTTGAGTGAAAAAATATTTTCTCTTATTAGTCTTAAACATGTTACACTGTAACTTCATTGTATGTCCCCTAGTCTTTCTACTTTTTGATGCCGTAAAGAATCGATCTATGCTTACTCGTTCCACTCCATTCATTAATTTATAGACTTCTATCATATCTCCCCTCAGCCGTCTCTTTTCCAGGTTGAAAAGCCCTAATCTTTTAAGCCTCTCCTCATAGGGGTATCCTTCCATCCTCTTTACCATTTTGGTGATACTTCTCTGTACCTTTTCTAATTCCGCTATATCCTTTTTAAGATACAGCAGCCAGAACTGCACACAAAATTCAAGGTGTTGTTGCACCATGGAATGATACAGAGCCATTATAATATCCTTTTTTTTAAATTCTCCATTCCTTTCCTTATGATTCCTAGCATTTTATTTGCCTTCTTGACTGTCTTCACTCTGGGTGGAAGATTTCAACATGTTATCCATGATGATGCCGAAATCATTTTCCTGGGTGGTGGTTCCTAATGTGGAATCATGCCTCGTGTACCCATAATTCAGTTTTTCTTTCCTAGAAGACAGAGGAAAATAAAAAACAGAGACTGGGACCAACACCATTAGAAAAATAAAATGACTCAACAAGAAAGGTATAAAAAGAATGTTATTTTCTATTTTGTAACTGGAAAATGTCGGTATTTGGAAAGTACATGTGTCATGAGTCAATATTGTTGTTGGGCATGGCTGGGGCCTAGCCCAAGGTAAAAATCTGAGAAGGGACCCTAAAACCCACTAGCAAGCTGTGTTTTTTTTAAGACAGATCTAAGGCTTTCTCTGGCTTGGGGGCTCAGGGCAATTGCTCTCGCTGCTTCCCGGTTGCATTCGTCTTAATGCCAACCCTGACATCTACTGTCTTTTGTTTTGTACAATATAGGGGGAAAAGCATTTCTTTCTGTTTCTCTAGTGTTGCATTTCATGAAGTGTCTGACTTTCTGAGATTTTAGTTCAAATCATTTTTATTCATTTTTCACATAACACAAATTTCCAATGTACGAATAAAGAAACATATAACAAACACAGCAGAGGTCCAATACATTCCATGCAAGTCTATACAAACTGTTAATGCTATCCACAAAAGGCACCTCAATATTCAGACATGCACTTCCTCCCAGAATACTCCTACAACACAAATGTGCATATGCCCAGACCCCACCAAGCATTCTTATGTTAATAGATCTGCATATAGCAACTGCCCACACCATCTCTTCCTCCCCTCCCCCCTCCCCCCTGTCCCCCCCTCCCCACATTACCTATAGAACTGTCCTCTCTACTATCCAAACCTCAGGTAGCACTGAACATTACAATAACACCTCTATTTCAAGCATCAGGTATCAGTAACCAATCAACATGTACATCCTACCTATATACTCACATGGGCGAGAAACTGTATTGCAGCTACTTAGATATTTACCACCAGACTGTATTCCCTAGTGGGCATCTGCACCAAAAGCGGCATCCATAACTCTAAGAAGGAATCCCACCATCTACCACCCCCCCTTTGTTTGGCTGTCAATTTCTCCATATACAGCAATTCTATCAAGGCTTTCTCCCACAGCTGTATCCCCGGGGGTGACACTTCAACCCACCGACTCAACAAGACTTTCTTCACTAATAGAAAACCCCTCTCCAGCAACGCTCATTGTGCCTGTGCAAGCGCCTGAGTATCATCGCTCTACCTGTGAAAGAGACAAATCTCCCTGTGCAAAATATCACCCACTCCAAGCCACCCTGCGAGCTTCCCACAGGCTTGCCTCCATAGCCCCTGTACTCGACGACATTCCCAGAACTTATGCAGCAACATGTCTCTTTCCAAATTGCACCAGCCACATGTGGCCAAAGCCCAGAGACCCACCTGAAAGGCCCACTTGTCTGTGGTATAAGCTCTCCAAAGGAATTTAAACTGTAGCTCCTGCAGATAAATCCACATTACCCCCTTCGGAATCCCCTAAAATGCCTCTCGGAGACTGGCCTCCGACAGAACTTCCAAGCCATCCTTACTCCATCTGCGGACCAAGTCAGAGAGATAGATAGTATCTCCCGTGGGATGGATCAGCTCCCTACGCTCTTCCCCTCCCGGGCGATTGCCAACTAGTTTTTCCAATATAGCTCTAGAAGCAAAACCAGGCACCATCACACCCTCCTCCACTCCACTCAAGCCCTCCACATAGTGCCTAACCTGCAAGTAGCCATAAAAGTCACGCTTGTGTAGCTGAAATCGTACCTGCAGACTCTGGAAGCTATCCATTACTGTCCCATCTACCATAAATAGATCATCAATACAAACCACACCCTTCTTGGCCCACCCATGGAACACACTTTGCGTCACAAACCCTGGAAAGAAATCGGAGTTACCCACCAAGGGAAGTAAAGCCGATCCCCTCCTATCCCAACCAAACCAAAAACACACCACCCGCCAAGCCGCCCTTAAAGCTGACACATACCCCCATCCTCTCCCACTTCTGCCTACCTTACATTTATCCAGATGTAGGACCGCAAGTCTGTGATATGGTGCGCAACTCGCATTCAACTGCCAGACCGGGGCGCACCCTTCATCTTCCCTCACTAAGGACCACACGTGTCTGAGCAAATAACGGAGGTTATAATTTCATAATTCGGGCAACTCCAAGCCTCCTTCATCTCTATTCTCGCCCTCTTCCCCTTCCACAAGAAACCTCTCAAATACTTCTCAAAGCACTGCCACTCCTTCTGCAAAATACATATAGGCAGCAAACGCATCACATATAACCATCTAGGCATCTCTACCATAATAAAAAGGGCTATCCTCCCCTTCAGGGATAAAGGCAGACCCCTCCACCTAGCAAAGATCTGCTTAGCTTTATTCAATATGCCGTGGACATTAACCTGATATAAATTTTCCGGATTATCCGGTAATTGTATCCCTAAGTATTTAATCTCCCCCTCTGCCCACAAAAGTGGAAAATAACCCCTCCAAGAAGGACGACCTCTTCCCCCTACATCTAATACCACCGATTTTGAAACATTAATTTTTAAACCTGAAAATTCACCAAATTCCTGTACCAACTGCAATACTCGTTCCAAGGATGGCTGCGGTCTCATTAGGCACAGAAGCATATCGTCCGCAAACACGCTAATTTTCATTTCTTCCCCCCCTAGCAAAATTCCCTGGATTCCCGAATCACATTGAATAGCTTGTAGCAAAGGCTCCAGCGTGAGTACAAATAGCAGAGGAGACAATGGGCAGCCTTGTCGCGTCCCTTGCTCCAGCGTAAATGTTCATAAAGAGCTCTAACCCATTGCACAAAATTCCCCTCTAGTCAAAGCTCGCCAGGACATCCCACAGGTATCTCCAAGCTACCCTGTCGAACGCTTTTTCAGCATCCAGACTCACTAGGAGCAAGGCCTCCTCCTGCCTCAAGCAGTGATCCATACCCAAAAGTAATCTAGTAATGTTTTTGGTTGCCTCCCGGCCAGGGCCGGATTTACCTTGAGTGAGGCCCTACGCCAACAAAAATTGTGGGCCCCCAGCAGGGGCGGCCCAAGGGGGGTGCGGACCTCATTTGCATAAGGGGCCTCATTTGCATAAATATTTGCATAATGTTACCATATACTAAATTTAGTAAACGTGCCTCTTAATGAGTGTATGGATAAAGAAAGACTAAAAGATTTCTACATTACTATAATCCAGTGCCAACTGCCAGACACATTAGGAACTACTACAAACACTGCCCATAGTAAACCCGCCGTATCCTAACAGCACTACCAGGACTCACAAAGCACCATACTCTACCAATCAAAAGGCAACACTGCAAATATTAAACCAATACATTTCAGAGAACAACAATACATGACCTACTGGGGAAAGAGAACAAGTGGCAATGTCAAATAGGAATAATATAAACAGAACACCTCAGCTCAGTTACACATGCAGAACATAGACCATCACCAAACAAGTAATCACAATTTAGAAATAGGAAGACAAAAATTAAACTGGGAATCCCAAAAGCCAAACTTGGAATGTACAACACTGTAGAAATAAAACTATACATTAATTTGCTCTTGTACTAAACAAAGCACAGATGTTAATGATGCACATTTACCAGAGCTGACATATTCCAATTAATAAATTCAAAATAAAGAGATATTTTTCTACCTTTTGTGCATTTTTTTCAGCTGCAATTGCTCCAGCCACTTTCTTCTGGTTTCTTCGTGTCTTCTGCTAACTCTCCATCGTCTGCTGTCCATTTGTCCTTTCTTCTCTCTTCTAGATTTTTTTCCATTCTCTCTCTACATCTGCTTTAACATACTAATCTTTCTCCTTTTGCTCTTTCCTCATTCCTATTTCATCCACTCAAATTTTACCCCTCCATCCTCAATCCCCACTTACTCTCCCAATACCCGGCCAATTGTAGATTTTTTATCCCTCCCACACAAAATATTCTTCCCTTCTCCATTTTACTCTTCCAGCCCCATCCCATTCTAATCCTCCCCCAACATCAGCTCCCTTCTAGTTCCAGCCTCACCCAGCATCCATTCCCTTCTAGTCCCTGCATCAGCCCATTTCCAGTCCTAGCCATCCATCAGCCCATTTCCAGTCCTAGCAACCCCCCAACCCAATACCAGTCCTAGCCCCCCCATCACCCCACTTACAGTCCTTAACCCCCCATCACCCCATTTTCAGTCCTTAACCCCCCATCACCCCATTGTCAGTTTAAGCCCCCCTATAACCCATTACCAGTCCTAACCCCCCATCAGCCCACTTCCAGTCCTAACCCCATCAACCCATTTCCAGTCAGCCCCCCATAGCCCATTGCCAGTCCTACCCCCCCCCATCAGCCCACAGCCCATTACCAGTCCTAACCCCATCATCACACCTCAAGTTTTAACCCCCCAGCCCATTTC
Source organism: Ichthyophis bannanicus (assembly GCA_033557465.1). Taxonomy (NCBI): domain Eukaryota; kingdom Metazoa; phylum Chordata; class Amphibia; order Gymnophiona; family Ichthyophiidae; genus Ichthyophis; species Ichthyophis bannanicus. Next base: position 138,046,975 of record CM066031.1, on the reverse strand, counting down.
CAGTCCTAGCCCCCCAGAGACCATTACCTGACAACCCCCATCAGCCCACAGCCCATTTCCAGTCTTAACCCCCCCAAAGCCCATTACCAGTTCTAACCCCCCCCAACAGCCCATTACCAGTCCTAACCCCATCAGCCCACCTCCAGTCTTAACCCCCCAGCCCATTTCCAGTCCTAGCCCCCCCATAGCCCATTACCAGACAGCCCCCATCAGCCCACAGCCCATTACCAGTCTTAACCCCCCCCAAAGCCCATTGCCAGTTCCAAGCCCCCCCAACAGCCCACAGTCCATTACCAGTCCTAACCCCATCAGCCCACCTCTAGCCTTAACCCCCCCCAGCCCAGCCCAGCCCAGCCCAGCCCAGCCCATTTCCAGCCCCAGCCCCCCAATAGCCCATTACCAGCCCTACCCCCCCAGTCCATTTCCAGCCCCAGCCCCCCCAATAGCCAATTACCAGTCCTACCCCCCCCCAACGCCCATTACCAGTCCTACCCCCCCCATAGCCCATTACCAGTCCTCCCCCCCCCCCCATAGCCCATTACCAGTCCTACCCCCCCCCCCCCACCGGCCTAAAGTAAAATTTAATTTAAAAAAAACCCTGGTGGCTGCCGCCGCGGGGCCCCCTCTGCTGCCGCGGGGGCCCCGTCTACAAGCTGGTCGGGTCGGGTCCGGTCCGGTCCGGTCGGGTCGGGTCGGGTCTCTCTCCCTCCCTCGCTGCAGGCTGCAGGCTGCGAGAGACGCGAAGGGAGAGCGTCTCCTCGCGTCTGTGTTAAGCCCGCAGGGGCTGATGGGAAATCCCATCAGCCCCTGCGGGCTTAACACAGACGCGAGGAGACGCTCTATCTTCGCATCTCTCGCAGCCTGCAGCGAGGGAGGGAGGGAGAGAGACCCGACCGGACCCGACCCGACCCGACCCGACCCGACCAGCTTGTAGACGGGGCCCCCGCGGCAGCAGAGGGGGCCCCGCGGCGGCAGCCACCAGGTTTTTTTTTTTTAATGAGTTTAAAAAAAAAAACTGGTTCTTTTTTTGTGGGCCCCTGCCGGCTGTGGGCCCTACGCCATGGCGTACATGGCGTATACGTAAATCCGGCCCTGCTCCCGGCCTTGCACAAAGCCCACCTGCCGTGCATCTGTAAGTGAGGGCAAGATTGGATTGAGCCGCCCTGCTAACACCAACGCGAGAATTTTGACTTTCTGAGATTTTAATTTAATTTTTGTCTACATATTTCTATTTTCACTTTGTGGTCACTTATTCGTGAAGGCCTATTTGTAATGTGTGTGTGTATGTATGTGTGTGTGACCAAGGCTGGGCATTCTGTTAACATGGAATTTCTGTAGTAATCTGACTTGTCAGCTTTCCTAGTAGGTTTATTGATGTTTTAGGGGGCCATTGCAATGTTTATGGTGCTGACCTTTTCCAGGTAGGGTCCTTGTGTGAGTTTTAGAAGTTAGTACTGGCATGGTAGATTTACTCTTGGTCCTGAATGACTTTTTTGTATTAATTCGAGGGCCGACCCAACCATCAAGCAATATAGGTGATCACTTCTGGGGATTGACCGAGAGTTCGACATTCAAAGCTAAACAATAAAGTCTGACAATTAGGGGAGATATATGAGTTAAGATTTGCTTAAGGTGTCAAAATTTTGAATCAACTCTGGGGCTGACCCTGATTAATTCACTCTATGCTTGGTATTGTTGCTAAGTGCTGTCGAGTTGGTGTCAACTCATAGCAACCCTCTGAATAGCTGTCTCTCTCTTCACATGATGTGTCCAGAGTATGAATGTGAACATCTTGTCAACTGAGCTTCTAAAGAAAATTTAGGTTTGATCTCCTCTAGTACTGACTGGTTTGTTCTTTGAGTGGTCCATGGTATGCACAGTATTCTTCGCCGGCACCATAATTCAAAGGCATCAATTTTCTTTCTGTCTGTAGTAACATAGTAACATAGCAGCCAATTCCGAGCTGCGTTTAGTGGGGCTGGATGTCCATATCGGACACGTAGATCTGAGATGTGCAGGGAGCTCTGTTCCTGGGTGAAAGAAGGCAGGCCGGAGGTGGGGTGGAGGCAGACAGTGGGTGAGAACCTTACCCCGGAGGTACAGGGTTTATTCTGGGGTCAGTCATGAAGTCGGTCGTCAGACATTTGAATGGGGGACTTATTCCACCTCGGGTACCTGTCTGGACATCCGATAACCAGAATTGGGGTATGGTTGGCCCATCCAGGCTAGGTGCACCCGATTCTGATTCAGTGGGGATGTCTAGTCCTCATGAGATCAGAATCAGGTGCAAATCTGGCCCAAACAAATTCTGGATGTCTGGATGGGCCAGAGGCATCCAGACCTGAATTGGCCTCATAGTATATGTCTGCAGATAAAGACCAGTATGGTCCATCTAGACTGCCCAGAAAGGTGGCAAGAATAGGCACACCTACTGCTCCATGTAGGTTACCCATCCCTATGCCTTTGGTTAGGAGTGTACCCACCGCTCCGTGAGGGTCACCTCTATTTGTAGAGATATAAGAAATAGTTAAGTTTCTTTTGATTTTATCATGTTGCTATAAATGGATCCACAGTGTCTGTTCCATGATATTATCAATTCTGTGACTGTATTTGCTCCCACCACTTCCATCAGGAGAACATGCCAAGCATCCACCACTCTTTCAGTGAAAAAGTATTTCCTGATGCTGACTTTCCATTTACCCCCTGCAGCTTCATGTTATGACCTCTAGTTTTACAGCTTCCCCTTCTTTGAAAAAGGTATGTTTGTTCATTAATACACTTTAAATATTTAACGGTCTGTATTATATCTCTCCTGTCCCTCCTCTCCTCTAGCGTATACATATTTAGGTCACAAAGTCTCTTCTCATACGTCTTCTGGCACAGGTTCCAAATCATTTTGGTTACCTTCTTCTGAACCTTTTTAACATGGTAAATAAAGGTAAAAGGAAAAGGAGACTGCTATAACTTTTAAAAGAGGTAGCTGAAAAAGTGAAGAAAAAGAGGGAGGCCTTCATGAAATACAAGAGATCACAGAGAGAGGAAGACAGGCATCTATATTTGGAAAAACTTAGAGAAGCTAGCAAAGTAGTCAGGAAAGCAAAGATCGAAAAAGAGGAGGAAATAGCCAATGCAATAAAATGGGGGATAAGACATTTTTCAGATATGTTAGTGAGAAGAGGAAGGGCAAAAGTGGTATTGTCAGACTCAAGGGTGAAGGGGAGGAATATGTAGAAGCTGATGAGGATAAAGCGGAATTGCTTAACAAATATTTCTGTTCTGTGTTCACAGACGAAGAACCAGAAGCAGGACTTCAGAAAACACCCACAAACAGGAACAGAAGCGAGGAACATCTTGAACAATTTTCAGAAGACTATGTTCATGAGAAACTAGCTTAACTTAAAGTAGACAAAGCGATAGGACCGGATGGGATACACCCTAGAATACTGAGGGAACTTGGGGACGTTCTAGCAACTCCACTGACTGACCTTTTCAATGCCTCGTTGGAGTCGAGAGTGGTGCCAAAGGAATGGAGAGAGGCTCATGTGGTGCCTTTACACAAAAGCGGAAGTAAGGATGTGGTTGAAAAATACAGGCCGGTTAGTTTAACTTCTGTGGTGAGTAAATTATTGGAAACGCTGCTGAAAGAGAAAATAGTGAGGTTTCTGGAGTCCAGTGGATTACAGGATCCGAGGCAGCATGGATTCCACAGAGGCAGGTCTTGTCAGACAAATCTGATTGATTTCTTTGACTGGGTGACCAGGGAGTTGGCTTCCTGTGTGCTGGAACCCTGGAGAATCCCCTCTGAGGCTATCCCTGGAAGGTTTCTTCCCTTCAGCCCTTCTGAAGGTTCCTTTTCCTTCCTCTTCCCTGGTGGTCTCCCTTCCTTCTGTTCTCTGGGGCTTAAATGAGTGTAACTGCCCTACCGGTTCTAACTCCTCCCCCAGGTGCCTCCCATTACCTCCCTTGGTTGCCTTGGAGCTGGGGCGTGGTCTGCATTCAGCAGCTATGTGTGTTTGTTTTCTTTTGCTGGACTTTGAAACTCCCTGCTCTCTGGGCTATCCCTCTGGCTTAAGGTAAATGTTTGTTTTTCACCTAATTCCCTGGGCTCAGATGTGCCTTCGCCACCACACATCCCCCCCCCCCCCTCCACCTTTAAGATATTACGGGCTGGTCTTTCCATTTTGACACAGCCTGAAATTCTTGAAAGGCATCTGCATTTGTGTGTAATTTCCCTGCTCAATGCTCTATGCGGTAATCAAAAGCCTGCAAGGCCATATACCAGCGTGTTAGGCGAGAGTTGTGGTCCTTCATTTGGTTTAACCACTGTAACGGTGCGTGGTCAGTGACCAATAAGAACCTACGGCCTGTCAAGTAAAACTTCAGTGCTCCCACCGCCCACTTTATGGCCAGACATTCCCTCTCTACGGTGGAATATTTTTGCTCGGGTGGCGTTAATTTCCGACTCAAAAACATAACAGGGTGTTCAATGCCCTCATGTTTCTGAGACAGTACAGCACCTAAACCCGTCTCCGACGCATCCGTCTGTATAATAAATGGTCGGTCAAAATCTACTCCGCGCAATACTGGCGCACAGCAGAGTTTATCCTTCAAGGTTATTAAAGCTTGCTCTGCTACCGCGGACCACTTCAGCTTGTTCGGCGCGTTTTTTTTCAACATTTCAGTTAGAGCGGCACTTTCTGCCGCGAAATGGGGAATAAAGTGACGGTAGTAGCCTATTAGGCTGAGGAAACTTTGCAACTATTTCTTAGTCAAAGGTTTGGGAAAGGTTTTCACACTTTCTACTTTGTCTACTAAGGGCCTAACTGTACCATGCCCCACCAGGTGACCTAGGTACTTTACTTCCTCCCCTCCAAACATGCACTTAGCGGGATTCGATGTTATGCCTGCACGCCTCATCGCCTTCAAAACTGCTTCAACACGGGGCAAGTGTTGGTCCCAGCTAGAGCTGTGTATTATGATGTCATCCATGTAGGCGGTTGCATATTTTTGGTGAGGGCGTAAGACCAGGTCCACCAACCTTTGGCAGGTCGCAGCTGCCCCATGCAGGCCAAAAGGCATCCTCCGGAACTGAAAAAGACCTATAGGGGTGCTAAAGGCGGTCTTGGGGCGCGATTCTCGGGTGAGAAGAATCTGCCAATACCCTTTGGTCATGTCAAGGGTGGTAAGATATTTCGCCTGGCCTAGCCGATCTAAAAGTTCCTCTATCCGTGGCATGGGATAAACATCAAATCGGGAGACGGTATTAACCTTTCGGAAATCGATGCAGAACCGCATTGTTCCGTCGGGTTTCGGGACAAGCACTATGGGGTTATTCCATGGGCTCTGGGACTCCTTTATGATCCCCATCTTAAGCATTTCATGCACCTGACTCACGACCTCCCGTTGTTTAGCCTCGGGCAACCTATAGGGCCTCTGCCGTACTATCTCCCCTGGTGGGGTCACTACCTCATGGGCCACTAAGTTAGTTTCTCCTGGCATGGGTGTTAGGACGTCAGGAAAAGGCCTTAACAGTCCCAGCAATTCCTGCTGTTGTGACCATGAGAGCCCCTCCCCCATCCTGGGTATTGGCTGTGTCTTACAATCTGTGAATTGTGGGCCTAGATCCTCGTCCTCCTTCTCTTCACAGGTCACGGTTAAACCCTTCATCTCTGCCTGCCCGGTAGACCCAAATCCTCTGGACCCTCGTATGGTAGTGGTCATCTCAGGTAGTTCCTCCAGTGGTGGGAAGCCTACCCTTTCACAAATAAGTTGTGCTATCCTATCCCCTATGTTTACCCTAAAATCCTCCTGGGCGAAGTTAAACAATAGCACCTTGACCGCTCCCCGATAATTGGGGTCAATGACCCCCGCACCCACGTCTAAGAAATTCTTTAAAGCTAGCCCTGAGCGTGGAGCGATGCAACCATAACAGCCTGAAGGCATCTCCAACTAGAGGCCTGTTTCAACTAAGGCTCTTCCTTGCCGTGGAATAATCGTTTCTACTGCGCTACATAGATCATAGCCAGCGGCCTGTTCCAAAGTGCGCTTAGGAGTCGTTGCATTAGGGGTGGTGCGGCAGTATCTTAGAACAAACTTAGGCCTATTGTCAACTTCCTTGTTTCGGGGTACTTTCCTGTGTCCTTGATCCTGCATATTTCCAAACAAAGGACCAGGCACTGGGCTTATCCTAGCTTCTGTTTTACCCTTATCCCTAAAGGAAATTTTTCCGTCCTTCTGAAAGGGTAAACCCCCTCCCATCTCAGCTGGGGAGTCATTTTTCCTCTCTGAGGTTTTGGGTTGCCCTAGGGTGGACACCATGCCTGCCTTTTGTTGTAATTCTTCCTTTAACCCCCGCCTGAATTGAGGCCAATCCCACCCCAATACCAGGGCGTGTGGCAGCCTAGGTACAACAGCTACAGGTATTCTCCTCCTCATCCCTAGACCCTTTATCATGACATGGTATACTGGGTAAAGTGATGCTGACCCATGGATACATCTAATCTTCACGCTGCCTCCAGATGGCTCTAGGACCTGACTATCCTGAGATTCAATCTTTTTCCAGAGCTTCCGTGAGATCATGGACTGATCCGCTCCGGAGTACAGCAAGGATTCCGTAGCGATACCCTCTACTTCCACAGCCAAAAGAAACCCCTCCCCACTCTCTTTAGAATGGGCAGTTATTAGGGCTTCGCCACCACACTGGGTGACCAGGGAGTTGGACCGAGGGAAAGCCCTAAATGTGGTGTATTTAGATTTCAGTAAAGCCGTTGACATTGTTCCTCACAGGCGACTTATACACAAAATGAGCACCCTAGGGATGGACCCTAAAGTTACTGCTTGGGTTAGAAATTGGTTGGGTGGGAAGCAACAAAGGGTACAGGTAAATGGAGCTCACTCTGAGGAGAATTATGTTACGAGTGGTGTGCCCCAGGGATCTGTCCTTGGTCCGATTCTTTTTAACATCTTTGTTAGTGATATAGCGGAAGGTCTGTCGGGTAAGGTTTGCCTTTTTGCAGATGATACCAAAATCTGCAATAGAGTAGACACCCAGGAAGGTGTAGATAACATGAGGAGGGATTTAGCTAATCTTGAAGAATGGTCTAGAATCTGGAAGCTGAGATTTAATGTCAAAAAATATAAGGTCATGCATTTGGGCTGCAGCAATCCAAGGGAGCAATATACATTAGTATAGGGGGTGAAGTACTTTTGTTCAATAAAGAAGAGCGGGACCTGGGTGTGGTTGTGTCTGATGATCTTAAAGTAGCTAAACAGGTAGAAAAGGCGATGGCAAAAACTAGAAGGATGCTTGGGTGCATATGGAGAGGAATGGCTAGTATAAAAAATAAGGTGATAGTGCCTCTGTATAAGTCTTTGGTTTGACCTCATTTAGAGTATAGTGTGCAATTCTGGAGAATGCACCTCCAAAAGGATGTGACCAGGATGGAGTCGGTGCAGAGGGTGGCTACTAAAATGGTTAGTGGTCTTCATTATAAAGCATATGAGGACAGACTTAAGGATCTTAATATGTACATCTTAGAGGAAAGGTGGGATAGAGGTGATATGATTGAGATGTTTAAATACCTCCGTGGCATAAATGTTCAGGGGGAGAGCATCTTTCAATTGAAAGCAAGTTCTGCTATGAGGGGACATGGGATGAGGGTGAAGGGGGATAGATTCAGGAGTGATTTGCGGAAATATTTCTTTATGGAAAGAGTGGTCGATCCATGGAATAGTCTCCCAGTGGAGGTGGTAGAGATGAGGACAGTAACTGAATTCAAAAAATCATGGGACAAACACAGAGGACCTCTAATGGAAAAAAGGGGACTCTTGTAGTTGTTGATATGGAAGGACGGACTAGGTAGGCCATGTGGTCTTTTTCTGTCATCATATTTCTAAGTTTCTATGTTTCTATATCCTTTGTGAGATATGGTCTCCAAAACTAAAACACAATACTCCAAGTGAGGCCTCACCAGTGACTTGCATAGTGGCAGTTATACCTCCTCCTTTCTTCTGGTAAATCCTCTCTATATGCAACCCAGCATCCTTCTGGCTTTGGCTACCACCTTATCACACTGTTTCACCACCTTGAGATCCTCAGGAAGAATCACTCCAAGGTCCTTTTCCTGGTTCATGCAAACCAACCTCTCGCCCCCTATCGCATACAATTTTCTTGGATTTCTGCATTCCAAGTGTAGGATACTGCACTTCTTCACATTAAATCTTAACTGCCAAGCATTAGACCATTCTTCCAGGTTTTGTAGATCTTTCCTCATGTTATCCACTCCCTCAAGAGAGTCCACTCTGTTTCAAATTTTCATGTCATCTGCAAAAAGACTTTTCCATTCAGTCCTTCAACAATATCACTCACAACAGCACCAGTCCCAGGACCGAACTCTGGGGCACACCACTAATCACCTTCCTTTTATCCGAGCGAGTTCCGTTTACCATCACCTTCTGTTGTCTGTCAGTCAACCAATTTCTGATCCAGTTCACCACCTTGAGACTCATCCCCAGGCTGTTCAGTTTATTGATAAGCCTCCAATGAGGAACAGTATCAAAGGCTTTGCTGAAATATAGATAGATCACATCCATCGCATGCACTTGAACTAGCTCTCTGGTCACCCAATCATATTTGTTCGGCATGATCGTCTTTTGGTAAAACGATGTTGCCTCGGATCATGGAATCTATTGGTTTTGAGAAAGTGCACTATTCCCTCTTTCAGAAGTGCCTCCATTATTTTCCCACCACTGAGGTAAGGCTTACTGGACTGTAGATTGTCACTTCTTCCCTATTACCACTTTTGTGAAGAGGTACTACATCAGCTCTTCTCCAGTCCTGTTGAACTTCTTCTGTCTCCAAGGATCTATTAAAAACATCCTTTAAAGACCCTGCTAGAACCTCTCTGAGCTCATGACTGTATCAAATCTGGTCCCATGGCCTTGCCCACTTTCAGTTTTGCAAGCTGTTCAAACATATCATCTTCTATGAATAGTGTAGTATCTATGTTTGCATATCCTATTTGTATGTTTGTCAATCACAGGTGGTCCTTCCGCAGGATTTTCTTTAGTAAAAACAGAACAGAAGTATTTGTTTAGCATTTTCGCTTTTTCAATGTCACTTTCCATGAATCTGTTCTCTGTACTTATGAGTCTTGCAATTCCACCTCTGATCTTCCTCTTCTCCTGAATACCCCTGAAAAAAGTTTTGTCTCTGTGCTTCAGATCTGTATCCATCTTTTTTTCTGTCTTTTCTTTTGCTATCCTAATCTCTCTTTTGTCTCTTTTAGCTTTGTCCTGTATTCTTTTCTGTGTTCCTCTGTTTGCGAAAAAGCTATGTTTTTTTTTCCTTTATTGTACAGCCACTTCTTTGGAGAACCATATATGTTTCCTTTTCCTCTTGGTTTTATTTACTTTCCTTGCATATGTATCTATTTCCCCTTTTATTGCTTCCTTTAGTTTATCCCGCTGCAATTCCACTTGCCTTATCCCTACCCACCCTACCAACTCCTCCTTCAGGCACTTGGTCATTTTACTGAAGTCAGTGTTTTTGATGTCTAGGCCTTTGAGCTTGCAGTGATTAGACTCTGCCTTGGCTTATCTCAAACCATACCATATGATGATCACTGCTACTCATGTGGGCAGACTGTGGTCTATCTTTTTCACTGTCCAAATTTAGCATCCATAAGATGTTATTGAAAATACCATGGCTTGGACAAGTCAAATCAAAGCACTGGGGAATCGGATGAAGCTGTTACCTTACTTATAAGGCTCTGCCAGGAAATTTGGAAGAAAAATTCATGGTCAACTGACTTGAAAAGATCTGTGTTTATACCAATACTGAAAAAAGGTGATCCAACTGACTGGAAATTATCACACAATTGCTATGATCCCACATGCCAGAAAGATTTTACTCAAGATCATTCAGCAAAGACTACAACCATACCTGGAATTAGAACTACCTGAAGAGCAAGCAGGGTTCAGGAAGGGCAGGGAATGAAAGACATCATCGCGGATGTGAAATGGATCCTTGAAAAGACAAAAGAATACCAAAAAGAGTACCATATGTATGTTATTGACTGCAGCAAGGCTTTTGACTGTGTAAACCATGAGGAACTCTGGGCCATGTTAAGAAGCATGTGGAAACCAGAATACCTGACAGTTCTCTTGCACAACCTTTACATTGATCAAGAAGCAACAATTTGAATGGAACTAGGAGAAACAGAGTGGTTTAAAATCAGCAAAGGTGTATGACAAGGCTGTATTCCTTCCCCTACCTGTTTAATTTATCTGCAGAACAAATCATCAGAAAAGCAGGACTGTATGAAGACAACAGAGGTGCGAAGATTGGTGGAAGACTCATCAACAACCTTCGCTATGCTGATGATTTATTTATTTTATTTATTTATTTATTTAACATTTTTTATATACCATCTTTCAGATTCTCAAGGTGCTTTACATAGAACAGAACTTTGTTTACATAAAATGCTTTTTCAGAACTATATACAAGAGATGTTAACAGTATTTACATTTAACAATTTACTATTTACATAGATTTTAAGCTCTGCAGGGTGCCTGGGGATTTCAGGTCTATCTGGTGTGGTAGTCAATACATTACACGGTTGGTGAGATATAGAAATGTTCGGTATACAGTTGATAATACCAGATTACTGGCTGAACGTGAAGATGATCTGAAACATTTGCTTCTCAAGATCAAGGAACATAGTCTTAAAATGGGCCTGCACCTTAACGTTAAGAAGACAAAGATCCTGACAACTGGCAAGATCAATAAGTTCATCGTTGATGGAGAAGAAATTGAAATAGTGGACAACTTTAACCTACTTGGAATAACTATCAATAAAGAAACAAAAAGCAGTTGAGGAATCCAACAAAGCAGTGCTCTTGGCAGAATGGCTATGAAGGACCTAGACAAGATTCTCAAGAGCACAGACGTCTCTCTCCATACAACTTGTTCAAGTCATGGTATTTTCAATAAGAACATATGGATGTGAAAGTTGGACAGTGAAAAAGACAGACAGGAAGAAAATTGATGCCTTTGAATTATGGTGCTGGCGATGAATACTATGTATACCATGGACATTCCGAAGAACAAACCAGTCAGTACTAGAGGAGAGCAAACCTAAGCTTTCTTTGGAAGCTCAGGGTATGCGGGACAGTTCATCACTGGTTCAGATCCTTCCTCTTCTCTTATTCCTTTTCTATTTATTTATTTATTTAACATTTTTTATATACCGTCTTTCTACGAATCAAAATGGTTTACATAGAACAATAAAGGCAGTGTATTTCAACTGTTTACAAGGAAAGAATAACAGGATACAGAATAAAAAACATGAGGAACTAAATTATATTATACAATTAATTACAGTGAACAATGATCAACTATTTACATATTTACATATGTATGTGCAAAGCTACAGAAGGGAGTATTGTAAAGATTCTAGGAACAAGGGCAGGGAGGTAAAAGATAAGGGGTTTAGTTCTTAGGGTGGGAGAGAAAAGTGATCAAGGAAGAGATGGGTCTTTAACTTTTTCCGGAAATCAGTGTGGATCACGCAGTTGCGCAGCTCATGCAGAAGGGAGTTCCAAAGGGATGGAGCATAGAGGGAAAAGGTCCTGTTACATGTGGATTGTTTACAGTGTTTTTTAGTTGTAGGTATAGTCAGTAAGTTTTTAGTGATAGAATGGTGATTTCTAGTGTTGTTGGAGAAGGCAAGGAGAGGGGAGAGGCATGGAGCTGACTCCTTAGTGATAATTTTGTGTATTAGAGTAAGAACCTTGAATTTCACTCGATGATGAACTAGGAGCCAGTGGAGATCATAGAGGATTGGTGTAATATGAGCTCCTCTAGGATTGTTTGTTATGAGACGCGCTAATGTATTCTGGGCTAGTTGGAGGGGTTGAATAGAGTTTTTGGGGAGGCCCTGATAGATCAGATTACAGTAATCAAGCGAGGGGGTTGTAAGGGCCTGACAGACAGCACTGACCATGTAACTCCTCTTCTTATTCACCTACACTGGCTTCCACTCAGATCCCAATATACTTATAAGATACATATCACCATACATAAAGTCATTCACACTGGCATTCCATAATATTCCACTATTCATATGGGTTCCTCCACCTCCTCTCCCACTTCTCTCCCATGTAGGGTTACCCAGGGTTCTGTATTGGTTGCGCTTTTCTTTAATCTTTTCCTTGCTCCCCTCACTTTGGTTATTTGGCAGTCTGGGATATCGGCATACCATTACGCCAATGACATCATTCTATTATTTCATACCAGTCCCCTTCTTCCTTATCTCACTCCTCTTAATTCCTGCCTTACCCGCATCCCATCATGGCTGTCCGCAAACTATTTGCATCTTAACCTGTCCAAATCAGCGGCCATATGGTTCACGTTTGGTGCCCCCTGCCCTGCAGTAGCTCCCATTCTGAACAGAACATGTATACCACTTACTTCATCCCGTCAGTACCTTGGTGTCACCCTTGACTCTGCCTCTCCTTCCATCAGCATATCACCTCATTTATACATCACTCTTTGGTCATAATCCATCAATTACACACAGTCTGTCCCTTTCTCCCCCTGCCATTGCTAACTACACTCATGGTATCCTCCTCCTGTTCTGTCTTGATTACTGCAATGCTGCCTAGTAGGTCAACCACAATTTCAGCTTCACCGATTTCAACTAATTCAAAACACGACAGCCCAACTCCTCACCCATTCCTCAAGCACTGACCATGTAACTCCTCTTCTTATTCACCTACACTGGCTTCCACTCAGATCCCAGTATACTTATAAGATACATATCACCATACATAAAGTCATTCACACTGACATTCCACAATATCTCGCTGACCTCATTCACATGCACACCTCTCCCTGTGTCCTCTGTGCAATCCACAATGATTGGTTGGTCCTTCAATCACCTGCACACGCATATCTTGAAGAAACCCGACACTCTGCTTTCTTTTTCCTTGGACTGGAACTATGGAATTCACTTCCAGCCCCACTCCGTTCTGAAAATTCATCAACCAAATTCAAAGCTATGCTAAAAACCCATCTTTTCCACCTTACATTTGACCTCCACCCTCTGACCTGTTTCCATGCCCCTCCTAACTATCAGAGTTTTCTTTCTCTCCTATGCTTGCTTCCTGTCCTTACCAGTGTTCTATCCACTTGGCTTTCCTGTTAAAACTGGAATTTGTTTCTATGTTCTAACTGCAACCTTTTATTTTTTTGTAAACCACTCTGGAGAAATGAAGATAAAGATAAAGATGACAAGACTTTGACTTTCATACTTTGGACATATCGAAGAGAGAGATGATTAGAGAAAGACATCATGCTTGGCAAGGTAGAAGGTCAACGCAAAAGAGGAAGGCCAGCAACGAGATGGATCAATACAATAACAGCAGCTATGGATGCCATTCTGTCAACAATGAGCCACCTGACTGAAGACCAAACATAGCTTAGGACAACTATCCAGAAGGTCACCATGAGTCAACACTGACTCAACAGCACTTAACCACAAGCATTTTAAGTGCTTAAATGAGATTTTACACATACTATTTTCTGAAATTAATAGAAAGACATCTGAAAAATAGCCAAAAAACCCCAGTATGATCAAAGAGGCCCCATCTTTTTTTTCAGTGTACATCCTTAATGGAGGGGATGTGAGAGAGAAGACTGGAGGATCAAATGGGCTCAACTAATGGTGTAACAAATAGGATAATTCGAAGAAGTGTGTGTGTGTTTATGTATCAGTGAGAAGAGACTTTTGCAGGGGCATAGAAGTGTGTATGTGTGAGGAGGCACAAAGGTGGGAGAAGGGTGAGAAAGAAGTCCAAAAATGGGGAGAATATGGGAGAAAAAGGAATATGGGATGCTGAGAGAGGGAAGAGATGTCATATGAAGCATGGCCAAAAGAAGAGAAAATTCTCCCTTCTTTCATCTGGATATTTCTCCTGATCCAATATTCCATCTCTTAATTCCTATATCCCATACTTCCTCCCTTTCATTTGCACGCTTGATTTGAAATTACATTTCTCTCTCTCCCCCAAATTCTGAATCCTCACATTTCCTCCTTTGATCCTGATTCGAAAAATGTCTTCTGTCTCCTTTGGTCTCCATACCTTTTCATTTTTGCCTCCCTGATTTCAATGTCTCCTTTTGTCCACATCCTCCAATCCTAGTAGATCCTCCTGGATTCTCCATTTCTCCTTCTTTTCTAGTTCCAATATGTGCATTTGGAATCGGTTTAACAATAGCAATGAAACAACCAACAGTATATCTGTGTGTAATGTAGTACCTAGTGCTCTTGGAGCATATTTTATCTACCAACAAAATTATCAAAGGATGACGGGTGAGGGGAGATATGATAGAGATCTATACAATCCTAAGTAGAGTGGAAGGGGTCAACATTAATAGATTATTTACTCATTTGAAAAATACAAAGACCAGGGATCACACCATGAAGTTACAAAGTAGTTCATTTAAAATAAATATGATAAAATATTTGTTAACGCAATGCATAATTAAGCTCTGGAATTCATTGCCAGATAATATGTCAAAAACAGTTAATATAGCTGTGTTTTAAGACAATTTGAACAAGTTCCTGTGAGAAAAGTGTTGCTAAGGTGGACTTGATAAAGCCATTACTTGTCATTGGGAAGAGGAAGCACAGAATCATGTTAAATTTTGGGAGTCTGCCAGATACTTGTAATGACCTAGATTTGCCAGTGATAGAAACAGGATACTGCGCTTAATGGACTCCATGTTCTTAATATGCCAAAATTTGATGGTATTCATGAATTAAGTTTGTTTCCCCACAACCACCATTTCATGTTTTATGCATTGTTTTTCCAGTTACAGTTGTGGTCAACATTATTGGCACCCTTGCAGTTCAATCCCTTAATGTCCACTATCTTCTAAAAAGAAAGTGCCACTGAAATGGCTTTGGACTATATATGCACACATATTTGACACATAAAAAAATCTAATAAAACAAGACCAATTAAAAAAGTAAATAATAGGAAATAAAAACAAGGACATTATCAGAACATGATTATTGGCACCCTTATAAACAATTCAAATCAGTTTGAAAAGAAGAAACCACATTCTTATTGCAGAAAAATTAGATGCACCTGTGGTCAGTTGTCAGTACTCACATGATGTAAATCAACCAATGGATGATAACTCTAATGTTTAAAATGGCCACATTCACTCCCTGTTAGATTTTCACAATGATGAAGACAAGAGAGCTGCCTGAGACTGTCAGAAAAGCCATTATCACCAAACATAAAATTTCAAAGGAGTACAAAACCATCTCCAAAGATCTTGTGATTTCTGCGTCTACAGTTCGTAATGTTGTTAAAATGTTTTCTGCTTATGAAACTGTCAAGAACTTCCCAGGATGTGGTGAGAAGAGGAAAATGAATCCAAGAAATTGTTGAATGTTAGTGCGAACTGTTGGAAAAACACCATCTAAATTATCCAAAGGGCATAAGGCTGATTTGGAGCAATCTGGAGTGGTGGTATCAACCTGCACCATACACCGCATACTAAACAAAGAAAGACTTTATGAGTGAAGGTCAAGGAGGATCCCACTGCTCAAAGACAGACTTAAAAAGGCACACCTGATCTTTGCTCAACCCCACCTTGAGAAACCACAATCCTTCTGGGAAAATGTTCTGTGGACACACAAAACCAAATGAGCTCTTTGGCAATGCATACCAGCTGTACATTTACAGGTGAAGAAATGAAGATTATAAGCTTTTGGCTCATAATCCCCATCCTTATGTTTCAGGTCCTTATTGCCCCTTTTGTCCTTCTCCTTTTGTATTACTGTATATCTGTCCTTTTAGACTGTAAGCTTGACGAGCAGGGACTGTCTTTTCTGTGTCTGTACAGCACTGTGTATGCCTGGTAGTGCTTTATATGTGTCTATTATTATTATTATTATTATTATTATTATTATTAATAATAATAATAATGAAAAAAATCCTTCCTATAATTAAATATGGTGGTGTTTCCATAACATGGGGCTGTTTTGCTGCCTCAGGAACTGGAAGCCTGGAATGTATTAAAGGAATCATGAAGTCAGAGGACTACCAAGGAATATTGAAGTGAAATGTGCTACCTAGTGTCAGAAAGCTATGTCTGGTTCAAAGGTCATGGGTCTTCCAGCAGGACAATGAACCAAAACATTTATTTAGCTGCATTTATATCCTACTTTTCACTGGGTCAAAGCAGTTGGGGGATACATTTAACATGAGGGGATATGAGACACATACACTAATACTTACAGGGAACAAGGGCAATGGAGAGTTAAGTGGCTTGTCCAAGACCACAAGGAGCATCTGTGGGACTAGAAACCCCAGTCCTTCTGGCCCAAGGTTGCTGTCCTCTTGAGGGATTTGAACCACTGACCTTCTGGCCTGTGGTACCTTGCCCCAACCCCTAGGCCACTCCTCCCTCAAACATACATCCAAAAGTACAAAAGAATGGTTAAAAAGGAAAAAAATAGACTGTTTCAAACTGGCCAGCAATGAGTCCTGATCTCAGTCCAATAGAGAACCTTGGAAAGAGCTGAAATCTACCATTGTGAAAGGAATCCTGGAAACATTCATGAGTTGAAACAAATTGCAGTTGAAGAGTGGGAGAACCTACCAGTAGACAGATGTACGAACCTTATGGATGGCTACAAGAAACATTTGGAGGCTGTTATCACTGCCAACGGCTGTGCAACTAAATATTAGTGAAAGGTGCCATTAATCCTGTCTAGGTTATATTTTGTTTTTTCTCAGAAAACATTATGCTGAATACAGTTGGAATATTTCCATTTATTTCTCAAGATATTATAGAAACATAGAAATATGATGACAGAAAAAGACCACATGGTCTATCTAGTCTGTCCTTCCATATCAACAACTACAACAGTCCCCTTTTTATCTTTAGAGATCCTCTGTGTTTGTCCCATGCTTTTTTTTAATTCAGTTACTGTCCTCATCTCTACCACCTCCACTGGGAGACTATTCCACGGATCCACTACTCTTTCTGTAAAGAAATATTTCCGCATATCACTCCTGAATCTATCTCCCTCACCCTCATCACATGTCCCCTTGTAGAAGAACATTCTTTCAATTGAAAGAGGCTCTCTCCCTGAACATTTATGCCACGGAGGTATTTAAACATATCAATCGTATTACCTCTATCCCGCCTTTCCTCTAAGGTGTACATATTAAGATCCTTCAGTCTGTCCTCATATGCTATATAATGAAGACCACTAATCATTTTAGTAGCCACCCTCTGCACCGACTCCATCCTGTTTACATCCTTTTGAAGGTGCGGTCTCTAGAATTGCACACTATACTCCAAATGAGGTCTTACCAAAGACTTATACAGAGGCATTATCACCTCCTTTTTTCTGCTAGCCATTCCTCTCCGTATGCACCCAAGTATCCTTTTAGTTTTTGCCGTCATCTTTTCTTCCTGTTTAGCTTCTTTAAGATCATCAGACACAACCACGCTTAGGTCCCGCTCTTCTTTAGTGGACAAAAGTACTTCACCCCCTATACGTACTATATTGCTCCCTTGGATTGCTGCAGCTCAAATGCATGACCTTACATTTTTTATTTATTTTATTATTTTTTATTTAGGAAAGACTTATATACCGCTCCTTCCAGCGATCAGAAGCGGTTTGATTACAAGTACGGGATTTGTCAAAAATCATAGACAGAATATTTGGGGGATTAGATAGAGAGAGCAGGGGTAATACAAGGCAAACATATGTGGGTCCATATAAAGACCTTAATTATTATCATACATTTACACAGGCAATTATCCTCCATCTATTTACATTTGTACATACAGCAATTGATTTTCTTCTATCTTTTGTATTTACATCTGGATATAGTGACAATTGAACAGATGCGTCTTTAGTTGTTTTCTGAAGTTGCTTATGTCTTTACTTGCTCTCAGCTCGTGTGGGAGCTGGTTCCATAGAGTGGGGGCAGAGAAGGAGAACGCTCTGCGACTAGTACTGACTTTTACGTGCCTAAAGCTGTTTGGAACTATTAGTGTGTCAGAGTTAATGGTTCTTCTGCTTCTGGTTGTAGGCTGCATGGAGATCAGGGTGGATAGGAATGAGGGGGCCAGGTTATGAATTAACTTGAATGTAGTTACCAATGTTTTGTATTGGATCCTTGCAACGACTGGGAGCCAGTGTAGTTCCATCAATACAGGTGTGATATGTTCAGTGACGCTTGTTCTCATGATGATCCTTGCTGCTACATGTTGGGCCAGCTGTAATATGTTAAATCCCAGCTGCCAAATTCTAGACCATTCTTCAAGCTTAGCTAGATCCCTCCTCATGTTATCTACACCTTCCTTGGTGTCTACTCTATTGCAGATTTTGGTATCATCCGCAAAGAGGCAAACCTTACCTGATAGCCCTTCCGCTATATCACTAACAAAGATGTTAAAAAGAATTGGACCAAGGACAGATCCCTGGGGCACACCACTGGTTACATCCCTCTCCTCAGAGTGAGCTCCATTTACTTGTACTCTTTGTCGCCTCCCACCCAACCAATTTCTAACCCAAGCAGTAACTTTAGGGTCCATCCCTAGGGTGCTCAGTTTGTTCATAAGTCGCCTGTGAGGAACAGTGTCAAAGGCTTTACTGAAATCTAAATACACCACATCTAGGGCTCTCCCTCGGTCCAACTCCCTGGTCACCCAGTCAAAGAAATCAATCAGATTTGTCTGACAAGACCTGCCTCTGGTGAATCCATGCTGCCTCAGATCTGGTAATCTGCTGGACTCCAGAAACCTCACTATTTTCTCTTTCAGCAGCATTTCCAATAATTTACTCACCACCGAAGTTAAACTAACTGGCCTGTAGTTTTCAACCACATCCTTACCTCCGCTTTTGTGTAAAGGCACCACATGAGCCTCTCTCCAGTCCTTTGGCACCACTCCCAACTCCAATGAGGCATTGAAAAGGTCAGTCAGTGGAGCTGCTAGAACGTCCCCAAATTCCCTCAGTATTCTAGGATGTATCCCATCCGGTCCCATCGCTTTGTCTACTTTAAGTTGAGCTAGTTTCTCACGAACACAGTCTTCTGAAAATTGTTCAAGATGTCCCTTGCTTCTGTTCCTATTTGTGGGTGTTTTCTGAAGTCCTGCTCCTGGTTCTTCATCTGTGAACACAGGACAAAAACATTTCTTAAGCAATTCCGCTTTATCCTTATCAGCTTCTACATATTCCTCCCCTGCACCCTTGAGTCTGACAATACCACTTTTGCCCTTCCTCTTCTCACTAATTTATCTGAAAAATGTCTTATCCCCCCATTTTATTGCATTGGCTATTTCCTCCTCCTTTTCAATCTTTGCCTTCTTGACTACTTTGCTAGCTTCTCTAAGTTTTTCCAAATACAGTTGCCTGTCTTCCTCTCTCTGTGATTTCTTGTATTTCATGAAGGCCTCCCTCTTTTTCTTCACTTTTTCAGCTACTTCTTTCGAAAACCATAGCGGTTTCCTTTTCCTTTTACCTTTATTTACCATTTTACCTTTATTTACCACAACATACCTAAAATGCAAGGATGCCAATTATGTTAACCACAACTTTAATCGAATCAACTTGATAGTCAATGAAATTAATGAAGCTAGTACCAAAAATTCAGGTTTTTACAAATCTTATAGGAAAGATGTTAACAGATGTTGAAGACAGCACATGTGCAATTCTGAACAGCATTCCAAAACTCAGATAGACGAGAACAGTAGTACAGAAGATGTGACAGTATGCTTATTTTTCAATTACGGGACAACTTTCTATTATGAGCTAGCCCTGTAAATTTAGAAATTTGAACCAGGATCCATATTGCTCTATGCACCACAAAAAATAAGAATTGCATCAATGAGGCAAAAAAACCTCCTAGGATCTTTGTTGACAATATTTTGTAAAAGTTAGCTTCCCAAAAATTCTGTGTACCATTGCAGCTCTTATTGCATTCAGCTTTCATTAAAGAATAAAATTGTGAGGCTATTTTTGGGGATAAGTGAAGGCCTTGCATAAGTCTTCCAAATTTTGGCCATATTTAAATGACTGCCCAACAAATGATGATACAATGACAACCATTGATAGTGAACTTTTCTAAGGAGGCCAAATTCATGCTATATTGTCACAAGGGTTTTAAAGGTTGTGCAGGATTCTACCCCTCCCCCCCTGCCCCCCTCAGCCATGGTAAAATCCATCCCCCTCCCTTGCCAAAGGTGAGACAGTCTTCCTGTTGCCCAGCTGCCAGCCTCGGTGTTCCCAGCTGCATCTCTCTGGTCCCCTATTTCTTATGGAGAAGGTCACTGGGTGTGGGTGCAGGATGCCATAGTATATTTAATGTATATTTCTTTAGCTCATGCCTTTCCAGTAGTAGTTCAAAGTGAGTTGCACTGAAATACTGGACATATTTACCTATCCCTGGAGAGCTTACAATTTAAGTTTGTAACTGAGTCAATGGAGGGCTAAGTGACTTGCCCAAGGCCACAAGGAATGTCAGTAGAATTTGAACCCTGTTTTTTCTGGTCCCAAGCAACTGCCCCAACCACTAAACTACTCCTCTACTCCATAGGGTGTGGCTAGAGAGAGGCAGGAGCCATGGAACACCTGAACACATGGTTTGTGCAGGCTTTGCTGCATAAGGCCCACAGGGAACACAAGAAAGATACCAGGAGGCATATTAGAGGGTCTACAGGCCCAGAACCCAATTCTTAGACCTCACAGCTGAGCAGTGCCTCGTCAAGTTCTGCTATGACAAGGCAGCCATTCACCTTCTCTTCCAGGACCTACAACAACACTTCCATTCTACCACACAGAGGAGCCAACCCATGCCCATCCACCTCAAAGTCACCATAGATATTGTCTTCCTGGACACTGCATTTTCCAGTCTATGTTAGCCCTCACAGCCTGCCTCACTCAGTCTGCCATCTTGATGGCCTTCATAATCCACACTGCTGAATGTATAGCCCTCCCTCAGACTGGACAGCAGAGGCAACTAACCATGACCCAGTTCTATGAGGTGGACAGATATCCATTGGTACTGGGGGTCATAGATTTCACACATATATCCATCAGGCTGCCATGAGAGAAGGAAACCCCTTACTATAACAGAAAAGCATTCCACTCACTGAACATGTGGCTGGTCTGCAATGCATAGGGGGTGATAACAGATGTCTTTCCAAGCTTCCCAGGTTCCTATCATGGCTCATATATCCTGACACACTCTGGCATTTATGAGGGATTTGAGAGTAGAGAAATCATCATTAGATGACTGGTAGGTAAGCTCCTTCCCAGTCCACTCCAACACCTAGGCATACTGAACACATGCTAGGAGGTCCCAATGATCGCTGGTAGCTGCAATAATAGGAAAACAGAACCCATGATTGCAGTGCCTACCCAGAACAATAAATATCCTGGCACTAGATTCTAATATATTCCCACTCTCTCTCCATCCACACAGGTGATAGAGGCTACACTCTGAGAAGATGGCTCCTAATTTCCATTGTTACATCCTGCACAGATGTTGAGAAGCAATACAACAGGGCCCACAGACACTCAACAGACACATGAATGGGAGGGATTTGGTCTTCTCAAGAACTGCTTTCATTGCTGGACAGATCTGGGGAAAAACTCCTATAGAACCCTGACAAGGTTTGCCAAATATTTATGACCTGTTACATGATCCACAATGTGGCAATCAGATGCCTACAAACTCTGCCTGAAGGAGTGGAAATAGCAGATACTGACACAGAGGATGATGCAGAGGGCCCTGGACAGCAGAACACAGCCCACCCTCACCAGGTTGGCATCACTGTAAGAAAGTTTTTGATATACAGGCATTTCTTGTGAAGATTGTTGGGGGGGGGGGGGTTATTAAGGAAAGTGAACATGTGTACATATTCTCTCCCTTGGCAACCCCACCTCCCTAACTACAATCCAATGCTCTTCCTCTTCCAACAACAGTGCAGAGCCCTTCCCCCAATCATTCCCCAACATCAGTACAATACCCTCCCCCCCCCCCACACACACACTGACAGTAGTCTAGTGGCCTTCCTCCCAACCACTAGGGTTCTATAGAGTAGGAAGGAATGTTATCTCTTCCCATGTCCCCTTCCTGCTACTAATACTACTATTACTACTGAGCATTTGCATAGCGCTACAAGACATATGCAGCACTGCACAGGTATGTAAGAGATAGTCCCTGCTCATCAGAGCTTACAATCTAGTCAAGACAGACAGCACAAGGGAAATAGAAGGAGATCAGGTGAGTCAAGATCTAAAAGTGGCAGCGAAGAGGTGAGTTTTCAGCCTGGATTTGAAAAGGGTCAGAGAAGGCGCCAGACGTACAGACTCAGGTAGTTTGTTCCAGGCGTAAGGTGCAGCAAGGTGAAATGAGCGAAGTCTGGAGTTAGCAATAGAAGAAAAGGGCACAGACAGTAGCAAATTGCCAAAGGAGCAGAGTTCCCAAGGGGGGTGTAGGGAGAGATAAGAGAGGAAAGATAGTGAGGAGCTGCAGAGTGAATGTACTTGTAGGTCAGCAGGAGATGTTTGAACTGGATGCAGAAATGGATAGGGAGCCAATGAAGTGACTTGACAAGAGGGGTAATATGATTATGACAAGGCTGGAGGAAGATTAGCCGTGCAGCCGAGTGTTGAACAGATTGAAGGGCAGAGAGATGATTCAGAGGGAGAGCAGCAAGAATAGTCAAGGCAGGAGGTTACTAAAGAGTGGATAAGTGTCTTTGTAGTGTGTTCAGAAAGGAATGGGCAGATTTTGTTGAAGTTATAGAGAAAACAATGGCAGGTCTTAGCTATCAGTTGGATGTGTGTGGAGAAGGAGAGAGAGGAATCAAAGACAACCCCAAGGTTGTGAGCCGAGGAAACAGGGAAGAGTAGAGAGTTATCCACAGAGACTGAGAAAGGAGGAAGAAGAGAGGAGGTTTTAGGGGGAAAAATAAGAAGCTCCGTTTTGGCCATGTTCAATTTCAAGCAGCGGTGAGATATCCAAGCAACAATGTAAGAAAGGCAGGCAGAGATCCGGATCTGGATTTCCGGAGGAATTTCAGGTATAGAGAGGTAAACTGGGAGTCATCAGCATAAAGATATTACTGAAACATTTCTTTTCCTGGAGCACTTTGGTTCAGACACCTAGCCACCTTCTCACTAGCACCAAAGATACTTCATCACACCTTATCACATTACCTATAGCACACCCACCAAACCAACGTGGCTCCCTACACACCCCTGTGCTAGACCTTGCCCTACGAATGTCTTACCTTATACACTGCATAGTTTAACATTCAGGTTTGTTCTTCATTGATTGTATTTTGTATAGTCTTATTTTGTTCAATGTGTTCCATGTAATGTTTGAGTTTCCATTCTAAATGTTTCCTGTAAACTGCCGTGACCAGTAGATATGGATTATTAAATCCGAGGCAGCATGGATTCACCAGAGACAGGTCTTGTCAGACAAATCTGATTGACTTATTTGACTGGGTGACCAGGGAGTTGGACTGAGGGAGAGAACTAGATGAGATGTATTTAGATTTCAGTAAAGCCTTTGACATTGTTCCACCCAGGTGACTTATAAACAAACTGAGCACCCTAGAGATGGACCCTAAAGTTA
Organism: Ichthyophis bannanicus; assembly: GCA_033557465.1. Taxonomy (NCBI): domain Eukaryota; kingdom Metazoa; phylum Chordata; class Amphibia; order Gymnophiona; family Ichthyophiidae; genus Ichthyophis; species Ichthyophis bannanicus. The sequence continues at coordinate 138,023,284 of CM066031.1, read as the reverse complement.
CTGCTTTGGTTAGAAATTGGTTGAGTGGGAGGCAGCAAATGGTACAGGTAAATGGAGCTCACTCTGAGGAGAAGGAGGTTACCAGTGGTGTGCCCCAGGGATCTGTCCTTGGTCCAATTCTGTTTAATATCTTTGTTGGTGATATTGTGGAAAGGCTGTTGGGTAAGGTTTGCCTTTTTGAGGATGACACCAAAATCTGCAATAGAGTAGACACCCAGGAAGGTGTAGATAACATGAAGAGGGATCTAGCTAAGCTTAAAAAATGGTCTAGAATTTGGCAGCTGAGATTTAATGTTAAAAAAATACAAGGTCATGCATTTGGGCTGCAGCAATCCAAGGGAGCAATATGGTATATGGGCTGAAGTATTTCTGTCCACAAAAAAAGAGCAGGACCTAAGTGTGATTGTGTCTGATGATCTTAAAGTAGCTAAACAGGTACAAAAGGTGATGGCAAAAGCTAGAAGGGTGCTTGGGTGCATAGGTAGTGGAATGGCCAGCCGAAGAAAGGAGGTGATAATGCCTCTATATAAGTCTTTGGTGCAACTTTATTTGGAGTATTGTGTGCAATTCTGGAGACCGCACCTTCAAAAGGATAAACAGGTTGGAGTCTGTGCAGAAGGTTGCTACTAAAATGGTTAGTGGTCTTCATTATAAAGCATATGAGGACACACTTAAGGATCCTAATATGTATACTTTAAGGAAAGGTGGGATAGAGGTAATATGATTGAAATGTTTAAATACCTCCGTGGCATAAATGCACAGGAGGAGAACCTCTTTCGATTGAAAGCAAGCTCTGCTATGAGAGGATATAGATGAAGGTGAAAGGGATAGACTCAGGAGTAATATGCAGAAATATTTCTTTATGGAAAGAGTGACAGATGTGTGGAATAGTCTCCCAGTGGAGGTGGTAGTGATGAGGACAGTATCTGAATTCAAAAAAGCATGGGACATACATAGAGGACCTCTAAAGGAAAAAAGGGGACTGTTGTAGCGCTTGATATGGAAGGGCAGACTAGATAGTCTTTGTGGTATTTTTCTGCCATCATGTTTCTATGTTTCTATACAGCTATTTAGAAAAGTTGTTAAATAAATACATAAATAAAATAAATAAGTGCATTGGAGAAAAGAGGATATGGTAGCATGGTTTCAAGAAAGAAAATCAAGAAATAAGGCAAGTACCATACAGCAATTATGAGGATGCCTACTTGCACATGACCACTGTATATGTGAAAGAAAAGAGAAAAATAGGAAGGCATTGGTTTCAGATAGTGACGGGTTAGGTGAAAGCACCTGTAAAACCTGGAATGGGGTAAAGCGTGAACAGATAGGTTTGCCATTTCTAGAAGCTTGTTTATGAAGACCTGTTTTGTCAGTTCCATCAACATTCATGGTGGGCATTACACCATGTTGCTAGACATTGAAATTGGTGCAATGATTGCAAGGATGAAAGAAGTCCTGAACTGGCAACTTTCGCACATCTTCAAAGCATTATCTATGTAGAGCTTCTCAGCCATTGTTTTTTCACATCCTCATATTCACACAGTAGGAAGGCCATAGGATGTATTACCAGAGAAAGCTGCTTCAAGATGAGGTTATCTGACTTATATTTCTCCACTTCTCCACAGCTAGGAATAAATAGTCTTCCTCTGGCAGTCTGAAGAATTTCGGGCTTTCCAGACTAAGGAACTGGCAAAGTAGCATCTGCTTCCAAACATACAGGAACTATATATTTTGCAATGAAAAGTATGCATGCACATTCTGTTCACCTTAAGACCTACATTGCCTTCTTTCAAATGCCTATATGTTTTAATGGACGGAAACAGAAGGACTTTCAGAACTGTGCAGCTCTTGCTGAAAATATAGGGCATTTTCTAGGAGTTTATAGAGCCAACTAAATGCAGACTTCGGAACACTAATGAAATATGTTTCTCCTTGTTGGCTTCTTTTCGTAGAGCCAATGCAACTTCTTTAGCATTCCTTTCTGTTTTTGGTATATTTTATACATAAGAAAACAATCAACTTCTGTTCATTTCTATCCCTTCAATATACAGTATTATAACATACAACTATGATGGTTTAATTGTATGGCCGATATGGGACTTTATGAGCCATAATCAATCATTTTACTGTCATATGTCATATTTTTATGTTGTCTATTTAATCCCCATGATAATTTAGCAAGTGTAAAGCAAAACCCTGTTTTAAGTTATTGACCAGCTGCTGAAATGTCCTGCTATAGAGGTTATTGTGCCTTCTTTCTGCTGAAACGAGCAGTAGATATTCAGTTTAAGCCAAGTATAATACAGATTGTTTTCTCAAGAAATTTACAGTTGAAGTATGTCTAAATGCTCTATCTGGCATTTGCTTGTAGAATATCAGATTGCAATATATTGTGATATAAAAATGAGTTCTTTCAGCTTTTCTAAAATAGTATTACATGAAGGACTATGTTATGCATTCTGCAAAAATAACCATACTAAATTATATGGTATCAATGAAAAGATAATTTTTTTAAAATGTGGATTTACATTTTGGGGAATAAGAATATGTGTTAAATATGCTTATTAGTTTAGACATAAGCACTAGTAGTTATTTATACAAAAAAAATCTCTTTACAATAATATTGTTGTGAAGTCAAGATATAATTACCCTTGGACAAATAGACCACAGAGATTTAAGGATGAAAAATATATAGTACTGTACATAGAGCACCATGAGAGACTAAGCAGTATTAGCTTGTACTGTACATAGAGCGCCATGAGAGACTAAGCAATATTAGCTTGTACTGTGCATAGAGCACCATGAGAGACTAAGCAATATTAGCTTGTACTGTACATAGAGAGCCATGAGAGACTAAGCAATATTAGCTTGTACTGTACATAGAGCGCCATGAGAGACTAAGCAATATTAGCTTGTACTGTACATAGAGCGCCATGAGAGACTAAGCAATATTAGCTTGTACTGTGCATAGAGCGCCATGAGAGACTAAGCAGTATTAGCTTGTACTGTACATAGAGCGCCTTGAGAGACTAAGCAATATTAGCTTGTACTGTGCATAGAGCACCATGAGAGACTAAGCAATATTAGCTTGTACTGTACATAGAGCGCCATGAGACTAAGCAGTATTAGCTTGTACTGTACATAGAGCACCATGAGAGACTAAGCAATATTAGCTTGTACTATGCATAGAGCGCCATGAGAGACTAAGCAGTATTAGCTTGTACTGTGCATAGAGCGCCATGAGAGACTAAGCAGTATTAGCTTGTACTGTACATAGAGCGCCATGAGAGACTAAGCAGTATTAGCTTGTACTGTGCATAGAGCGCCATGAGAGACTAAGCAGTATTAGCTTGTACTGTACATAGAGCGCCATGAGAGACTAAGCAATATTAGCTTGTACTGTGCATAGAGCGCCATGAGAGAATAAGCAGTATTAGCTTGTACTGTACATAGAGCACCATGAGAGACTAAGCAGTATTCGCTTGTACTGTACATAGAGCACCATGAGAGAATAAGCAGTACTAGCTTGTACTGTACATAGAGCGCCATGAGAGACTAAGCAGTATTCGCTTGTACTGTACATAGAGCACCATGAGAGAATAAGCAGTATTAGCTTGTACTGTACATAGAGCGCCATGAGAGACTAAGCAGTATTAGCTTGTACTGTACATAGAGCGCCATGAGAGACTAAGCAATATTCGCTTGTACTGTACATAGAGCACCATGAGAGAATAAGCAGTATTAGCTTGTACTGTACATAGAGCGCCATGAGAGACTAAGCAGTATTAGCTTGTACTGTACATAGAGCACCATGAGAGAATAAGCAGTATTAGCTTGTACTGTACATAGAGCGCCATGAGAGACTAAGCAGTATTAGCTTGTACTGTACATAGAGCGCCATGAGAGACTAAGCAATATTAGCTTGTACTGTGCATAGAGCACCATGAGAGACTAAGCAATATTAGCTTGTACTGTGCATAGAGCACCATGAGAGAATAAGCAGTATTAGCTTGTACTGTACATAGAGCGCCATGAGAGACTAAGCAGTATTAGCTTGTACTGTACATAGAGCACCATGAGAGAATAATCAGTATTAGCTTGTACTGTACATAGAGCACCATGAGAGACTATGCAGTATTAGCGTGTTTTTGTTGATTGTAAAAGGTGCTGGACTGACAGCACAGGAAACAAATATTTTCCATTTATCCACAGAACAGGTAAAGCAAAGGTTAGGGTTCCATAAGCTTTCTCATACTCTCCTGTCAATTAGAGAAGTATGTCTGATTCAAAAAGGGTTTTAGAGAAATGTATTGGATTTGTCAAAAGTTCCTACACTTGGAAGAGCAGAGGAATGACTGGGTTTGAAGTGACAAGAAGGTGTAATTGGAAGAGGCAGCCAAGAGGGGATATCTTTGCAAGTTGGGATCTCTGTGAGATCGGTATCTGACAGGAAGCCCTGCACCCTTATAAAACATCAAGGGTGCTCAGTATTCTTAAAATGAAGCTCAACCATGAAGGTGTAAGGAGAGGAAGAATCTCCAGTTTTGAAGTGGCAAGAAGTGGTGATTTGAAGTGGCAGCAAGGTAGGGAAATCTCAGTGAATTGAAGTTCTTGAGAGATTAGAGCCAGAAAGGAAGACCTATTACTCCACCCCCTCCCCCCACAACAGTCATCAGGAGGTATCCAGGACCTTTAAACTGAAGCTCAGTCACATCATGACATGGCTATGGCCATGTGGTCACAGATGCTTGATCAAAGGGAGTGTGACAAAAGGGGCATGCCCCTTTGTGCCCCTTCTGTGCCACTTTGGAGTCTTATACCTTCAATCCCTAAAATAACAACTAGGACTATATATAGACATTTACAGCAGGGGACTTCCAGGACATTAGTAGCCTCAGTTAAATCTCCTGGCCTTTCCTTCTCTTCTCTATCAGTGGCATCTCTGAACTCCATTACTAGGACTCCGCCTCCTCCTCCTGAGAACAGGCAGGGCCAGGAAGTAAGGGATGCTACCCCTCCTTAATGGAATCTGAAGATGGCGAAGAATCTCTCCCTATGATGACCTAATCACAAGGATATACATATTTCATTTCATTGCCTGTCTGTATTCAATTTCTTGAAAAAAAACCTTGGTGCAGTTGGACATGGATATTTCTAGTCCCTCTTTTAATGTGACATTATTGATGTTTGGAGGGCTGTAACAAACTAATAATTTACTTAAAGAGGTTATGGATCATACTCCAAGATGTTCTCAGGAACAAAACACTAGACTAATTGAGATCCAGCAGAAATTAGATCAAAAGGATCTACAGTTGGTGGCCCTGCAGGCTTCTAGGGCCTCTAGTAGTAAAGACAGTTTACTTCTTCACAGGTATTTGGAATCTTTGGAGAAATAGAGTAAGAATTTGAGATTTTTAAATTTTCCAAAGACCTATTTACTGTCCTCTATGTTGGAGCTTAGGAAATATTTTAAGGAAATATTGCTATTACCTGATGTAGATACCTTGATTTATATCTAATGCCTATTATTTACCTCCTAGACTTATTTCAGAAGTTGAAACAGGAGTAGCACAGGGGAAGATTCATCCAACCAAGAGTTTACTAATTGCCTTGAGTTGTCAAAGGATGTGATCTCAACCAGGGTTATCCTGATGATTTCATTTCTTACAGAAGTGTACAAAATGGTTATTTTGAAAGTCTATTTTTTTTTAAAAGAGGCTTGGTTTTGTGGTCAAAAAATTACTTTGTTTCCAGATGTGTCAAGAGCCGCTCGGGCACATAGAAAGCTTTCTCCAGTTTAAGCTGTGTGTTTTGGCTAATGGGGCTACCTTCTTCTTGCACGTTCTACATAAATGATTGCTTATCAAGGAACTAGATACATATTTTAGGATTCACTAAATTTCTTGACAGATAAGTAATGTGTTTTGTTAGCCTGATCCTCTTGTTATTCTTGTTTCTTGATTATTATTTCTTAATTAGTTACTTTATTAATGGTTAAAGTCCAATAGTAATGTCCACTAATTATTCAGTCTCCAAATTAGGGGGATGATTTTATAAGGGAGTCACGTAAAGATGCATGCCATTTATGTGCATAAGTTACTATTTAAAGGACTTACATTCATAAATGTGCCCGACCCCCGATCTGGCCTCCTAAGGCCAGGGTCAGGCTGTGGGGAATAAATCCTGGCCACCCCCCCCCCCCCCGCCCCATCTGAACCCCAGGCTGTGCAAAAAATCATGTCCAGGGGAGTTATTCCACCTCAAAATAACATTTTGCCGTCCCTGGCCATACAGAACCGACATAAGAATCGGCCCTGTATATCCAGGGCCAGTGACCACCCACTGACCACCCAGACTCTGTGCCTGGGCCACCCATTCCCTGCCCCATCTAACTTCTCTGCACAACTGGCAAGGAAATTAGTCAGGGGCAGGAGCCGGAATGAATAGCGGGGAAGGATGTCCTGTTGGGCCATCCATCCATGCTAGTCATAGCACAGAATAACCTCGTAAGTGTACCCATGCTATGGTAATAGGTGTGGTTAGTATGCACCAAAAATGCCACTATTGACTATGGCATCCCATCAATGCCCATTTTATGCCCCTAACCTGCCCAATCATCACCCAATCATGTGCTGAATGGCTTGCATAGAAATTTTAGTACAGTGCCCTGTTCTGTTAGCATGGACCCTTAGCACACAGTAAACACTCCCTTAATAAACATTTCTCCACAGACTTCTGCTGTGTTATCTGGTTAGAGCAAGGACAGACAAGGGGTGGAGAAAGAACAATGTTGGTGCTTTATCTGGTTAGTGAGGTTTTCACTCGGTACTTCTTGAGGCAACTTGAGCCACAAGCTGATCTAAGTTGCAATACAAATAAGTGATGATGTCGGCATTTATCTGTATAGTGTCACTCAGCCGCAATATTCAGCAGCAGCTCCTATCTGGAAACTGTTGCTGAATTGAGTGCTGCCGCGTGCTTCCTAAGGGCCTCATCGCCGGACGTCCCATCGGCTCCCGCTGCCCAATCGGGGCTCAGCTGCTCAACTAAAAAGAAGCGCCAGCGGGCGTGCCCGCGCCTTGCGGGCCCGCGCCTGAGGGCCTCGCTAGAGGGCCCTTTGGCGTGGCCCTTAGGCAGTTGGCCCTCACAGCTCAACGGCCGGTATATCCAGGACTATCTCACAACCATCCAGCAGCTTGAGCTCCCCTGAGGTTGAGCTCGCTCACCAATGGCACAGTCATAGTCAGACTTCCACGATCAGCCCAGCACCAGAAAAACAGACACCACGCGACAGGAACCTGAACTAACATCTCTCCTCAGATAATCATTCTCCCATGCTGCTTATTGCAAATATAGCCTCACAATTATAGCCACCGCATATCATTGCTACTTAATCACTATACTGTTGTCAGTAGCCTTATCAGCGCCAGTCACCATTGTACTGTTGTCAGTAATCTACCATTGCTAATTAACCACTATACTGTTGTCAGTAGCCTTATCAGTGCCAGTCACCATTGTACTGTTGTCAGTAATCTACCATTGCTAATTAACCACTATACTGTTGTCAGTAGCCTTATTAGTGATAGTCAGCATTGTACTGTTGCCAGTAACTTATCACTGCTTAATATCACTATACTGTTGTCAGTAGCCTTATCATTGCCAGTCAACATTGCACTGTAGTCAATAACTTACCACTGTAGTTTGAATTAATATACTACTGTTACTTGCCTATCACTCTAACATGGCCATCTCCTTATTTGCTATATGTAGCTTTTACCTCTTAGCTGACACCATTCAAAACTCTTCAGCCTTATCACCCACCTATAACTACATCCCTATCCTACATAGCCTAGGAGGGAGAAACAGCAGCAGTTCCCAACACACACAACCACATGCACATCATATCAGGCATTCACACTTACTATATATTTCCATTAACAATTCCTTTAGTCCAGAGTCTAAAAACATTCTTCTACAAGACAACCTAAAATGTGCTCACATAAACTCACGATCAATTCGAAAAAAATGGCCAGCCATCACAGACCTTATCACCACTCAGAACCTTGATATCCTCATGGTCACAGAAACCTGGCTATCAGACACAGATACCGTCATCATAAATCAACTCATCCCCCATGGATATGTGATGCACGCTTGTCATAGAAGCAACCGGAAAGGAGGAGGAGTCCTCATTCTTTCAAAAAGTAATCTCCAGCTCCAAGCGCTAGCCTCAGTGAGTATCCTGCACATGGAAACATTATCTATCGCTAACAAATATGTCAACATAATCCTTATTTACAGAGCTCCTTCTTCACCTCCAGAAGATCTATCCAACATTATAGACCTTGCCTGTAACCCTGGAAGCCCAAGCAAACCTAATTGGCTGATTGGAGATTTCAACCTCGCCTCATTGCAGCCTTCCTACTCTGATACATTCCTTGACACTATGAATGACCTTGGTTATACTCAGCTGGTGAACTCTCCAACACATCTCAAGGGAAACGCCCTTGACCTCATCTTTGCCCCTCAATCTGAATTGAACAAGAATATCTTCCTATCTTCCACACCAGTTCCATGGTCAGACCACAATGTAATCTCCTTCCAGATCCCATACCAACATACCCAAAATTCAACCAACCAAGCAAACTCAGCCTCGTCAGGAGCAAAAACTCGCTTCAAATCCTTGGACAAAGATGACTTCCTCAGCAGCACTCTTCCAGCACTCCGTCAACCAGTGCAGAACCTTGATGAAATGATCCATAGATGGAACTCCACCCTTACCTCTTGCTCACAGCTACCTTCATCCAAAATATCACCAGCATCCAACAAACAACCACGAAACAGAAAACCAGCCCCTTGGTTCTCTGCTGAATTACATGCATCGCTTCAGCTTCTAAGAAAGCAAGAAAGAAAATGGCACAAATCTCGTTCCACATCTGACAAATCAGCTTATGAGAACGCCCTGAAGCAACACCGTGAGAAAATTTGCAAAAAAATGAGTGAGCACCACACGGATACCCTCCTTAGATCATTAAATAAACCACGTGACCTCTTTAGCATTGCTAAAGCCCTAACCAAGACACCTTCCTCCAATCAGTTTCTATCCAACCCCAGTCCTTCGCCGAGTACCTACAATCTAAAGTTATAAAAACAAACTTTATGCAAAGCTCCACACCGTGCTTCCTCCCCCAGATACATCAACCATTGACAACATTCACCTCCCCAACAGAGAAGTACATTGCTGACCTTATTGCCACCATCAACACCACTACGGCGCCAAATGATCCTTGCCCCGCTCATTGGATCAGATCAATGCGTGTAGAACTTAGCTCAACTCTAGTCTACATCATGGAACTCTCCTTCACAACAGGAACATTCCCAGAAACCCTGAAACAAACTTCCATATGCCCTCTCCTGAAAAGCAACAAACTTGACCCAGCAAAGACAGACTCATACCGCCCAATTTCAAGTATACCCTATCTAGCCAAACTTATAGAGAAGGTGGTTCAAATGCAACTACAACAACACATTGACATATCAGCCCCCCTTGATCCTTGTCAGCATGGATTCCGTGAGTCACATGGTGTAGAGACTCTACTCACTATACTCATCAATACATTGTCCAGAGGTATTGACAAAATTGAAAATGGGTTCACACTCATATTTCTTGATATAGCAGCTGCATTTGATTCTGTTAACCATGTACAACTCCTCTCCCGCCTCCAGGAAAAGGGAATTCATGGCCTTGCCTGGGAATGGTGCAAATCCTATCTCACGAACCGCTGGCAACAAGTTTGGATAGGCTCCTCAACATCGGAACCATTCCATCAGCAACAAGGAGTACCCCAAGGATCATCCCTTTCGGCTCTACTCTTCAACATTTATATGCAACCCATTTGTGACATCATCCGTTCTTTTAACATCTCCAGTTTGATCTATGCTGATGATATACTGATTTTCGCTCCAATTAAAATCAAGCAGCCAAACCTTGTTCCCTTTATTGAATGCTTTAATGCAATCACAGATTGGCTCCTATCCCAAAATCTTCGCATAAACTTTAAAAAAACTGAAGTCCTTTTCATAACCAGGAACAAAGAATTCTCTCCTCCTACTTCATTGAAAGTTCGTGACGCTGAGCTCCCATGCAAGTCTTTAATACGATATCTGGGGATTACAATAGACCAGCAGCTCAACTTCAAAGAGCATATAAAGAATACCACTAAATCCATTTATAAAAAAATACGGATACTACGACATTTAAGACCTCTACTAGCCCCTGACGACTTCAGAACAATATTCCAAGCACTTGTAATGCCACACTTTGATTATGCCAACATCATCCTGCATGGACTCCCGAAGAGCACTCTCAATCCTCTTCAAATGGCGATGAACACAGCAGCCCGCATTCTCTGCGGCATCTCCAGAAAAGACCACATAACTCCCATACTTATGGACCTACACTGGCTACCAGTACAATGCAGAGTCGACTACAAGGCGTTAATCCTATCATTCAAGGCAATTAACTGGATATCCTCCACGTCCCTCTCATCACTCCTGACCAGTACCCCCACTAACAGACTAAGAAGGTCAACAACTAGCAACACGCTATCTATACCACCTGAATCCACTAAATGTACCCAAGTAACTAGAAACAGAGCTTTTACACTATATGCTCCGAAGTGCTGGAACAATCTCCCACCTCATATAAGAAAAATTACTGACCTCTCGCAATTCAGAAAAGCTATTAAACATCACTTGTTCTGCCTTTATTTTACCCACACTAACCTAATACATTCACATCCAACACCTCATCTCACCCACACAGCATCTGACGTACCAACAACATAACCCCAAGTGCTTTACAAAAGAAACTCACCATTAGGGACACTCATAATCAGCATGACTACTCTATGCCTCTATTATAGAACATAACTTAAATAATTTATAAGCTCCTTTGTTTGAACTGTATATAGTTATCCTGTTACTTCCAAGTTACTATCCCAGTTATAATGTAAGCAAAAGATCTTGTTCTAATGCAAAATGTTGTTATAATATAAACCACACTGATTCTAAATAGCGCGGTATATAAGAATTTGTGTTGTTGTTATTGTTGTTAAGTGCCGTCGAGTCGGAGTCGACTCATGGCGACCCTCTGGATAGCTATCCTAAATTGTGTTTGGTCTTCAGTCAGGCGGCTCATTGTTGACAGACTGGTACTCGTAACTGCTGTTATTGTATCAATCCATCTCATTGCTGGCCTTCCTCTTTTGCGTTGACCTTCTATCTTGCCAAGCATAATGTCTTTCTCTAATGATCTCTCTCTTCGCATGATGTGTCCAAAGTATGAAAGTCAAAGTCTTGTCATCTGAGCTTCTAAAGAAAGCTTAGGTTTGATCTCCTCTAGTACCGACTGGTTTGTTCTTCGGGCAGTCCATGGTATACACAGTATTCGCCGCCAGCACCATAATTCAAAGGCATCAATTTTCTTCCTGTCTATCTTTTTCATTGTCCAGCTTTCACATCCATATGATGTTATTGAAAATACCATGGCTTGAACAAGTCAAATCTTTGTATGGAGAGAGACATCTCTGCTCTTGAGAATCTTATCTAGGTTTTTCATAGCCATTCTGATTTCTTGACTGCTTGTTGCTTCTTTATTGATAGTTGATCCAAGTAGGTTAAAGTTGTTCACAAGTTCAATTTCTTCTCCTTCAACGATGAACCTGTTGATTATGCCAGTTGTCATGATCTTTGTCTTCTTTACATTAAGGTGCAGGCCCATTTTGAGACTATGTTCTTTGATTGTGAGAAGCAAATGTTTCAGATCATCTTCACTTTCAGCCAGTAATGTGGTAACATCAGCATAGCGAAGGTTGTTGATGAGTCCTCCACCAATCTTCACACCTCTGTTGTCTTCATACAATCCTGCTTCTCTGATGATTTGTTCTGCATATAAATTAAACAGGTAGGGAGAAAGTATGCAGCCTTGTCTTACACCTTTGCTTATTTTAAACCATTCTGTTTCTCCTTGTTCCGTTCGAACTGTTGCTTCTTGATCAATGTACAGATTGCGCAAGAGAACGATCAGGTGTTCTGGTATACCCATGCTTCTTAATGTGGCCCAGAGTTTCTCATGCTTTACACAGTCAAAAGCCTTGCTATAGTCGATAAAGCACAAATAGATATCCTTTTGGTATTCTTTAGTCTTTTCAAGGATCCATCTCACATCCGCGGTGATGTCTCTCGTTCCTCGCCCTTTCCTGAACCCTGCTTGCACTTCAGGTAGTTCTTGTTCCAGGTATGGTTGTAGTCTCTTTTGAATAATCTTCAGTAGAATCTTGCTGGCATGTGGGATCAGAGCGATTGTTCGATAATTTCCACAGTCAGTTGGATCACCTTTCTTTAGTATTGGTATAAACACAGATCTTTTCCAATCAGTTGGCCATGATGTTGTCTTCCATCTTTCTTGGCAGAGCCTTGTGCATACGGTAACAGCTGCATCAGATTTCTGCAATACTTCTATGGGAATGCTATCAATGCCTGGTGCTTCATTCTTTGATAAGGCTTTCAATGCTGCTTCAACTTCTTCTTTCATCACCAATGGTTCCCGATCATAAGGTACAGGTTGAAACGGCTGTTGGTCCACTAGATCTTTATCATATAAAAACACTGTATATTCCTTCCACCTTTTCTTGATCTTCTCAGCATCATTCAACATAGAACCTTGAGCATCTTGTAACATTCCAATTTGAGGCTGGAACTTTTTCTTTAACTCTCGTAGCTTTAGGAAAGCCGATCTTGTTCGTCCTCTAATAGTTTCTGCTTCTATTTCCTTGCAAGTGTCATTGTAGTACTTTTCCTTGTCCTGTCTTGCTGCACGTTGGAAATCTCTGTTGAGTTCTGCGATTGTCTTTCTTTCTCCTCTGGCTTTAGCTTCTCTGCGTTTCTGGGTAATTTTCAGAGTTTCTTCCGTCATCCATTTTGGCCGTTTTTGCTTTTTCACCTTTTCTAGAGACTTCTCGCTTTCTTCCAACACAACCTTCTTGATGTCATTCTATAACTCTTCTGGAGCTCTGTCATTTGTATCTAAAGCAGCAAATCGATTTTGCAGGCAGTCTTTAAATTCCAGTGGTATATTCTCCAGGTCATATTTTGCTGCATTCATGAGTGGTTTGCTCTTTTTCAACTTTAGCTTGAGTTTGCATACTAGTAGTTGATGATCTGCACCACAGTCAGCTCCAGGTTTTGTCTTTGTTGATGTTACAGAGCTTTTCCATCGTTGACTTCCACATATGTAGTGTGATGGCCAAAATGTTCCCGAGCCCTTAGAAGTAGGAAAAAAGCACACTTTTACCTTGAGGGAGAGAAGCAGGAGGCGGGGATGTGAAACACAAAATGTTCTTGAACAGGAAAAAACTCATCTAGTGCCTAGCTACAAGCCACGCCCTAGCTCAGGAACAAGCTGTAGGGCTAACAAAGGCCAGCTGAGGAGGCAGCATGTGGTTACAGCCCAAACACGTGCAGGGAGAGTCCCTAGGGGATTAAAAAGGAAGAGGGCAGTAACAGGAGGAAGGTTGATCCTAATCCTGATCCTAAGGTGGATACTAATGCTGAGCAGGATCCTGACGCTGATGCAGAGGCCGAGGTTGAGGGGCAGCATCACAGGAGGAAGGGAGTTCCCAGGGGAGGAGCTACCCAAGACTCAGAACACAGCAGAAGTCCTAACGTGCTGGAAGGAGGAAGAAGCTCCCGGGCAGCTAGAGTGGAAGGTATTTCCCAGGACAGCCCAGGGGAGGAGAAGGAACTGCTGAGACAGACTTCTAAGAGAAGCCCAGCCTTAGAGGACACTGTAGAATCTGCTGGAACACTCATGGGAAAAAGCCATAAGCCAGGGAGGAATCCAGAATGCAGGAGAGTTGCTTTGGAGCCTGGAGGCAGGAGATTTCCTTCTGAGGGAGCCTTAAATGAGGACACTTTTACTGTAAGCCAAAGGCTTGGTGAAAGCTTATCTGGTACAAGGAGAACCGTGAGTAACCCTGTGTCCAACAGCAAGTTAAGCCAGCTGCAGACAATAAGCCAGTTAATGAGAGAGAGAGAATTGCCTGTATATGCTAAGAATTCTAGAGGCAAAGGAAAGTCTTGCTGGAAGAAAATTCTTGAGCTGTTAGAAAGGGCAGAGCCTAGGTTTACCCGGAGAAGTTTAAACCACGATACACAAGAGTCAGATATTGAGGAAATGGAGACAGGAAGTTATCCTTCTGATATTGACTCTGAATGTTCTGCAATGGAATGTGCTCTGTGTCACAAGACCAGTTAAGTGTTTGAGCACTATAGAGTGTGAAGCTCAAACAACTGCATTAGCCAGTAAAGAAAAAGAAACAGGCTGGACAGTGTTTTAAAGCCCTGTGTGCTTTTAGAAATGTTTCCTTGAATGAAGCCAGAAAGTTTGTTTGAATGTTGGGAAGTTTCAGGAAGTGCAAACTGGCATGTATGTTTAAAGGCTAGAAGAAGTAATGAAGCCTATTTTGTGAATTCTGGAAGTGACAGAAGCTAATTGTGTTAGGAGAAGAAATCCTACTTTTTTCTTTCTTCTTGCCCTTGCGCTGAGTTTCTAAAAGCTCTGTATGGAGAAGTAGTAAAAATCAATAAATTTCCTGTGTTAGCCTTAAGCCTCTCGGACTTCAATTTATTTGAAACCCACAACTACAGAAAGAGTGCTCGCCCTACCTTAGTCAACCGCCTAGGGTGGCAACAAAAGGCGACAGGTGTCAATTTGATTTTTATATAATCCATTCAGTAAAGTCCATGTGCACAGTCGCCGCTTGTGTTGCTGGAAGAAGGTGTTTGAGATGAATAGATCATTGGTCTTGCAGAATTCTATCAGTCTTTCTCCAGCTTCATTTCTGTTGCCAAGTCCATATTTTCCAACTACTTTGCCTTCTTCTTTGTTGCCAACTTTTGCGTTCCAGTCACCCATGACTATCAGGATATCCTGTTTGCATGTTCTGTCAATTTCAGCTTGTACTTGTTCATAGAACTCTTCAATTTCATTCTCTTCTGCAGCTGTTGTTGGGGCATATACTTGAATTATAGTTGTGTTGATAGGCAATCCTCATAGACGAATAGAGATTAAGCGTTTGCTGACTGCATTGTATTTCGTTACAGTTCTTGCAAGTTTCTTCTTTATTATAAATGCAACACCATTTCTTCTTTGTCTTTCATTTCCAGCATAGTAGACCATGTGATCATCTGATGCAAAGTGCCCCAAGCCAGTCGATTTCAGTTCACTGACACCCAACAGATCAAGTTGTACACGTTCCATTTCATTCTTGACCACCTCCAACTTCCCTTGGTTCATGCTTCGTACGTTCCATGTTCCAATGTGTAAGACATCTTTACAACTTCTGACTCTCATTTCTTGCGCAGCTACATCAGCAGTCAGACTTCCCGAGGGCTTTGATCCAACCACATCATAAATGCTGGCTTTACTCTGAAAAGTCTTCAGCTCTCGACAAGCTGCAAACCAAGTAAGAGAAGAATTTGTAATAAATAATAAATAAATAATAAATAAATAATAAATAGCCTGCTAATGTTTAAGTACCACGGGTGACTGCTATGGTGTTTGAATATTGACCTTTTTGAATTTGGTCCCCAGGCTTTTAAACCCTTCCAAAAACATGTAAACAATTGTATGTGCATAAACAATGAATTAGTGGGTCCAGCGCTTGATAGGGCTGCGACGGTCTGTGCAGAGGGTGGCTATTAAAATGATTTGTGGTCTTCATTATAAAGCATATGAGGACATACTTAAGCATCTTAATATGTACACCTTATAGGAAAGGTGGGATAGAGGTGATATGATTAAGATGTTTAAATATCTCCATGGCATAAATGCACAGGGGGAGAGCCTCTTTCAATTGAAAGCAAGTTCTGCTACGAGGGGACATGGGATGAGGGTGAAGGGAGATAGATTCAAGAGTGATATGCGGAAATATTTCTTTACGGAAAGAGTAGTGTATCCGTGGAATAGTCTCCCAGTGGAGGTGGTAGAGATGAGGACAGTAACTGAATTCAAAAAAGCATGGGACAAACACAGAGGATCTCTAAAGGTAAAAAGGGGACTGTTGTAGTTGTTGATATGGAAGGACAGACTAGATAGGCCATGTGGTCTTTTTCTGTCATCATATTTCTATGTTTCTATGAATTCAGCAGCACTACCCATCTGTAATCAATAGGCAACAGAAGTTGCAGTTGTAGCAGCAAAGACAGTTTGGGATTGGTTTTCAGTTGGTATGGCAACTGTATTAATTTAAGTCCAAACATATAGCTGCGTTGAATATGTGGATAGCTCAGTCACTGTGCTGGCACTTAGGGGGGGGCATTCAAAGCATTTCAGCTGGTTAGCAGACCTGCTAACTGGCTAAAATGTGGTCAGTCTGACATTCAGTGGCACTGCCCGATCAGTGCCACTGAATATCTCCAAAGAGTGCAGAAAAAGATGCCCAGTTAAAACTAGGGAAGTCTGTGAGTCGATCAGGGGTGGTGGTGGTAGCTATCCAGTTAGGGCCCGATTCTGTCCCGCACGACGAGCCCCTCTGTGCATCCGGTCTAACCGGATGAAAAGAGGGGATTGCGATTCTGATCCTGTGGGGCACATCTAGCCCCACGGGATCAGAATCCCGAACAGTCCTACACGGGCAGGCCAGGCCAGGATGGCGATTCTGTCTGGCTGCACATGCAGGACTGTACCTGGCTAACTCAGTCAGGACATTTAAATGGACCCGCGGCGCCATGGCATCATGTTGCCATGGCACCATGGCTGCATTTAAAAGCCGCAATGCCGCAACTCTCAAATTACGCATTCTTCGTGCTTATTTTAAATGCAAAGATGTTTTGTTTTGTGGTTTCAAAATGCAGGTTTTCCCAGATGTGGGCCGGACCACTCAGGCCCGGCGTAAGCAGTTTTTGGAGTTAAGATCACGGGTGGTTGCGTTGGGAGCCTCTTTTTTCCTTAAATTCCCATGTCGTTGTTTAATTACATTTGAGGGTCAGAGTTATGTTTATACTGAAGTGGCTCAGCTATGTCAGTTGCTGACTGAGAAGGAGGCTAGAGGGGAGGAGACAGGGGCGGTTTGATTTTTGTAAAGCTCCTTTATATGGAGTGGTTTCACTCCTTATTTGCTTGTTTTATTTGTTTATTGATGAAGTTTCTTTCCCCATGATGGGTTTCTTTATGATGAGTGGTATATTGTTCTCTTGAATATTCACTGTTTGATGAAGTCTATTTCTTATCTTATTTGTATGCTCAAGAAAAGCTTAAATAAAAGTATAAAAAAAAAAAAAAAAAGCCGCAATGCCGGTCACTGAACAAAACTGCAAATTCCCTGCAGCCCGACTCCTGATCCGGTCTCCAAAGGTTAGGGTTGGGCTGCAGGGAATGTCCCCTGGTCCCCCCAAGCCCGTTCTGTGCCCCGTATTCTAAAAAAACAACAACATCCAGGGGAGTTTTTCCACCTCGGAGGTGGAATAACTTCCACGGCCATTTTGCCAGCCCTGGACATACAGGGCCGACATTAGAATCGGTCCTGTATGTCCAGGGCTGGTGACTGCCCACTGCCCGCGCACTCTCCGCCCTCAGGCCACACATTCCCCGCCCCTGTCTAACTTCCCTACATAACCGGTGGGGAAGTTAGTCGGGGGCTGAAGCCAGCACGAATAGCGGGGATGGACGTCCCATTGGGATGTCCATCCCAACCATTTGTGGTTCAGAATGACCCCCTTAGTATTCAGCCACTAACCAGAGAGCTTAACCAGTTAAAGTTAAGACAGGTGAATGGCTGCCCTAACTTTAATTGGTTAGTGGCTGAATATCATCACAAGCCAGATAGCAGCGCTGGTGTCCAGCGAGCCCAGATATTCAGTGGCGGAAACCAGATATGTTCCATCACTGTGGGAGCTAGATGCTTTAATTATAATTATCCTAGCTGCCACAGATTAATATACCCTCTAAATTTTGAATTTAGGCTTGTTATGCAGCTTGCCTAAACTAAACATATGGAGCCCCATTCTGATTGGAACCCATCCGGATGTCCAAAATATGTATGGGCCAGATTTGCACCCAATTCTGCATTCACCGAAGCTAGATGCTCCCATGGGAACAGATTCAGGTGCATAGTGCCTGGATGTGCAGGACATGCCCTGATTCTGTGTCACAGGACATATGACTCCCACCCTGTCTAACCCAGCCAAAGTGCCTGCATGGAGCCCCAGGCCATGGTGTCCCATCACCATGGCACCGGTACGCCATGCAGAAGCCCCGATCCACTGCACAAGTACGAAGCTCATGTTCCCTGCCGCCTGACCCCCAATAGGACTTTCCAAATCCAGGATTGGGCTGTGGAAGCCTCCTGCCCTGCTCCCCTGGTTTGGGGGGATCCTGCCATGATGGCCACCAATGTCGGGGGGGGGGGGGACTTATTCCACTCCCGAGGTTGAATAAGTCCCCCTTCTACCTCCTCAGGCCCGAAAGTATAGGGCTGTGACCAGAATCAGCTGTGTACATCCAGGGTCAGGGTCCCACCTCCACCCCACCCACATTCCTCCTCCAGCCCTCCATCACCTGCCTTCATCCAGAGCTCCCCACACATCTCCTGTGTATGTGCAAGGAGCTTTGGGCATGGAATTGGCCCCGAGTGAATAGCACGGGCTGTTCATCCAAACCAGACATAGATCCCCGCTATTCCAGCATCAGAATGACCCCCAAGATATCCAGATAGTGGATGAATATTGCTGCTATCCAATCAATTTTTCAGCCTGTCCTCACCCTGCCCCAAACCCACGCCTCTTCTTATGCAGAGAGTATTTGGCTATTTATTCATATTTTAGGCCCAATACTATAGAAGCAGTATTCAGAAACATTTATCTGGATAACAGTGACCAAGACAGTCATCAACACTATTTGATTAGTGTTACTCAAAATGCTTACAACTCACATTAGCACTATCTGGATAGTGCCAAAGCAGTCTATGGTTGGAGTGGGGGCAGAGCAGTGAATAAGCCAAATAGCAGCACTGAATATGGTCACTATCCAGATAACTATCCACACAGATCTGAATAGCCATCTGGATACCGGCGCTGAATATCACTACTATCCAGATAACGTTGCCCTATCTGAATATTCAGCACCAGCCACTATTGGGATAGTAGCAATGAATATCCAGATATTTTTGAACAGCAGCAGCTGGTGTTTAAATAAAACACTGACTGCCATGGCTAAATATTGACATATATGTATATACGTTTGTGAAAATAATAGCATTTTCAGTTGTTTCTTAACTGCAACTGTATCAGCTATTAAACTGAGCTCCACTGGCAGTCTATTCCACTCATTAAGTCCTGCAATAGGGCAGGAGTGACTCCTTTTTTCGGCAACAGGTATTTTAGTCAAACAATGACTAGAGTGTAGCTGAGCACCTTCTGATCACAAGGCACAAATAGGCCAATACATTTTCATTTGTCAAGCTTAAATAAAAAGGAACATCATTTTGAAGTGCTTTAATATATATATATAGACATGATTACTAAACTGTGGTAGCCTTTTGCCGCTATCGCCATGCAATAGCTTCAAAGGGCTCTCGGTAAATCCAAAACCTCTGTGGTATCTGCAGGGAGCATTTCCAGCTTTCCCTCTGCAGATACTGCAGAGGTTTTGGACTTACTCTGCATTGGAAGTCCCATGGTGCCTGACAATGCAGAAATCGTGGGTTTCAATGGTAAGTGCAGAGGGGAGAACAGGTAGCAATCGAGTAGATAGAGATCTTAAGAGCTCTGTCCTTCCAAATGCTGCTGATCTCTCTTAGGCCCTGGTTGGGGCCCCCCTGATCTGACAAAACCACAGCACTAACATAAAAAAATATGGCTTCACTCCCTTTCACCACCGATCCCACCCAGATACCTCCCAATCCTCATCAGGAGCTGTCTCCCGGAGATTGATGCACCCCCAAGATACAGAATACCATCCCATCTAGTCAGTCAAGCCCCCTAACCCTTCCTCTCAGTTCAAAACAAAAATACCAGCTAGCCAGTTGGGGCCCCCAAACTTCCCCCCCCCCCTCATTTCAAATGTAAAATCCTGGTTAATCAGTTTTACTTTAATTCTTTTTTGGTCTAGTAGAGACAGGAGATAGGAGTGGTCTTCCTTGCTCCTGTCCCCTGCATCATGGCTGCTCAAAATGGTTATGAACATGAGGGGTACAAGGGGCACTAAGGGAGTACAAAGCCATAATGGAGAGACTGAATAAATTATTTGCTTCAGTCTTTAGTGAAGAAGATGTAGGAAAGCTACCCATGCCAGAAATGGTATTTAAAGGTGATGTATGGGAGAAATTGAAACAAATCTTGAAAAACCAGGAAGATGTAATATAGCAATTTGATAAACTAGAGTAGCAAATCAACTGTCCAGTTGGTTTACATATTAGGATGCTGAAAGAACTCAAAAATGAAACCTACTATTAGAAAGTTCTAAGCTATCATTAAAATTGTCTATATTACCTGAAGATTGGATAGTGGCCAACATAACGCCAATTTTTTAAAAGGATTACAGGGATGATCTGGGAAAGCATAGACCAGTGAGCCTGACATCAGTGTCATTCAAAATGGTAGAAACCATTATAAAGATGTGAAGTGTGGTGACAAGACCTTTTTCAGGTATATTTGGGAGAGGAGGAAAATCAGAGGTGGAATTGCAGGACTCAAAAGTGCTGGGAACGGATTTGTGGAAAGTGACATTGAAAAAGAGACAATGCTAATCAAATACTTCTGCTCTGTTTTCACTAGAGAAAATCCTGGAGAAGGACCACCTTATTGACAAATATTCAAATGGGAATGGAGTAGATACCACACCATTCACAAAAGATGATGTGTTAGAACATCTTGGAAAATTGAAAGTGAAGAAGTCTATGGGACAAGATGGGATACACCCCAGATACTGAAAGAGCTCAGAGAGGTTCTTGCAGGGCCTTTAAAGGATGTTTTTAATAGATCCTCGGAGACAGGAGAAGTTCCACAGGACTGGAGAAGGGCCGATGTGGTTCGCCTCCACAAAAGTGGTAATAGGGAAGAAGTGACAAACTACAGGCCAGTAATGTCTCAGTGGTGGGAAAAGTAATGGAGGTGCTCCTGAAAGAGCGAATAGTGTACTTCCTAGAAACCAACAGGATGCATGATCCGAGGCAGCATAGTTTTACCAAAGGACGATCTTGCCAAAGAAATCTGATTGAGTTCTTTGACTGGGTGACCAGAGAACTAGATCAAGGGCATGCAATGGATGTGGTCTACCTAGATTTCAGCAAAGCCTTTGATACTGTTCCTCATAGGAGGCTTATCAATAAATTCAGCAGCTTGGGGATGGGTACCAAGATGGTGAACTGGATCAGAAATTGGTTGGCTGAAAGACGACAGAAGGTGACGGTAAATGGAACTCACTCAGATGAAAGGAAGGTGATTAGAGGTGTGCCCCAGGGTTCGGCCTTGTTCAATATATTCGTAAGTGATATTGCCAAAGGGCTGAATAGAAAAGTCTGTCTTTTTGCAGATGACACCAAAATTTTCAACAGAGTGGACTCCCCTGAGGGAGTGAGGAACATGAGGAAAGATCTACAAAAGCTGGAAAAATGGTCTAATGCTTGGCAGTTAAGATTTAATGTGAAGAAGTGCAGTGTCATGAACTTGGGAAGCAGAAATCCAAAGGAATTGTATGCAACAGGGGGCGAGAGATTGGTGTGCATGGACCAAGAGAAGGACCTTGGTTTGATTGTTTCTGACAATCTTAAGGTAGCGAAACAGTGTGACAAGGCAGTGGCAAAATCAAAAGGATGCTGGGTTGCATACAGAGAGGAATTACCAGCAGAAAGGAAGAGGTACTAATGCCACTGTACAAGTCGCTGGTGAGGCCTCACTTGGAATATTGTGTTCAGTTTTGGAGACCGTATCTCAAAAAGATATAAAGAAGGTGGCAGCAGTTCAGAGGAAGGCAACCAAAATGATCTGGAACCTGCATCAGAAGATTTATGAGAAGAGACTTGAAGACCTAAATATGAACACTCTGGAGGAGAGGAGGGACAGGGGAGATATGATTCAGACCTTTAAATACTTAAAGAATATTAATGGACAAACAAACTTCTTCCAAAGACAGGGAAACTGTAAAACTACAGGACATAACAGGAAGCTTGAAGGGGGTAAACTGAAAGGCAATGTCAGGAAATACTTTTTCACTGAAAGGGTGGTGGATGCTTGGAATGCCCTCCCGATAGAAGTGGTGAGGGCAAACACTGTGACAGAATTCAAAATGGCATAGGACAGACACAGTGGATCCCCTTTTAGCAACCCCAAAAAGGTGTATCACAGTTTATTTATTTAGGTTTTAGGGCCTGATTTGCTAAGACCTTTTTCCCGTTTTCTATGGGAAAAACGTAATGAATGTTTTTTAGAAAGGCAGTGTGTACAATTAAAATAATAAATCGGGCTCTTAATGGACCCCTGTACAGTACCAACAAAAGGCAGGGGTCCACTTTTCCTCCTCCCTCTTTTACCACCCCCACTGGCCCATTAAGCTGAACGTGTGTATGTGTGTGTGTGGTGGGGAGGTGGGGTGCCTGCATGTGGGAGAAAGGTATGCCTTTTGCACTTACACATTGTTCCCTTAATTCCCATGCATTCATCTCTTCACCCTACAACCCCTTGCACTCTTTTCTCCCTTCCCCCCTCTCCTAACTCTGCATCCCTTCTCAGACTCTCCCTTTCAACCTCCCCCCTCCCTTGCATTCACCTATACCCCCCATTCCCCCACCATTCATTAGTTACTATACTGCCTCTGATTTATTCAGCTGTCTGTACAGCAGACTCTAACTTTTTTTTCGCCGGTCAGATATTTGTTTTGGTCGTCATGGCAAGCTGGTGCCTGGGGTTTGTCAAGGCCTGTATTAACTAATAGTTACTGTTTTTATTAAGCACATAAGAGAGGCCTTGGTAAATTGTCAATGGACAAAAGAGCTAGCGGCAGACCTCCCCTCCCCACACCCATTATCTCCACTGAAGTTAAGAACATAAGAACATAAGATATGCCATACTGGGTCAGACCAAGGTCCATCTAGCCCGGTATCCTGTTTCCAACAGTGGCCAATCTAGGTCATACGTACCTAGCAGTTTCCCCAAAAGACACAGGTTCCGCAATGCTTGTACCAGGTCAAGCATTGATATCCTGGGTCCCTTCTTAATAATGGTTTATGGACCTTTCCTCCAGGAACTTGTCCAAACCTTTTTTTAAACCCAGCTACACTAACAGCCTTTACTACATCCTCCGGTAACAAATTCCAGAGTTTGATTACACGTTGAGTGAAGAAATATTTTCTTTTATTAGTTTTAAATAGTTTACCCTGTAGCTTCATTGCATGTCCCCTACTCTTTCTATATTCTGATAACGTAACCAATTGATCTACGTTTACCCATTCCACTCCGTTCATTAATTTATAGACTTCTATCATATCTCCCCTCAGCCGTCTCTTTAACAGGTTAAAGAGCCCTAACCTTTTTAGCTTTTCTTCATAGGAGTATCCTTCCATCCCCTTTACCATTTTGGTGGCTCTTCTCTGAACCTTTTCTAATAATGCTATATCCTTTTTAAGATACGGCGACCAGAATTGCACACAATATTCAAGGTGCGGTCTCACCATGGAACGATATAGAGGCATTATAATATCTTTTGTTTTATTTTCCATTCCTTTCCTTATGATACCTAGCATTCTATTTGCTCTCTTGGCTGCCTCTACACACTGGGCTGAGGGTTTTAACATGCTATCCACGTCTAAATCTTTTTCCTGGGTGGTGGATCCTAATGTGGAACCTTGCATAGTGTAACCATAGTTTGGGTTGTTCTTCCCCTAGGTGCATAACTTTGCACTTGTCCACATTAAATTTCATCTGCCATTTTGATGCCCAGTCTTCCAATTTATCAAGATCCTCTTGCAATTTTCCACAATCCTCCTGGGTTCTAACAACTTTAAATAGTTTTGTGTCGTCTGCAAATTTGATAACCTCACTCGTTATTTCACTTTCCAGGTCATTTATGAATATGTCAAAAAGCAGCGGACCCAGCACAGATCCCTGGGGTACACCAGTATTCACTTTTCTCCATTGGGAAAATTGGCCATTTAGCCCTACCCTCTGCTTTCTATCTTTTAACCAGTTCTTGATCCACAGTAGTACATTGCCTCCTATCCCATGACTCTTTAGTTTTGCCAAAAGTCTCTGATGAGGGACCTTGTCAAAGGCTTTCTGAAAGTCCAAATACACTATATCAACCGACTCACCTTTGTCCACCTGTTTATTCACACTTTCAAAAAAACATAATAGATTAGTAAGACAAGATCTTCCTTGTCTAAAACCATGTTGGCTGTCTCCCATTAGGACATGACTATCTACATGCTGGGTAATTTTATTCTTTATGATGGTTTCTACCATTTTTCCCGGTACTGACTTGAGGCTCACCGGTCTGTAGTTTCCCGGATCACCCCTGGAATCCTTTTAAAAAATTGGCGTTACATTGGCGATCCTCCAGTCTTCAGGTATTACAGATGATTTTAATGAAAATTCACAGATTACTACTAGCAGGTCTGCAATCTCATATTTCAGTTCTTTCAACACCCTTGAATGTATACCATTCGGTCCAGGTGATTTGCTACTCTTCAGTTTATCTAATAGTTGTAATACATATTTCCTTCAATTCTTCCGTACCTTTAAATACCACTTCAGTCATGGGTAACATCCCTACATCTTCCTCAGTAAAGACCGAAGCAAAGAATTCATTCAGTCTCTCCGCTATCGCCTTGTCGCCTCTTAGTGCCCCTTTAACTCCTTTAGCATCTAATGGACCAACTGACTCTCTCACAGGTTTTTTGCTACGAATGTACTTGAAAAAATCTTTATTTCGCGTTTTTGCTTCCGCAGCAAGCTTCTTTTCAAATTCTCCCTTTGCCTGCTTTATCAATGTCTTGCATTTGACTTGCCAGTGCTTGTGCTGTTTCCAGGTTTCGTCATTTGGCTCTTTTTTCCATTTACTGAAAGATGCTTTTTTGGCAACAACAGCCTCTCTGACCTCCCCTTTAAACCATACTGGCAGTTTTTTGGACTTCCTTCCACTTTTCTTAAAGCGTGGAATACAGCTGGTCTGAGCTTCCAAGACAGTATTTTTCAACAACACCCACCCACCCCTGGGATACTCGTAGCTTTATAGGTACTTGCACATCTTAAAAGACAGGGGGTGCTCTCAGGTGCAGCTCGTTACCCAAATCAGTCATACACTAAGGACCTGAGATTAATTAAGCTTCAGGTGAACAAGGTATATTAAACGTATTAGGTACAGTTTTATTAGTATAAATATCTATAGCAACCCTTAGGAAGTAAAGAACTTAAAGATCTAAACAAAAACTTAAAACTAAAGATGCAGACAGCAGTCCAGCAGTGAGATGGTGGCTTTCCAGTCTTTTGCATTGAGTGTCACATGTATGATTTTCTCCCAGTTGGTGAGAGGTCTTATGTGTGCACTAGGTGCAAGGAGCTCTTTGCTCTCAGGGAACAAGTCCGTTCTCTAGAGGCTAGAGTAGCAGACTTGGAAAACATAAGAAAGACAGAGAGGTACATAGACGAGACCTACAGGGATATAGTTCTGAAGTCCCACCTCCAGTCTGGCAGCATCCCTGTTGCCATGGAGGAGAGAGGTCACGTGACAGGAGAGCATCACCCTGGTGTGGCAGGAAGTGATCCTGTAACTAGGACATGTTCTCCAGGTGATGTAAAACCCTCTCGCATCGAGGAAGTTTCTCCAGGGCCATGTGCCCATGAGGGAAGGGTTAGGACAGCCGTTATAGTTGGTGATTCGATCATTAGGCATGTAGATAGCTGGGTGGCTGGTGGACGTGAGGATCGCCTGGTAACATGCCTGCCTGGTGCGAAGGTAGCAATTCTCTCTACCTATTATATGAAACTTGTAATGTGTTCACTTCTTAAATATGCCAATTTTACTATGTAAATAGTTTTACTACTGTTATATGTAACATGTTTCATTATCTGTAAACCACCCCTGATCTCTGGAAGGGGTGGTATAGAAGAATTAAGTTAACCACCCCCCCCCCCCCAAACAAACCAGGAAAAAATCAAATAAGCCTAACTATCTCTTATATTTGAACAAATAAGGGTGACCTACACAGAGCTGTGGGTACACCCCTAAACAAAGGCATAGGGAGGGGAGACATGCACGGAGCAGCAAGTGTACTTACTCTTGCCGCCTTGCTGGGCAGACTAGATGGACCATTCTGGTCTTTATCTGCCGTCATATACTATGTTACTATGTTACTAAAATTACTGAACATATACAGTAGAGTCGTGGTTTAATGGGAAAAAGTCAACATGGATTTAGTCGAGGAACAAATTCTCTTACTAATCTGTTAGATTTTTTGAGGGTGTGAATAAACAGGGAGATAAAGGTGAACTTGTTGATATTGAGTATATGGATTTTCAGAAAGCCTTTGACAAGGTCCCTCATGAGAGAACCTTGAGGAAATTAAAAAGTCATAGGATAGGAAGTAGAAACATAGAAACATAGAAATATGACGACAGAAAAAGACCACATGGCCTATCTAGTCTGTCCTTCCATATCAACAACTACAACAGTCCCCTTTTTACCTTTAGAGATCCTCTATGTTTGTCTCATGCTTTTTTGAATTCAGTTACTGTCCTCATCTCTACCACCTCTACTGGGAGACTATTCCATGGATCCACTACTGTTTCCGTAAAGAAATATTTCCGCATATCACTCCTGAATCTATCTCCCTTCACTCTCATCCCATGTCCCCTTGTAGCAGAACTTGCTTTCAATTGAAAGAGGCTTTCTCCCTGAACATTTATGCACGGAGGTATTTAAATATCTCAATCATATCACCTCTATACCGCCTTTCCTCTAAGAGGTGTACATATTAAGATCCATAAGTCTGTCTTCATATGCTTTATAATGAAGATCACTAATCATTTTAGTAGCCACCCTCTGCACCGACTCCATCCTGTTCACATCCTTTAGAAGGTGCGGTCTCCAGAATTGCACACTATACTCCAAATAGGTTGCACCAAAGACTTATACAGAGGCACTATCACCTTCTTTTTTTGGCTAGCCATTCCTCTCCATATGCACCCAAGCATCCTTCTAGCTTTTGCTGTCGCCTTTTCTACCTGTTTAGCTACTTTAGGATCATCAGACACAACCATGCCTAGGTCCCGCTCTTCTTTAGTGGACAAAAGTACTTCACCCCCTATACTATATTGCTCCCTTAGAACCTGCTGTTTGTTAAACTTTTTTCCTGTCCTTGCCTGCCTGAGTGACTCCTCCCCCTCCCCCTGAGGTATTGTGTAGCCTTCTTCCTGTTTTCTCCACGTGTGCATAGTCTGTTTTAGTTTGCTTTTCTCTGACAAGAGAAGGGCTGTACTTTTACAGAGCTCTGCTAGTGAGGGGATATTTGCCTCCTGGGACATCTTACTGTGAGTTCTAGCTGTTTATTTAATTATTTACTGTTTGTCTAACTGTTTGTTTAATTATTTATTGTTTGTTTTAGTGGTGTGCTAGTTCAGCCCTCTCAGCTGTACTTACCTTGCCTCTCTCAACTAACTGGGCTTTGTGTGGTAGCCATTTTGAATTAAATCTCTCTCCCCAGAACCTGCTGTTTGTTAAACTTTTTTCCTGTCCTTGCCTGCCTGAGTGACTCCTCCCCCTCCCCCTGAGGTATTGTGTAGCCTTCTTCCTGTTTTCTCCACGTGTGCATAGTCTGTTTTAGTTTGCTTTTCTCTGACCAGAGAAGGGCTGTACTTTTACAGAGCTCTGCTAGTGAGGGGATATTTGCCTCCTGGGACATCTTACTGTGAGTTCTAGCTGTTTATTTAATTATTTACTGTTTGTCTAACTGTTTGTTTAATTATTTATTGTTTGTTTTAGTGGTGTGCTAGTTCAGCCCTCTCAGCTGTACTTACCTTGCCTCTCTCAACTAACTGGGCTTTGTGTGGTAGCCATTTTGAATTAAATCTCTCTCCCCAGAACCTGCTGTTTGTTAAACTTTTTTCCTGTCCTTGCCTGCCTGAGTGACTCCTCCCCCTCCCCCTGAGGTATTGTGTAGCCTTCTTCCTGTTTTCTCCACGTGTGCATAGTCTGTTTTAGTTTGCTTTTCTCTGACCAGAGAAGGGCTGTACTTTTACAGAGCTCTGCTAGTGAGGGGATATTTGCCTCCTGGGACATCTTACTGTGAGTTCTAGCTGTTTATTTAATTATTTACTGTTTGTCTAACTGTTTGTTTAATTATTTATTGTTTGTTTTAGTGGTGTGCTAGTTCAGCCCTATCAGCTGTACTTACCTTGCCTCTCTCAACTAACTGGGCTTTGTGTGGTACCCCCATCCCCCTGCTGAGGGTTGACAGGGTACCTTGAAACTGCCCTCTTTAATAGGACTTATCTCCCTCCCTCCCTCCCCAGCACCCACCCACCCCTGGGGTAATTGTAGTTTTATAGGTACTTGCACATCTTAGAGGAAAGGGGCTGCTCTCAGGTGCAGCTCTTAATCCAAATCAGTCATACACAGAGGACCTGAGATTAATTAAGCTTCAGGTACACAGGGTGTATTAGGGGTATTAGATACACTTTTATTAGTATAAGCATCTACACCAATCCTTATTATATACCGAATTTAAAAGACCTAAACACAAGCTTTAAACTAAGATGCAGACAGAGGTCCAGCAACGAGATGGGGGTTCTCCAGTCTTTTGCATTGAGTGTCACATGTATGATTTTCTCCCAGTTGGTGAGAGGTCCTACATATGCACTAAGTGCAGGGAGCTCTTTGCTCTCAGGGAACGAGTCCGTTCTCTAGAGGCTAGAGTAGCAGACCTGGAAGACATAAGAAAGACAGAGAAGTACATGGACGAGACCTACAGAGATATAGTCCTGAAGTCCCACCTCCAGTCTGGCAGCATCCCTGTTGCCATAGAGGAGAGAGGTCGCGTGACAGGAGAGCATCACCCTGGTGTGGCAGGAAGTGATCCTGTAACTAGGACCTGTCCTCCAGGTGATGTAAAACCCTCTCGCACCAAGGACGTTTCTCCAGGGCCATGTCCCCATGAGGGGAGGGTCAGGACAGCTGTTATAGTTGGTGATTCAATCATTAGGAATGTAGATAGCTGGGTGGCTGGTGGACGTGAGGATCGCCTGGTAACATGCCTGCCTGGTGCAAAGGTAGCAGATCTCACACACCGCCTAGATAGGATCATAGATAGTGCTGGGGGGGAGTCTGCTGTCTTGGTACATGTTGGTACCAATGACCTAGGAAAATGTGGTAGGGAAGTTCTGGAGGCTAAATTTAAGCTTTTAGGTAGGAAGTTGAAATCCAGAACTTCCAGGATAGCGTTCTCCGAAATGCTTCCTGTTCCACGTGCAGGACCCAAAAGACAGGCAGAGCTCCGGAGTCTCAATGCGTGGATGAGACAATGGTGCAAGGATGAGGGTTTTGGATTTGTTAGGAACTGGGGAACATTCTGGGGAAAGGGGGGGCTCTTCCGAAGGGATGGGCTTCACCTTAATCAGGATGGGACCAGACCGCTGGCATTAACCTTTAAAAAAGAGATAGAGAAGCTTTTAAACTAGAAAATAGGGGAAAGCCGACAGTCACCCAGGAGCGCATGGTTCGGACAAAGGTATCCTTGAAGGATACTACCAAAAACAGTGAGGTTCCAAAAGGGAGTATAGTAGCCCAAATGCCCTTGAGTAAGGAGCAGACAGAGCATAAAGATTCCCAATTACCCATGCCTACCAATAGCCAGATTAATATTAATAAAATTAATAAAATACAGTCACTAAAATGCTTGTATGCCAATGCTAGAAGTCTAAACAATAAGATGGGAGAATTAGAATATATAGCACTAAATGAGAGGTTAGATATGATTGCACTCTCAGAGACATGGTGGAAGGAGGATAACCAGTGGGACACTGTGATACCTGGATACAAACTATATCGTAATGATAGAGCTGAACAAATTGGTGGAGGGGTTGCGCTCTATGTTAAAGAGGGCATTGAGTCAGAAAGGATTAAAGTTTTGCAGGGAACACAATTTGCTGTAGAATCTCTATGGATTGAAATTCCATTTATGAAAGGGAAGGTGATGGCAGTGGGAGTATACTATCGACCGCCTGGCCAGAATGAACAAATGGATGATGAAATGCTCAAAGAAATCAAGGAAGCTAACAAAAGCCACAACAGAGTAGTAATAATGGGTGATTTCAATTACCCCGGTATCGACTGGGACAGTCTCACAGCAGGACAAGCTAAAGAGATAAAGTTTCTAGATGAAATAAATGACTGCTTCTTGGAGCAGCTGATTCATGAACCGACCAGAGGGGAAGCCATACTGGACCTAGTCCTTAGTGGAACGCCAGATCTGGTGCAAGAAATAAGGGTGTTGGGACCACTTGGCAATAGTGATCATAGTATGATCATGTTTGATTTAATCAGTGGAGGACAGATAGTAAAGGAATCCACAGTACTACCTTTTAACTTTCAAAAGGGAGACTATGATAGAATGAGGAATATAGTTCGGAAAAAACTAAAAGGAGCGGTTCCAAAGGTTAAAGACTTACAGCAAGCTTGGGTGTTATTTAAAAATACTATCCTCGAAGCCCAGACCAGCTGTATTCCACACATTACGAAAAGTGGAAGAAAGTCCAAAAAACTGCCAGCATGGTTTAAAGGTGAGGTCAGTGAGGCTGTTGCTGCCAAAAGAGCAACCTTCAGGACATGGAAAAAAGAGCCAAATGATGAAAACTGGAAACAACACAAGCACTGGCAAGTTAAATGCAAAGCATTGATAAGGCAGGCAAAGCGGGAATTTGAGAAGAAACTTGCTACGGAAGCAAAAACACGAAATAAAGACTTTTTCAAGTACATTCGTAGCAAAAGGCCTGTGAGAGAGTCAATTGGACCATTAGATGATAGAGGGGTAAAAGGGGCAGTAAGAGGGGACAAGGCTATAGCAGAGAGACTGAATGAATTCTTTGCTTCGGTCTTTACTGAGGAAGATGTAGGGATGTTACCCAAGACTGAAGTGGTATTTAAAGGTGATACTGCAGAGGAATTGAGAGAAATATCGCTACACCGGGAAGATATATTACAACTATTTGATAAACTGAATAGTAACAAATCACCTGGACCGGATGGTATACATCCCAGAGTGTTGAAAGAACTGAAATATGAGATTGCAGACCTGCTATTGGTAATCTGTGAACTTTCATTAAAATCATCTGTAATACCTGAAGATTGGAGGGTCGCCAACGTAACACCAATTTTTAAAAAGGGTTCCAGGGGTGACCCGGGAAATTACAGACCGGTGAGCCTGACGTAAGTACCAGGGAAAATGGTAGAAACCATCATAAAGAACAAAAATACACAGCATGTAGATAGCCATGGCCTAATGGGAGACAGCCAACATGGCTTTAGACAAGGAAGATCTTGTCTTACTAATCTGATCTGTTTTTTTGAAGGTGTGCATAAACAGGTAGACAAAGGTGAGTCGGTTGATATAGTGTATCTGGACTTTCAGAAAGCTTTTGACAAGGTCCCCATCAGAGACTTTTGGCAAAGCTAAAAAGTCATGGGATAGGAGGCAGTGTACTATTGTGGATCGGGAACTGGTTAAAAGATAGAAAGCAGAGGGTAGGGCTAAATGGCCAATATTTCCAATGGAAAAAGGTGAATAGTGGAGTACCCCAGGGATCTGTACTGGGTCCCCTACTTTTTGACATATTCATAAATGACCTGGAAAAAGGAATAACTAGTGAGGTTATCAAATTTGCAGATGACACAAAACTGTTTAAAGTTGTTAAAACCCAAGAGGATTGTGGAAAACTGCAGGAGGATCTGGATAAATTGGAAGACTGGGCATCCAAATGGCAGATGAAATTTAATGTGGACAAGTGCAAAGTTATGCACCTAGGAAAGAACAACCCACACTATAGTTACACGATGCAAGGCTCCACATTAGAAACCACCACCCAGGAAAAAGATTTAGGAGTCATCGTGGATAACATGTTAAAACCCTCCGCCCAGTGTGCAGCGGCGGCCAAGAAAGCAAATAGAATGCTAGGTATCATAAGGAAAGGGATGGAGAATAAAACAAAGGATAATATAATGCCTCTGTATCGCTCCATGGTACGACCGCACCTTGAATATTGTGTGCAATTCTGGTCACCGTATCTTAAAAAGGACATAGAGTTATTAGAAAAAGTACAGAGAAGAGCCACCAAATTGGTGAAGGGGATGGAAGGCTACTCCTATGAAGAGAGGCTAAAAAGGTTAGGGCTCTTTAACCTGGAAAAGAGATGGCTGAGGGGAGATATGATAGAGGTCTATAAATTAATGAATGGAGTGGAATGGATAAACGTGGATCAATTGTTTACGCTATCAGAATATAGAAGGACTAGGGGACATGTAATGAAGCTACAGGGTAAACTATTTAAGACAAATAAGAGAAAATATTTCTTCACTCAACGTGTAATCAAACTCTGGAATCTGTTACCGGAGGATGTAGTAAGGGCTGTTAGTATAGCTGGGTTTAAAAAAGGTTTGGACAAGTTCCTGGAGGAAAGGTCCATAAACCACTATTAAAAAGGGACCCAGGATATCAATGCTTGACCTAGTACAAGCACTGCAGAACCTGTGTCTTTTGGGGAAACTGCTAGGTACGTATGACCTAGATTGGCCACTGTTGGAAACAGGATACTGGGCTTGATGGACCTCGGTCTGACCCAGTATGGCATTTCTTATGTTCTTATGTTCTTATTGCTGCAGCCCAAATGCATGACCTTACATTTTTTAACATTAAATTCCAGCTGCAAAATTCTAGACCATTCTTCAAGCTTAGCTAGATCCCTCCTCATATTATCTACATCTTTCTGCGTGTCTACTCTATTGCAGATTTTGGTATCATCAGCAAAGAGGCAAACCTTACCCGACAGCCCTTCTGCTATATCACTAACAAAGATGTTAAAAAGAATCGGACCAAGGACAGATCCCTGGGGCACACCAATGGTAGCATTCTTCTCCTCAGAGTGAGCTCCATTTACTTGTACTCTTTGTCGCCTCCCACCCAACAAATTTCTAGCCCATGTAGTAACTTTAGGGTCCATTCCTAGGGTGCTCAGTTTGTTTATAAGTCACCTGTGAGGAACAGTGTCAAAGGCTTTACTGAAATCTAAATACACCACATCTAGGGCTCTCCCTCAGTCCAACTCCCTGGTCACCCAGTCAAAGAAATCAATCATATTTGTCTGACAAGACCTACCTTTGGTGAATCCATGCTGCCTCGGATCCTGTAATCTGCTGGACTCCAGAAACTTCACTATTTTCTTTTTCAGTAGCATTTCCAATAATTTACTCACCCCTGAAGTTAAACTAACCGGCCTGTAGTTTTCAACCACATCCTTACTTCCGCTTTTGTGTAAAGGCACCACATGAGCCTTTCTCCAGTCCTTTGGCACCACTCCCAACTCCTACGAGGCATTGAAAAGGTCAGTCAGTGGAGCTGCTAGAACGTCCCCAAGTTCCCTTAGTATTCTAGGTTGTATCCCGTCCGGTCCCATCTCTTTGTCTACTTTAAGTTGAGCTAGTTTCTCATGAACCCAGTCTTCTGAAAATTGTTCAAGATGTCCCTCACTTCTGTTCCTGTTTGTGGGTGTTTTTTGAGGTCCTGCTCCTGGTTCTTCATCTTCTGAACACGGAACATAAATATTTGTTAAGCAAATCCGCTTTATCCTTATCAGCTTCTACATATTCCTCCCTGCACCCTTGAGTCTGACAATACCACTTTTGCCCTTCCTCTTCTCACTAACACGTCTGAAAAATGTCTTATCCCCCCCCCCCCCCCCCCATTTTATTGCATTGGCTATTTCCTCCTCCTTTTGAATCTTTGCCTTCCTGACTACTTTGCTAGCTTCTCTAAGTTTTTCCAAATATAGATGCCTGTCTTCCTCTCTCTGTGATCTCTTGTATTTCACTAAGGCCTCCCTCTTTTTCTTCACTTTTTCAGCTACTTCTTTCAAAAGCCATTGCAGTCTCCTTTTCCTTTTACCTTTATTTAACATTTTAACAAAAAGGTTGGTTGCCCTTAAAATATCCGCTTTTATTTTGCCCACTGTTTTTCTACATCCCCAGCTGTTCCTACCACAGTAATGACTCCGTGAGGTATTGGCCCATCTTGGCAAAGTTAGTCTTCCTAAAGTCTAAGATCCCCGCCTTTGAATGGATTCTAACAGCCCTCGTCCTAATACTGAACCACACCATCTGGTGATCAGTGGAAGCAAAATGATCTCCCACTAAAAACATCAGAAACACTTTCACCATTGGTAAGCACCAAGTCCAGTATGACCCCTTCACATGTGGGGTCTGTTAACAAGTGCCTGAATAGTTTTCCCTGTAGAGAATCCAGGATCTCCTTACTTCTAGATGATACTACAGCAGGAATGTGCCAATCAACATCTGGCATATTGCAATCTCATATCAGTAGCACTTCCCCTTTCCTAGCAATGCTGCGTATGTCTTCAATTAACTCTCTGTCCACCTCTTCCTCTTGTCAGGGAGGTCTATATATCACACCAATGCAAGTAGATTTCTCTTTCCCTCTTTCTAGTTTAACTCACAATGCCTCCTCTCTCCCTTTTAAGCTCTGTAATTCCAAAGCTTTAATAGTAGTTTTTACATATATTGCCACTCCTCCTCCGCTTCTTACCACCCTGTCCTCTCTGAATAAAGTATAGCCAGGTATAGTTACATCACAATCATGGTTTTATGTGAACCATGTTTCTGTAACTGCCACTAAATCCAAGTCAGCCACTCCCACCAAAGATTCAACATCAGGGATCTTATTTCCCATGCTGCGAGCATTTATACACACTGCTTTCCATATGTTATCCCTGTTACCCATTTCCATAAAGGTATTTAATGTATCACCTACCTGGGGGCTTTCACCTACCTGGGGGCTTTCTTCATCCATCCCCAAAGAATCTAGTTTAAAGCCCTCTTCAGTAGATTAGCCAGTCTACTACCGAAGATGTGTTGACCTTTCTTGGACAGATGGATGCCATCTCTGCTCTTCAACCCTTGGAACAGCATCTCATGGTCTAGGAAACCAAAACGCTCTCGATGACACCATCCATACAACCATGCATTCATCTCCAGGATGCGAGCCTCTCTGCCTTGACCTTTATCCTCAACAGGGAGGATTGAAGAGAACACCGCCTGTGCACCTAACTGCTTCACCCTCTATCCCAGAGCCATAAAGTCACTTTTGATACATTCCGAGGGATTCCTGGCAGTATCATTTGTTCCAACATGGATTAGCAACACTGGGTAACAGTCAGTGGGCTTGATGATTCTCAGCCAACTCGCCATAACATCTTGGATTTTGGCACCAGGCAGACAGCATACCTTTCTGGATATCAAGTCTAGTCTGCAGATGGATGCCTCAGTACCCCTCAGAATAGAGTGTCCAACCACCACTACCCTTCGCTTCCTTGTGGTCACTGATTCTGCAACTTTGGGGTACTTGAGCTCTGGTTCTTCCCTTTCCATAGATGCTTTCACCTCCTCCACTTCCAGGGCTGCATAATGGTTCTTCAATTCAAGTGCTGGAGAAGTTGGATTGGTGATTTTTCAGGCCCTGTGACTTGTGTTCAACCATAGACATTCTGTTGGCACCCATCTTCTCCTCTGCTGGAGAGCTTGGTTGCTGCAAGAAGCATCTTATCAGTGTACTTCTCACTGTCTTGAATGCTCCTCAGCCTCGCCACCTCCTCTCTGAGTTCCTCCACTTGTTTCCTCAGAGCTTCAGCATGCAGGCACCCTGCACATGGAACCGGTCCTTCAACTGGCATTAGGACCTCTGTCTGGACAGAGGCAGAAGCTGTAATGGGGCAACAGCTTTAGCGATATGATTTTTCCCAGCCATTGTTCTGTTTGTGGAGCTTAGGTATCTGTTAAAGCAAAAGAGAGAGATCTACCAAGTAACAGCCGGTTTCCCAGCTGTCCTTTCAGAGAAAAAGCAGTTAAATTTATTTAATTATATCCAAAATGTGCTGCTCCAACTCTCTGTGCTTTGTTAAATGGGGAGGTGCCCTATAAAGCAAGACTGCTCACTAGGGGTGGGTGGGAGTCGGGGTGGGTAGGAAGGGAACTAACACCTGATTAGGTGTCAGCAGTTCCCAAAAGATGAGAAGGTTACTAGAGGTCAACAGCCTACTCTGCTTAAGGAAATTTCTACTAAAGCACCAAAAAGAAAGTAACTTTGCTTTAAAAATATACAAAAACCCTTTTAAGAGCTCCCAGTCAGAGAGCTAGCAAGTAAAACAAAATAAACCCTCAAATTCTTACCGTTGTTTGACCTGTAGAGCCCCTGTTAGGAATGCCTCAACAGGGCAGGGCTCTGGAGCCTTTTATGCAGGCCTCAGCTGCTCTCAGGTAATCAGGCCCACTAACTCCTGATTAGATGTCAGCAGTTCCCAAAGCTGAGAAGGTTACTAGAGTTCAACAACTTACTCTGCTCAAGGAAATTTCTACTAAAGCACCAAGTAGTGTACTATTGTGGATTGGGAACTCATTAAAAGATAGAAAACAGAGTGTAGGGCTAATGGCGAATTTGCTCAATGGAAAAAGGTAAATAGTGGAGTATCCCACGAATCTGTCCTGAGCCTGCTGCTTTTTAACATATTGATCAATAATCTGGAAATGAGAACAATAAGTGAGGTGATCAAATCTGCAGATGACACAAATTATTCAAAGTTGTTAAATTGCAGGAGGACTGTGAAAAATTGCAAGAGGATCTTGAGAAATTGGGGACTGGGCATCGAGATGGCAGATGAAATTTAAAATGGACAAGTGCAAAGTTATGCATGTAGGGAAGAACAACCCAAATAATAATTACACGATGCAAGGTTTTACATTAGGAATCACCATCCAGGAAAAGGATCTAGATGTCATTGTGGATAATACCTTGAAACCCTCCAATGAGTGTGTAGTGTTAGCTAAGAAACTAATAAAATGCTAGGAATCATAAGGAAAGGAATGGAGAATAAACCAAGGTTATTATACACGTAATGCCTCTGTATCACTCCATGTTCTAACCTCACCTTGAATATTGTGTGCAGTTCTGTTTGCTATATCTAGAAAAATATATAGCACAAATTAGAAAAGGTACAGAGAAGAATAACCAAAATGATAAAGGGAATGGAAGGATACCCCATAAGACAAGGCTTAAATGGTTAAGGCACTTCAGCTTAGAAAAAAAGACATCTGAGGGGAGATGTGACAGAGGTCTATAAAGTAATGAATAGAGTGGAATGGGCAAATGTAGATCAGTTGTTTACTCCTTCAAAAAGTAGAAAGACTAGGGGGCACACAATAAAACTAGAGTGTAGCACATTCAAGACTAATCGTAGAAAACATTTTTTAATTCAATGCATAAAATACTCTAGAATTCATTGACATGATATAGTAAAAGCTGTTATTGTAGCTATGTTTAAAAAAGGTTTGGACAAGTTCCTAGAGGAAATGTCTATAAATTGTTATTAAAGTAGACTGGGGAGATCCAGTGATAACCCTTGGGTTAAGCAACATGGAATCTGTCTACCTTTTCGGAACCTGACAGATACTTGTGACCTGGATTGGACACTGTTGGAAACAGGATATTGGGCTTGATAGACCTTTGGTCTGACCCAGTACAGCATATCATATGTTCTTAAGTTCTTATGTAGATCGTTGCCACCTAAATAGCCTGGACAAAAAGAATCTTGGACGTGGAGCAAAGAAACACTAAGGGGTATGTTTACTAAAGTCCGGAAATTTGCGCGCCGCAAATTAGCGCACGGCAATGCGCCACTTAAACGGTGACAAACGCTCCTAAACGCCCCGCACAGGTGCGAGGAACCCCCGTGAATGTGCGCGACACACTAACGGGCCCCGCACAAATACGGGCCCGCAAATGTCCGAAAGAGGCGTGTAACGGCGAACGGAGGGCGGAGGAAGGTCCCCGAGGGGCGGAGAGACGGGGTCAATGGGCGGGTAAGGGGAGGGGAGAGGCTCCCCGCACATGAACGGGGCCGAATTTCCCATGAAAAAATAGCGCGAGTGAAACAGTCGCGCTAGAGGTCATATAAAGGCAAGAGAAACCATTTCCGTTAGCAATGTACAGCAAAACCGGGGAAACCTGCAAAACGTAAGCAGTGTGATACATGTGCACAGCAGAAAGGTGAAAGTAAAAATAGACAATGACCAGAAAATCAATAATAAAAATAGTAATGCAGCTTGTGAACAGTTACAGTAATGGGCAAATATAAAAATCACACCCAGGACAGTCCCAGAAAAAAAGATATGAATTTAGGAAGGGCCATGGAGCTGAGACTCCCCCAAAAATAATTCCCAGCCCTGTGGCTGTCCTGGGTGTCTTCCAAATGGTTGCCCACCAATATCACTGTTGCCCAGCTTAAAAGTAAAGCCCCGGTGTATGTGTCTATTTCTGGGGTTTAGCTGCATGTTTGTCACCAGACAAGGTGAATGAGGCCACAGTAAAAGACTGAAGAGCAAGCTGTGCGTCCCCATCCTGACAGGTGTCCTATCACCAGGTACTGCACTGCCTCTGCAGCCACAGTGTGGTGCAGCAGACAGAGCCAGCACCTCCAAAACAGGAGTGTCACAGGTTCAAATCCCAGCTGGGGCTCATGCCAGCCCAGTCCCAATATTTTAACCATCACCAAACAGAGATAGTAAAGACACCCCATTATTGCAGAGAGCATAAACATGTTGCAAACACCCATATTTTACCCTCCAGTGCACATGCACCTGAACAATGGGCATCACCCACAGCCGAGTTCCCCAAATGCAGTCCTGGAGTGGCTCAAACTAATCAGGCCATATGCGTTTGCTAAGATGAGGACATGCCAGCATGTTGGTGGAACAGTACAGAGGGTGGAGGGGGCAGGGGCTGTGAGCCACAGAAGACAGTGGCTTAGCCATGTGCAGTCTGGCACCGTCCACTGCTACAGACAGGCCGTGATGGATGTACAGACATGGACCTCCCAGGGAACCCAGCCAATCTGTGGCTACATGGTGGTGCAGTGCACACAGATAGTGTATGCAAGAACATAAGGTCACAGGTTCAAAGCTCAGCTGGGGCTATGGCCAATTCCACCCACATTTTTGTCCAACAACTAAACTGTGCTGGTAAGCACAAACCTGTAATGCAGAGGAGATAGGCATTGTCTATACGGCTATCATTTCCCATCCAAAGCACATACACCATTAACCGTGGCATCACTCAGATCAGAGTATCCGAAATGCAGACCTGGAGGACCACACACCATTCAGCATCCATGCTGCGGCTAATACTAATGATTGTGCTGCATATCTATGCACCACCCCCATGTTATGCAGATGTAGCACATGCATATCCATGAGGGACATCCTAAAACCAGAACAGTGTCTGACACACCATGACCTGATGTGTGTAACCCATATGAAAGGCATCAACCAACAGGCCATGACACACCCATACCCACAGGCCCCATTGGACAATGCATCCTGGAGAGGCAGGACAGTGGGCCCTGCCTGTAATCCCCAAAAGTAGAAGATGTGTACCTTAGCAATGCCACCCCACACCTACGTACATGGTACACAGCTATCCAAGGTCCCATGTGAAAATATGTTCATAATGATTCAAATGCTCAGTACATGTGTCCCATTGAGCACCACCATAACAATCATTCAGATGTGTGTGTTGTGTGCAGCAGGTCTTGTGTCTGATAGTGCGTACCGCCCTGGGGAGTGACCCCCAACAGTCTATGCCTAACATATCCATGCCTGTAGTGTCACCAGGACTGGTGTGTTGGCCAGAGCTGTCAAACCTCTCGATTGTAGCACAAAAGAGGACCAACCTGGGTAATGGTCACAGCAATGTGAAACATCATCAGACACACCCAAGAAAGGCAGGGCCAAAATATATGAATGTTGGAAGGGTCACCAGCCCCTGCGGCATAAATGTTGAATGATCACACATTGATGTAGGATAGAGCAGGTTTCCCCACAGCAATGGACAGGTCCCCTATGGCATGCACATGTTGCACAACAGCATGTGTGAGTTGGGGGGAATGTGCAGTAGAGGTAGTTGCCTACATGCACACTGTATGGTTTAAAACTGTGCGCCCCCAGCACCAGTAGCAGAAGGGCCTGTAGCATGTTGGCAGAACTTTACTGGTATCTGAGGGGGCCAGTGGCAGGTGGCCAGAGAAGATGGAGGCTGAGCCAATGCCATGTGGGTGCACCGGACCACAACAGAAAGGCCCGCTATGACAAACAGACATGCCATCTCCAGGGTCCACATTCACTCTGTGACTGCAGTGTGGTGCAGGGGACACAGCCAGTGTGCTGGGGAGCTAAAGATTACCAGTTCAACTCCCAGCTGGGGCCAGCAGCAACACTGTGCACATATTTTACCCACCAGTAAAACGTGAGAGGAAATCAAAACATGTCTTGCAGATAACAACAGCATGTTCAGAGGACCTCTATTTTACCATAAGGATCACTTACCCCTCAAATATGTACAACACCTACAGCAGAGTCCACACAATGCATCACTGGAGGGCCACATGTCAGTCAGCTGTGATGCTGTACCCAATATAGGCCCATGTCAGCATGGTGGCGGATGCCAACTGCTGGCAGAGGGGGCAGAGGCTGCTGCCCCACAGCAGATCCTGGCCTAGCCACCCTCATGTGGCTGCAGTACAATCCAACAGACAGGCCCTGTGTGACAAACAGCCATGGACTCCCCTGGGAATGTACTGTTGCTGTGCTAAGACGGTGGTGCAGTACATGTAGCAAGTGCCTCCAAGCACAGAAGGCCCCAGGTTCAATTCCCGGCTGGGGCACCTGCCATCACAGTCCCAATGTTTTACCCATTCGCGAAACCTTAAAGTAAAGAATGGAACTCCCGTGCTGAGAACATAAGTGTTGGTCACGATACCATAGTTTGCTATAAATACCACACCACATAAACATATGCCTCACCCACAGCAGAGTCCCCCATATGCAGCCATGGAGGCTCACACATCAATCAGGTTGTCTGATGTCTGCACGAAAGATGTGTGTGATGCAGGTGAGTTGAACACCACCATGGTATGCAGCTGTATCACAGGCATATTAATCACAGATAGCATGAAAGCCCAACAAGTGTTTGATTCACATTGACTGTAGTTGTGCAAACCTCCCTAGAGCAGTGGGCAACAGGGGCAGAAACAGTTGCACCTGCAGGCACCATTATTGGAAGACCGATGAAGTGGCAGGATGTAGGGCCCTGTGTGGCGTTCAGAAAACTAGCATGTGCATACATCAACAATCCCACACTACACATTTGGAGATGTCACACATATATCCAAAGCAATATATGATCACTGACCGATAAAAATGCTCATGCTACGCACAAGCAGAACAGCGAGCTGTCACAAACCAACGTCTCTGATGTATGTGCAATGTGTGTCAGGTCAGATCTCCTTCAGAGAGTAGCACCCTGGGAAATTACTCCAAAAGTACATCCCAACGTTGCCATGCCCACACTGTGCTCATCACTGTTATGTTGGCCATGGCTCCCAAATAACACCACATCTGTTCAATGTTGTCCTAGGTGTGGGGAGTGTGTGTCTGTCTATCCAGTGTGTGGTGGCTGTCAACACCTCCCACAGACCACACTAATAGCACCGTTGCCATTATTGGCCTGCCAATGTGCATAATGAGGAGCAAAGTACTGTGGGTACACAACAAACAGGGTGGCTGGAGCAGGATGCAGCTACACAGGGCAAATGTGCATGCCTAGGACCATGCTGTGCCTTGCCATCACCCCCACAGACATGGTGTCCATAGCATGCCTTGTGTGGAGGTCACTCTCCCCCTGAACGATCAGTGAACATGGCATGGCTAGGTCCCGACATAGTGCCATATAATAGTTCTCTCATGTGATATATATGGGTGCTGTGTATATGTGAGGCCCAATCACTGAGGTAATTGTGCGGTGGGTGTGCTGACATCCCAGTTATGGGTGCACACAGTCTCCCTGGTAGCATGCACCATGGACTGGCCAGTGGCCAGTGGCCTGTGGCCTGTCTGCAGTTTGCATGTGTCTGGCTAGAACACCGTGCAGGGTCAGTAGCTGGGCACAGAATGTGCCTGCTGCTGGAAAATGTCAGATGGTGTTGGTGAGCTTAGGCTCTCAGGCCATACTGTCTGTCGGCCGCACCCTGAAATATGGATGCGTCCATAATAGCAGTGAGTGACCTGTAGGTTTTCTGTACCACAGCTGGACCCAGTCTGCTGATGGTGGCAGCTACACGCACCATAGCTGGGATGTAGAATGTGGATATGTTTTGTTTGGGGAAACTGTGTTGCACAGGGAAGGTTTGGTGGTCAGACATACCCGGCCTATAGGTCCTGTAACCTCCTCTCCCCCACCCCCCCTGCAAATATATCATGAAGGGCAGGCCACCCACACAGGATATGCCCCCTTCGGGAACATTGTAGCTCACAAGGCCCAGATGGGTCTTGGCGACAGAAATGGTCAGATGTGCCAAACTATCAGACATTGGAAAACAAATTGATATGATGTATAGGCCATCTCAGCCAGGATAGGTGCTGTGTGTCTCACCTCACCCTCAGGGTGAGCAACAGACACACACACTGGGATGGTCAGTACCCACTCTGCACAAGAAACACAGAAGGTCAATGTCCAACACGAGGCCGAGGTGCTGTGGGGTTGCACACCCTATCACTGGACCATCACTAGACTGCTGCCTTGCATGTGCAGTGCATCATGGGTGCGACTGGATCGACTACACCCTGGTAACTGCAGCACAAAGTCTGCAGAGGTTATATTCTAGCCAGACAGACCTATATTCACAGCCACAAAGCTGTAGTCCCCTGGTGACTGCAATGCCTCTGAAGTGAAAGGTTGTTGGTTCAAATCCAAAGTGTGTGTGTATAAGCAAAGTGATTTATATATTGTCCTTGGCCCCTATAC
Organism: Ichthyophis bannanicus; assembly: GCA_033557465.1. Lineage (NCBI taxonomy): Eukaryota > Metazoa > Chordata > Amphibia > Gymnophiona > Ichthyophiidae > Ichthyophis > Ichthyophis bannanicus. The sequence continues at coordinate 137,980,103 of CM066031.1, read as the reverse complement.
GCCGCCAGTCAGCAGCAGTGCAGGTCTGAATCTATATAATTATGCATGTCCTCTATACCGCTTTTTCCAAAGATCAAAGGCGGTGTACACTTAACATATAATGAACATGGTTTTACATGGAACAGCGCCTACATTGCATAAAAATAACATACATTGAAGATGACATTGTAACATATAGCAAACATTTTGAAGGTTCATGGGGACTGTCAAGCCTGGAATGTGTGTAATTTCCTGTAGTACTGGCAATTCCGAAACCATCACAGTGCATTAACCCAAGTCCACCCTATACGGTTGTGTAAGGAGCACATGATGCAGACAGCACTGTGAGGATCACAGAGATTCCAGCACTATTTCACAGTCAGGGACCTGTCACTGGCTGCACTCACCAAGAACCACACTGTGGATGGAAACATGCAACCTCTGGCTCCACAGGTATCAAGGTTAGGTGTGGGCCACAGCTCGATTGCTAAGAACAGATGCCTGTCTGGTGAAAGAGGCAGGCATGCAGACAGTGTGCAATGGTCACCAGGGGTGCGCTGTTCCATTGGTGAGAATGGTGTACTGCACATGATGTATGTAGCAGTGTGAGGGTCTTGCCAATAGCAGCACCTCTGTAATGTGGAAACCGGTCTGGGGCAGGTAACAATGTTGCAATGTATGAAGATATATGTCTGGTGCAGCACAGATGTACATGAAAAAAACCATGGCTACTGTTGCACTCAAGTATGAGAATGTGTGATGCCTGAGACAGGCAGTCCTGAGCTCAACTGGAAGATGTAACCCATGACGGCTGGTTAAGCAGTCCATGTATCAACCATTGAGCTATTTTGCAAAAACCAGGACTGTATGCCGTCACACATACCAAAGGATAATGTGCAGTGTGGTGACATGGGGACCCACATAGTCCTGTAATGTCCAACACGCAACCTACTTTGCGTGTGCAATGCTCATATATGAATCTCCCCCCCAACCCCGATGGCAACCACCACAAAATGTCTGTCCAGACATGGAGATACACCACACAACATATTGCACTGGCACACACAACCCCCTATCACCAGGTTGAGTGACACCTGATGCTGATGGTTTGTCTGCACCCATAACTAGTAGTGTCTGAGCACTACCTGCTATGTGACACACATAGCACACCTCATCTGACAATGCATCAGCAATCAGTTGCTATGTGTCCAGAGGTTCAATACCACACTGTGTGGACAAGGGTAAACCATAATAATAATTGTTTGTCAAAGTGACATTAGAGACACCCCAGTAACTATGTAATTAGGCACAGAACAGTAAACATATTTTGAGCACAACCATTACAAATCAATATGAATGGTGCGTGTAGATAGTATTTGCAATTTGCAGACGCACAGCCATGCGGAGCGCACGGGCTTGCAGAGATCTGACGCGCAGCCATGTGAAACGCACGTGCGCGATACGTCACGCGCAATTCTGGAAGTTGCGCCGGGAGCGACCGCACGTCACCACGCCCAGAAACAAACATGACGTCCCGAACCAGGAAGCCGGCTTTTAGCCACAGAGAGCTGTGCCACCTGGGCTCCCTGATAGCCCAAAAGCAGCACAAGCTGTTCCCAGGGCCCTCCAGGAAAAAGAACATGGGGAGGGTCCTGAGGGCCTGGGAGAGGGTGACCAGGCGTTTTAACAGGCAGGCAGACCATCCACGGGAGGTAAGTGAATGGACCTAGGTCAAAATAAACATACACACATACAGGGTTGATGTCAGCTGTCCATGCTGTTGTGTGTAAGTAGTCTGTATAAGTTTAGTGTAGCAGGTGAAACACATGCCATATACATGTGGTATCACATCTGATTGTGTGGCCATGTAGCCAGGTGTTGACGGTTTGTGCCAAGGAGGGCATGATGGCCCCCTGGCGTCATGACAGCTGCTGGTGTTGATGCAGCAAAGCAGACTGTAACAAACCTAGGCCATGCATCTGCATAAGGAGCGTATGCAAACATCCTGTGTTGATGGCGGTATCTGCATCAGCAGGGTAACACATAGGGTTAACCATCAGGGGTGGTGCAATGTTAAGCACATGGGGCCTCAGACATACAGGTGATCTGGGGTTGTCTGCCAATGTTGTTTAATACATCCACCCTATCCTCAGGGGTCCAGAGAGCCCCTCAAAGTGTGCACTCAGTCACTCTGTGGATATGTGTGTGTGTCAGAACGTTCTGGGGATCACCATCACCATCTCCAGGAGTCTACAGGGCCACACAAAGCGGTCCCCACACCCACTGGGGATATGGCTGTGTGTACTAATGTAGTTGGAAGCATCCCCCTACCTCCAGGGGGCCAGTGAGAACATTCAAAGTGGGCTCTGTGTCACCCTGGAGATATGGCTGTGTGTACTAATGTAGTTGGAAGCATCCCCCTACCTCCAGGAGTGCAGAGAGACCATCCAAAGTGGGCTCTGTGTCACCCTGGAGATATGGCTGTGTGTACTAATGTAGTTGGAAGCATCCCCCTACCTCCAGGGGGCCAGAGAGGCCATCCAAAGTGGGCTCTGTGTCACCCTGGAGATATGGCTGTGTGTACTGATGTAGTTGGAAGCATCCCCCTACCTCCAGGGGGCCAGAGAGTACATACAAAGTGGGCTCTGTGTCACCCTGGAGATATGGCTGTGTGTACTAATGTAGTTGGAAGCATCCCCCTACCTCCAGGAGTGCAGAGAGGCCATCCAAAGTGGGCTCTGTGTCACCCTGGAGATATGGCTGTGTGTACTAATGTAGTTGGAAGCATCCCCCTACCTCCAGGAGTGCAGAGAGACCATCCAAAGTGGGCTCTGTGTCACCCTGGAGATATGGCTGTGTGTACTAATGTAGTTGGAAGCATCCCCCTACCTCCAGGAGTGCAGAGAGACCATCCAAAGTGGGCTCTGTGTCACCCTGGAGATATGGCTGTGTGTACTGATGTAGTTGGAAGCATCCCCCTACCTCCAGGGGGCCAGAGAGAACATTCAAAGTGGGCTCTGTGTCACCCTGGAGATATGGCTGTGTGTACTAATGTAGTTGGAAGCATCCCCCTACCTCCAGGAGTGCAGAGAGGCCATCCAAAGTGGGCTCTGTGTCACCCTGGAGATATGGCTGTGTGTACTAATGTAGTTGGAAGCATCCCCCTACCTCCAGGAGTGCAGAGAGACCATCCAAAGTGGGCTCTGTGTCACCCTGGAGATATGGCTGTGTGTACTAATGTAGTTGGAAGCATCCCCCTACCTCCAGGGGGCCAGAGAGGCCATCCAAAGTGGGCTCTGTGTCACCCTGGAGATATGGCTGTGTGTACTAATGTAGTTGGAAGCATCCCCCTACCTCCAGGAGTGCAGAGAGGCCATCCAAAGTGGGCTCTGTGTCACCCTGGAGATATGGCTGTGTGTACTAATGTAGTTGGAAGCATCCCCCTACCTCCAGGGTGCCAGAGAGGCCATCCAAAGTGGGCTCTGTGTCACCCTGGAGATATGGCTGTGTGTACTAATGTAGTTGGAAGCATCCCCCTACCTCCAGGGGGCCAGTGAGAACATTCAAAGTGGGCTCTGTGTCACCCTGGAGATATGGCTGTGTGTACTAATGTAGTTGGAAGCATCCCCCTACCTCCAGGAGTGCAGAGAGGCCATCCAAAGTGGGCTCTGTGTCACCCTGGAGATATGGCTGTGTGTACTAATGTAGTTGGAAGCATCCCCCTACCTCCAGGAGTGCAGAGAGACCATCCAAAGTGGGCTCTGTGTCACCCTGGAGATATGGCTGTGTGTACTAATGTAGTTGGAAGCATCCCCCTACCTCCAGGAGTGCAGAGAGACCATCCAAAGTGGGCTCTGTGTCACCCTGGAGATATGGCTGTGTGTACTAATGTAGTTGGAAGCATCCCCCTACCTCCAGGAGTGCAGAGAGACCATCCAAAGTGGGCTCTGTGTCACCCTGGAGATATGGCTGTGTGTACTAATGTAGTTGGAAGCATCCCCCTACCTCCAGGAGTGCAGAGAGACCATCCAAAGTGGGCTCTGTGTCACCCTGGAGATATGGCTGTGTGTACTAATGTAGTTGGAAGCATCCCCCTACCTCCAGGAGTGCAGAGAGACCATCCAAAGTGGGCTCTGTGTCACCCTGGAGATATGGCTGTGTGTACTAATGTAGTTGGAAGCATCCCCCTACCTCCAGGAGTGCAGAGAGACCATCCAAAGTGGGCTCTGTGTCACCCTGGAGATATGGCTGTGTGTACTAATGTAGTTGGAAGCATCCCCCTACCTCCAGGGGGCCAGAGAGGCCATCCAAAGTGGGCTCTGTGTCACCCTGGAGATATGGCTGTGTGTACTAATGTAGTTGGAAGCATCCCCCTACCTCCAGGGGGCCAGAGAGAACATACAAAGTGGGCTCTGTGTCACCCTGGAGATATGGCTGTGTGTACTAATGTAGTTGGAAGCATCCCCCTACCTCCAGGAGTGCAGAGAGGCCATCCAAAGTGGGCTCTGTGTCACCCTGGAGATATGGCTGTGTGTACTAATGTAGTTGGAAGCATCCCCCTACCTCCAGGAGTGCAGAGAGACCATCCAAAGTGGGCTCTGTGTCACCCTGGAGATATGGCTGTGTGTACTAATGTAGTTGGAAGCATCCCCCTACCTCCAGGAGTGCAGAGAGACCATCCAAAGTGGGCTCTGTGTCACCCTGGAGATATGGCTGTGTGTACTAATGTAGTTGGAAGCATCCCCCTACCTCCAGGAGTGCAGAGAGACCATCCAAAGTGGGCTCTGTGTCACCCTGGAGATATGGCTGTGTGTACTAATGTAGTTGGAAGCATCCCCCTACCTCCAGGAGTGCAGAGAGACCATCCAAAGTGGGCTCTGTGTCACCCTGGAGATATGGCTGTGTGTACTAATGTAGTTGGAAGCATCCCCCTACCTCCAGGAGTGCAGAGAGACCATCCAAAGTGGGCTCTGTGTCACCCTGGAGATATGGCTGTGTGTACTAATGTAGTTGGAAGCATCCCCCTACCTCCAGGGGGCCAGAGAGGCCATCCAAAGTGGGCTCTGTGTCACCCTGGAGATATGGCTGTGTGTACTAATGTAGTTGGAAGCATCCCCCTACCTCCAGGAGTGCAGAGAGACCATCCAAAGTGGGCTCTGTGTCACCCTGGAGATATGGCTGTGTGTACTAATGTAGTTGGAAGCATCCCCCTACCTCCAGGAGTGCAGAGAGACCATCCAAAGTGGGCTCTGTGTCACCCTGGAGATATGGCTGTGTGTACTAATGTAGTTGGAAGCATCCCCCTACCTCCAGGTGGGCAGAGAGGCCATCCAAAGTGGGCTCTGTGTCACCCTGGAGATATGGCTGTGTGTACTAATGTAGTTGGAAGCATCCCCCTACCTCCAGGGGGCCAGAGAGAACATCCAAAGTGGGCTCTGTGTCACCCTGGAGATATGGCTGTGTGTACTAATGTAGTTGGAAGCATCCCCCTACCTCCAGGAGTGCAGAGAGGCCATCCAAAGTGGGCTCTGTGTCACCCTGGAGATATGGCTGTGTGTACTAATGTAGTTGGAAGCATCCCCCTACCTCCAGGAGTGCAGAGAGACCATCCAAAGTGGGCTCTGTGTCACCCTGGAGATATGGCTGTGTGTACTAATGTAGTTGGAAGCATCCCCCTACCTCCAGGAGTGCAGAGAGACCATCCAAAGTGGGCTCTGTGTCACCCTGGAGATATGGCTGTGTGTACTAATGTAGTTGGAAGCATCCCCCTACCTCCAGGAGTGCAGAGAGACCATCCAAAGTGGGCTCTGTGTCACCCTGGAGATATGGCTGTGTGTACTAATGTAGTTGGAAGCATCCCCCTACCTCCAGGAGTGCAGAGAGACCATCCAAAGTGGGCTCTGTGTCACCCTGGAGATATGGCTGTGTGTACTAATGTAGTTGGAAGCATCCCCCTACCTCCAGGAGTGCAGAGAGACCATCCAAAGTGGGCTCTGTGTCACCCTGGAGATATGGCTGTGTGTACTAATGTAGTTGGAAGCATCCCCCTACCTCCAGGGGGCCAGAGAGGCCATCCAAAGTGGGCTCTGTGTCACCCTGGAGATATGGCTGTGTGTACTAATGTAGTTGGAAGCATCCCCCTACCTCCAGGAGTGCAGAGAGGCCATCCAAAGTGGGCTCTGTGTCACCCTGGAGATATGGCTGTGTGTACTAATGTAGTTGGAAGCATCCCCCTACCTCCAGGAGTGCAGAGAGACCATCCAAAGTGGGCTCTGTGTCACCCTGGAGATATGGCTGTGTGTACTAATGTAGTTGGAAGCATCCCCCTACCTCCAGGGGGCCAGAGAGGCCATCCAAAGTGGGCTCTGTGTCACCCTGGAGATATGGCTGTGTGTACTAATGTAGTTGGAAGCATCCCCCTACCTCCAGGAGTGCAGAGAGCCCACCAAAGTGGGCTCTGTGTCACCCTGGAGATATGGCTGTGTGTACTAATGTAGTTGGAAGCATCCCCCTACCTCCAGGGGGCCAGAGAGACCATCCAAAGTGGGCTCTGTGTCACCCTGGAGATATGGCTGTGTGTACTAATGTAGTTGGAAGCATCCCCCTACCTCAAGGGGGCCAGAGAGGCCAACCAAAGTGGGCTCTGTCACCCAGGTGATATGGTGCAGTGTGACACAGCAGATGAGCCAATCACCCGTATCTCAGGCACACATGATACATGCGTTGTGTGGGCAGGGTGTCAACATGTTGCAATGCTGTATCCTGATGATGATGTGCCCTGGCACACACAAGACCCTGGTGGCGGGGGAGCTGATCGTGACGGAGGGTATGTCAGGCAAATGTGTGCAATAAGGTATAGTGGTCTGGCTGCACGGCATCCGCAGTCCAGGGGCCACATAGCCCAGGACAAACACTGTAGATGTATGGAGATGATATGTAGGATGCAGATCTGGATGCGCGTGAGCAAATACCCACACACAGTATCTCCAAGAACCAGGTCACAACCTCTGCAATGGCAACCTGTCCACAGCTATGTATGTTGATTCAGGTCGCTCCTACCCACAGCCCACAGGCATACCGCCCCTGTGTGCATAGGTATCTCACAGATGCCCTTGAAAGGTTGCAAGCACACAGTCAGGTTGGCCCAGATAGCCTAAGAGGCACACATGACCAGAGGTGCGAATAGCCCATAGTGTGTGCAGTGACACCTCCCAGACACATACACGACACAGGTTAGAGGAACATAAGAACACCCGATACGCCTGTTTGGGACAGATGCCTGTCCACCATGACCAGTATGCTATGTCCAACATTTGCCAAGGTTGGACTGACGTAGCTATCAACATCCCCATGACATACAGGATACACTGATCCTGTAGTGGTATGGCAAGTGACATCTCTGGCTATGTACAAAGGCATGTGTCATGGACGTGTCCCCTGCCAAGGTGCATAGGGGAACCCACCCAATGTCTCATGTGTCTTCAAACACCCATGTGTGCTGGTAAATACTGTTGCCATTGGTCGTGGAGTGCATGGCATGTGTACATAGTGTGACCCCAAATGTGTTTGATGTAACACCCACAGGGTGACAGGGCTGAGCATGGACACCATCAGTGGCCACAACACATGGACATGGCAATGCCATGTCTCTCAAGGGTGCCAAAGGGAAACAGATATGTGCGCTATGGGAGACCTGCACAATGCACATAGGTGTGACTGCACACATGGCAACACACACAGCTAGGCATGTAGGTTGTACTGGGTACAGCTACACATCTGGAACAAGCAGGAATGAGCTGACACATGATGGTACCTGATGGCCTGTTGAGGCCAGCATGCCACAGCTCCCCACCAGACATCTGGTAAGCACAGGGGGGGATCACACAGCACCTGTCACCTTCCCTGATGTCAGCCCAAAATGCTGCACCCCAGATCATTAGGTTAGTCCGACTCCCCATCTCTGTGTCCCTGTATGTGCACTACACCCGACGTTATAGCCATCCCTGTGTCTGTGCCTGCTGATGCCGCCAGAACCGTTGATACTGGTGTATGTGAAAGACCCTCACCAGTGGTTGTGTGGACCTCACCGAAGCACAAGACAAGGGGGTCCTTGGCAATGACACACCCATGTCCTCACAATATCTGTGCCCAGTCCAAAGCCACAACACCAGCATGGAAGCCACGCCCTGTGTCAGGGGACTGACGTGGGGGGTGCTGATCCCTCCCCAGTCACTGTCAGCCATGCCCAGTGTGCTGACTGCCGAGGGCCCTCATGTGCGATGTCACGATGATTGTACAGTGGGTTGGCACACAGGGGTGGTAGGCTGAAGCAGGCAGCCAGGCACAGTGGCCACCACCACACAAACATGGCTGGGTGGGGAGCAATGTCCCCTGTGCAGCCCCATGTTCCCTGTGTATCACATCTGACACAACATACAGTGTGCTGGTTCTAAAGGGGTCCCGAACCCTAGCACATGGGGTTTCCCTGGTGGTGGGACTGAGGAGCGCACACTGCACAAACATCCCTGGTGGTATCACTGGCCATGAAAAGCGACTCAGTGCCCACAGCAAGGTATGGGGTCAGCAGATGTGTCTAAACCCCATGTGCCATGCTGAGTGGCATGGGCTGTGACAGTTAAATAGACACACGCAGAGCAAGTGTCACCAGCGCACAGGGTGCTGGCCACAAAACATGCTAGTGCAGCTAGCCCTGCCCCAACAGGGTATCTGTAACCACCCCATACCACACACATGGTGTGACTACAGGCCACAAAGATGATGGCCACAGCATGGGCATATGGACCATCAGTGCATGTGTTTGGCATGTGGTACCCATTGGTGCAGGGTCACACCTGGTAGTATGCGCCTCTGTCCTAGTACCGCAGTCTGCCACATCCCCCAGGGACAATACACGTCCAACCCGCTGTGTTGACCAGTGAATGTGACCACTCAGAGGATAGTACTGTCAATTGCAAGGGGGTGCCTGCATGTCCCAACACACAACTGTTGTTGGGCGATGACATGTCCCACCAGGGGCTGCCATGTCCTGTGGGCAGGGTCCAATCACGTGCAGTCACAACTGATGTACAACACCGGACACATGAGGTAGACAACCCCACCATACACAGACCTCATGGGAGGATGCTACACCTACAGGAAACCCAAACGTGCAGGTTATCCCCATGAACAGGATGGGATACACCCCCCAACAACCCCCCACATGCCGTACAGCTATATAACAGCTATGCTGCGTTGACGTCACCTGCGTCCCCAGAGAAAAGGCACCCTAATCGTACCAGTGTGGGGTACGCAGGTATGCTGAGGACAGCATGACACAGAGGACATGCCGTGAAACAGCTTGGTAGGTGCCCATGAACAATGATGCCTAGCTCGCAGTTTGTGCCATGCATCCCTGCTGTCACCCAGGATACTGTCCAGAACCCTGTTCCCTGTGGATGGCATGGATGTGGGTCTGCCAACATCGCTGACACCTAGATGCGCACCTCACACATGACAAGTGTGAGGTCCAGGTAGGCCATGTCAGGCATGCCTGTGGCAAACGAAAATCATGCTTACAGTGTCGCATTGGAATGGTGACGGGGCATAGTTAGGGTCCCTGCCATTGCCATTGTGGCACGGACCTGTGGCTGCATTGCTGCACCAGCAATGGACCACCTGTCATAGGATGAGGTGTGATCCACCCCCTGTATGTGTCTCCCACTGTCAAGCACAATCCCCATGCAAACATCCCGAGCGTGGATGCTGACAGGCCAGTCCTGGCCAGGTGGTCCCAGAAACGATGCGTGCGCAACTGAAGGACCACCCACAAACCCCCTCTGTGCAGCACGAATGGATGCTAGCAGTCAGATGCCCAACATGGCACACCCCCAGCTTAAGATGATATAACTGGCAGCGACACACAAAACATCACATGTGGGAGACACCCAGACGTATATGGTCCACCAGCGACACCACCCACAGGACCCCAGGGTACCTGGTGAGTTCTCCCCCCCCCCTTGCCCATCCACGGAAACATCTGTAGTCTATCCCATGAGGCCCATGTCCACCCATGCATGTGTTGTGGGACAGACCATAGGACGCCTGGAACATGCCCAGCACATGAGGCAGCCCAGGAGACACCCCCGAACAACCCCTCCACCCACAACATAACATCGGAACATTTCCCAGAAGCAGACCCCATCAGACCCCAGGGGATATGTGTGAGAGAGGTCAGGAGGGATACACGTGTTAGCACCCCAAGAAATGGACGGTGTGTTCCACAGCCCCTATCTGTGCACACCTGAGTCAACCGGAGGGAACAGACACATCTGGGACCCCACAGGACTGGCCAGGTCTATCCCTGCGATAGGTGGACATATGTCACGACCTTAAACATTTATTACCATTCCCCCACAGGCCACACTAACCCCCCCACCCGAGCACATGGATGACGGCAACCATGTGCACAGCCACCCCTCAGTCCGTCAGTCCACAGAGTATCCCCTATATTGGTAGGGGTGGGGCGGCTCAACACACAGCTCACACCCTGGGTCCAGACACAGCACACACAGTATGCACATGGTGCATGGCTGTGAAAGCTGCCGAGCTGTGTGGCAGGGCACATGTGTATAACCACACCTGGACGTGATGGACATCTGGAAAAAGCCACTGCAGGGGGTAGGCCTGCTTCCCCTCCCACACACCAGGTCCATGCTACGATGTATGTGGTTGCAGAGATACCCTGGGAGCTGGCACAGCCCCTCGCACATCTCATTGTGGTCACACGAGCATGACAGCTTCGCAGACTGACAACAACACACCAGCTGCAGCTGTGACATCCCTGCATTGTGCACATTGGAACATGGGACCTGCAAGTAAATCACCACCTAGACCCTGAAATGCACCAGCAGGTGGGTCACATGGACGCATCATGGGCCCCATCCTAGTCTGTCTGTGTGCATGTCAACACACGAGCAGCGACATGGAGACTGCAGATGACCAACAAGGGCCAGTACTGCTCAGCTGGGGGCCCACATAGGGATGCTCTGTGTGATAGGGATGCTGTGAAACACCAATCACAAACATACACATCCCTGAGCCAACCCCCATAGGGAATGTCACAGATCCCTAATGTGTGGGTGAGCTGCCACACAGGGCACACACATTATGGGGTGCATACCCTGCCAATGGTGCCCAGGGGGCGCCACCAATGGTGACTATGTCCCACGTGAAGCATGGGACCACAGACACACCCACCATGGACAGCTGCTGTCAATGCACAGCTGGGATGTGTCTGGCAAGGTAGATCATCTCCCCTAGGTGATATTTCCCCCCCTCATCCACTGTGTGTCTGTCACGCCCCACCGGTTGCCCCCGTCGCTCCTCTCCCTCTGTCCATCATTGTGCCAAACACCATTCCACCAATGTCATGTGTGGCTGTGGTGATATGGGTGGGTCAGCATGCAGTCAACATGTGATGCTGCTGAGAGCTGCCCTATGTGACACTGCATGTGTGTGCCAGCTAGGCTCGTCTGATACTGCTGTGACACAGCTGTGCAAACCTACACCCACATGTCCAAGGCAAGGGCTTCCGGGGTTGTGTCACGCAGCTGTATATGCCACAAACAGCAGGGGTGGTGCTGCAGGTACATGCGTCACACACAGGGCAATGTAATCTGGTTGTCTGCTCCAGTGACAGGTGTTAGGTGCTGACCACAGACAACGTTTATATATCCACAGGTGGAGGACCTGAGGAAAAAAGCGGGAGCTGCGGCATTACCACCCGGAGTTCCTGGAGAGGTGCAGGAGGGAGCGACAACAGCACCATGATGGTCAGTATTGCCAGGGCTAGGTTGCAGGTCAGGTCGGCCATGGGACCACCAGCCTGTGTCTCACCTGTATCTGTAAATGTTGTATGTGACACACATGGATGTGCCCTGATGTCTGTCATCCTTCACAGACAGTGATACCAGCGATGGGGCGCCACACACCTCCAGCTATTGCCTGCGCAGACCCACCAGCCGGCACGCGAGGCAGGAGGAGCCAGACGCGGAGGAACAGGAGGGGCCGACGGAGGAAGAGGAGGAGGTGGCCATGGAGGCGGAGCCACTCCATGTGACAGATGTGGGGGAGGAGGAGGGGGAGGAGGAGGACGTCACCCCACCCACCCATGACCAGGGGATGAGGAGGAGGAGGAGGAGGACGATGATGTCCTGATAGTGGGTGCAGGGGAGGGGGGAACAGGGGGTCTGGGTGGAGGCAGGGTGGGGGGAGGGAGGGGCACGGACAGGCCAGGGAGGGTGGGGGGAGGGTGCACAGGGAGGGGGGAGGGGCGGGAGGGGGGTGGTGGCAAACACAGCCCAGCACAGGGCCGAGGGGGCAGCAGCCAGACACTGCAGGCATCTGCACGGCATGGGTGGCAGCATGAGCGTGCACCACCCAGGGCCACTGTCACACCACATGCACATGCCAGCACACAGACTGCAGCCACTGTGTGTCTGTGTGCTGGCAGGTGCATGGACGAGGTGTTAGTGGCCCTGGCTGATGCACGACATGACACCCATGTCGTGTTACATGCGGTGCAGTCTCTGACTGTGGCTGTTCGGCAGGTGGCAACTGATGTGGTGCATTTGGCATCCCGGTTACCACCTGCCGAAGAGCATCACAGGTACCAGCGATGGCACCTGTGATGCCCCCATGTGCCCTGTGCTGGGCTGTGTTCACCCCCCTGAGTGGGTGGTGTGGGTTGGCCATGTTGGCCATTGTTAATGTTGGACCAAATAAAGTTTACATACTTTCGTAACCCAATGGTCACGTGTCATTCCTACATTCAACATGTATGCAAGCACGGGATATGTATTGCGACCTGCAGGGCCAGGTGGGGCGGACATGGGTGTCATACGTGTCGTGCGCGCACATGCAGTCAGAGGGGCCATATATGTGTGGGGCTGTGGGTACTGGGTGGGGCCATGGGATGCCGCCTGGTGGGGGTCCACCCAAATTACACTGACACATGGATGTGTGCTATGTAGCCCCATGTGTTGCTGACTGCCTGGACCACCTGACACATGACACCCCTGTCTGCCTTATGATAAGGAAGCTTATCATAGCTCAGGTAGGAGCTATAGAAAATATGATGTGACCCTGAACAAGCAACCTGTCAGTTCTGGTAGAAGCAAGAAAACAGAGTTGTCACATAAAAGACTACCAGTCCCAGATTGCACCAGGTTTCCAGCAGCCATGAGAGGGGCTGACGTGAGGAAATGTGTGTGCAATCAAGAGAGCTATGAGGTAATCCCTAAGCACTCATCTCAAAGGGCAGGGCCTGATTCAAGACAGCTGCGCTGTGTTAGGGAGCAGCACACATTAGAACAGGATAAGAATAGAGCTTATTCTTCAGATAACAGTTTCAAGAACAGCTTCAGCAACTGCTACAGAGGGAGGAAGAGATACAGAGACAGAGACAGCAACGGCTACAAGCTCAAGCACCAGTATCACCTGGTGAAACAGAAGCCAAGCCAAGCAGATAGAGAGAGAAGGAAACTCTCTGGATGGAAGAGAAGAAAGGCCATTGGAAGGTCTGGGAGATTCCAAGGCAGTACTCATACTGGGAGGTAGTCCAAAAGCCAGCAGAGTCCATTGGACTGGATTCAGCCAGAGGAATGGAGTGGCAGAGATAGGAATCACCAGTGGCTACCTGTAAGAGAGAAGACTGCATGTGGAAGGGACGTTCAGACCAAGGCCAGAAGGTATGTGAGAGGAGATCCAGTGTCCAGGGATCAAGATTGGAAGGCTGGACATCAGAATTGGGTTACATATTGGCCAGGCTATACAGAGAGGAATAATGATAGCAGGAGAGGCTCAGGTATGAACACTGATCCAGACCCTATCTATAATAGAGAATGGCAGCAAGGGAATAAGCATTCTCATGATAGTGCCTTAATGAAAGACTCGTCTGTGCCAACGTATGATAATGACCCTATGCTGATTGATACAGCAGATGAAAGTACAGTTTATATGGACTGTTCTCTATCTAGATGCTATTGCTAGCTTTCTCTGAGCAAACACATCAGCCATCACAAAGAAACCTAACTTTGTTCTTTATTTCCACTGCAAACAGCTCTTAAAGCAGGATTTGGGCTCACACAGTAGCAGCCAGCCAGCTAAAGGCTTTCAGCTGGTCCATTGATAGTAATGAGGGCTGCACATGATTGTGTGTGTGAGCAAGGGAGAATCACTGCTGAGATCGGCGTGGAAAATAAGCAGAGGTTAACCTAACCAGCAAAGTTTATTCTTTACTTTGTGCCTTTGTATTTGTTAATTATTTGCTAATAAAACATTAGCTAATTGCCTGACATGCTGAAGGTTGTTTCTGGTTTACTTTGTGACCTTTTGTTATCCATTTTAAACACTGCAAGCAAGTAACCTCATTTATAGTGCTATCAAGCATACATGTGCTGGGTGAATTAAACCCCATCAATAAAAGAAGTATGTTATTGATCTTACCACATGGTTTCACAACTCAAATTATTGTCATCAGCTGTGTTTGGGAGTGAATGAACTACAATACCCACAATACCTTGCAAGAATCATATGTATATATGCATCGTCAAGATTGTGTAAGCTCTCACCCTAGGCAGCCGTCTGACAGCCGTTACCACCCACATGCCCGAGGGGTGTGCCATGGCGTGCAATGTGCTTTGCAAGCAGGGGCGAATGTCAGGCAGCTGCACACAGTGGCGAGTGTAGGTAGGGGACAACATTACTATGGAACACATCAGTACGCGTGAGGTCTGGGAATATGCACCCTCCCTGACCATGGGTGTGTGTGAGCAGCACCCAGCTCCTGGCCCTGGGCAGCTGACACACCCTGTGAGGGTCACAGCCATCCTGTTGTGCCAGTGCTGCAGGTGTCACTGGCAAGCCAAGCCACACATTGGCAACGTGCTAAGGGTAAAGGGTAAATGGTCATGGACCAACCATGCATGTGCACAATACATACGGGACCACAGGTGCACAAATATGCTACAGACCTGGCACACACTGTTTGCTACAGTTTTATTTGGCTAAGGTTACTTTCGACGGCGCGGCCGACCACGCCTGGCCTGACCCATCCCCCCCACCCTCTGCAGTGCAACACCCTCCCCCTGTGAAGATGGAGGCGCTCGTGGCCGAGGAGCCGGTGCCGGTGCTGGTGCTGGTGCTGGTGCTGCTGCTGGTGCCGGTGCTGCTGCTGGTGCCGGTGCATGTACCCCCTGCTGTCTTGCCGCCAGCATCCCCTCCAGGGCTACACACATGCGTTCGAAAGGTATAGCTCTCACCACCTCTGTGAGGCCCTGTATCTGTGCGGTCGACTGGTCCAGCTTGTTGCATACGACATCAATGGATGCTCTGATGTCCATCAACGCCTCACGCAGGCCTGTGTGTGAGACAGAGCGTTGTATGAGAGATAGTCCGTGGTCTGGGAACTACATCAACACAGTGACAGGTTGCACATCATCACCAGGGCTAGTACTGTGGTGTGGCTTACCCCTGTAGACAAAGGTGTGTGGCGATGTGGCAGCGTGTGCCCCACTAGTGTGGGGAGACCCCACACACAGCACACGGTCCACACTCAGAGATGTTCTGATGCACGTGACCCATGTGGCTGTGCTGAATCACACATGTAATGCATGGTCTGCTACGGTTGTGCATCCAGGGGACTGAACACATGTTTCAAGGACATGGGAGCTGATGGCTGATACAGGGACAGGGACAACAAATGCACACCATCACAGGTGTCCCCGAAAGGGTGGGGGTCAGGGGGACAGGGTGGGGCCACAGTGCAGCAGGAACACAGACCTTTGACAGGTCCATGTTGGAGGGGGCTCAGGTCACAGGGGGGCGATGTGTGCATTGGTACAACAGACCCTCACTGGCGTATGTGCACAGCTGCAGCATCCGTCTGGCAATGATGTTAGGAGAGGGTACGGGCCATGTTGTGTGATGGCAGGGACATGTTGTTTGTGGGGAGGGACATGGTACCAGTGCGTACTACCTGGGCAAGACAAGCGGCGGGCATGTTCCGATAGGATTGGACAAGAGATGGATCCGCAGGGGCTGTCTGCCCCACACACATACAGGCAATGTAATGCTGGTTATGCACATAGCAGGTGCTGCCCCATGGGGTGTGGTGCGTCACAACACTGCATGGGGGGGGGGAGTGCCGTGACCTGCAGATGGGTGTGCACATGCGGGGTATGGTCCAACGCTATACACAACAGAGGACAGCACATGACCAGTGTGTCCATGTAGGTGACCGACCCAGCTGTGCAATGTGGGGGCATATTGTCATGTCCCCACGAGGGGGACATGTTATTGCACACATTGATATGTCATGCACGACATCGTATATGTGCGCAATCAGGAGGCCCGGTGGGACATGTCCCTCACCCGGGCCAACTCTACATTGTCCCTGACCTGGACATCTGGGGGGTGCCAGGTATCTGGGTGTCTGGACAGGCCTTGTCTGCTGTAGGGCTATCATATTCTGGCGGGCAACAACATCTCTAGCATGGTGTGACAAGGGCCGTGGGCCACAACAGGTGCAGGGCTTCATAGGGCATGGTGGGTCTGTCCCAGTTCCCCCGGACAATGTGGCAAATGCCATTCATATGCGTGTGTGTCAGCTGCATGTGTGCGATGCGGAAGACTATTGCTAGGTCAATGCATGTATGCATCCCCTGTCTGTTAACATGTGGCCGCTGTCAGACAGATGCCTGGGTGTGATTCATCCCAGGCCTGTCAGGGTATATACTAATATGTTGCGCAGGGGTATGTGGGGGATGTAGCCCATCTATGACAGACACAGCTGCTCACACTGATCAGTTATGCCTCCTCAGGTGTGACGGCAACAGGATATTGCTATGTGGGGTGACGTCCACCAACACAGATATGCCTGGTAGCACACACAACAGGATACCTGCTGTCAGTGTTAGATGTGCGGTGACACGGGGCAGGGGTGTCAACAGTTGGACATGTCATGGAATCCCCAGAGATGTGTGCAGACCTGTCTGTACACAGCATGGCTTTTGATGTGCAGGCTGTGGCAAGGTTATCCATACCAAGCATCGGAAAACAAACATAGGAACATAGGAACATGAGATATGCCATACATGGTCCACACCAGGGTCCATCAAGCACAGTATGCTGTTTCCAACAGTGGCCAATCTAGGTCATATGTACCTAGCAGTTTCCCCAAGGGACAGTGGTCCCACAATGCTTGTCTTTGATCAAGCAGTGATATCCAGGGTACCTTCCTAATGATGGTTTATGGACCTTACCACAGATACCTGTCCAAACATGTTCTAAACACAGCTCCACTAACAGCCTTTACTACATCCTCAGTCAGAATATCCCAGCGTTTGAGTACACGTTTTGTGTAAGACGACATCCTGTTATCAGTTGTAAATAGTTTACCCTGTCGCTCCAGTGCATGTCCCCCAGCCTCTAGATATTCTGATAAGGTGATCAGGTCATCTATGTCTACCCATTCCACACCGTCCATGGATATATAGACCTCTATCACTTCTCCCCTCAGCGGTCTCTCTCCCCGGTTATAGAGCACCAACCTTTTTAGCCTCACCTCATAGGAGTGGACTCCCATCCCCTTTGCCATTTTGGTGGCCCTTATCTGACCCACCTCTGTATTTGCTAGATCCCAATTCATTTTACGGTGACCAGTATTGCACACAATATACAGGGTGTGTCATCACCATGGAACGCTATAGAGGCATGTTAACATATGTTGTTATAACTGACATTTCTGTCCAGATCATACCTATCGCCCTTTATGATAATTTGGCCGCCGCTGCACTATGGGCCAAGGGTATGAATATGGTATCTGCAATGACGCCTACAACATCTCCCTGGGTGGTGGCGCCAAATGTTGAACCCAGCATCATGACACCATAGTTTGGGTTGGGCCTCCCTAGGTGCATATCCCTGCACCTCACCACATTATCCCTCATCTGCCATTCTGATGCACAGTCGCCCAGTTTATCAGGTTCCTCTTGCTTGTATACGCTTTCACTGTTGGTTACAACAACCTTTAATTGTTGTGTGTCATGTGCATTCTGATAACTTCACCTGTCCACACCACCTTCCAGGCCATTTAGGAATATCTGAGGAAGCAGCAGACCCAGCACAGATCCCGGTGGTACACCACTATTCACCTTTCCCCATTGGGGAACCTGGCCATTTAGCACCACTCTCAGCTTCATATCTTCCAACCTGTTTCACGTACACATAGTACACTGCCTCCCATCCCAGGAATCTTCAGCTTTGCAAATGGTCCTCTCATGCGGGACCATGTCAGAGGGTCCCTGCCAGTCCAGATACACAGCATCAACCGATACCTTTGTACACCTGCCTCTTCACAACCCATCATTATAACATTAACTGATTAGTGGGGACAGGATCCTC